>JAANYP010009342.1:285000-902189 GCA_020465985.1 Centrapalus pauciflorus | reverse complement strand
CGACACACATATTCGCTAGTTCTCCGGTGATTTTTTTAAGACCATTTCTTGAAACTTTAAATATTAACATTCTAAATATATGCGAGTTACTAAACTTGTGACACATTTTTGATTTGCTTTTTTCTAATTTATCTTTAATTGCTGTGTGTTGTAATTTTATTATATCTCCTATTCTTACGACTATCAGATCTAGTTTACCTTGAGACGAGTTCAACAAACTTTTTAAGTGGGCATGTGAACTCTCCACTCTATTCGTCGTATTATTATCAAAACTGCGACATTTATCGCACCATGCAGAAACAAACCTTTCTTTATACGGGTCAATCCAGTTGTCATTTACGTACGAAATTACATGACCTGAAACTGTTAAAGAATTGCACGTTAAAATTATGTGGTTAAAGGTAGAAACTGTAGTAAATAATACCTTGATTGTCATGTAGAAACTGTTGGTCATTACGACAAGCTACTAACTCAAACGGACAACCAATTTTTTTTGTGACACTTTCTCTGCTAGAACTAGAATCTTTATACACACCGCCACGTTCGCATTGTAACCATACTTTTCTTAATTCATTTTTTTTGATAATTTTGAACGTTTTTTAATAATGATAACACCAAGAGATCTTGCGACGTTGTTAACCCAGTTCATTAAATCATCAAAAGTAGGAAAATCCTACAAAAATTATGTACATTAATTAATAAAAACATAGCGTAGCTTTAAATAATAAATATGGAAAATAGTTCATAAAAATACCTCTGTAGCAGTGAAGTCTGTCGTGTTATCAACTACAATATCATCAAACCTTGATATTTTGATTGCAAAAGAAGAGCACTGTAGGTTTATTTCTCCACCTTTCTTTATATGTTTATTTCTCCACATTGACATTTTGATTGCAAAATAAGATGAGCCTATATATATGTAAAATGTGGGCCCCACCTTGATAAAAAAACAAAAAAAAAAGGTGATATGATAGGAAGGGGGGTGTATGAATAAAGAAAAGTGGGCCCCACCTCAATAAAAAACAAAAAAAAGGTGATGTGATAAGAGGGGGGGGGTGTATGAATAAAAAAAATGGGTCCCACCATAATAAAAAATCTTGAAAAATTAGACTTGATTTGACAATATGTGGGTCCCATATAATAATTAGATAATCATTAGGGTAATTAAGAAATTTTTTAATATTAATTAAAGGGGGGGTGTATGAATAAAAAAAGTGGGTCCCACCATAATAAAAAATCTTGAAAAATTAGACTTGATTTGACAATATGTGGGTCCCATATAATAATTAGATAATCATTAGGGTAATTAAGAAATTTTTTAATATTAATTAAAGGGGGGGTGTATGATTAGTAAAAATTAATGAATGGGGGGTGTATATTTAGTATTGCCCTTTCTTTATCACGAAAGAAGACCTAAACTTTCCCAATTCGTAATTATATAATCTTTGCATAATGGAGTTTTGACAAGATATTGATTCCACGATACTTATTTTAATCATGAACGTGATTGGTCATCATTGGAAATTATTATCTTATGCCACTTAAGCAATATCGTCATTAATTACATCAAAACACTACACGTGGCTCGTTTAGACGATTTAATGTTTGATTATACTGTTTTCAGACCAACTACTTTGTTATTTGAAATATTGAATTAATAGAAGGTATAAAAACTGCTCATGCGTTACGATGAGGTAGAAAACATTTAGAATTATGTAAGTAGAAATGTAGAATACTCATGATAATAAAAGTCAATAGTGACTTTATTTTGTTGATTGATATATAAGGTAGAATGTCCTTAAAAATGAATAACTCAAGTGTAGGCAATTAACGGTTGTGTAATTTCTAAATTATGTATTTCATGCTAAAATTTATACATTTAAAAATTTATACATTTTATATAAACATTTACGCATATCAGGATAAATTTATAAGTTGTATATACGAATTTGTGCATTTAATAAAATTTGTGCATTTAATGTTCAAATTTTATGCATTTAGTATATAATTTAATAAATTTAAATTTTAAATGTAATTTTAATGTTATTATGATATCTATTAATAATGCAGTCCAATAATGGTTGAATTTTTAAATTTGTGTATTTGATATACAAATTTATGCATTTTTAGTCAATATTCAAATTTATTTATTTTAATGAATTAATAAAAGGAGAATGTTGTAATTAGAGTGTTGAACATTTATTGAATCCTAAAATCTCTTATTTCAAAACAAACAAGGGGAATTATGGTTATTACATTTTTTGGAATTCATTGGGTTTTATATTTAAATTTTGTGTTTGGTAGCGTAAATGTAACATACATAAAAATACTACTGAAAAATATCTGTAGTTGAGTAATATTATAGTAAAAACATATAAGTTAAACTTTAACGTATATACAATAATGAAATATTTTATAAATAACCTATTAAAAGGCATTGAAAAATATTCGTAAATGAATATATATAAGAAATAACAATAAAGACAACACTGAACAATTAATGTTGATAAAAGAATAACAATGATTTGACTAATTGAAAGAATCATAAATCGGGACACAAATTAAAGTTGTTGAATGTTTTAAAGTTAAAGGATGGATATATATATACATCCAGCTAGCTTAATTGGTACAAGCTAGGGCAAAGGAGGACAAGCTAGAATAGTAAGTAGTTATATAAATTAAGGCAAGGACAATTTGAATTTGTTCCTGGCCAGGCAAATTAATGGTAATGGAGCAGCTGGATCTTGATTCTCCATGGCCGGCCTATGTAAAGAGCAAACTGAAAATTAAGTTAAAAAGGTAGCTATAGCTAGTCCATGCATCTTCTTCATCGATATGATTGCATTATATATAGCACTAGCAGTGGTGAAGGGCGGGTCTGACTATCGAGCTTATTGGTAAGGTTTTCGAAATCGATATTTTCTCAAATCATATGACGGAACAGACGGATAAGAAATAATTGTTGCATGATCGAATCATATATATATATAGCAGTTATGGGGTTGAAGACGATATGATGGTACGTAACTATATATGGCTGGACATATAGAATTTAGTTGAAAAATGAAACGCGCATTTGAGTTGCAAGTTGATATGAATTCGTCAATAAATTTAGAGTGAAATTGTGAGCGGTTAAGCTTCAATTCAAGGGGGGTCGACGTACGCCTGAGAAAAATCCATTCAGTTATGGAGGTGGAGCGAAAATAGATGGTGTGTGTGTGTGTTAGATTGTATTTCAAGAAAGAATTAGTAGAAATTGATCGAAATCCTATAATTAAGGTCTCAAAATTAATGATTAATTGTTTTTAGAGCGAGCGAGCGAGCGACCGGCCATGTTTAAAAATTGATCGAGAGTTGAGACCTTTCTTTCTACTGTACCAACATTAATCTAATTGTATTAATTAATTAATTAAAAAGTTATTATTAATTAGTATGCAAAGCAAAGCAAAGCAAAGCAAAAGGGTTATTGTATTGAAAATGAATGAATGATTAAAGGAAAGGAAAGGAAAGGAAAGGAAAGGGAGGGGAGGGGGCAGTTGTTGGTTTAACAAGAGATGTGACCCCACTCCTACCCAACCCAACTTTTGTAACACCTGACACGTTGCTGCCTTTTTGGTGTGTGCTGTCCACCCAACCCTCCCTACTACTACTCCACCATCGCATTCACACGTGACTGATTTATAACTCTCTTCCATCTGTCTCCAACTTAACTAACGCCTTCCTTCCTTCCTTCCGTTAACACTTAACCCCTTCTTCCTTTCTAACCAATTGATTGATTTGATTCCGTTAACACTCGCCAAATATTTCATTTGTTAAAATTCTGGATAATTTATTTTAAATTTAATTATGAACATATTTTAATTTCTTCATAGATTCCCAAATCCTTTAATTACCAACATTTTAACAAATCAAATGTTATCTATTTTCAATTCATACAAAGAAATCTAATATATATCCCTTCTTTTAGTAAATTAACTTGACCTCAATTTATAAATGTAAGGTTCAAATACGTCCATTAAAATTAGAATTACAAAACAACAATTCTGACAAACAAGCACAAAAATATATGATGAATAATTCAAAACTTGATGTGAGATGATTTTATTTATAATATCCTGAAAGATATTTATCTATATTTATAGATTTTTTCTAAAGCTATATAATATTAAGACAACAAACTTTTACCTCTTTGTGATCGATAATAAAATATTATATTTGTTAATGTTATATAGTTTACTGTTTTAATAGCATATTAATTATATTATTAATAAAAAAAGCATTTAGACAAAAAAAAATGACTTTTATCAGTTATGACACAAAATATATAACTAGTTTCTTCTTATATGTTGCTAAAGTAAATTGATTAATATTGGATAACAATGTTGAATTTAAAATAAAAACATGCATTGAATAAAAAATTAGACCAACGAAAACCAAATTATGGAGTCAACTATCGAAACAATATAATCACACTTGTTGTCTAACGTATTCTATCAATTCAAATTGTGGCTTAATTTCTTATCACTATCAGTCATGCCTACCTTACATCCGCTCTTCTTATTCATAATCATCAACTAAATGTAAATTAATTTTATATGTTGATGTCTCAATAGATTTCATTTTTTTAAAGTCTTAATTAAGCTAGCCAACGTACCACCGAGACGCTAGCTCTATGTGGATGGGAAATATAAAAATCAAAATTTGAACATGACCCCGATCCTCTTGATATGCACTTATAAATGTAATTAAGATGCTAAAAAGTTTGTTTTAAAGTATACTCCAATACCACAAATTCAATACATATGTATAATCATGTGAAACCAATTCAATTCACATGCTTATTGAAGCTATTTGTAGACATGTTAGTTTTTTTTTATTAATCGGTGAAATCCACTTGTAGATATCAATATATTTTGACACAAACACATTTAATATGTAGAAACAGGAGAAAAAAAGGGTTGAACGATAACGAGTTGAATTTTGATATAAAAGTACACATGGTTTAATTACATGAGATCCTATTTTAAGATGGATAATGTTGTTTGGCGATTGACACGGATTCATTTAGTTCCTATACAAATAATAATACACACAATGTATCTATACGTATGTGATTAAAACATTATTTTTAAATCTTTTGCTTATTATATTTATTTGTTGATGACATAGAAATGATCATAAGTCATGGAGAATTTATAAGCAAATATGATGATTATAATTATAAATAGACATGTTTTATGCCACAAAATAATAACATCGATTATTTGTTTCAGTTTATATCAACTAACTATCTTAAAATTGAATCTAACTTAATTTCCATGTGCACACAACTTATGTGGTGGTTAAATGAGCAGATGCTCTCTCTTTAGGGGTATAATTAAACTTTAATGGCTAATGGATAAAGAGATTGGCCCATATATCAGAAATGGGCTAAGAAACGAAACATTCATGGGCTACTGAATTATATTATATGTACACACACTCAGTTGTGAATCTCTTCCACAACATTCATGGTTTCTCATATATATATATATGAGAACACATGACATTTTAATGTCATAACATTTCATGAAACTAATGAAAGGCTTGAATATAATATTTCATTAAGATACACATGATATGTATGTATGTGTTTAAGTGAGTACCATTCATCATACAGTGCATTAGAATGTATCACTTTTAAAAATATTTTTTTGTAATTTTTTTCATAAACATGTTTTAATTAATATTACAAAATTGATATATAAAGTTCACGCACATTCACACATTTTAAATACACGAAATCATGCATCACATAAATGTATCTTCACATATATGCAAATTTATGTAACTGTACATTCACTTTATTTTAATGAGTTAGGAGATGTGATGTGTTACATATCGTCTTTATCGTGTTAATTAAAACATGTTTATGAAATTATTTTTGAAAAGAGTTATTTTAAATGTGGTGCCTTATGGTGTGCTACTCAATAATAATGTATATTTGAACATGTGTATATTGCAATTTGCATAAAATTAAACATTTTATCGTATTGAACATGTTCATTTATTATGGTGATGCGCTACTCAATAATAATGTATATTTGAATCTATTACACACACACACACACACACAGAGGATAATTGCAAAATTTAAATTTGGTGCAGATTTGTAAAACCAACTTCAAAATTATATAACATTAGAATTATTAATTTTTAAAACAATAAATTTATTCCATAAAAATAAAAATTTTATCCTATCTAAAACGTGAGTGATGATTTATATTTTTTCAATTTTTTTAGAAACTGAATATTCAACACTGAATTCTCTGAATTTTATATATTCAACATCAAATAAACGTTATAAATTTGAACATTCAAAATTGAATATATGGTTCTAAAATTCTACACTAAATTTAGGTTCTGCAATGATCCCAACACACACACATGTGTGTGTGCGCGCGCGTGTATAATATCAATGTACACATATACACATTTCACATGCAACGAATAATTTATGTACGAAGGAAACATGTATTTAAATCGTTTGATGGTATCATGTATAAATATATACATTTCACATGGATCGAAGGGGAGAAGACCATTCAAAATTATAATATCTTCTTTTGTTAAACGACAACAAATAAATGACTAACGGCATTTTCAATCATTTATTTCGTAATATCTTTTAATTTAATAAACAAGCATAAGTTGTTTGATAAATAAAATTTAAATAATTTGTGTATGATTTTTGTGATTGAACCACAGTTTGCAATAAGAGGGGAAACCAAAACAGACACGAGTTCCCTTTCTCTTTATTAGAGATGGATTGGGCTGCCATCCTGAGGTTTAAAACCTCTTAAGAATTGGGCTTTAATTGGACTGGGACTTTTATCCATTCTAAACTTTAATTTGTCGTGGTTATGACTTATATGATGACGATGTAACTCAAATTTGTGAGTGATTCCCATAGCCCAATATTCAAAGTTTAAAGAGGAAGAAAAGACAAAAGATGAAAACAAAGTCACATACAATTTTTTTCTACCAAGAAACAAAATTTACACAAGGAAAGTATAAAAATCCATGGAAATACACATAATATTTGACATCCGCCAATCCTTACTAAAAAGGTAAAAAAAAAAAAAAAAAAACATTCAGTCTTCTTCCTTTATAAAATGAAAATGAAGCCCATCATCATCATCATCATCATCTGTGACTGTGAGTGTCCTGAAGGACCCGAACCCAACCATCTTCATAATTCATACATGCCGTCTCTCTATTTTTTGTTGGCTGCATCAAACAATATATGTAATTAAATGATTATAAATGTTCCAGACTGACTTGATTGTATATATATAGATATAGATAAACTTGTTAATGTAAAGTTGCGATTAAGATTGCTAACCGAAGAATGATCCCCTTTCGATGGCGTCCTTGTTAGCATCTCCAAGAGCCGCAGATTCCAAATAGGTGTCGGCCAATTGGACTCTCTTGACGTTCTCTTGTTCCTGGACAAGCATGTTACCATACTCAAGGAGCTTCTCGATTGTCATGGTGGGTTGATTGAATGTCGGGGGTCCCTCCTTTGAGTTCACAAGCTTCTTTCCAATCCCGTCGACCCCAACACTTCCAATCCACTTCCTCACTTCATCGTCGTACACTCTTGACCTCAGTGCCCCAAAGAAATCTATTTTAAAAGATTATTAATTATATATCAGACTAGCCGGGAAATAATTAGTAGTTACGTTACCAATGGATTGGCCTGGGAAATAATTAGTAGTTACGTTACCAATGGATTGGCCTGGGAAAGTATCGACAATTTTGACAATGTCATCTTCAGGAACAGCGTCGGTACGGAAAATACCGATACAAACACCAATGCGGTCTTCTCTGGTGGGAGCCCAGTAGAATTTTTCCATACGACCGTCACGGATGAGTGGAGCATAGAGGGTGGAGAAATCGTTTCCGGTGACGATGATGGGGACACGGGGGTTCTCCTCCTTGTTGTACATACCGGGGAGCTGTACATTGGTGGGGTTATCGGCGATGTTCATGAGGGTAGCGTTCACCATCTGGTTGTTGACGGTGTACTGTGTTGTTCCACCCATTCTACCCGCACCTGCATCAAGATCGTTGATGAAGAGGCAACACATCTTCCCCTTCTTGATGATGTCCGCCGCCTCACGGTACCTTTGTCTGATCAATTTCGCTGGCTCACCCGCGTTCCCACTCTCCAATTCTCCGGCACTCATCATAATTGGTCTGCACCGCGGGCCATTAACTCAAACTCAAACTCAAACTCATTATATATATATATATATTGCTATTTCTAGCTAGATAATATTGGGTTTGCTTAAATTAAAAAAGAAAAGGCAAGGGAATTGAAGTTACGTACGTGATTCCCATCTTGGCGAAGACAAGCTCACATTGGAAAGACTTTCCTTGACCTTTGCCTCCCCAAACACCAAGAATTAAAGGAACCTTAATGTTGGGCAAAGTCATGAAGTTCTTGGTGATGTGAACAACAAGCTTGTCCATAAAAGCAGGAGCGATGTAGAATCCATCCATTTTGTTGTCCAAATATCTAAACCATGCCAACAAATACATATGTATATATATAAGGTTAAATTAATATTTATATATATATAGTTGGTTACTGAAGTTGAATTTGAAGTTGAGAGATTACGTACGTGCGAAGACCGGTGCTGATGTACTCGTAGGAACTCATGATGGCATAATGGGTTCCGGCGTCTTGTGGAGCTTGGAAGAGGGAGTCCACCATACCCTTACCCCTGGTGATGTCTTGTTGGTCGTCAGATATGTCGTATGCCAATCCCTTCCATCTGTCTTTGTCTGTTTGTTGGGTTTCCTCGATCTCTTTCTCCGCTGCAAATATCTTCAACTTGCTGCTGCTGTTCACCATCCCCATTCTTGAATTCACTATCTTCTTCAAACTGCTACCCATGAAACTTGAGCTTGCAACGCCACTGCTTCCATTCAAGCTCAACTGTATGTGTATATATATATAGATATCATAACAAACATATATCATTAATTAATTTGATCAATCTTTTTTCATTAATTTTACAGAAATGGAAGAAAGGATCGAGTACGGTACCGGGGCACGGTTGACTGCAGCTCCGAAGGTTGAGACGGCGGTTGCCATGGTTCTCCGGCGATAGCTGCTGCTGCCGCTCTGAGAATTGAGGAGTGGAAGTGGGAAGTGAGGATGAGTGGGAGGATAGATGGTTTTGTGACGCCCCTTATACTAGTAACGAGTGACCAGGAATCGTAAAGAGGGAGACTGGAGAGGATTGGCTTTTGAATGGCTAACGGCCACATAATCAAGATTGAGTGTAGCGCCACGTGGCATCCTATTATTGCTCCGTGGTTTGAGGCCTGGAGAAGAATTAAGGTGGGGAGCTAGGGTGTCTTTTCCAGCTTACTTTTTCTATTTTCTTATCACCACAAATAATATATTTTTAGTATGTATAATCTGAATAATGAATGTCTGTCTGACTGTTTCGCTAAATTATCTTTCACATATACCACATTTTCATTTTTACTGTTTCTAGCAATCCTTTTTATTTATAATAATAATCATTTTAAAATTATAATCACTTAATAATATGAAAGAAATACATCATGATCATGATCTAAATAAATAACTTAATTTGTCATTATTAATTAACAACAAACACTCAGAATTGAATAATTGCTTAGCGTAAGACGACATCATAAATAAAAACTAATGATGTAATCAGGCCTAACTTTGTATTGATCTTTTGTTTACCGTGAATAATATAAATGTGAAACTCAAATCTTATGGGTTCTAAAAAATATTTCCTAACATAAGAAAATTAAGATATGATGTGGTTTATGATTCGTAGGTGAAAGTCAAGGCAGTATGTTTTTCTTTGTTCATTGACTTATAATCTTATATATTGTTGTAATCATTTAAGTTTTCATCCTTGATTTCTTTACAACATTAACTAGTTAACACGTACACTTTGGTTTTTTTAAACAAATCTTCTTTCTTGCCCATCTTTTTTCGTAAGAGTTCTCGATTATTCAAGTACAAAAAATGTAGATTAATTAGGAGTTGGACTTAAAGGGTGTGCATGTTTAGTATTTAAAATAAAAATACATCTTGTACACTCATAATAACGTAAAAGCACAAACATTCTTAAGGAACCCATCAAATATACTTTTATTATTAGGCGTTTAATTTTAAGAAGGATATTATTATACATACATTCCTTCCTTTAATTACTTATCATATACTTCTCACACTCGTTAATTTTAATAATGATTTACTTAATGATTTGTGGCCTACTATATCAAAACAAAAATTGTATTCATAGAAATCGTCTAAAAGTTTATTTTGACAAACGGACGAAACGGTCAAAATGATCTGTAGTAAAAACCAAGCTAGAACATAATCCGTTGCTACAATAAATCGGAATTGTCCTTCCTAAAAGAGACCTTATCTCTTTATTTATTATTGAAAGGGCTTAGAACAAGAGCCCATTAAACATGGTAGAGACTTGAGACTTTGAGAGTTAGAGACCATATTAAGTTTCTCCACTAATCCCATTTTTTATGTGTTGGGGTTCTTAGTTTATAATTAACTACCTCATTTATTAGCTATCTTATAAAAGTTACCAAACTTAGTTATTTGGTTTACAATACCGGGGTTGGGGAATTGAAACCAAATTCCTCTCTCCCAACACGTCATATCAGTTTTTCTCTTCTTCAATTCATCTCAAATTAAATCAAATTGAAAGACATGCATTTCTTAAAGCAGTGCGGCTCAACATTCCTAAATTTCCCTCTCCCAAACAACTTATGGAGGTTAAAATAGGGGCGTTCGATGTGGCTCAAAACGGAGGGAGTGGTGTGCCCTTGAGGTCCCAAATGCCATATCAGTCTGATATCTCCTGCATCCACTCCCCACTCTCTAAACATGACATCAAGTCGTGTTTTGGTTGTCGGGTTCATATCACCATGTTATCGTGTCGACTTATTTTTGACCCGTTTATTTCCGTGTCAAGTTCGTGTTTATATATATATTTTTGTATTAATCCATTAGTTTTTTTTTTTGTAATTTGATTTTCAGTTTTGATTTTGAATTCGGGTTTTGCTTTCAAAACCAGGTTTTACTTTTGATTCACTTTTTTCGTTTTTCAAAATTGATCATTGATTTTCAATTAAATTCGAATTCGAAAAACATGAGACAATTTTTATGAGACACTAGTCATAGTGATCACTCATCAACCCTTTTAATATTATCACTTAATGTTTAATGCTTAAGAATAAATTCAGATCTTAATTACTTAACAAAGTTGACTTAATTATAATTGTCACGTGAGCAGACATTCTCTTTGTCCTGTTGGCAATAAATATATATATTATTAGTATTTAATATTTAATGCTTTAAGAATAAATTTAAACATTTGGGATGTATCTTCTATTATTTGAAAATAATAAAATCTTTAAGATATATTTCGTATATTTTAGAATCTAATTCTTAATATTAAGCTTCATCACTAATATATAAATTTATCATATAGAATGTAACATGAGGATTAATAGAAAAGGTCACCATAATCTAATATCCATTACGGGCTAATAATCTAACCCACAAACCCATTCCACGTATGGGTGACAATTTGAGTCCATTTAAGCAAATGGATCAAACGGGTTGACGACCAAAAGTTATAAATTTTACATAATTTTGAATTTTTGTTCAAAGAACAATTTTTTTAATACATCGTTTTATAAATTTTCATTTTTTTAAAAACTCATGTCCTATATTAGTTTTTTACAATAGGTCCATTTAACTCTTCGGCACGTTTGGCCCGTTGGATCAAGATTGACACCCCTAATTATTTTTACGATTATATATATATGCCCTTATCACCAGTGAGTCTGAATTTGAGAAATGGCTGGCCTGTAGGCAGCATTTGTGGACCGTAAGCCTACAAACATAGCAATCAAGATACTAGTGTAACGGTGACAGCTTCACAGTCACACCCCATCAATTATTCAATCTCACTCCATTTTCCTTGTCCACAGATTCTCCGTCTCTTGATTGATGATAAACCGCATCCTTATTTTTTTTTTAAATGGTCTAAGAGGGTGTTTGGTTTTGCGTTATAAACATGATTATTAGCTTATTACGTTACAATAACACAAATAATTGATTTAAAGTGTTTGGATTGCATACGTTAATAAGTGATTATTTGCGTTTAGCGTTTGTCCTACCACACTTTTTCATAAGTTAAAAATTGTAGCTTATTTGCTTAATAAGTGATTATTTGATCATTTTACAAGTAAAAATGCAAATCCAAACACTTTAAAAACTGATTATTTGATAATTATGATATCAAACAGCAGAAGCTAAACCAAACACTACATTTCCTGCATCATTTTTTGTTACAGCAATTATCTGATTATTAGTTTCCAAAACGCTACAACACTTTTTCAAACGCAAATCCAAACACCCTCTAAGCCGCACAATAATAAACCACTTTTTTTAATTGACCGATACGATTGGTTCATTTTTTTCCCAGTATTGTATGTGCACCCAACTTTCTTTACCAATATAGAGTGACGATCTGTTACCGATTAAGCTAAAACGAGACATTTCTATTTATTTTATAATGATGATGTAGAGTAACACAAAATTTAAAATGTCACGAATAATACTAGCATATTATTTTTAAGGGTTAATGTCTTACAATAGCAACTTACTTTTGAAAATGTATCGATATGGTACGTCTACTTTTTTAATTGTCTATATGGTACGTGTACTTCAATTTTCGGTATCGATATGGTCATTCTAAATAATAGAGCCCGGTTTGTATACGAAACAGCGTTCTAATGGTAGGAAAAACAGGGGTCTATTACAAATATGGTCATATCGGTATGAAAATTTGAAGTACAAGTACTATATCGAAATTTTAAAAAGTAGACGTACCATATTGATAAATTTTCAAAAGTATGTTCAGGTTTTGATCTCTCTCGACAAGACGAATCCATTAAGGAACTACTGGTGGCACGTGCTACCAGAGTTTAGATGTTATGAAGAGTAAATATTTTCTATTTTTTTAAGACTTTAACGGTGCAACCAATGTTTTGTTGAGTGACACCAGTGTCAAGTTTTTAAGTCAAGAACTCCTTTAATTTAAAGGGAAAATTATGCAAAAAAAATCATCAATGTACAAAATTTTTTCGATTAAGTCTCCATTTTATTTTTTTTTATTATGATAAGTCTGCAAAGTGCTTAAAACTTTTAAATTGATCCGTTAACCTGTTATAACAGATTAACAAGCTTAAACCTATTTTGCAAAAACTATCTAAGTATAAAATTTTAACGATTAAGTCCCCATTTCATTTTTTTCCCTGATAAACCACCAACTACTTAAACCTTTCAACTTTTTTCGATAAAATAAAAACGAAATATTTGTCAAACTTCTAAAAACGACGATGTTTATTTCGACGATAGAGCATGCCATGTTTGTCTGGACCAAAATAAGTTGGTTTAAAAATAATATTTTTTCAAAACGACGATGGTTGTTTGAAAATAATATTTTTTTAAAGTCCGGTATTCCGGGTAACATACGTTAGTTTGATATAAAAACATAAATGATGATTATTTCGATCTCATGTTTGTCTAGACCAAAATTTTTAAATATATTTAACTAGTTCATCACTACTAAACTTTAAACCATAAAAAATGATCGTTTTTATTTATCATTTTCTTTTATTTTTTTTGCATCCTCGTATATGTGACGTGAGTGTCAATTGAACAATCACTTAAATTGATAAAATAACAAATTACTTGAGTTTTATCAAGATAAGGGATTTATGTAGCAAAAAAATTAGTGGAGAGATTTATAAGACAAAATAATTTAGTTGGGGACTTAATAAAAAAAATCATAAATTTATAAAATTCACGTCAGCAATTTGCAACCTGCTCAATAGGTCACCGGTAACTTTTCTTGAAAAAAACACAACATTCGTGATTTTTATTTGGTTAAGAGACTTATCAGACAAAAATTTGATAGAAAAACTTAATCGAAAAAAACTTGTAGTTTGATGGTTTTTGCGAATTTTCCCTAATTTAAATCCCAAGAGTCAAAAGACAATTACAAACTCATGTAAACATGCACGTTTTACATAGTTCAAGTGTGTGTTTATGTGTGATTTTTGACAAATAGTATTGTATTCTTAATTTAAACATGATTACGAAAAAATTTTCAAAAAAATTGGTTTTATGCGAGATACATTCGGTACTCAGCAAAACTAATGGTACTAATTTGCACCCATATATATATAGATTTAGGTTCAAGTGACTACCCCACACACATATACATATACATGAGTCTGTATCAACATCTAAAATTTTAAGATACATGTTATTAATTTCTTTATCTTGATAAATAATATTAAGAAAAACAAGTGTTTACATTACTAATATAACTATTTACAAACTTCGTTTCAAGCTGTCAGGCAACTGAAGCTGACAGTTAAGTAGCTGACTTACTTTATTACTTTATATATAAGATATAACGTTTTTGTTTTTAATAATAAATTTTGATATATTATAACTTATAAAAATTTATCATTATGATCAGATTGTTTTTATCTACATTTCGATATAAATTTTATCGTCGTCGGAACTATTTTTATTTACCAGACATACATGCAGCTGGCTAAATATTTTATTTTATATATGATATATAATTGTATTTTCTATTATAACGTTTGATGTATTATATTTTATAAAAATTCAAATATATCATCATGATCGTTTTCTTTTATCTACATTTTAACATAAAATTATATTTCGTCTCAGCTATTTTAAAAGGATAAATTTTTTATTATTTAGTTGATTGATCGGTCGCACTCTTTCACTGTTCACCGAATAGTAAGTCCAGCTGGTAGACAGGTAAACGACAAACTTATATATATATATATATATATATATATATATATATATATATATATATATATATATATATATATATATATATATATATATATATATAGACTAAAGATCTTTTGTGAACACTTTATTCGTTGTGAACATTGTGAACAACCAAAATATAGCTTTGAATCTTACGAATCTTATTGAAAATAATACCAAACCCTTCTATTAACTCATAAATCTTATTGGATCCTATGGATTTTATTGAATCCAATGAATTTTTCGAATCTTAAGAATCTTGTTGAATCCTATGCATCTTGTTATAAAAGCTACTATGAACCTTTTGAATGTTCTGAATCTTGTTGTAGACACTTCTATGAACCTTTTGAATCATATGAATCATTTCACAAACACATTTTGATATACATGAATGATTATATGTATTTTTTTTATTTGTTCACAACGTTCACAACGAATAACTTGTTCACAATGAATCTCATATGGTTCTATGGGGCACCTGTATGCATCGTGCAACTTAGGAACCCATATACACCATTAGATCTTGGAAAATGAATGGCTAAGATTACAATGGCAAAATGGTAATAAAGATGTAATTTGTGAACGCATTATGATGCACGATTTACATATTAGATGTGCATAAGGGTATTTTCGGAAAAAATAATATATCAAGTCAACTCAAAATTAAATTTATATTGATTGAATATTTAATTCAATAATCAAGTATTAAATGCTAATAAATTTATAAAATGCACTTCTAAAATTAAAAAATTCCAATTAAACAAAAATCCAACATGATGCTTCATCATCTTCATTGACTGTGCATCTTCGTATTTATCTTTCCCGGGTTATGCATCATCGTGTTCATATGGAGCACCAGGTTATGCATCATCATGTTCATACTGTGCATCTTCGTATTCGTCTTCTTCACATCGTATACGTTCATAGGTTCATGAGTTCAACGTGATGCATCATTTTCATCTTCATCTCATCATCGTCTTCTCAAACTCGTCGGTCGATTGTGTGTGTGTGTGTGAGAGAGAGAGAGAGAGAGAGAGAGAGACGGAATAATATATGGAGAATGGTTGATGAGATTGATTTAGTTTCCTATTTTAATCCTAATCTATTAATTAAAAGAATAATTAATTTTTTCAAATAAAGTATTCCAATATTACCCTTATTGCATCATTTGTAAACAAGCAATGCATTTTTTGTTCTCATTTGGTTCCCGATGCATATGGTGCCCCATAGAACCTCAATATATATATATATATATATATATATATATATATATATATATATATATATATATATATATATATATATATATATATATATATATATATATATATATATAACATATTTGTTTTTCTATGATAAATTAAAATTTGAATATATTATTATGATCGCATTAATTTAATCTACATTCTGATATAAAATTTGTTATCGTCGGAACTATTTTTATTAGGCGGGTAGGTATGCAGCTAAATAATTATTTTATTTCATATATAATATAATTGTTTTGTTTAGTTATAAAGTTTAATATATTATATTATACACATGGGCGAATATATCATTATGATCATATTTTTTTTCTACATTCCAACATAAAATTGTTTATCGTCTATTTTTAAAATGATATTTATTTTATATATTAGTTGGTTGATCATTCACATTCTTTTCATATATAAACTTGAATTGAAAGCAGTGAGTGGTCCTCGGATGAGAATTACGATCGGTAACTAATGTTATTTTATTTTTTTAAAGTAATATATTTAAAAAAATATAATTTATGATTCCGCTGCATCGTGCGAGTCAAACAACCTATTAAAAATAATTTTCATTCCATTACATAAAGAATTAATATGATTATCATGTAATAGAAAAAAAAAACTTGTAAACTCAGAGGGTTCATTTTTTAAAATCGTCTCGATACTTTTGTACCAAACTTTTCCTTATATCGATCATTTAAAGTACTTGCATCATGTGCTAATTCCAAACAATTATTAAAGTGAGAAAAGGATGGATTATATATATATATATATAGTTTGTAGTCACAAGTTTGTCCATCCTCCTTCTTTACTTTGGTCGGCTCTTTTTCAGGACTGCATTTATAGCTAGTACCTGTTTTCTTTTTAATAATCTGACTCCATATAATTAATGTTATATAACCATGCATGTATAATTAGATGAATATATATAGCGTCCCATATATATAATTAATAATATTACTCAAATACCATGTAAAATTAAATGTAGTATGCATCAAAGCCCTGTCTGGCAAAACTTAGACCGCGTATAAGACCATCCAAAATGGGAGATCGGAGCCACGCTTCTCGGTGAATTTGATGACGTGGCCACGCCTCACACCCGGCCACGGGTCACAAGCCACGATCTCCCCTCTTGTCGCAATGTTCTCCCCATGCCATTCTTCATGATTTTTGTTATGTTGGTAGAGATGTATGTAGGGTAGTGTCCATTTTCTAGGTAAGGATGTGGGTTACGAACTGTGTTGGAGAAAATTGATGTGATGTTGAAGTGGTAGAGGGGTGATGCCCAATCTAGATAGCTTAAGGGAGCTAGTAATTGTTAGAAAATAGGAATCTGTCCTGGATGATCTCGTGATCATGTTGGTTTACTTTTTTATAACAATAATTTGCCTTAATAATTTAATATGTATCCAAATTTTGTTATGGATATTACGCAAGAAAATGTGTTAGATCTGACTGATAGACTTTTATTTGTGCATATAATACGAATCTCATACAAAATAAAGTGGATAAGATCAGTTAACTTTCAAATCAACATGCACAACAGCAACAACGATTAGTAACAACAAACAATATCTTCACTATTAAGTTTTTCAAAGCTGTTAAGTTTTAACTCTTACATATGACGTTAACACGTCAATAAATAAATTCATACATGGAACCATTTCTGAAATTCGAATATGTTTTGGGGCGCTGCCCCGAACCCACAATGGGCGAACACGAATTTACCCATATAAACATGTGTAAGACACGTATAAGAATCGTGTTACACGATGACAAATATAATATACGTATAAACTTGCCTTTAGGATTTCAAATTAATAAATACTTGAATTATTATGTTTTGGATTTATAATTTTATATGTTTTGGATTAAATTTGTATATAAATTTGTGTTTTCGTGTGACACGTTTAAATATGTATTATGTTCGTGTCGTGTCACATGTCACAAGAATTTTTAAGTGTTGTGTTCGTGTTTCATATCTAGACACGTTTTATAATTCGTGTCATGTTCGTGTTTTACAAATTCGTGTCGTGTAAAATTCGTGTCTGACACATGACACGACACAAATACACGTATTGTCATGTCTAGTTTTTATGTTAACCTATTCTCTAAAATGCACAATAGTTATGTAACATAACGCTTATGCATATGGTAGTTATTTTAAAGCTTGGTTTTGGAGTTTATTGTCCCCATAATCACGTCTATCTGTCAAATTTATTGATTTTAGGGTGCGTTTGTTTTGTATTTGGTTTTCAAAATACTTCTTTTATCACATTGGTTGAAAAAAAAAAATAGAGGAATCTAATTTCGTTAGACATTTGGTATTCTTCATTCCTTCTTTTTTCATCATCTCAAATCTGTCCCAAATAATTCATAACCTGTAATACTAGACTTTTTATAATCCTTTCATTTTCTAATATTAACACTTTTAAATCTTATCATATAAAAACATTTCATATTCTAATATCAAATTATTAGAATCCAAACGTCAGGTTGATTTATTTTAAAAAGAAGCTTCATTTTATATATGATATGAAAGAATGAAATAAATACATACAAGTAGAGAGTAAAAAAAAAAAAAAAAGTGATCGTATATCGTTGGATTAAGGATTTAGATTCGGATGTCGGTCATAAATAAAAACAAAAAATCATGCCAATAAAAGTATGGAAGGCATACTCATCCTTGATACATTATTTATAAACGACGTGTTCACCCCTATGCTAATTTAATGATTTAGACAATGAAATATCATTAAAGGAGTTGAATTGACATAAAACGGCATCATAATTAATTAATGCAAATATCTTGCATCGGTTCGAACTCGTTCATGTTATTATTATTATTTTTTGAACGACAAACTCTCCTACTCTTACTCCTAAACTACTTTTTTACCACAAGACTTACTTTCACCACCTAAATATCAACTTGCCTTCGACAGGAGTCGAACCCGTGACCTCTTACTTATATATCCACCCTTTTACCGCCAGGCCATAGGCCCTTTGGTGCGTTCATGTTATTGATACTTTTTTTATCTTTAAAGTGTATATGCATGTATTTTTACAAGCATGCTAATGAAAAATTGAAAATAATCATTTTATGAAAAAAAAAAATTATGGTTTTTCACATGTATGTATATGCATCCTTAAATGAAACCATGAGACTTAATAAATTCATGTATACATGCTCAAAATCTCAAATGATCATTTGTAAACACTTTATTCGTTGCGAACGATGCGAACAATCATAAAATATCTTTGAATCATATGTATGTGTGTGTATAATAGTTCGTATGAGTACCCGATTTTTGTGAAGTACTGTGTGCACCAGTGAACGCAAAGACATTCAGATGTGAAAAAGTTTTTTTCATTTTCATGTTGAAAATTACAATATAAGGTTATTTATTCAAACATTTTAGTGTCGTCAAATTCACGTGAAAGTGAAAAAATATTCATGAACATGATGGTAAGTAGTGTAAATATATGTTTAGAACGACACTTTTCATGTAAACATGTACGTTTGATATACGAAAAAATGTGTACATTTTCTAATGCATGTCCGATGATGTATAACAATTTCCAAATTAAGAAAAAAAACTTTGGTATACATATCCATGTAAATTAAAGCTTTAATACGTTACAAAGCGTATGATTTTAGGATGCTTCGATTTAATATAAAAATCCCAACCCCGAATCAAAGGATAGATAAAAGGTGATGTGATTAGAAAGATGAGATTTGAGGATGATGGGTACTCTCAAAACCAAAGAATATTACCGATAGTAAGGATGAAATAGTCTATTTATATGGAATTATTGTGTATGGAGAAAAAATGTTGTGTACAAATCACCTATCACATAATTACTTTGAATAGAATCTAAAATCTAAGAATATTACCGATAAACCATTTTGTTTTACTAGGATAGCTTCTGGAAATTTAAATGCATAAAAAACAAATTCTAACAATTTAAGTGCAAACCAAACCAATAATATTGGAAAAAGAAATAGATGTGAAAGCGTAGTAACGATACCACTCAGACCAAACTAATAGAAGTCGTGTTTTAGAGAAATCTAGAAAGCTAAAAAAGCAAAAAGGGGGAAAAAAAACTCCAACTTCTTTTTGTATGAATTGGGGTTTCCATTAACAGAAAACTTAAAAAATTAAGATGTTTACGTGTGAAAAACATAAAGGCTTTGCATTTAGAAGAGAAAAAGTAAAGAAAAAAGAAAGAAAATATCCATCTCCACTCTTCTCTTGCCTAACCCCAACCCAAAATGTATTTGTATTTGTACATACATGATGGATCGATCATGATTAATGAATAAAGTCTGAAACATAAATATTTCACCCACTCACTTTACACAACCATCACTCCTTTGTTTCCCTTCTTTCTTTCTCTCACATATCTTTCCTACTTTACTTTTCAACCCAATTGACTCTTGTTATTATAACTCACATTTTCAATACACTCAACCACAACATGTTCTTCTTCTTCCCCAACCTCACATGCCTCCTCCTCCTCCTGCTTCTTCTTCTTTTCCTGTCTCTATGTACACCCTCTCTTTCTTCCTCCTTCATCTTCAATGGCTTCAAAGGCCCTTGCTCCGACAACATTACCTTGAACGGAGTCGCTGACATCACTGCTGCTGGTATTCTTCAGCTCACCAACAGCAGTTTTCGATTGATTGGCCATGGCTTTTACAAGGATTCCATCCCTTTCAAGAACCCTACCACTAGAAAACCCTTATCCTTCTCTACTTCCTTTGTGTTCGCCATCGTCCCCCAATACAAAAAGCTCGGTGGCCATGGCATGGCTTTCACCATCTCGCCAACCAAAGACCTCGCAGGAGCTCAACCCAATCAGTATCTTGGACTGCTTAATGTCACCAACAATGGCAATTCATCCAACCACCTATTTGCCATCGAATTCGATACCGTTCAAGATCTTGAATTCTCTGATATTAATGACAACCACGTTGGTATCAACATCAACCACATGTTATCATTGAATTCCACCGACGCCGGGTTTTTTATCCATGGGAATTCAACAAAACAACATCTTAAACTGAAAAGTGGTGACAAGATTCAAGCCTGGGTAGATTATGATGCTATAAAACCCCAACTAAATGTCACCCTCTCAATCGATTCTGACAAGCCCAGTATGCCAATCTTGTCCCTTCCGCTAGACCTCTCCTCGGTTTTTCAAGATTTCATGTACGTGGGGTTTTCAGCCTCAACAGGCATGCTTGCCAGCTCTCATTATATCCTCGGTTGGAGCTTTAATATGACCGGAAAAGCTCAGTCTTTACATCTTAAAAGTCTGCCTTCACTACCAGGAGCTAGAAAGAATCACATAGGTTTTGTAATTGGTGTCTCTGTTGCCGTCATTTTAGCTCTTGTCATCGTTGCCATTGCTGTAATCAAGAAATTGAAGAACGTGGATGACATAGAGGAATGGGAGCTTGCTGTAGGCCCACATAGATATTCCTACAAGGAGTTGAAGAAGGCTACAAAGGGGTTTAAAGATGAAGCTTTACTTGGGTTTGGTGGATTTGGTAGTGTTTACAAAGGGGTTTTGCCTAATTCTAAAACCCTGGTGGCAGTTAAGAGAATTTCTAATGAATCAAAACAAGGGATGAGGGCCTTTGTCTCGGAGATATCCACAATCGGCCGACTCCGTCATAGGAATTTGGTTCAGTTGTTAGGTTGGTGTAGAAAAAGACATGATTTGTTGCTTGTATACGACTTCATGGCTAAGGGTAGCTTAGATAAGTATATTTATGATGATCCGAAACTAATTTTAACTTGGGAACAAAGATTCAAGATCATAAAAGACGTGGCTCGTGGATTGTTGTATTTACATGAAGAATGGCAGCAAACCGTGCTTCATAGGGACATCAAAGCAGGGAATGTGTTATTAGATTCAGAGCTAAATGGACATCTCGGTGATTTCGGTCTGGCTAAGTTATGTGAACATGGATCAAACCCAAACACGACTAAAGTGGTGGGTACATTAGGTTATTTGGCTCCTGAGTTGACACGAACGGGCAAGCCCACTACAAGCTCAGACGTGTTTGCGTTTGGGGCGTTGTTGTTAGAGGTGGTGTGTGGGAGGAGACCTACTGAGCCAAAGGCATTGCCTGAAGAGCTTATTTTGGTAGACTGGGTGTGGGACAAGTGGACAAAAGGGGTAGTCCTTGAGGTGGTTGATTCAAGGTTGAAAGGCACGTTTGATGAGATCGAGGTTTTGGTGGTTATCAAGCTAGGGCTAATGTGTTCTAGTAACTCGCCTTCTGCACGGCCGGGTATGAGGCAGATTGTTAGTTATTTACAAGGAGAGGTATCTTTGCCCGAAGGTTTGGCTCCGCCATTTGAGGATGGTGTGAAGGGTAGTCACGGGATAGAGCTGGAGGATTATGTGCATTCCTATCCATCATCGTCCTTTTTAGACAATGTAAGCAACTGGTCAGTGGGAGTTGAGGGAGATGTTGAAGCGGGTTCAGTGTCACCGCTCTCGATTTCCAGCAAGAATGGGAGCAAATACTCATGACTCACGAGAGAGTTGCATTATTCATACAGAAAAAAACAACTGTTTCTCCTCACTTTTTGTAATTAAAATCAAGGATTTATCCCTATCTCTTCTAAGTTCTAACTATGTCTATGTGTTGTTGGAACATGTTAGGGAAAATCGAGAAGCATACATATACAGATTATGGCATTAGAACTACATTTACACACTTACACGATAGACGAAAAAATAATCATTTTTTTTCAAATTTTGACGGAATGTGATGCTGAAAAGAGTGAAAAAAGAAGAAAGAAAAGTAAAAAAGCTTACC
Organism: Centrapalus pauciflorus; assembly: GCA_020465985.1. Taxonomy (NCBI): domain Eukaryota; kingdom Viridiplantae; phylum Streptophyta; class Magnoliopsida; order Asterales; family Asteraceae; genus Centrapalus; species Centrapalus pauciflorus. The sequence goes on along the minus strand of JAANYP010009342.1, from coordinate 879,148 downwards.
ACTTGCTGTATGCTATTTCCATTATTTTCTTTCAAACCCATAAAAAATCTCATGAATCATGATCATCAAATTCTGCACACAGAGAAAACTCTAAATAAAGGCTCATGAACAAGGTCGAAAACAATTAACAGTCATTACATAATAAAAGGCCCGAACTTTGCTATTAACATGCACTTGAGTCTTAATTATCTTTGCCAATATATACATGCACTTGAGTTGAACTTTATCGCAGCTTTTGTACATTTGACGATGCTTCCATTCCGGATCATGTTTTTGTGAATTTACAGGTCCTGGTTATAAATTGGAAGCCATTTTCTAGACTTGGCTTTAAAAGCTAGTAATCCTTCCTATATATGATGTATATGTATTCTCTAATAATTTGCAGCATTAGCAACTCCAATTTTCAACCATTACCAAATCAGATTCTATCTTCACAGTTCAAACAATTTTATACGCACACGGAATATGGTTTGAGAGAGGACCACTCATTATGCAACACACCACTTTTTAATTTTTTTTTTCATAGATATGTTTTAATTAACATTATAAATATCACATGTAAATTTCACATACATTCACGTCTCTAACTCTCTAAAAATGACGTACATTTGTGTGATGCATAATTTCATGCATTTCAAACGTGTAAATGTGTGTAAAATATATATATATAACAAATTGTAATGTTAATTAAAACTTGTTTAGAAAAAAAAATTTCAAAACAATTATTTCTAGGAGTGGTATTTGGTGGGTTGTGCACCGCATAAGGTACTCATTTGAACCTAACAAGTGGGTACTCAACTCCAACAAGAAGACCATACAAAATGGATTGATGGAGAACGGGTTATGTTTAGCCTCGGATTTAATATTACCCAAATGAACGGGTTTTCTAGATGTTGACCCGAACCTCTCATTTGCATATGCATATCTTGAACCTGAAAGGGAAGCAATTTCTACTTTCGCACAATATTAAATGAAGGAAAAAATGTAAAGGGAAGTACACATTCTTGTATCGAAGATCCAAGTTATCAGGAAGATAACATTAACCATCACTTCCGGTCCTTTGCGAATAGATAATGCAGTTTTCTTCATAAACATCATTATGATCCAAAATTCTAGGGTTCAATCATCAAATTCCAGAAAAAGATAGAGTCTAAGTAAGGTAAAAAGACACAAACCGGTTTGGCAATCAAAGAAATCCATTGAAAGAAGAAGCTTTACGAATTACCAAGAAAGCTGTCACTCTATCTCTATGCTGACGCAAGGATGGGCCGATTATTCATTTTGCAATGCTGCATACCTGATCCATCGAAAAATTTCTCCATTTTATAAATTCTTTTACCAACACTTGTATCATGTATGGGCCTTCAAAGGCCAGTCTTATATCTTTGGTGGGCTTTAAAAACTCGATTTGTAATATTTAAGTGTATAATTTACTAAAACTTCCATTTATTTTTTTGATGATAAATACTTTAACTAATTAAAACTCATAAAATTGATATCATTCGAACATTGATCATGGACAACTTGTTCAACCAGTTGTAATTGTTGACATGGATTCTCCAATTCTATGGTTTATTTCGATGAAGTTCCTCTGCCAATTTCTTTTTTGTCTCATAAATCACGAAAAAACTCACGAATTCTATCTTTTAATCGGTTTAAATGTTTTTTCGATCGACACATGTGAAACGCATACATTGATGCAAATAATTAAAACAAAAAATAGATCAATAATACTTTTTTGTTTAGCGTTTGGTCAACAAAAATTCGTTAATAGATCAAAGAACATTGGATCTCAAAATAATATGAAAATGTCATATTTGAAATCTTTTGTATGTTTAACAAATTTTTTCAACACAAAAAAATTCGACTGTGATGATTTATGTTTTGTGTCAACCCAATATTTTGTTGTATTTATTTAATAAGTTTTGTTAACATATTTTTGTTCTAGATCAGGAACACAAGATTGTTTTTATAAAAAATCTTGTTTCGAACCATCAACTTTTTTTCCCATTACATAAATCACTAAATTTTAAGAGCTTTTTGTGAAAAAAATTATTTGAGGGATCTAAGCGAATTATGATTTTTCAAGTACCATGAATTCTTAATAAAAGTTTTGATTTAAGGACTTAATCGAAGCAAATATTATCATATTTCTCCATCTCCATATAGACCATAAAGTCACAAGTAGGGACGTTCATTAAGCGGTTATACCTGAAAAACTGTCCAAACCGCACCTTATGCAAGTGTGCGGTTTTAAGTTATGCGATTTCTTCGATCAGGCCCGGCCCTTACCTATGGGCTAGCTGGGCTTAGGCCCAGGGCATCAAATAGGTTAATATTTTAGAGGGCATCACGTGTTTGACCTAACATACCCATTAGTATCTTCATTTGGGCACCCATAGCCACCGTTCCCCATAGCTACTGTTCCATTTCATCTAGAATTCTGAATGTGGCCGTTCCAGTTCCATCTTGAAGGCTCAAACGTCGTGAACTCCGCAAACCATCTTGGAAATCGCAACATCCGCAGATGGATTGGGCGAAGATGAAGCGTTGGACGGTCGACGATTTTCCAGGCGGACCAGCCACGAGTTCCCTGATGAAGTTCAATCCAGCCGATTTCGATTTTCCAGGCAGACTAGGCGATTTCCAGGCGGACCGGCGATTAATATGCTTCAATTCCTTTAATACATAGACATTGCAAACAGGTTGCTTCAATCCATCTATCAATTGCTCTCAAAACTCCTTACTCATTAGTTGTTTTAATCAATCGAAGAGAGACTTGGAGAGTCATTTGATGAATCATTTGAGGAGAGTTGGATACTTGGATCGTGTCTGAGAAGGAAGATTGTTCTGCCATTATGGTAAGAGTTGTTTGGATACAACAAAGTGTAAATTGTGTGATTATTATAATTATAATTATTATTGTTTTTCTGAACTTGTGTGATTATGACAATAGTCTGCGAGAACTAAATTGAACCTTCAAGTCAAAATCTTTGAATGGTTTTCCGTTTGGAGCTAAGTTAAAGGATTCGAGGAATAATGAAGGTTCTTTTAGGTTTCTGACACAGGCACTAGCTTACTAAAGGATGATATGAATTTCCTTAAAAATGTCCTTTTCTTATTGCATTGGTTGTTAAAATAGTTACAATGTTAAATAGTAATAATGTTTTATAAATTGATAGAATTAAGCATTACATTCTGTCATATAGTAATTTTATGAATTGTCAGAATTGTTTGGTAATTAGTATTTGATCAAAGAGTTTTATATTTGATCAAATAGTAATTTGTGATTAACTTATTTTAGTTGCACTTTTGCTTCTTAGGTTTGATGTTGAAACTTTATTACTTCATGTGTATGTTTGACATTGTTTTATATAGTTTTCTTGATAATTTATGTTGTATTTGTTATTGAAAGTTTATGTATCCGTAATATTTTGTTTTTTTAAATAAAATTCAGGGTGAGAACGAGCCTCCTAGTCTGACTAGATTCTAAACCCTTAAAAAATTGTTGTGTGTTTTTTTTATGTATTTAAATGAGGCATTTTTTGCGTTGGCCGCCCGGGGCATTAAAAACCTTAGGACCGGCACTGTCTTCGATTTTATGTGGGTTATACGGTTTGGCTTATGTGGGTTAAGAGTACGGTTGTGGTTTTGAATTCTTAGATCGGGGCCTTCCCACAAACCTCATAAGAATTTATTAAATCTTTTTATTATATTTTATATATATGTAAAATAGCTAAATAACTATTTTATGTTAGTAAAATACGTAATATAGAAATTAATTATGTTTTTTTTTTCATATTTATAAGTTGAACTTGTAACTTTGGTTTGTTAATTTGTATTTTTATAGTATCTAATTGCTTATATATGAAATGTTTTATTGTTTTGTTGATAATCTATTATATGCATCTTAACGATTTGTATATTAATGATTTTTAAAATATATAACACTAACAATGTTGGTGTTGGAATCCATCCATTTCTATTAAATAAAAGTAAAAATAAAAAGGATTAACCAACACCCAAACCTCAGAACTACAAACAACATAACCTATAAACCACATAACTCGAAACTTATGTAGTTCGATTTGCGAGTGGTTTGAATTAGCTCCCCCATCTCGTCCATCAATCTTCCTCTAGGATGCGATCTCAAATTCCATACTGCCTCCCATCCCCTATTTCCCATAATCCATTGATCACTAACCTTGCAATCCTTATCGATTTTAGAGCGTAAAGCCTAGGAAATAAGTTTTTGAGACTATTCTTCTTAGAACACAATACTGGCTTCCAAAATAAAGTATCTCAACCACTTCTAACACATTTGCAGACCCTATTGAAAATGTTAACGCCCGTATTATGTACTTGTCTATCTCCTTGCATCCTTTGATAATCTCCAGCCAAACTGATTTTCGGTCCATATTCCTGGTACGTACAATAAAACCTTCCATCTGGATTCCCACAAGTTGCATATCACAATTCTCATAATGCATCATTTTCACAAGGAAATCTTCAATCTATTTTCTTATCAGGCTTAGATTCGTAGCTTTTAACCTCCCAAGGCCTAGTCCAATCCTTTCCTTAGATTTGTAGCATTCCAACCCCAAAAGAAGTTCGTATTTTGGGGTGTGCGAGAGGATCAAGGCGTCAAGCACACGAGGCCTCTCCGTAGTTTGTAGTAGCAATAGGGTCTTACAATCATAAAATTGATTGGATTTGAGTCTTAAATTTTTTTAGCATTCAACGCATATATACACATTAAGGTACCCAAAAAATAAATAACTATGATGCTAAACCTGGATAAGATAATAAGATATTAAAAAAAAAAAAAAAAAAAAAAAAAAAAAAAAAAAAAAACTTTAAGTTAGTTTGTCTAGGCCCTGCCCTGCCCTGACTTAGTTGTGTTTTGTGGGGAAACCCATTTTGATGTAACCTACATGGATCACGTATTCAAGTTTCACACGAACTTCCAAAGACAAATTTAAGGTAATTGTCATTCTCATTCTAATAATTAATTAATGGTTTTTCTTACCCACATTTTATACTTAATTTATTGCTAGAAATTAAATCTATTGACGGGTCTCCATCTAAAACGTTCCATGATCGAATAAAGTAAAATATGCTAAGGACATGCTTGATAAGGTACGTAAGTTTTTCTTATATTTATAATAATTATAATTATTGAATATTTGTTATTGGTTTGAAACCGATCGAATTCAAACATGCATGCAGAATCGCGTGGATCAATCTCCTAGTCGATATGATCGTATGGTAAAATTAAGTTGAATAGCTTCACAAACAAGTCAACTGCATGGGTCAATGTCCGTACTGCCTATTTCTTCATTTGTTTTGACCGGTTTTGATTTTCGATTTTTTTTTGTACACGACTACTTGCATGGCCGGAGAAAAGTAAGTAATTAAGGTGGCATTTTGTTTGAATGATTTAAACAACCCATTTAGGATTTGGATTTTGAAATCATTCATTATCATGTTTGGATACAATATTAAAAGAAATGATTTAGCTCATTTAGGATTTTATATTCCCCACTTTTCCACCTTTTATAATTCATCCATACCCTTAGGGGGCGTTTGGTTCGCGGATTTCCTGGGATTTCTTGGGATTTGCATTTAAAATCCTGTGTTTGGTTCGCAGATTTCAGTAAGGATTTAAAATCCAGGATTTCTTAAATCATTCCATTCTTTGTTATTTAAAATCTCAGCCTCCCCCCTAGAATTTTAAATCCCAGTTACCTTGCATTTTTCAGATTAACAAATTTTTTCTATAAGATAATGCAAATTCTTTGACAAAATCCTGACAAATATAAATGCTGCATAATGCAAATCCTTTGACAAAATGTAAATCTCAAATAAAAAATCCGCGAACCAAACGCCCCTTTAAAGATTTCAAAATCCTATCATCTGAAAATCCATCTTTTTAAATTCATGCAATCCAAACACCACTTAAGTAAATTAAAAGTGATAGACAAAATTGAAAGAAAAAAAAATAATAAAGGCATTTCATTGTTGCCATATATTAATATTAATATACCCACCTCTGCATCCAACCATCCATCACATCTACCTGTTAATTAATTTCTCATAAACTAATAAAAAAAAGTGGTTGAGGTTAGTAACCCAAATCAATATAACGTCTACTATACTTCATTAATTCTTTGCTTTATTATTATACAACCTTATGCATTGATCCAAGGATTTTAATTTTCTTCTTTTATATATATATCAATTAAAAATTGAGTGCACCTGAAAGTACCACCGACCTTAAAAAACTTTTTTTTTTTCTATTTAATTTTCACAGTCATGTTTAAATTAATTAATGTTACACACATGATATTAAAATTTCAGATACATTCACCAATTCTACATTTTTAAATTTATTATTAATGGTTATATATTTATGTGAATGTTCATCCAAGTGAATGAACATTCACATGATATTTTTAAACCATTTTCAAGATTTATTTTTCGAACCTTAGAGTTATATAATCTTGGTGTATACATGTTTATGTAAAAAAATCTATGAAAATGCTCATTTAGATGCATTCGTTGTAAACATTGTGTAAAAATAAAATTTTAAATAATAAAAATAATAATAATTTAAATTAATCAATAAAGAAGTCTTTTCAGAAACAACAATAGAGATGTAAACTAATAAATTATAAATTTTTTTGATGAAATATAAAATTTTAAATTGGTTTTCCGGTTATTGATGAGAGTTAGGTTCTTTTCATATGTGTGTGTGTGTGATGTGTGTTTGTACGTATGTATGTGTGTGTGCATGCGCACGCAATGATAGCTAGAATATGTATATATGATGATGAATTAATTTACAAATTGAATATAGTTTTTTTAGTTGTTAAGAAATTAAAATAGAATAAAATGATTATTAATATGATGTTATACTTTTTTACAATAATATATGAGAAAACATTTTTAATGTATGTAAATTTAATTAATGCATGATGGAGAATTTGAGATATAAAAAGGAAGCCATATATATATGCGCATGCATTTGGAACATGTTAATGGATGGTATTGAATTGGTTGGTGTAAACTGATAAACTGCATTAGCCAAGAGTCAATCTACCTTTAACCTCCATCCTCCATCTAGCTAGCTCATTAATAAATTAAATCCTTTAATTGCCCATCGATCAATCCATATATGCTTAATTAAACTAATTAATTTCTTTACAATTTTCTTTTAAATACATTTTAACTTCAATCATATTCCATATATACTGCGTACATAGTATAGTTGCGTTAATGGAGTCTGTGGTATCCATTAATCTAGAAGGAAGCCTCTTAAGAAACAACGATCCTTTCTCCTATTTCATGCTTGTAGCTTTTGAAGCGTCGGGCTTAATCCGTTTCGCATTGTTGTTGCTGTTTTGGCCCATAATCCGACTACTTGAAGCGTGTGGAAAAAGTGGAGTGGGCATAAAGCTGGCCATATTTATTACCACTGCAGGTGTTCAAATGTCAGAGATTGAAGCTGTGGCTAGGGCGGTTCTACCCAAGTTTTATTTAGATGATATTGATGTAGATGCTTGGAGGGTGTTTAACTCTGGTGACAGAAGGGTGGTGGTAACCAGGATGCCTAGAGTTATGGTGGAGTGGTTCGTCAGAAAGCATCTCCGAGCTGATGATGTTATTGGGACCGAACTTATGGTTAGCCGGTTTGGGCTGGCCACGGGCTTAGTCGAGGTTAGTGGATCCATCTGTGAACGTGTCGCTGCCATGTTTGAAGATGGAGATCCTATCCCAACATCCCATTCTGATCAATCTTCCTTTCTATCTCTATGCAAGGTACAGTAATCAAACTCTCTCTATGTGTGTGTGTGTGTGTTAATTAACATTCGTGAATTGGTTTAAGGATAGGAACATAGGAAAAGCATTGGTATATATAATTAAAACCGTCTAAGTAAGGTATATAATAAAAATGTTTTAAGAAATAAATTGTAATTAGTCAAATAAATTAAGTTGTGTGAAATTTAGTTTATGAAAAGACGTAAATACGTAATTGTACGTACGATCGATTGAAGCAGGATTGCATGCATAAAATCATTATTTTAATTACATTAAATTAAACGTACAGGAACAAGTGATTGGAGGTTTCGTAACCAAAGACAGGAAAAATACAAGCCGTGAAGAGATCCTGCCGGAGCCGGTGATATTCCATGATGGCCGCCTCGTCAAGAGGCCAACTCCCTCCACAGCTCTTGTAATCCTCCTTTGGATTCCGTTCGGTATCATGCTGGCAATCCTTCGTATGACTCTTGGCCTTATGATGCCAATGCGGTTGACTCGTTACTTTTCTAAATTATTTGGCGGAGGAGTCGCCGTTAGAGGAATTCCACCACCGCCACCTTCCGTGGGGTCTGACGGCGGTGTCCTTTTTGTCTGCACCCACCGAACCTTAATGGACCCTGTTGTCTTGTCCTCGGTTCTCCAACGCAGAATCCCGGCCGTCACCTACTCAATATCAAGATTATCCGAGATCTTATCTCCCATCCCAACCGTCCGTTTGACCCGCGTCCGACATCTGGACGCTGAACGGATCAAAAAAGAATTATCCGAAGGTGATCTGGTGGTTTGCCCGGAAGGTACAACCTGCAGAGAGCCCTTTCTGCTCAGATTTAGTGCGCTTTTCGCAGAACTAACCGATCGCATTGTGCCAGTTGCAATGAACTATCGAGTCGGGTTTTTTCACGCTACAACAGCTAGGGGTTGGAAAGGGTTAGACCCTGTTTTTTTCTTCATGAACCCAAGACCCATTTACGAGGTCACCTTCTTGAATCAGCTGCCGGTGGAAGCTACATGTTCGTCGGGCAAAACTCCAGAAGATGTGGCCAATTACGTTCAGAGAATCTTGGCCGCCACTTTAGGGTTTGAGTGCACAAATTTTACGAGGAAGGACAAGTACACAGTTCTTGCAGGGAATGATGGAACGGTGTCGTATATGGATCACGGTAAGGAAATGGGTCGGACCGTTAAAAAAGTGATGGGCACCGTTAAGCCTTTTATTTTTAATTAGTATTTATTTAAAACTTAAAAAATATATAGACACATATATATTTTTTACCTTCAGTATTTAATTTATATTTATCTTTTTCTATATTTTTTTAATCTTCTTCTCTCCTTTGATTAATTGAATTACGACTATAATAATAGTACGATCGATACCATGGAAAATCCAGTCATTTTAATGACAAAAGGATAAAATATTGAGAAGGATGAAGTTAAATAAATAATTGTATTTGTATTTGTATATGCATCTTTTTATCCAAAAAAGAATTGAAGTATGTGACATTTCTATAACTTTTGATTTACAGTTTTTACGTCTTTAATATTTCAGTTTTCTAGTGAAGTTTTAATTGATTTAATTAGTGTAAGTTAATAAGCAATTTAGGATATAACAAAATTTATTTCATTGATAAGGTTCATAAATCATTTATATAACATAACATCATGTAAATAGGCAGTTGGTCATGCATGCATATATCATATATGTATGTCCAACCAGTGGCGGACCCATAAATTTTTTTATAGGGGTCGGAATTTAATAGCTATAATAGTGTAAGTGTAGAAAAAAAAGTAAATTTTTCAAAGAAAAAAAATGTATTTTCCATGTTTTTGGACCAAATATAATTATATATAATTATGAAATATATAATTAATATTTTGTGAGTTTGTATTCTCCTTGAATAGAGGATTCCAACGATACAAAGAACGTCTAAAACGGAGCTAAGATAAATTAGATATCGATGCTCAAAGATTGGTGTTTGAAATGAATGAAACTCCTTCTAGTGGGAGAACTTTAGTCCCACATAGGAAGGAATATGGAAACCAAAGTGGTTTTATAAGGTGAATTGTTAAAAGCCATGACAAGATTGTTTGTGGTTTTACTTAAATGCTTACCCGCGCATAGGGGGTGCAAATGCAAATCTTGCACCCCGAAGGCTAATAAAATCCACTGAACTTGTGTACGCCAGTACCTGCGGACACGAATGCAGCTCCGAAAAATTAGTCTTTTTATGAGTTATTATGTTTTGTATTATTATCAGACAGTTTAGTATATATTATTGGAAAAATGAATGTTAAATTAAAGAAAACATTAAACAGGTTTAAATACTCGTTAAATTATATCATCTTGAATAAATGGTGTAAAAGTAAATCACGATTATATGATTCTTAATTTGTTATTGTAATTTAAAATTAAAGTATTGATCGAGAACAAAAGAAAAGTAATAATAAATAATAATAATTAATAATAATAATAATAATAATAATAATAATAATAATATAATAATAATAATAATAATAATAATAATAATAATAATAATAATAATAATAATAATAATAATAATAATAATAAATAATAATAATAATAATAATAATAATAATAATAATAATAATAATAATAATAATAATAATAATAATAATAATAATAATAATAATAATAATAATAATAATAATAATAATAATAATAAATAATAATAATATAATAATAATAATAATAATTAATTAATAATAATAATAATAATAATAAAATAATAATTAATTAATAATAATAATAATAATAATAATAATAATAATAATATAATAATAATATAATAATAATAATAATAATAATAATAATAATAATAATAATAATAATAATAATATATAATAATAATAATAATAATAACTAATATAATAATAATAATAATAATAATAATAATAATAATAAATAATAATAAAATAATAATAATAATAATAATAATAATAAATAATAATAATAATTAATAATAATAATAATAATAATAATAATAATAATAATAATAAATAATAATAATAATAATAATAATAATAATATAATAATAATAATAATAATAATAATAATAATAATAATAATAATAATAATAATAATAATAATAATAATAATAATAATAATAATAATAATAATAATAATAATAATAATAATAATAATAATAATAATAATAATAATAATAATAATAATAATAATAATAATAATAATAATAATAATAATAATAATAATAATAATAATAATAATAATAATAATGTAACCTTAGTATATGTGAGATGTATATGTTATTATGTTTTGTGTTAGTAAATATGTGAGATATGAATTCATTGCCTTACACACCAAAAAAAATCCTCTACAAAACTTCATACTTTTTATTTATAAATGCATGTAAAAACACTAACGTGTTTGGTTTTGCGTTATGATTAAGGGTGAGCGACGGGTACCATTTTCCGAACCCGAACCGGTACCGACCGATACCGAATTGATATATTCAGTTCGGTATTCGGTTTTTAAATTAGCTAATTCTGTATTCGGTACTTTCGGTTCGGTATTCGGTTTTTAAATTAGCTAAAATTCGGTATTCGGAACCGAACTGACACCATATAAAATTATACGGTTTGGTATTCGGTTCTTTCAAAACTAATAATTCGGTTTCGGTATTTTCGGGATCGGTACCGGTACCGAGCTCACCCCTAGTTATGATAGAGATTATTAAATTATTGTGTTATAGCAAACAACATAAGTTAAATCAACGGTAAATTTTCAGCAGCACTTTTTATGACTGTTATTATCTAATTATTAGTTATCAAAATATGAAACCAAATATTGTTATTAAAAACAACTGTTGCGTCAGCTTGCTATTCCAATTATTGACTATGCTTACTTCAATGGCCCGATATACATATTTTGGAATTGGGAGGTATAAATTAATATTTGGTTGTTAGAAAATGCATGTCAAATTTGGCATTCAAGTTCCTTCAAAACAATAAAATTTAATTTTCAATGTATCCATATTTTTTAAAGTTCTTTTATGCAGTGTTTAGTGTACTAAAATTCAAATCAAAACATGTTATGGATTTTTACCTAAACTATAAAACTATTTTTTATTGGTTTTTATATCTCACAAATATTCAAAACTGTTTAATTTAAAGGCAAATTCATGGAAAAAAAAAAAAACTCTTTTAAGTTATACTATTTTTGTGATTAAAACATCTCAATTACAAAAAACCTCCAATCAATAAAATCTCACAAATTTAGTTGTGTGTTACCTGCTAAAACGAGTTACCTTGCTTACTTGGCATCCATGTTGCAGAATATGTTTATGTGGCAATCACGTGGCAATAGCATTTAGTTTTTAGGTTAAAATTAAAAAAAAAAACAATAAAAATATAAAAACACATAGACGAACGACTGTCATCCTCCTCATCGGCGACGACTCTCTTCACTGGTGACAATCTCTTTCCTCATGCCGACTAATTAAACCAGTCCTCCTCCTCTACTTATTGCAGACTAGTCCACCCAGCAAGGTTTGGTTCAGGGTTTAATAAATTTAAAAAGCATTGAGATCTAATGGTGTCTGGATTAGTTTTAGGGTTTTGATGTGTGTATTTGTTTTAGGGTTTTCACCATTTTGTTCATTAGATTCATCACGAACAGATCTAGATATTGGTTTCTATGATGTTAGGGTTTCTAGAGAGGAGAACATCAATAGGTTTTGATTTTGTGTTTTTGAGGCCTTCATCACAAATTTTCAATTTTATGTGTATGTGTGTTTTGGTTTTTCGGTTTCTTTGAATGTTTTAATGATTTGATAATAAATAAATTAAATATTTGGACATAGACGAGAGTTGTAAAAGTTTAAAAGTATATATAGGGGCCTCTTGGTATCAAAAAAGAGAGAAAACTCATGAGAATAAACAAGTTTCATTGTTTATGAATGATTTTTATACAAACTTTTTAAAACTCAAACCCCTTTCTTTCTTTTTAAAATCAAAACTCATCAAACAGACACACTTAAAATTACCAATTATAAGCTTTTGTTTGGTATAATAATAAATTATGTATGAATGTCAAAGTTCCAATGCATTAAATATTTCATCATACGTCTAGATTCAAACAGAAAAAATAATAAGTAACGCCATCTAGAAGCAGTTGACTCTTATATATACATGGTGAACCAAAACTTGACTTTCATGATTAATTTAATGAATAACGAGGGTGGTTGTTTGACCCAATCTGGAAAGCGAAGTCTCCACTTATATGTACGTATATGTATACGTATTTGGGTTCAAACAAGTATTGTTAGTTTTGCTGAGTATTGGAGGTTCATTTAAAATCATTTTTTTTGAATTTTTTTCATAATCATGATTAAATTAATAATACAAGATTAATTGTAAAAAACCGCATATAAACACAACTAAAACTATGTAAAACATTCATGTTCACATGAGCTGCACTATTGTGAACGTATGTTCATACTAAACATGTTCGCATAAATTTTTTCACGTTCACATGACTTTTACGATTCTAGGAAATATGAATATATGTAATTTTTCACGATCAAAATGATATCGTACCAAGTTGTGATATTCGGGATCTGTACTTCGGTACTAGTCCTGTTTGGTACCATTGTTCAATATACAACATATAATGCATAGCGTACAATGCCAAAAAAATCGTTTACAATTTTATACAAATTAGTAACAAATTTCATAGTGTTATAAATATTGAAAATTAAAAATAAAGCGCAAAAACCCTAAAGAAAAAAAAAGCAACGGTTTTATACTAACTGATAACAATTTCATAAATGTTAAATTATTGCTTGCCATAATGATGAATAAAGGATTTAAAATGGATTCATATAATTAGAAATTAGGAAATGGAATGGACTACATTAGAATTTAAAAAATATGTATATTTATATTCTCAATTCGGTACCTAGAGTTCTCGAATTAAACTGTTCACGACTCCCATTTCCCGACTCCCGATTCAAGTCATATATGGGTTCAGAGTACCGTTCAATCTTCTGTTAATTAGTACCAGGACGGGTTCGAAACGGTACTAGTACTGGTACTTGTCGGAAAAATGAGATTTATGCTTGTCCTTACCATGAACGGCATTAATTTTTCAGTCTGATAAGTAATATAGGCACGTGTATTATTTTTATTTTTCAGCCAATAAATGAAAAGAGACTTTAAAAAATAGTATGTTGTATTGTAAAAAATACATTATTTTTCTATCTAGGCAAAACTCATTTAAAAAAAATAGTATGTTGCATTTTTAGAAAAACATTTTCTACTATCTCACCACGGGCATAAAATTACTCAGGATCAGCCCTGTGTGTATACATACACATACATATGTAAGTATATACATGTAAATATATTTGTGTGCGTGTGTGTATATATTTGTGTGCGTGTGTATATATATATGTGTGTGTGTGTGTGTGTATATATATATATAATGTGTGTGTATATGTATGTATATATAGATACGTATATATGAGTCAGATTCAAAAAAGTAACTCACGAAATAAAGTACACCCGAATAAACCATTCTTGAAAAACTTCTTTTAATTTTCTTTCATGATCATATTTAAATTAACATTATACACATGATATGAATTTCATATACATTCATATTTTATGTGTCATTAAAATTATGTAAATGCTCATACATATTTATATAATGACAAAATCGACTTTTGTAGAAAATTGAGTTTTTTTAAAGACCGAAGGCATGACAAACATTTAAAATATGGATTAGTTTCAAAGTTAAAAGACAATACTGAAATTTGTTATGAACCAAAAGGACCATTTATGTAATTTACTCAATTTGTAACGAGTAAATGACCTTGTGTACCTCAACCAAGTTTGGATAGTACTAAAAAAATTTACATTCAAATAGTGTAGAAACCAAAAAGAGAACCTTTTTTTTATATATGTTCATACTAAAATGTTTTAAGTTGCTTTTTATATTATTGAAAGGGAAATTACGCAAAAAAAACCTCCAACCGGCTAAAACTTTTTAAATTTGGGTTATTTACAAAATGTATGACTTGCAACCGGTTGCAACTTGATGACATGTAAATTTTAAAATAGATTTTTGCGTAAAAAATCTCTAACTTGTTTAGTTTTTCATCTAAAATCCTAAATCATTTTTCATTGAAAAAAAAACCTCCAACCAACAAAATTAATTAAAATTAAATCTTCTTCACCGATAGCATTTTGATGACATGAATATTTATTAAAAATTTATTTATGAAACAAAGAAGTTGTTCCCCAATGAAACTTCCACCCTCTAGCGTATCTCACTGTTCTGACTGATCATATTCAGGAACTATAATGGAACATAAATAAACGAAATCGGACATAAAACTGAACCTAAAAATGCAACTTATGACACAAAACGATGTCGATTCAGTCGACTCAAATTAAATTGAAATTCAAGATTAAGGGGTAAAAGTTAATCAAACATACATGCATAAAATAAACAACATTGAACACAAAGAGGGAATTGAGTAACCAGAGTTGCTAGGGTTAAAGGAGAAGAGAGGAGGTGAATGTGACGTTGTTTAGATGCGAGAAAAAAATAGTTAAGGGTTTTAATCGAAAAAGTAACCAACTTCGGGGTTCTTTATGCAAAAATTCAGTTTAAGAATTATACATGTAATGCCACGTGGACGCCATGTAAGTTGGGTTTGTCATATGGACACCACATGTGTGACATGTAAGCATGACAACCTATTATAACCGGTAACATCTTAATTTTCATAAGATTTTACCGGTTGGAAGTTTTTTGTTCAATAAAAAATAATTAGAGGTTTTAATCACAAAAATGGTCCTACTTTAAGGTTTTTGCGCAAATTATCCTACGTCTTATTATCATGCATAATATCATATAATATCTAGTAAAAATATACATTGTTCTATTAAATTTATATAAATTTTAGTTCACTTTTCTACACATATATCTCATTACACAAATATCTCTATTGATATTACTAATATAGTTTACTAATCAAGATCATAAATCTCAAAATATCTAAACATTAACGTAATTTAACATGTGAGGTTGTAGTTGAAAATGAAAATCATCTTTTTGCTCTTGCATCCATTCTTCATATTTACTAAGCAACATTAAAAGACGGTGGATTGTTTGTGATTCAGACATAGCATGTGTCTAGAACCTATTATCCTGGGGTTCGTGTTTGGGTTGTGATGGAGATCGACTAAAACTTTTTTTAACTGTAGTCTATTATACTTACTGGTGGATAATCTGGAAAGCTAGGAGTTTGAAGGTGTTTCAAGCGAAGTCAAGGGTTGTTGGGACCTCTTTGTTATGGTTTAAAGTTATTCTTTCTTTTGGCTAAAGGGAAAAACAAGAAGAAACTTGTTTGGAGTGGTTGGTGCTTAAATTCTTTTGTAGAGGCCTCTATGTAATTGCTTCTTTCATTTGGTGTTCTTATTTGCAAGTTGGATTTTTGGGCACTTTAATTTCTAATTGTGGTTTCCATTATGTTAATAATTAGTTGTTCAAATGAACTCGTTGTTGTAGCAGAGAGAGGTATGTTTATTTTATTTGGATTTATAAAAGTAAATTAATTGTAAACGATCGTCAAAGTTATGAAATATGAAAACGATATGTTATTGAATTAAAATTTTGTTTAAAGGAATATGAGTATTATAATGCTTAATAAACATTGACATTGAAAAAATAATAAACAATAGAAAAGGCATCATAATACTAAGAGCGTGTTTGGTTTGCGTTATAAACGAGATTATTAGCTTATTACGTTACAATAACGGAAATAATTGGTTTAAAGTGATTGGATTACATACGTTGATAATGACTATTTGCGTTTTGAGTTAATCCTATCACACTTTTTCATAAGTTAAAAAATGTAGCTTATTTGCTTAATAAGTGATTATTTGGTCATTTTACAAGTTAGAACGCAAGTCCAAACACTTTAAATACTGATTATTTGATAATTATGATATCAAACAGCAGAAGCTAAACCAAACACTAGATTTTATGTAGCACTTTTTGTTACAACTATTATCTGATTATTAGTTATCAAATTTGACATTAAATAGATATTAAGAATTAAAATTAGATATAAATATTAATTAACTAGTATAAATTTGACATTAAAATACGTAGAGGGAAAAAAGCTGAAACTTGCATAACAGTTAAAGGGGGCAAAGTATAAATAAAATTTGAAATGATAAGTCTGACTAGTTCAACTAAAAGTCAGTCGTCCAACGTGTCTGGTCACCGCAAGCGTTAACCTCACGCCAATCTTTCTCTCTCTCTCTCACTCACGCGTTCTTTCACTTTCCCCTTCTATCTATGTAATTTTACCATTCATTCTCTTTCATCACACCCACCCACTCTCATACCATCTCTCTCTCTCTCTCCTCGCCGGAGAGATTCTCCCTTTTCCACCGATTATAACTCATTTTTTAAATAAATATATGTCTGCATCAATTTCTTGATTGAAGATTCTTTTTTCCAGTTTATACAATTTTTGAGATTTTCTTCTGTGTATTTAGGAGGGTTCATTTCTTATTTGAAGAAAAATATTTGATTTTCCAGGTTTTCTTGAAGAATAATTAGCTTAATCGATCGTCAGAGTATAGATGTCAACGGTTGGGTTTTCGTCATCGTCTTACTGGTGTTACAGATGCAACCGATTTATTAGGGTTCGAACCCATCAGGAAGATTCATCGTTATCTTGCCCTGATTGCAACGGAGGATTCATAGAGGAGATTGACAGCCCTAACAGAATTAATCGGTTTCCGGCCGCGGCCATGTACATGGTCGGAAACGGCCAACAGAGCCCGGGTCCTAGCCCTAGCCCGCCGTTACTCCGGCGACCTAGAAGGAATGCTGGTGAACGGTCACCGTTTAATCCGGTCATCGTTCTTCGTGGACCCACAAGCACACCGGAAGAATCCGGTGGTGGTAACGAGGATTCTGGCACCGGTGGTGGGTTTGAGTTGTATTATGATGATGGAGCAGGGTCGGGTCTAAGACCACTGCCGGCGAGTATGTCAGAGTTTTTATTGGGTTCGGGTTTCGATCGGTTATTGGAACAATTGGCTCAAATTGAAGGGAATGGATTAGGTAGAATCGATAACAATCCGCCTGCATCAAAAGCGGCAATTGAAGCAATGCCAACAATTGAAATCCAAGAGAATCATGTTTTCATAGAATTGTATTGTGCCGTGTGTAAAGAGCCCTTCGATTTGGGATCAGAAGCTAAAGAAATGCCATGTCTGCATTTATACCATTCCGATTGCATCCTTCCGTGGCTCGCTTTACACAATTCATGCCCCGTGTGTCGTCACGAATTGCCATCAGAAACCAACCATTCATCGGATCCAAACAGAGGCCATAATAATGAGGGAAATAATGAAGAGGCGGTGGGGTTAACCATCTGGCGGTTACCCGGTGGTGGGTTTGCAGTCGGTAGATTTTCCGGAGGAAGAAGAGGCGGTGAGAGAGAGTTACCGGTGGTATTCACTGAAATGGATGGTGGGTTCAACCAGAATGGAGCTCCAAGGAGGATTTCTTGGGGTTCAAGAGTGAATGTTGCTCATGAACGCAATGGGTTGCGACGGATTTTACGCAATCTGTTTTCTTGTTTCGGGAACGGTTGTTTGGGAAGTGGAAGAAGGGCGTTGGGTTCGAGTTCAAGTTCTAGCTCCGAAGACAGAAGTAGATCTTTGACGTCTACGTTGGCCAGACGCAGGGCTGTCACGTTGGATTCACAAAGAGGGTGAATGAATGTAAATACTAAAAAGATGCTGAGACTACAACATATGATATGAATGAATCATTAGAGTACCTTACCTGCAGTTAGTTTAGCTTAATTTGATTGTGTATGTCAAGATATTGTTTTGTTTTTTTGGAAATTTTATAAATTGAAGCAAGCCTCTGGTGACTGGTGAGTTCATTTGATTTGGTTGCATAATTATCAGTTTACATGATTTGGTGCATAATCGTGTTTGTTTGGAGTGAAGGTGATCAGATCAGATCAGATCAGATTAGATTGTGTGGTGGTGAAATTGAAGGCATAAAAGAACAAAAAGGGGATATTTTGGGACAATTTGTTAAGCTGGAAACAGGCTGTGTTCTTGATTTGAAATGTGGACGCTTCTATTCACCGTACGACGCCGGCAAGAATGATCAGCGGGTCAAGAACATGATTATTTCATCAATTCAACATATAGATATTAAGTGTCGTGAAGAAATTTAAACACAACATCTCACACTCATACTTTATTTCTTTTATTATTATTAACGTATCAATTAATAATTATACATGTTACACCCTTCACCAAAGACCTGGATACAAAAAGTTCACAGCTGCAACAATGGACCCCTATCATGTCAAAGTAAACCCGGTTGGATTATATGTCTAATTGTTCTTTTCGCATTAATATAAGATTACAAGAGTTAAGTATTATTTTGACCATTTAACTTTCAAATTTCTCACTTAGCCACTAAACTTTAGTTTAGTGTTCTATTTTGGGGAAGATGAATAAAACTAATGACTAAATCGGTATAAAATATGATAGTTTAGTGGCTAAATCAGGACAATTTTCAGTGGTTAATTTGGTAAAAAAAAAAAAAGTTTAGTGACTAAATCGGTACAAATATAGTTCAGTGGCTAAATCAATTTAAAAAATAATTTAATAGTTAAATAAAAAAATCTAAAAGTTAGATGATCATAATGACACTTAACCCTTAATATAAATACAAAGTGAATGTGTGCATAAGGAGTCTCATCTTTTATAATAACTCATATAGTAGAACACTCAATTTTTAATTATATGGCTGGAGCTTCTTTTTGATAACAAAATTTTACTTACATTGCTTGGCATCAAGAATCTCTTCATTCCAAATTACTCTCATTCAAGCAATTTCATATTGCATGAAGATCCTATTCCAGTTTCATCAGGCCAACCAACAAACAGGAGAACAAATTCAATTTTAGAAACAGATTGGAGCTTTTGCTCTTAAAAACGAAACAAGGAATAGACCTTATAAACCATCAAAATCGACATACAAATAGACTCAAAATTAGGAATATACGATATTAGTTGAGTTTTCTTGTCCCTTACAAATCCAAATAAAAATCCAACATGTTACAATGGTAGTTCGGTTTTTATTGAGAATAAGAGATGGGTTTTTACCAACAAAATATAAATTTGGGATTCAATCCATAAACAGGCCCGGCCCTTAAGGGGTGCAATATGGACTTTTGCACAGGGCCCAATTTCTTTTAGGGCCTCATAAAAATTTGATCTATGTTACTATGTATTATAAGTAGAAGCTCACCGTTTTACAAGGAAAGCGAACAGGCCCGGCATTACTGCATTAGGGTTCTGGACTCTAGAGACTGAACTGCAGCACATCATATGGAGATCAGGAGGGAAGACCGAGGAGGCAGCGACGCGAAGAACGAGGAGGCAGGCGACGCGAAGACCAAAGAGGCGTGTACAACGGCAGTGCGTAAGAAGTTAAGAGGGGCTGCTGGTGACTGGTGAGGGTGGTGGTACTCGTGTTGAAACGGAGGGACGAAAGGCGAAGGACGGAAGGAGGTTGTGCGGCTTCGGGAGGAGGAGGGGGCGGTTGGTAGTAGGAGTACTGGGTGGTGTGAAGACCCGCCGGTGGTGGGTAGTTTTCCATTAAGGGTTAGTTTTGGTTCACCCAACCCTAATTTTATTTTCTTTTCTGAATTTGTTTTTCATATAATGTATTTGGGGCTTCCAGTTGTCCGAATACTCACTCAACTTGATATAACTAATGGTTATTTCTATTTTCAAAAGTCTAATTGTTAAATAGTGACAAATTTTATTATTTTATTTGAAGAGAATAAAAAAATTACTATTGATGAAAAATAAAAAAATATTATTATTAGTGAACAAAATTAAAAAAATATTATTATTAATAAAAAAATAACAAAAATTGTTACTATTTTCAATAATCAGCCCATTTTCAAATTGTATACATTTCGTCCTTTGGTTTGAAAATCATTTTTTTGACACATTTATAAAATGGTCTCTTTGTGATTTTTGCACAGAGCCCATGAAATCCATGACACGGCCCTGTCCATAAACATACAGTATAACGTAAATAACTATTATTAAACCTCATTTATTTTTGACAATTTTAAATCTTAAAATTCAGATCCTAAATTATTTAAGACAGTTTGTTATATTTCAGATTTAAGCGATTTTTAAATCTTTAGTGATATCAGACTATTTGTTACATATCAGACTTAAGATCATAAAACCTATGAAACTAGGTCTAAAAAAATAAAATGTGAACTCCTGTCTGAAAATTTGAAAATTTTTCTTTATAAATTAAATCAATATTTTATCTAATTAAAATATTAAATTCAGTTAAATTAAATAAAAATGATTACTTAATTTAATTAATTATAAATATTTATTCAAGTAAATTAATCAAAATATTAAATAATTCATATATGTTAGTTATATCAATTAAATAAATATAATTTAATTTATTTAATAGTTATAAATTTTAATAGTTCAAATTCTAATATCACGTTCTAAATTTAGGACGTGATTTCAAATTTCTGACTTCAGACCTTAAGGTCATCCACTTAAATTTCATTATATAATTTTACTTTTAACTAAAATAAAATATACATAGTTGATCCACCCATGTTAACGTTATCAATGTAGTGTCCGTTAACTAAGATGACTTATTTGTTCCAAAAGTAACATAATGAAAGTAAAATATGCATGTTAAAATAAGGTAAGAGTCTAAGAGATCACTTATTTGTTCCAAAAATAACCATGATGTATTTGTTTAATGAGTTTTCAAGGTAAGAAATTAGCCCATTGGTTTGAGGTTTAAAAAATTTGTTTAGTTGTAAAGTTTAAATCAAGATGATATGGAATGTGTTATTTTGGGTGTGTTTGACAATGAGTTTTTAAAAGTTTCGGCATTTGATTTTTGAAAACTCAAACGTTTTTCCACAAGAAGCTACTAGAAATAGCTTTCAAAAGGAGTTTGAACTTTTAATCGAACAACATTAGTTTTTTACATTCTAAATCATTATAAAGTATAACTTTTAATTAATATCAATTTCTTTTTATTTCATTTACTACTACAAACTACAACTAAATTTACCAAATATATTTATAAAAACTAAAAGCTTCAGCTCTTTTAACAAACGTACCATTTGCATGTACATCCCCTTATTGTTGATAATACATCACATCTCTTAATGTGAAAGAGGGATTAAGTTTAATCACCGGTTCTCGCATTGTTAACAAAATAACATGTGAAATAGAAGGTGTATGATTAGTAGAATTTAACGGGAGTGAGTGCACGTATCGCAATGTCCATATGGAAATCGTTCCTAAAAACTTAGAACCCTATGTGTGTATGTGTATATATATACGTGTGTATGTGTATATGTGTGTGTATGAGTTTTCTTTGTCCCCATTTCTTTCTTCTTCTCATTTCAAACCTATATTGATAGTATATTCATATTAATTTTCATTTCTAAATCCATCCAAAAAAAACCTAATGGTTCTTAAATATAAGATTCTTTTTTGAAGAAATGGTGTGCAAAAACTAAAAAACCAAACTACTGAACTGGTAACAAATAACGAAAATTTTAAAATAAAAAGGTTATAATTAGGTTTGGCAGTTTACGGTCCGGGCTTAGTAAAACCATGTCGTTTTGTTTGTTGCTATACAACTTACCGTTTACAATTATACTTTTATGATCATTTTCTTTCTGCAATTTCTCTTCTTAAATCTTTTAACTGGTTTTTCACCCTTTTCATCAAATATTATTTAAATAGTCTGGACAACCATAACCATTGCACTAAAGTTCATGAATTCATGGATAAATCTACCCCACCTAAATACCCAATGCTCAACGTAGTTTTCCTTCTATTTAAAAGTAGTATAATTTTAAACTTAATGACACTTGTCTATTTTGGTTTAAACCTAAAAACCAATTCAAACAAAAGTCGTTCAAAAATCAAATTGCTTATTACACTAAAAAATCAAATTTGTTTTTCATTTAAGTTTGATTTTAATCAAAAACCAATACATACACGTACTAGTCCAGTCTGATTATTGAATATTTACTTATTCATGAAAACTATTTTTAACTTACACTTTTAATATTATACATTAAAATTATTTAAAATATACTTAAACTGACGGTGTAAAAATATAAGAACATCAAATGCAAAGATTATCTTCCATATCAATTGCCATAATTTGAATACGGTCACATTGATAGTGTTGCCACATTGGCTTCATCCCACACCAAATACCATAATACCACATTCCTTGGCTTCCTCCTGGCCTCGGCCAAAACCCCCCTCGCATTAGACTCCCACTCGAAAGGTACCTTTTTTTTTAATTTTCCTTTTTTTCTTTAATGGTTATATTGAGGCATTGCTATATGCACATCTCCTCTTCTTAATTTTTACTAATCACACACTCCTTACTCACATGACCCAATGATTTTAAATACCTCTCACATTAAGAAAACGGATGTATGATTAGCAATTAAAGAAGTTTGCATATAGAATTACCCTTATGCTACTGTTTTTTAAATATCTTTTTTCCTTTTTTCTTCTATATACACATTTCAATCCCACCATGGATATTTATACGTTCAATACTTTGAATTCACTTACACTATTTTCACACTATTTCATATTTTACTTTTCGTGATTATAGTTTCTTAATTCTAATTTTGTATTATTTTAATTTTGTAATATATTGCGCCTAGCTATATACCCAATTTAGTCAACTAGTTGTTTTATTTTAATTTTTATTATTATGTAAGTTTAGTTTCGTATTCTTTTACTTATGTAATATTTTTAAATATTTATATAATTTAATATTTTTGAATTTAATTATCGTTCTAGTTTTTGTAATTAGAAGAAATAAAAAGATAAATATTTTCAACCAAAAAAAGAGAAAAACTGAAGCATCATTGAGTTGTCTAGAAAAATAAAATCGGGAAACCTGGGAGGACAAGGGCAAAGGGGATACCCTGACCCTTATATGTACAGATTTAGGGGGTGTTTGATACCCCTTATTGGGGCTCTTATTGACCAAAACTCTTATTCGGTAAGAGGTTTCTGTGATAAGGGTGTTTGATAATGATAAGTGATAAGAGGTAAAATCCTCTTATCCTTGTGCTTTTTGATAAGAGATAAAAACTCACTATTCTTCTTCTTATCAAAATTGTATACTTGAATATTTTTTTTTTAATTTTTAGAATATTGATTTGATTCTTGCTAGAATAATAGTTTGATTATATACTTGATTATTGATTTGATTCTTGCTAGAATAATGAACGATTATGTATTTCTATTTAAAATATATTCCTTATTATTTCTAATTTGTTATAATTTTTTTGTTGCCAGTGTTATGATTGTATCATCTTATCATTTATAATATAAAGTTTGATATGATTTAAAAATAAATTAACATTTTATTTAATTTTAATTAATAAAAATAACAGTTCGTTCATTTATTAATTTACAAATCATACAGTCTTATTGGATCCTCTTATCAGACTTTAGGACCACCTCTTATCAATCAGAAGTGAGAATCAGACATCAGATGTTTTCCTCTTATGCAATCAAACATCACCTTATTGTATTTAATATAAAACTGAAAGGTTGGGCCAAAAGTTGACCCAATGGTCCATATCGACTGCCTTGTCGACGGACGGCATTCCTTTTAAGCCGAAATTATGGGCATGCAGACAAATGAAATGAAGTCAAAAACCATGAAACCAATTGGGATTGGGAATCTATCTATGGGTTACCGGTAACTTCATGCTATAAATATTTGGTTTATCTTTTACATTAATCATGTACATACACAACCAAATTCTTAATCTATTTAAATTTTTAATGCAATTCAATATGAATACCTTACATATTAAATAACCCCAGTATTTTTCTTTTTGGTTTTTCAGACCCCGTAAAACCAAAAGCTTATCTAAAGGTTATTACTGGCTTGTTCAGTTAATAGTAAATTTGTGAATTATATTTATTGATATAGTTAGCCGTGCTACGACTTAGAGGTATCACTAATAAGGCATATAATGATTATAATAATTAAATATATTACTGTTTTAAAACTAATTTCTCTTAAAAAGTTGATTTATAATAATTATTCGTCATAAAACATAATAATTGGGATAAAATTATTATAAAAAACATCTAACATAAATAAATTCATTCATATTTTTGTAATTAATGTTTCCAACGGATTAAAAGATACTAAAAATAAATCGCTTATTTTGTATATATTCATTGTCTTGAATGATATAAATAGAATTATAGATAAAAGTAATTAACTTTAAAAAATAAAAATTGAAACCAATACATCGTATGTCATGTTTTTGGTTTTGGAAGAATTTCATATATATCCTTCTAAAATAAAGTTGAAACAAATACATCATATGTCATGTTTTTAGTTGAACAGCTTGATTTGAACACATCTATCTAGGTCAGGTATGATTATATAAGCTACAAACAAAATTCAAAAAGTGAGATAAAAGACCCAATACATGTCAAAATTTATATAGGATTATTTTGATAGTCCTACAAATCTTCGTAAACTAACATAGAGGTTTAAATGAGGATCTCACTTTGTAGAATCTAGATTTAGTTTAAAATTTTATGTTTTATTCAATTTTTTTTATTTTAAATCAATTTAACCTTTATTGTTATTTTTATTAAAAAAAATTGGTGATGTATTAAACACAAAATATTATTTATGTATAGAATAAATAAATACCACTCGATATCGAATGCACTTGAATGCATCACTAAAAACATTTAAAATTTATTTTCATAATCATGTTTATATTGACGCTCGCTTTTTAAGTCCTTAAAAGTAATGTTAATGATCATGTGAATTTATGTGAAATATCATCTAAGTGAAAAATCGTTTACTTTATTTTTAAAGACCGAAAGGTGTTACATATCATATATGTAACGTTAATTTCAACATAATTATAGAAAAAACGTTAAAAAGTTTTTATTTGACTTTGATCACATAAACACACACACACAAACATATTTATAGGGTATCATTGCAAAACCTAAATTTAGTGCAGAACCGCAGAACCAACTTTAAAATTAAATAACATAAGAATTATTAACATTTTCAACAAAAAAGTTATATCATAAAAGCAAGAATTTTATTATCATAAAAACAAGAATTTTATCCTCTTCAAAACGTGACCGATGATTTTATATGTTTTTTAATATTTAATATTGAATATTTACCACTGAATATTCTACATCGAATCTCTGAATTTTATATATTCAACACAAATAAACGTTATAAATTTTAATGTTCAACATTGGATATATGGTTCTACAGACCAAATTTAGGTTCTGCAATGATTCCAACTACACACACATAAGGTTCAAATGAGTGCCTCGCTTTCGTGGAAAACCGAAAAACCAATTTAAATATAAATACTTTTTCGTCAAAAAATTTTAAATTGATTAATTTACATTATTATTATTTTTAAAAAAAACACTTTTTTTATTGATACATAAACTACGAAATTTTATTTGTGCATAAACTTGATGCGATTTTGTGCAGTAAAGTGAGTTTGTGCACAAATAAAATTGTGCATTTTATGCATTAACAAAAGAATTGTTATTTTTAATATTAAATTTTTTTGAAAAAAAAAATGAATTTTTAAAATGGTTATCGGATTCCGCATTTAAGAAAGAAGTGTCATGGAACCCTATCATATGTATATATATTTCTAAACATCAATGATAAATCTGTATTTGGTACACACACATATAATTCCGATAAATCACAGATTTTGAAATATCATCACAAGTTTTCATTTCTAAACATCAATGATCAATCTTGAAGCCGATGAATGTAAATGTATTGATGTGAAAAATGTGGGAAAATAATATTGTTTTTTCTTTTATAAATCACAAGAAGGTTCAAGAGGTTAAATACTGATTTAGAAAAAAAAAAGATTTTTTCATGATGGAATCTTTGTATGATGATAATTATCCAACAGTGATTAGGGTCTAAAAGCCGATGAATGTAATGGTGTGTTTGGCCTCTATTTATGCCCCCTCGGTGTAGTAGTATTAAGCAGAACTTGTGGAGCAAATCGACTCATGGTGTTAAGTTCAGACTGTGTTTGTGTACTATTTGGAATTTTAACTTGGTTAGAGCAAGAGAAGAAATATACAAGTCTAATTGTGATATGAGGGATGCTACTAATATCAATGACTTTATATCTATCGTTGGTTGTTTATTTTTCTCATGGGTCGGTCAAATATCACTTATTATGATAAATGAGGTCTTAAAATGAGTAAGTTAGACAGGTTCTTAGAAAATAAAGGCATCCTATCGTCGTGGCCTCAAGCTTCAGTTTATTTATCTTTGAACATTATTTCCGACAATAAATCAATCAATTTAGAAACTAGGAAGATTAATTTTATTTGGGTTATAATATAATGTCATGTTATTAGCCCTTTAGTCATTGGGCATTGTTAGCCGATAGACGGGCTTCTATGGTTTCTTGTTATTTAACTATCTATATATATTATATAGGTCTAGTTATTTATCATTTTTTATGGTAGTGTATGATTCATTCTTTTCAATATAGCCTATTTTCATTTGACTTATTTATAATTTATATATATAGGTTTTTGGCTGGCTTTTCCTAAAAGTATTACCAAAATGGAATTTATGCTTCAAAGAATTGTAACATGAGTTACGCCTTTAATTAGCAAGAAAATTAAGTAAGAAGGAAAAAGTTGGAGATGATGAGCAGGCACGAGTCAGTCAGTCATAATAATCTTGCAAAAAGTTATCATCTTTTTTGATGGCATTTTATTAAAATACATCCCACGACACCACTCATTGATTAAATTAAAATGTCACAAATAACCACCATTCGCCACAATTAATTTGATTTTTAGTTTAAAAGATTGATTAGTGTTTTCTTCAATTCTTATTATAATTTATACATCGTTAAGAATTAAAGTAAAATTATAGAGATTAAGAATTCTAGCTTACATTAATTTTCAAACGCACACGCTCTTTGTGTTATGCCACTTCTTGAAATATTTTACCAAATTCAATTCCATCTTCTTTTTCCTCACGAGATAAATGGTCGTCTAACGGTCTAACCATAACCCCTTTAAAATGAAAGTCTTTATTCGCTTTTAAATACAAAATTTTTTAAAGCTTATAAACTAATATAATATTC
The DNA here is from genome assembly GCA_020465985.1 of Centrapalus pauciflorus. Taxonomy (NCBI): domain Eukaryota; kingdom Viridiplantae; phylum Streptophyta; class Magnoliopsida; order Asterales; family Asteraceae; genus Centrapalus; species Centrapalus pauciflorus. Next base: position 851,030 of record JAANYP010009342.1, on the reverse strand, counting down.
TCATAAGTATTTTATCTTTTCAAAACATTTTATCATCCATTTGCTTTCTGTTTTATTTTACAAGGAATTTGAAATCTTTTAATTTTTTATTGGTATTTTAAGAGGGCTTTTTATCCCTAAATTATGGTTTCCCATTGGGAAAAATAATGTAGCTTCCCCATTTTCAATATTTAATATTTAGTATGTTTGAACTAATGTATTACTATAATTGTTAGTTGGAAACACATGAAGATAAGAAGATTATTAGAAAGAAATAGTATATAAATTAAAAGGTTACACCCACTAAAACAATAAATAACATATATACGAAACCACTTGAAATTGAAAAGAGCTATAATTCAGTAAATCATAAGACATGGAAATCAAACAAGAAAAACCAAAAACAAAGACCGAAACTGTAATAGATGTTTTGTTGTTATTTTATTGTAATTCATTGACCAAACTTAAAATTGGAATTTGATAACTAATTTCACCTAATTATGACAAATTGTTTTTAAGGGTTGAATCCCAGTAAAAATCATTATTACCGTAATAATTCTAAAAATGCATAAATTTATATACAAAATATACAAATATAAAACAAAAATTCATAAATTTGATATCCAAAAATCTGTGCATGTCCGATACCAATTTTATATTTAAAAAAAATTACAAATGTGTGTATATATATATATATATATATATATATATATATATATATATATATATATATATATATATATATATATATATATATACCTTTTTATAATTATTTTCTCTCAAAAGTAACAATAACTTTATTTGTATTTCTATCATTTATAGCTGCATTATTTTTTTTTATCATTAATAACAATTTTTATATTTTTTTTACCAATTATAGTCATTTTCGACCGGAAATTAGTTATACCAGGTTATTATCCATTAATGACAACTTTTCTCTTTTTGCCGATAATAGCAATAACGTTCTAAAACAACACTTTTATCTTTTTACCAATAATAGTAAAATATAAAACTAAAACTTTCTTTATCTTTAACTATTTATTAATTTACAATAATTAACATAGAAACACATTCAAATAAGTTCATAATTCATGTTTTTGTTCAAATTTTGTTAAAGTGAGAAATCAAATGAAATGTGTGCACACGAAAGAGATTACGAACATGTTTTAAATAAACATTAAAAAATGAATTTTTGATATGTCATATTGTCATTCATAGCCGGTTTTTTAGAAGTGCAACACCAATACTTTTTCTTCCTAATGTAAAATAAAAACATGAAACTCACTTCATTTTGTATAAATAAACCATAACAATAACAATATATTTTGGATTCATTGGATAACAACATGATATACCAAAATATTCTTTTCTCCATAACGTTTATAAAAAATTTATTCATTCTCTCTCTCATTTCCACACATTGCATTTGTTCTATCTTTAATCAAATTTGGATACAAAATATAGATCATGAACTAATTTGAACGTGCTCTGATTTTCATAAATTTATTATTATTTTTTTTAATATTTTTAAGTTAAAGACAAAGAACGTTTTAAACTGATATGTCACTTTAGTGATAAAAAGTGAAAGTTTGTTATTATTATTATTGATAAAAAGATAAAACGTTGTTACTATTATTGTTAAAAGATAAAAGTTTTTGCTATTAATAGATGATAAAAGCTATAACAGGTTTCCAGATAAAAAATGATTATAATTGGTAAAAAATACAAAAATCGTTTGCTATTAATAATAAAATAAATAAATAATGTAACTATTGTAAAATTTAAATAATATTTTTGACATATAACCCTTATTTTCAAAGAACTAGACAATTGAAGAAAAACATATAATAACTAAGAATTGTATAAAAACATAGATTTACAAATTATTGCATGACGTAAATTTTATAAATTTAAAGGTGTTTCAAAATATAAATAATCAATACTTAAATTAATCGAATACAATTGAAATTTAAAAAAAAATTTATAAAAAAATTTATAAAAAAGATGATTTAGATTGTAAAGTATGAACATATATTTTGTTTAATGTATCAACATGATATATGAATTTTTTTTTACACATATACTCATATGGTATACGTATTTTAGTTTTTCATTATCACACGGTATAATTCTACAAAAAATTGGGCTCTGTTGTTATAAAAACATACTTCAATGTAGAAATTTATCATATTGATATGAAAATTTGAAGTAGGGATCTTTTTATCCCTCCATCTTTCTTGATATGTCGATTTTTCTTTGTACTCTCCATGTTATTTTTCTCCGGAATAGTTCTCAAGTTAATTTTTTTCTAGTTTAGTGAAATTTGGCTATTTAAACATAACTGTTCAATTTTTATAAAACCTGATTTACCAATTATAATTCTGCACTAATAGTCAAATTTCACAAAACTAGAAAAAACCCCTAACTTGAGGACTAAGAAAATAACATTGAGCGACTAAAACACAAAAATCATAAAAACAAGTTTGTTTTTTTCATAATAAACCCTATTAAAAAGTATTTAATATGAAAAAAAAACCAACATGTTTTTCACGTTTTTGCGATTTAGTCCCTCCGTGTTATTTTTTACCGATAACATCCTTAGGTAATATATTTATTTGTGACTTTTAGAATTTTTCTTTATTTTTTTAAAAATATTCAAGTTTGTGGACTTTTCAGAGAAAAATAGTGAAAATATGTTGGTTTTTGTGGAAAAAGTCAGGGTTGATTATGAAAAAAAAAACAAAACTTTTCCAAAAACCGGATTAAAAATAATAACTTAAGAACTTTTTTAGGAAAAAATAACACGAATAGACTAAATCGCATAAAACATGAAAACATGTTCGTTTATTTCATATTAAACCTTATTAAAAACTAGTAAAATATTGATTTGTGGAGGTCTGTAAATGTATGTTTTGTAAATCTATATCTTAATTTATAAATACTTATAAAAGAGCAATTATACTCATTTATCGTGATGCCACGTGTTATCACTACGAATTGGCACGTAAAATTTATAGTTTTTTTTTTAAAATAACATATAATATTTAAACTATATCTATTCAAATATAATATAATATATTTGAAAATTCAAATAAATCAAATCCAATAAATTTTAATACTCTAATAATTAGTTGTTTATTATAATATAATAAAAGTCTAAAAAAATATAAAAATATGAATACTATTCATATATATCTAGAAATATAAAAATTAACAGGTTGTGATAAATAATAATATTATTCTCGCGTAATATGCGAGTAAATAAACTAGTTTGGGCATTGCTATATGTACATCACCCTCTCATTAATTTTACTAATCACACACTCCCTTACTCACATGATTTTTTTTAATGACGTGAGACCCAATGATTAAAAGTTAATCTTCTCACATTAAGAATAAGGGTGTATGATTAGCAGTTGAGGGACGTGCATATAAAATTATCCACTAGTTTGAATATTAACAAAAAAAAACAACGTTATATATGTACTTATGTATGTGGTTGTACAAGATACATGTGTGTATTTAAGTTTGGTTTTGAAATTATGTAGCGTTAGGTGGCGTTTGATATGCTGGAATATGATGGAATGGAATCTGTCAAAGGAATGGAATTTTGAAGGATTGTAATCTGTCTGAATCCATATACTATAGTTTGTGGCTGCTAGGGTTGAAGCGGTTGTTAAAGTTAATCTTCTCACATTAAGAATAAGGGTGTATGATTAGCAGTTGAGGGACGTGCATATAAAATTATCCACTAGTTTGAATATTAACAAAAAAAAAAAAACAACGTTATATATGTACTTATGTATGTGGTTGTACAAGATACATGTGTGTATTTAAGTTTGGTTTTGAAATTATGTAGCCTTAGGTGGCGTTTGATATGCTGGAATATGATGGAATGGAATCTGTCAAAGGAATGAAATTTTGAAGGATTGTAATCTGTCTGAATCCATATACTATAGTTTGTGGCTGCTAGGGTTGAAGCGGTTGTTAAAGTGAAAGATTTGAGAATGGAATGTAAATTCCTTACATTTTGCCATGGAATGTTTATTTTTTCAAAAGGAGGAATTTTTTTTTTTAAATTTGGAATGGTCATTCCATTCCTTTGGACTACCAAACAACCCATCAGAATGAAAAATCTATCAGCAAACCAAACGCCTCCTTAGTGCCTTACGGCTATGTGTCATTTATAATCCTTGTATCATTTATAATCCTTCTTTCAAAAATAAAATTGTCAAAATCTTAGAATTATCGAATGAAAATATATATATATATATACATGAACAACCTGTAAAATAACCATAGGCCATATTCCATGTTATTTCAACTTTGTTTTAATATTAAAATATATGATTTACAGAAAGGTTCTTCTAGAAAATATCCAATTCCTCCATCACTTTCAGTGTTGTTCACCCCCATTTTTATTTTCTTTGTATATTAAGAAGTATTCAACTTCGTGTATTATAATTCTCCAAATTAGGTTTCATTCAAAAGTAGCTAAAACTCAATCATCGTATTAGGTACATTTATATTCCCACTTCAACTTCAAATCTACCCTTTCTTAAATTATAAGATTGTCATTTTAATTAACAAGTAAAACTAATTGAACATAAATCTCATTTTTTTTAATACGTTAAAAAGGCAAACTAAAAAACTTCATGCAAAATTCCATTCGGGGAAAGAATGTTAGAAAATGGTGGCATGACAACATTTGTATTGGGATTCGCTAAGGATATATTATGCAACTCAAAACTTATTGTATGTTATTATAACCTTAATAAAAAAATGTTAAAGGTGTTATCTTAGGTCTCTAATAAAACTTTTTTCACGATGTACATATGGTTAACGAATTGTGTCACTGTAATCACCACCATCACAAATCTAGAATCTTGCCAATCATTAATCATACTTAGGTCATGTTTGTTTACCTTTTAATAGAATCATTAACTGATTATTTTATTTTTGAATGACTTATTAATAATTACATTAAGAACAAAACAAACTGACCTTGCCACCTAGTACACCTCTTGTGTGCAAATTCAAATTCAAATAAAGAGTGACCACAAACCAACCTACTACAATAACAAGGAAAGACCTCTTTTTGGTAGGGTCTTTACAACCCCCAAAAATCCTATAATCAAACACACACCTAGTACATAGTATGCTGTCCTTTCCCACAACCATTTCACTATATATATAACTAAACATAGCCACCATTGCACACACACTCAAGTGTGTTTCTGCGTGAGAGATACTAACAACAATAATTTTTTATTTTTATTTTTTTTGGTGAAAAACCACAATCTTTTTTCCTTATTTCTTCACTAAAACCACACAAAAGCCCCACAACAGAACCGTATTCCTTGATACCTCTGGCATGGCCTCTGTTCATCATCTTCTTCTTCGTAACAAGCTTTTCTTCATTTTCTGTTTATTTTTCCAAGCAAGATCTTCTTCACTTTCGTCACAAAATGCAATCTTGCCCCTCAAGATTCAATCAGTTTCATCTGGGTCCCTCGTAAAACCTCCAAAGAAGGTTTCTTTTCACCACAATGTTTCTCTGACTGTCACCCTCGCCGTTGGCTCACCTCCACAGACGGTTACGATGGTCCTTGACACCGGCAGCGAGCTCTCATGGCTACACTGTAAAAAAACACCAACAACACCCTTATCTTACGACCCATTACATTCTACCTCGTACACCCCTGTTCCCTGTGCCTCGCCCATTTGCATAACCCAAACCCGAGACTTCACCGTACCCGCTTCTTGCGACCCGAAGAAACTCTGCCACGCCACTCTCTCTTATGCCGACGCCACTTCCGTCGACGGCAATCTCGCCTACGATACCTTCCGGTTTGCGGATTCGGACCTTCCCGGGGTAATATTTGGTTGCATGGATTTGGATTCAAGCTCTAACCAAGATGAGGATTCAAAGACCACCGGGCTAATGGGCATGAACCGGGGCTCCTTATCTTTTGTCACCCAAATGGGTTTCCCAAAATTCTCGTATTGTATATCCGGTCAGGACTCCACCGGCATATTAATGCTGGGAGAATTTAATTTCACTTGGCTTGGGCCGTTAACTTACACACCCATGGTTAAAATGTCGACGCCATTACCGTATTTTGACCGGGTCGCATATACAGTTCAGCTTGAAGGAATAAAAGTTGCGGGTACAGTTTTACCCTTACCCAAATCCATATACGAACCCGACCACACAGGAGCAGGTCAAACGATGATCGATTCGGGTACCCAGTTCAGTTTTCTACTTGGGCCTGTTTACACGGCTTTGAAAAACGAGTTCTTGAAACAAACCAAGAATGTGTTGCGTGTGTACGAGGATCCGAACTTCGTGTTTGAGGGTGCCATGGACCTGTGTTACCGGGTCGAACGTAGTCGAGTGGGGTTACCCGTTTTACCTAGGGTGAGCATGATGTTGAGGGGTGGTGAAATGATTGTTTCAGGTCAGAAGCTATTGTATAAAGTGGGGGGTTTAACGAAGGGGAGTGATGACATATATTGCTTCACGTTTGGGAATTCAGATTTGTTAGGTATTGAAGCATACGTGATCGGGCATCACCATCAACAGAACATGTGGATGGAATTTGATATCGCCAACAATCGGGTCGGTTTTGCTGAGGTTAGTTGTGATTCCGCCAGTAAAAAACTTGGAATCAACTTGTAATCGACAAAGATTCCTCAACCGTTGGATCCGTCATAGAGATGGTGGTGGTGATCATGAGTTCAATTTTCGTACGTACTCATGTCACGTGTGGGTGTGGCGTGGCACAAAAATCTATTCATTTGTGTTCCTTTCTCTACGTGTATGTACCGGAACAAACGTATATTTATAATCATGAATATATGATATGTATATTTAGAAATTAGGGTTAATAGAAAAACAATGGTTTGTTTTTTCGTTATGAACCTGATATACGTCTATTTATATGCATTCTGAAACAAGTGTGTATGGTAGACCTGTTAATTGATCAATTTTGATTCAAATCCATTCAATTCAAATCCTATTACATGTTTTACTAGACTACAAAAAAGGCAACCCAATAATCTGTTTCAATGATCCTAATAGATTAATCCATTTAGTTGGATCAACAAAGCGGATTGACTCATGATCCGAATGGGTCAATCCATTTAATTGGTATTTAAACTAAATTATTACTCACCGCCACCACTGTCACCACCCTGCAGCAAACTCTGTCGTCATTCGTCGCCTCCCTTGTTACTGCCATCGCAACCCTAGCAGCTGCAACCACCACCATCTTCGTCACTCTTGCAACCGACATATTAAGGTGTGGTCGGGTTGGTAGGGTAAAGTGGTGTGGGTGAGGTTGGTAGGGTGGGGTCGGTGACGTTGGAGTGAAGTATGGTATGGGTGGTGGATGGAATATGGTGTGGTAAAGGTAGGGATAAGGGTAAGGGTAAGGTGGGTGGGTAGGATGGGATAGGGTATGGTAGGGTGGGTGGGTGGATTAGGGTATAATGAGGTGGGAGTAAAGACGTTGTACATGAGTGGACAGGATAGGTTAAGGTATAGTGTGGTGGATGATGTTGCAGTGAAATATGGTAAGAGTGGGGTCGGGATGGGTGGGGCGGGGTATAAAAGGGGTAGGGATGGACGGGTAGGGTAAGGTCTCGGTAAAATTGGGATGAAGTGAGTGAGAGTGAAGTATGGTAAGCTGGGTTCGTGGGTTTAGGTAGGTTGGGGTAGGGGTTGTGTTGGGTAGGTTTTGGTGGGGTGGGTTGGGTGTGTTAGGGCATAGCGAGGTGGGAGGTAAAACTGAAGTATGGTAAGAATGGGGCAGTGTATGATAGGGTAGGGGTGGATGGGTATGTTAGGGTGAGTGGATAAGGTATTGTAGTGTTGGGTGGTGTGGCTGATTTATGATAGGGTAGTATGGGTAGGTGTGTAAAATGAAGGTAGGATACAAGTAGGGTAGGTGGTTGGGTTGAGATGGAGTCCAAGTAAAATGAAAATTATAAATTGGTATCATAATCCATTTGTGTAATTCAGTTGGAGTAGAGGAATCAAAATTCATGTATTAGTAGACCTAGTGGCTAGTGTATAGTTGGTTAAAAAAAAAGGGCAAAGCAGGAAAATGAGCACAATGGATGGAAATAGGATGTTTGTGTAAGTGGGTACGTACGAGAAGGTTTCGCCCAAAATGGTTGGTGAAGGTGGACCTAAATAATTCTTACGAAAATAGCTAAGCCTGATTTTAATTGCAATTATCTATTAGCATGGTGAGTTTGGTATGGTGGTATCTATGAGACATTTTATTAAATTTTAATTAGAAAATAAAGAATTGATCGTATTATAAGTTTATTTTATTCTTTTTTTTTTTATGTCAAAATGGAAAAAAATAGAAAAAGAATAAAGTTTTCTTACATTTCCTATATAATCTTCGATATTATCGTTACAAAAAAACCATAACATAAAATAAAATAAAATAAAGAATCATGTTTATAAATATAAATGATTTCATTTTTTTCATTTTAGTATGTCAAACATACCTTTAGAATGATCATATTTAATGAATAAATAAAAATTTGTTTTTAACGGATCTATTAGTTATTAGACTAACTCGTATTTATAATACATCTTATGTATATATTTTTAATGATCATAAACACAATGTATCTTATTTAAATTTTAATAACAAATGCGTCTTGTATATAATTACTTTATTTTATGTGTGGTTTGTTCCTAGCTATAATAATACTGCAATATTCACCAAGTATATGAGACATACATACATGGTTACATGCATATGTATGTATGTCTATTTTTTTTACTCTTAATAAATATGGTTGGTTGAATTCAGATGTAATTAATGAATGTTTGTTATTAAATTTATAATGTGTCTGACAAGTTTTTGTTAAGTTATGAAATATCATAAATATTTTATAGTTACAATTTAGTCAAAGAAAAGAATATATATATATTCTAAATGAATATCAAAAAACGGAAACGTACTATTATAGATTTTAATTTAATGATTACGTGAGCTAGCAATTATCTTCATTTGTATCATAAAATGATTTTACTTTATTTATAAAAGGTAGAAATATATATATAATAGAACGAAGATGTGATCTTCTTTTAAACTTTGTGTTGTGGTTTTCTTAAAATTCTTGGCTTTGGTCATTTTTTTTGCTCTTTATATATTTACCATTCAAGTTTCTGCAATATATATGAAAATTTCATTAAAAAATGTATGAACTATTTTAGTCATAATCTATGTAGCTTATGTATAATGTAAGTATTGTACTCTTTTGGAAAACAATATAAAACTTCAAGTATGCTAAAATTAGCAATTGAGACTCTTAAAGTTATTGGCATGAAATAAAGCATACAACGTCACCAATCTTTCTCCATTTCCAACTATTAGGGTAACTTGGTAGTTAATATCATCTATATGCTTAAATCCATAACTAAAGTTAGTAATAGCTTTATAATTCTCCGTTTTCTGATCCTACAACTAATGTTATGTTCGTTTAACCCAAGGTTGCGTTTGGTAGAAAGAATCGTTGAGAATAAAATTAAGTATAAAATCAATCATTTTTTATACTATCAAATTTGAAAATGCAATAACCATATGGTGGTTGTAATTCTCTTTCTCTAATTTTAGTTTATACTTAGTTCTCCACCATTGCTAGATAAATGAAATAATAGAATTTAACCTATACATTGATCCAACTTGAGAATTCATAGAGAATTTACATATATAATTCAAGTATCCGAACTTGTAATTTGTCTTCATTTGCTTTCTCTTCAATTCTCTCTACCAAACGCAACCCAAAAGACAAATGAGTCTAATTATATATTAATCAAATGAAATATTTATAAATGTTATTGATAGGCACATCATCACAAGTTTATAGGGTTTTTAAATTTTACTTTTTATTCATGTAAGAGGGTGTTTGGTTTTGATTATCAAAGCAAATTATCTGATTATCACGTTACACTACCGCAAATAAGTTGGTTGAAGTGTTTGGATGACTTTTCTTAAAAAGCGATTATCTGCGGTAGGTGGTAAAGTTACCACACTTTTGCTACAGCAGGTTTTTGTAGCTGTGAGACAACAGCAATTAATTTTAATTGTTAAATGACAATTCTACCCTTTGTTTAACCTAAACCTAATACCCTTTACCCTTTTATTTTTCATCTCACTGCTCTGCTCTTCATCATTCACGTACGCCTCCAACGTCTTGTTCCATATCTCTTCCCTGCGCCGTCTCTAGACCACCGGCGACCGCCGGCCAGCAGGCGACCACCAGCGACCAGGCGACCACCAGCGCATCTCCTTCCTGCCCATCAGCGACCAGGTGGCGCGGCGCATCTCCTTCCTGCCGTCAGCGACCAGGTAAGTTTTTTGGTTCTTTCAGTTCGTTTTTTCAGATTTTAGCCTTATAACTTGTTTGTTTGCATACCCTTGTGTGATCAATTTCAGATTTTAAATCCTTTTCTGAATTTGATTTTTTAATTATAACTTCAGGTTTGGTGTTTTGGCCAAATTGATATTGTTCTTATGGATTTCTAATATGTATATATGTATGGATTTCAAACCATTTCTGAATTTTACATTGATTTTTAAATAATCAAAATTAGATGATTTGAGCAGGTAGGTTTTGAGCAGGTTTGTTCCATATCTCTTCCCTGCGCAGGTTTTGAGCAGGTTTATATACTTATATAAATTTATGAGAAAAAAAAAAATCACAGTATATAATTTCTAAAATAAACAGAATTCTACATTTAGCAAAAAACAAACCCAGATTATCTAAAAACTGAACTATCAGTTGGATTCTAAAATCAAAACCCATTTGCATTGCTTGGACAAAATAGAAATCATCAAATGTAACAACCTGGTTATACCTAACATTGTTGTATTTGTACTTGGACATTAGTCACATCTGAATTACTCAACAGCTTGTACTTGACCGCTGAAATTGAACGGACGTTTATCTTTGTGTCGGTTGTTGGTTCTTGTAATTCGATTTTTAGTTCCATTGAGTTTGTTTTGGTCTAGTTTTTAAATTTCTTTATAAAAATTCGGGACCAAACTGGACTGTTTTATTTTTTGATCAGTTCTTAGTTTCTAATTGTGGCATTTTCGGTTTCTCGAGTTTGGTCCGATTTTGAAACTGAGCTCATCCCTGTTAAGTATTTCATAATTAATATCATCACTAATTCTTCCATTATTTTTCTTATAATTTTTTGTTTTTTAAATTGTACTTTTATTAGCTTAGAATTCAATTTATAAATTATTATATCTAAGATTTTATTTTTTGATAGAAAAACTTATTAAAATGTTTATTGCTAAATAATTATAAATAAAAATATTATATTATAAGCTAAAACACTTATTAAATTAAGAAAATTCATAATGATATACAAATGTCCTTTTTGGTAATTTTACAAGTTTTAAACGCAAATCCAAACACTTAAAAACTGATTATTTGATAACTGTGATAACCAACAGCATAAGCAAATCCAAACACTAAACTTTCAACAGCACTTTTTGTTACAACAATAATCTGATTATTAGGCATCAAAACGCTGCAGCACTTTTTCAAACGCAAAACCAAACACCCTCAAAGACCGTGAGCATAAAGTCAAAAGCAGGTGCCATTTGAGGGTGTTTGGTTTTGCGTTTGAAAAAGTGCTGCAGCGTTTTGATGCCTAATAATCAGATTATTGCTGTAACAAAAAGTGCTGTTGAAAGTTTAGTGTTTGGATTTGTTTATGCTGTTGGTTATCACAGTTATCAAATAATCAGTTTTTAAGTGTTTGGATTTGCGTTTAAAACTTGTAAAATTACCAAAAAGGACATTTGTATATCATTATGAATTTTCTTAATTTAATAAGTGTTTTAGCTTATAATATAATATTTTTATTTATAATTATTTAGCAATAAACATTTTAATAAGTTTTTCTATCAAAAAATAAAATCTTAGATATAATAATTTATAAATTGAATTCTAAGCTGATAAAAGTACAATTTAAAAAACAAAAAATTATAAGAAAAATAATGGAAGAATTAGTGATGATATTAATTATGAAATACTTAACAGGGATGAGCTCAGTTTCAAAATCGGACCAAACTCGAGAAACCGAAAATGCCACAATTAGAAACTAAGAACTGATCAAAAAATAAAACAGTCCGGTTTGGTCCCGAATTTTTATAAAGAAATTTAAAAACTAGACCAAAACAAACTCAATGGAACTAAAAATCGAATTACAAGAACCAACAACCGACACAAAGATAAACGTCCGTTCAATTTCAGCGGTCAAGTACAAGCTGTTGAGTAATTCAGATGTGACTAATGTCCAAGTACAAATACAACAATGTTAGGTATAACCAGGTTGTTACATTTGATGATTTCTATTTTGTCCAAGCAATGCAAATGGGTTTTGATTTTAGAATCCAACTGATAGTTCAGTTTTTAGATAATCTGGGTTTGTTTTTTGCTAAATGTAGAATTCTGTTTATTTTAGAAATTATATACTGTGATTTTTTTTTTCTCATAAATTTATATAAGTATATAAACCTGCTCAAAACCTGCGCAGGGAAGAGATATGGAACAAACCTGCTCAAAACCTACCTGCTCAAATCATCTAATTTTGATTATTTAAAAATCAATGTAAAATTCAGAAATGGTTTGAAATCCATACATATATACATATTAGAAATCCATAAGAACAATATCAATTTGGCCAAAACACCAAACCTGAAGTTATAATTAAAAAATCAAATTCAGAAAAGGATTTAAAATCTGAAATTGATCACACAAGGGTATGCAAACAAACAAGTTATAAGGCTAAAATCTGAAAAAACGAACTGAAAGAACCAAAAAACTTACCTGGTCGCTGACGGCAGGAAGGAGATGCGCCGCGCCACCTGGTCGCTGATGGGCAGGAAGGAGATGCGCTGGTGGTCGCCTGGTCGCTGGTGGTCGCCTGCTGGCCGGCGGTCGCCGGTGGTCTAGAGACGGCGCAGGGAAGAGATATGGAACAAGACGTTGGATGCGTACGTGAATGATGAAGAGCAGAGCAGTGAGATGAAAAATAAAAGGGTAAAGGGTATTAGGTTTAGGTTAAACAAAGGGTAGAATTGTCATTTAACAATTAAAATTAATTGCTGTTGTCTCACAGCTACAAAAACCTGCTGTAGCAAAAGTGTGGTAACTTTACCACCTACCGCAGATAATCGCTTTTTAAGAAAAGTCATCCAAACACTTCAACCAACTTATTTGCGGTAGTGTAACGTGATAATCAGATAATTTGCTTTGATAATCAAAACCAAACACCCTCTTTGTAGGGGTTGCTCAATCAGATCACATTCATCTTTTGTTGTTAAGTTAAGTTAATCTTGCCTTTCTTTATCCACAATATTATGATTAATATTCAGGTTTAACCAAAGCTTGTCGGCTCCCATTCACATTTTTATTTTTATTTATATTAAAAGACAACATGTATTAAATTATTATATCAATTGTATTTGTAAAATAATATAGAAATGCATTAAAAGTATAACGATATAACCAATAAATTATAAGAAGACGTCTAGTAGAAATAATCGAAGAAAAATAAAGAAAATAAAGATAAATCATTAGTTAGAAAACTTGATTCATTTATATAAATTATCTCAAGTTGAATAAATATATATGCTAAACTTCAATTTTCTATTTTAGTAATGGTAAAAAATTAAGTAAAAACTAAAATTGGAAAAGAGAAATGCAACAATTATGTCATCATTGTATTTTCAAATTTAATGGTCTAATACTCGTTTCCTTTCTTTTCAATTCCTTTTACCGAATGCCCCTAAGGTTGCGTTTAGTACGGAAAAATAATTAAAATGGAACTGGCTTAGTTTTCAAGCTTTATTGACAAATGATCATAACATATCAATTAATATTTGACCCATCAATAGAAGAAAAAACAATACAATTTTAATTCTCTTTCTCTTGTTTTGATTCTCTCCGTATTAATGAGAAAACTAAAGAAATGATATTCACAATAAAAATCAATTCTCCATCATTCACTTGAGAATTAATGGTTACATCCTATAAAAGAATAAACTCGAATTTAATTTAATTTCATTCACTCCATTCTTCATACCAAACGCATGAGTGTTTTATACATGTATGAATGTATGATAGCATCCTTTACCATTATCATTATCACTCCCTCAAATTATTACCAAGATGCATAGGAAAACCATAATCAAGAAAATTTAATAGTAAAAAGTTGGATTGGCTGCCAACACAACATTAGGGTCAGCTTCATTCTCTAACTTCTTTAAACAAAACATAAAATATTGATCAGTATGGTTTCTATAACAAAAGAACATGTAATGGAACGAAGTGGATATGCATGATACGACGTCATTTTATATCTTTTACTAATTACTAGTTTGACACCTTTTAGGTTGTTTTAGTTGTGCCGGAAAAACGAAATCAAATTTCAAAAACCATTTAAAAAAACAGACACGTTCAGATGAGAAACATTAATGATTGGTTTAATGATAAACATATATAACCTATAGTATACTGCCGTTAAGAAATTCATGGATGCAAGGAGTAAAAGTAAAATAATCAAATAATTGAATGTTTGTTTTCCCCTTTTGCATCTCTTTTTTTCCTTTTCTTTTTTGCGGCAATTCATGTGCTATGCCAATCTATGTCACCAAATCATTGTCCATGAACCCATTATTTTTTTTGTTACAGCTTTAAAAGAATAAACAACTGAACAAAGAGAAAGTAAACATATAAAACTAAAGTTTAAAAAGGCTGCCAATAAGATAAAATCCATTTAAAATTCAAAAACTAACTTAACTTACATAAATAATTACATTTTTTTTATTTTAGTCTCTGTATTTTTGTTATAAGTTAGCCCCTACATATTCAATACTTCATTTAATGACCAGCTGACCTTACGAAAATGATGAGATAACATCTAGTGACTTAAGTGATCATTAATTATACATATTTTTTTTTCCCTTTCTTTTCCTTATAAGCGAGTGATTTTTTTTTTTTTTTTTTTTTTTTTTTTTTGTCATTCTCACTTGGATCGTAGTGAATTACAAAAAGCATATTGTTATAATTGTGTTAGAGGTCACAAAAATGATGGGTAGATAAATATATTGATAACGAGATAAATATATTCGGATAAAGATAGATAATTATATGCTTTTGTTGGAAGGGACACTAGAAACCAACATTTTTATCTAGGAATAATTATAGTCTTAAGTATTATTAGTGTATTTGGATGTCAAGATTACATAACTAATACGTCATAGTTGATTTTATAAATCATTTGATAGTCACATTGATAAGCACAAATGAACATATGCAATTGAACGAACAAATAAGTAATGTTAAACATTACTTATTGCACGAAATGATATTGGAAATCATTATTGAGATTAAATTAGTCTTGAATGATTAATTGTGAATATCTCAAATTACAAGGACTAAAAGAATAATATTGAATATTGTAAGAATATAATTATCATTGGATGATAATAAAATAATTATTCAGTCTTTTAATTATTATTGGATAATTGATTAAAAGATACATTAATTTTAATTGATATTATCATCTAATCATTGGATAACTAGTTTATTAACTCTCGTATTACATGAATAATTTTTAATAAATAATTAGTTACATAAAAAATACGTAAACTTAAAATTAAACCATATAAATACCAGTTCTTATAAAAGTTACAAGAAAAGTACTATATGTTTGTGTAATAAATGTATTATTTTTTCACAAGAAAAGTTATTTGTAATATATATTATTTATTAATTTATTTTAAATGTATATGAATAGTAGTTATTTTTTTACTTTTTTTAAAAAAAATTTATTTCTATATATGTGTGTATTAAAAAAATAAAATATTATAAAATATGGTTTTTATTATTAGTGTATGGTATGTATTATTTAATATATATCAATAAATTTAGAAGCAATTAATATATTGTTTTAATTATATATGTAGATAAGTGTATATAATAGGGTTAACATTGATAAAACCCTATTATCTTTCACACATTTATCGATTAAGTCCTTAAACTTTTTTTTCAACTGTTTAAATCCTTAAAGAATTTTTGTCTTATTCAAAAGTATATAATTTTAACCTACAACCGGATGAACCGGTCAAAACATAACTTTGTGTAAAACATGCTAGATTACCTTCTTTCTCACTAGTCACCAGCAACAACCTAAACCCTCACCCCCGTCGTCTTATCTAGGCTCTCACCTCCCACCTTATACATGGATCCCCCTCCTCCAATCTCTTCTCTAGTCACGACCTTCAAAGGGATTTAATTTCCTCATCATCTTTTATGTGTGGGTTCTTCTTCACAAATTTTCTCTTCAGATTTCTGTTTCAACTAAATCAAGAAGACCCAAACACGGGATTACTCCAGCGATGACTCCCCCTCCAGATTTCTGTTTTGAACAGGTCGAAATGTCAACATCCTGTTTTGATGCCTGTTTCGAAGACCTTAATCGATGGTGAGCACATCCCGTTTCCATTTCTGCTTTGAAGACCCTAATAGAAGGTAACCACATTTGTTACGATGACTATAACGAGAAGACCCGGACCATCGACATGCTATGGCCACATCTTGTTTTGATGAGTGTTTCAAGAAGGCCAGACACATCGTTAATATGGGTGAAAGCATAAAACATTTATGAATGTAAAGTTAATTGATGGAAACTGATTTGGGTCTTCATTTATACTTAGAGGTACTCGTAATTTTGCTTTGGAGTGAGATGGATGAGTATTTTACACCATAGTTAATTTGTGTTAACAAAACACTTTGAGTTTTTGAATTTCAATTATTTGGATTTAAAATAGATATGTAATTAGAGTTGGATTTCATATATTTGTTCTTAAACTTTCAGATTTCAGTATTTTGGACTTTGTTAACATGAACTTATATGTGTATTTATGCCACAGCTTGTGCTAACTAGATCACTTAAGCATGGTGTTTTGTGTATTTAGCGGGTGATTTGTGCTAACTAGATCACTTAAGAATGAAACTCCCAATTGAGATAAAGCAGAATATGTGAAGAAGATGAATAGGAGATGTTACTGGTATTTAACCTGATGAACTAGTCATTTATATAGGTTCAGATAAGACAAAAATTGTTTAGGGATTAAAACAGGTGAAAAAAAAGTTTAGGGACTTAATCGATAAAATGAGAAAAGACGGTTGGGTTTTTTCAATATTAACCCTATATAATATAATAGAGTGTATTTATATTTTAAAAAATAATAAATTGTATTTACCTTTTTTATAATAATATGTTATAATAATCTTTTCAGATAAATTGGTATGAAACTGTGAATTGAGGTTTTAGGATATATACCATATAATACTTGTATATGTTATTACGAATTAATATTTACATATAAAAAATTAATACAGTGTATTTATTTTTTTAAAGGTAATACGTTTTTTATCTTTTATTATTTATGGATTGGAAAATAAAGGAGTGCATTTATCTTTTTAAAAATAATGAATTGTATTTATCTTATTTTTTATAATAATAAATAGCATTTATCTTTTTTGATGATAATGTATATAATATGCATATTATTATTTATAGGATTATAGGGATAATTATATGAATAATTTAATTATTATGATATTTACATGAATACTAACTAATAATATTGAATTTAATAAAAAAAACTCTCTGTTTATTAAATTAAAAAATCCAGGCCCCCATTGGCCTTAGTAACCCAAAGCTTTCAATATACACACATTAAAGTGTGTGGTTAATTTGTTTTTCGTATGCTTAATTGTATATCCGGCGCAACTCAATCAAGTTATCATTGATAGACTGTGGTACCCAGAACTTTTCCGTTAGAGCGTTGTTGTAACAATGTGAAAAGTACTTTCTTTCATGTATTTTATTCTTTTATCTTAGGTTAACTAGATGATTCTATGTGGAGTTTGTGTTTTGTTGTTTCCTTTGCGTTAAAACTTATGTTTTTATGAAAAACCATGTGAGTTCCTTTCAAGTATGATTACATGCGAATTCCTAAACCCTAAACCCCAATCACTACCTTTTTTCATGTTAGAACCCACCAAGATTCCGAGATACACAAATGATATTTTCTCAGCTTTGCATTTCCAGGATCGAGCCAAACTATGCACCTCATCATCTTCATATCCAATTCCAGTCAATTTGCTCTTTAAAAATTTGCCTTCAAAACCCGAAATTAATATTCCCCATCAAGTTCCACACATTTGTTCGGGACATTTTCTTGAAAAAAATAACATAGTTGGCATATTAGAGATGAGATAAACCAACCCCATCTCTTCCTACCACTACTCCTTCAAAAATTATTTTTTCCATCGCTTCTTCCATCATGATGTTTAGCCCTTCTATAGCAAAAAAAAAGAACATAGTTTTAAACCCAATAACCGATCTAAACCCATGAAAAAAGAAAATAATAATAACCCATGGATTCAACCCGGAAAACTAGAAAATCAAAAAACCAAAACTGAACACGGATGAAACCGAAACCGAAAGGTTTCTAAAACCCAAAAAACAAAAAAAAGGTTTGGGCTAGAAACTGACTCAAACCGACTCATGTTCACCCCTGGTGGTTGGTTAACTCCAACAGTAGATACTGTTTTGGCTATTGTATAGCGGAAAACACACCCGAATATGTTTTAAGTGAATCGTTTAAAACACGAGCCTCAATCTTCCTTTTCGACATTGTAATTTACTTTTTGTTTATTAAATTTATTTAATTGTGTGTAAATTCTATTCCGTATGATAATTTCAATTATAAGTTATATTTTTTTATAATTGGTATTGAACATATGTTTGGTTTATACACCAAAATAGTGACAATTAAAATATGTAGTTGTATTAAAATTAAATTCAACTACGAAATCTAGTTAAAGTATAAATTATCTTGTCATAAATCGTAACAATAATGTTAACTCCGATCAGATGTATGTAAATATAAATTATAAAAACTAAAAAGCAGCCAAAAGAAAAGAGTTGTCCAATCTCCCTCAACTAAATTAGCGGTGTACAAGTGTAACTCCCAACCTCCATAGACGAAGAAGACGATCACATTTAGCTTTCACTATCCGACTTCCGACATCATTTTTCTGATCATACACTCCTCGTCATCCTCAACTCTGTAGGTATCATTTCCTCTTGTTAGCTTTGTTAAATCAATTTTGCAATTGCGTTGCTGAATTAGGGTTTTCTAACTGTTCCTTAATTGATCATAACCTATCCTTTTGTTGCCTTGGATCGTATATCTGATTGATTGAATGTGTTATTAGTTTAAGGAAAGTTGTATTTCTTGCATGTAATTTTTTTAGAAGCGATTGTGCCGCTTGTTTGAAGGAGAGAGCTCCATGGGAGTTATGGGGTTTTAGGTTTTCAAAGGTTCATAGCTGTCTGGTTTATTTAACGTGTGAAAAAAAGTGATGAATGTCTTCTTTGTGTGCTTCGCGTAAACGTTTTAGTTCTTATTTCCATTTTCCAACCCACTGATCAGTACCTTGTATGTGGATTCTTGATACAATGCTATGAGGTCGTATGAAATGCTTTTGGGGGTATTTGAAAGATGAGACGTGATAAATATGGTTTTTGTTTTCGTTTGGTGAAGTTCTTGATATTGTAAGGATCTCATCACAGATAGCTTGCTTTAGTGTGGAGGTGTTTGTTTCTGAATATGGGATGATTTGCGTAGCTAGAACTGTATTCCGACCCTATAGGAATAATCTATTATGCAATTTGGAAGTTCCATCGAGTGGATGACTTGATATGCAGATTGTTATTTGTTAGGTTAAAAGTACACAAATGTGAATATGTTGACATGCCTAAATTGGAAAAATGTAGGAATGTGGAGCAATTGTAAGTTGATATTATTGATTGACACAACAGAAATCTAGTTTAATTAGAACAGTCAAAAAGAATGGTGGATATGGGCTTGTCTTATCAGGTAGCAAGGTCTTCCGTTATGTTGTATCGTGCATTCCATTGATTCTTCTTACAACTGTCTTAAACCATCATGATAAATTGATAAGGATGTTTTTCTTCCCTCATAAGTGGCTCAATATACATATTAAATTGTACCAACTGAATTGTAAAAGCCAAGGCGGAAGAAATAACAGTGTTGTCAAGTTGTGATATCTATTGGAGAATGGGGTTTCACTTAGGATGCCCTCCATCCTACTGACTTCTACTTAAATTATATCTTGATGGTCATTCTGGCTCTAACTGGTATAAGATAATCGGTGATTGATCACCTCGTTGCCTGCGTTTGGATTTTCTTGATTTACCAAAAATTTTGCAGGGCCGATTATACCAACGATTGACCCTGATAAAATTTTCACATAGGCTCAACAATCATGAGTTTCGTTTTTCGAGGGAGTAGGGGAGACATTGAAACTGGGTTTCCTGGATTTATTCCTGAGCGTCGTGCGGTGGTATATCCTTTTTCTTTCTATATGTTTGTGTGGAGCTCATTCCATGGTATATTTAAATGAAGCCACTATGTTGTTCTAATTATGTATTTGTTTGTAATATTATTGTCAGCGAATCCATGCAGCACGTCCTGTTAATACAAACTCCCTTGCGTTTCTTGTCACAGGTACATATTAGTTCTTAGTTTTTATATATTCAATTTCACAAGTAGCAACTCACGTCATTACCCACTCCTTACCCATTTTCATGTACAGTTCTTTTGCTGTTCATGATATTGAACTCGCACCAAATGTCACCAAACTTCTTGGTAACTATCTACGTCATTTTTATTTGTCTTTTTGTTTACTGTACTTTGTGGAAATTCTGTTTGGTGTATGTACCGATGTCCTTTCCTAATTTGTCTGTTTTTTTATGTAGCTTTGGCTAGTACTTGGTGTCTTTTTGATGGCTACAAGCCTAAGAATGTATGCAACCTGTCAGCAACTCCAAGCCCAGGCACAAGCAAATGCCGTGGCAGCTAGTGGACTGCTTGGTCATACTGAACTACGATTGCAGATGCCACCTTCAATAGCACTTGCAACAAGAGGACGATTGCAAGGGCTCAGACTACAACTTGCACTTCTTGACAGGGAATTCGATGACTTAGGTACACACTAAGATGATTATTTTGATGGGTATAATTTCTATATTGATTGTGATATCCACTTATTACAATTACATTATGCTTGAACAGAGTTTACTCTGTCCATTTCTCTATTTCAATTGATATAAAATTTGGATGGCTCTTTTCCTTTAATTTGGTTGGTCTTTTTATGCATTTGCAGATTATGAAACTTTAAGAGCACTGGATACTGATAATGCTCCAACAGCTAATTCAATGAGTGAGGAAGATGTTAATGCTCTTCCTATTCACAAGTACAAGGTTGCCAACTCTAAGAGGTAAGGTTCTGACTATCTAACCGGGCCCTGGCCTATAATACCTGTCCTCGCCTAAATCTCATCCTTGTTGGTTGCAGTAAGCCCTATTCGTGCCCAGGCTTTGCAGGACGTGATTTTAGTTTTTCTGTTATCGTGTTATGTAAAATTGATTTTAAAATTACAACGTAATATATAAAATCTATAACATTACTTAAATAATAAACTAAACATTATACAAAATAAAGTTGCATCAAACGTGGGACGAAATTCAAATTTAAGATCAAATGGGGGTTTTTTATGCTAAATTATCACATTAGAAGTGTATGGCAATGTGCAACTTTTTGTGTTAAATTATGGTTTGTGTAGTTCCATAAAAACTACATTTAAACATGGATACAACTATACAAATGTGGGATCAGGGCTAAGGAGTGGGATTTGGACATTTGGCTTTTGGGTTTTTACGCTTTAGGCCTAACTGGGTTTGTGTAGTTCCAATCAGCCAGGCCGTAGGAATCATATTTAGAACTGAATGGGGGGTTTCGGGTTTTTTAAGCCTTCCCCACCCGGGCCTATGGTCTTGGGCCCATGCCTGTTTGTGCACTTCTAAATGCCTTTACAACGCTTGGAGTTTTCTCACATTCTATTGTTGAGTTGCCATGCATGAGGACGTGTTCCCTGGTTCATAAAAAACTGCTCCCTTCCCCACCCCCACCCCCCAAAAAAATAAATAAATAAGCAACCACTTTGTATTTTTTACTGTCTAAGAAAATGCACCATCTCTTATAATAAATACGTTCGGTTTTCAATTTTACCAATTTGCTCGTGAACAATAGTGAGAAGGAATTGGCATGGTTGATTCAGGTTCACAATTTTTTTTAAATATTTTTGTCAAATTTAGGAATATTTTAGGTATTTGATTTATAGCCAAAGTATTTTATTAAGGGGGTGTTTGTGTCTGCATTGCATTTGGGGATTGCTGTTACTTGAACACACCAGTTTGGTGCTTATGGACTGTGTTTGTACTTGCACATAACTCTGATACCCACTTCTTTTTGTTTTCTAAACAATTTTCTAGTTATCTACATTTTACAAACTCGTTAAGCAGATAAGCTGGCCCATACATGATTCCAAACACCCCCTAAACTACGTGCCAAGCAAAAATGTTAAATTTCTTTCTGTACATAGGGAGATAATATCTAGCCAGGTTGGAGGACAGATTATATTGTAAATGTCAAGCATTCGAGCAACAAATATTAGAACTTTTGGGATTGAAAAGATCGATTTACAGATTGTTTATTAGATATATATGCTCCACGTAACCAAATTTTTCCATATTTGTAAGGGTCAAACCGTTAAATGCAAGAAAAGGCAACACAGTTTCACTATATTTCTAAATGGTATTTTTCTCTCCCATAAAAGGGTGCTCACTTTTCAAAAAAAAATTGATTTTGGTAAATATGGCCTAAAATATGTTATGTGTCACTGTCATGGCATTGCAAGAAGAAAGTCACATAGTTCCATAATATTTACCCTAATTGAATACTTATTTGAAAGTTTGTAGCTTCTTATGAAGGATATAATACTGAATACCGTAAATTCAATTTTGGTAAAACGATGTTATATTTCTTGCAATTTTTCCTATTTGTAATGTTTATTATCAATACACTATTGGTGCTCTTTTTATGTTTAGCTAGTCACACTTTATGTCGAATCAGAACTGGATCCAGGCTCTGTTTTGTGGGGTCTTCCTGCTTTATTCTGTTCTTCTCAAAATAAAATTCTAAATATGCAAGTGGAAAGTCATCGGATGAATAGAATATAAAATCATGTGATAAAGTTCCAGGATGCATTGTTGCTTCCCTTATGTTGTTTTGAATTTTCTTTTCTTTGGGGTGGTTGGGTGTGTGTGTGTGTGTATGTGATTAACGTTACAGTTTCTTTTTGGAATTAATGGATCTGGATTCCTGGTTTAATAAACAGTGGTGGCTCATCAGTGGAGCAAGGTTCGTCATCAGCCACACAGGAGGTATTTATATTTTCCTGTCTTATATTTGCTATGTAATCATGGAACTTATCGATGTATTTCATGACCTGTGATTCTGTATCGTACTTTTTGTTCATAAACTCTCTGCTGAACAGCAATGCTTACTACCTTAATGAGTTTGGATGATGTTAGATTTTTTGCTGCATGCATGGATAGATGGATAGATATTAAGGTATTTTATGCTGCATGGTTTTTCCCCTGTAGCAGAAATTAGAGGCTGGTAATGTGATTGGTGGAAAAGCCTCAGAAGATGAATTGACCTGTAGTGTTTGCTTGGAGCAAGTTAATGTTGGCGAGCTGGTTCGTAGCTTGCCTTGTTTGCATCAGGTGTGTGTAGTGTATTTGATTGGAAACTGATGGAAGAGTAATAGAAAAGATGTATGTAGTGCTAATAGAGTTGCATATATTGTTGCAGTTTCATGCAAATTGCATTGATCCATGGCTACGGCAGCAGGGAACGTGCCCTGTTTGTAAGTTCAGAGTTGGATCAGCATGGCAAGAGAATGAAGAAGAAACGGTGTGATGTGTGCAAACTTACTTATTTAGCTTTTGACATCACCATACCATTACCATACATATATTAATATTAGGTCATTAGTGAAGATTCCAAGAAAACATACACATACAATTGAATTGCATGGTTGCATTTGAAATTTTAACACATCGTTTTGGGGGCAAGCTAATGGCCGTTTCAAATACGAAAAGGTTAGCCAAACTTTTAAACAAATTCCCTTCAGTTTAACAATTATAGTCCAACCAAACCATGGTTGCGTCGAATGATTCATATACTTGAGAAGTCGTCTTAAAAATGTAATGATAAAATGGGGTTTTACGTAAAAATAAACCTTTAAGTTGGACTATTTTTTCGATTGAGCTCACGAATCATCTTTTTTGACTCAAAAAATATTCATCCAACAAAAACTTGTTAAAATTATCTTTCTTTTTATATATAAAAAAAAAAAAGATGACTTGTAACGGAATAAATTGGTTGCAATATGCTTACATGTCATTTCTTTTTAAATTTGAACATTACTGTTATTTTAATTATTACCATTGTCGGTAACCTCCAAAAGCAATCCCCTCACTGGCAACGCTTTTGCACCGGATGACGAGACAACGGCATGTATTGATCTCCTTCCGTCTCTCTTTGTTGTCCTTACAATCTCTAACCCAAAAACAAGAATTATTGATTTGATTTCAAAAGGAGTCAAACACATGTAAAAACCCTATAATAAAATGTCCAAGGAGCCAAACATTTAATGAAGAGTGATCAGGGTATTAAGCAAAGAGCAACATTAAAACAAAGCAAGGATAATATGAAGCTCCAAGTTTCATGCCAAACAGAATACATCAATGTGACAAAAGTTCACTTTATTTCTGATGCCAAATCCTTCAAATCGAAAAAGGTCTTATGCATCGATCACCGACAGTCTACTTTCCTTTGCCTTTCCCTTTTCCTGGGCCTTTCTTAGAATCCATCTTGGCCTGGATACGAGCTGCAGCCGCTGCCTTGGCTTCTTCTCGCTTCTTCTTCTCTTCTTCCTTTTGTGCAGCGACCAATTCCCTTTGCCTCTTCAGCTCTCTGATTATTTTGCAAGAAAAACCATCAGTTCAAACTTCAAATGGATTTCATTTACTAATGATGTAAACATCAACAAGTCAAGAGTTCACTGTGACATGGAGTCCAATAATTTAATAATACATCATCACAAGTTAAACCTGGTATGTAATAAACTCGGTTCAAGACCCAGAGGTGTTCTGAGACAATTGGTGGTTGAAAGAGGAGGAAAAATGCATGACTTACTCTAGCCTAGCCCTTTCATCCGTGGCACTAGCCAAACTAGAACCTTTCCTTGGCCTGCAACCCACCAGCTCCACCTCAAAGATAAGAGTTGCACTGCACAATTTGATGTCAATTAAGAACCACCTTATATTACTTAACTCTCATCATTTAACACTTGATCATCAACTTTTGGTTGAGTGGAATCATGCATGCATAGTCTTTCTTTAATTCATGGTCCAAAATTTTAGTATCTACCCACTAAAGATTTGACAAAAAGCTATGAAGTAGTTACTCTGGTGGAATCTCTGGTGGAGAACCTGCACTACCATAGGCATAGTCCGGCTTGCAAGTAATTTTGGCAACCTCTCCAACCTGAAATTACATTAGAAATTTGTAAACATTCAATTCAAGAGTGATGGCATAATTCCCAGTGAAGAAAACTATATGACAACCTTCATGGTTCTCAGAGCAACATCCCAAGCTTTTATCACAGACCCTTTGCCTAGTTCAAACGTGAAAATTGTGTTGTCTTCATGTGTAGTATCAAAAACTTCACCCGTTTCAGCCAGGGTGCCTTCATAATGCACTGCCCAACCAGTCAGCATAAACACTATGAATACCAATCTTCACGAATACAGGTCCATTTGTGTTTATATCATCTGGGGTGCAATTAGATACATGGTGTTGTGTCTGGACATAACACAAATGTTGGATATAGGCAACAGGTTGTAAAACTTTGCTAGGAACGTGTCAATACTTTGCACCGGAAGATTTACTAAAATAACACATGATAATCTTACCGTAAACATTATCAAAATTAACATCTGCACAAACATTTAAAAAATAACATAGGCACAAATGGATGACATATTTTGATAATCTTACCATACATTCAACCAGAATAGTTAGGTAATCTTATTGTTAAGTCAAGCACATCTGATAAGGGACCAAGGGTCTGTCTAGACTAAGTTAGTTGTCTGGATTAATTTGACTATCTAGATAAAATAGTTTTTGTTTGATTTATATAATGAATGAACCGTCTAAATAAAATAAAATTACTCACATACCCTCATTTTAATAAATTTATTCAACAGAAAAATTTACCAGATCGAATAAACTTTATTACCATATGTTCTACATTATTCTTTTGCAAAATAAACAATCATTTATTGCACCATAATATTTCATTACAATCATCAGAACCCCTCAATTCCCTGAGAACGTGAGAACCACTCTAAAAATAGGAAATGTTGTCAAATAGTCAAGCAGGAGGCATTATATATACACATACACATAAATATATACATGTGTGTGTACGTATCGTTGAGGAAGAACGAGATGAAGCAGTTACAAAGCTTCTGTGGCTGCTACAAATATCTGTGAGATGAAGCTGAGGGAGAACGATGAAGCCAAAGAAGATGACAAGATGAAGCTGCTACGGATCTCCAGTAGCATCATTGAGCAAGAACAACACATGATGAAGCTGCTACAAATATGAAATAAAGCTGAGGAAGAAGAACACATCTCTCTGCTATGAATTCATGATGATTGGAGGGAAGGAGGGGTAGATTGGGGATAAAGAAAGGCTGACAGAGGACCACATACATATGTTGGCTTAATCAAAAGACTGACCGTGGGCTTTCACTTAATCAAATACTTCTCAATTAAACACATCTAAATTAAAACAGGCTGACCGAATTTCTTTAATTCAGCCGAATAAGCCTTTAACAAATAGCCGCTATCAAATTCCAAATGCAATACAGTACATTTCTCACATACTAATGGACACATCCAGCGAGCTTGAATATGCAGAAAGCAAGTTACAGAAAGTGGAGCACGTGAGAAAATGGATTCTTTCAATCAAATATGCTGACATATAGAATCCAAGAAAATAATAGATGATGCCAGTGTGAAGCACGATTAAAGCAAACTTGTACAATCATGAAGAGCAACTTACATACGTTTCACTTTGTTTGAATATGACCAAGAACTATAAAACATCGGGGACTACAACTAGAGCCGGATCAGTAAACCATTTTAGTGATTTGTATAATCATAAAAAACAACTCACACAAGTTTTGAAAGTTTGAATAGAATTACCATCAAGAAGAGGCAGGTTGTCAGAAGGAGCAATTGCTTCGGGTTTGGCTCTCTTTATGATTGTCTTCATGACACCTCCATCTCCAGTCAAATCAATTGCTTCAGCCATAGCACCTAAATTCTAACTGGCCTGGAGATAAACATTAAGATCAGATCAGATCATATTGGCCTATCAGGCAGACTTCATACACAAAAAGGTCATTTGTTATTGGTCTCTTTTTGCTGCTACTTATGCATGAAATAATCATAATTTACTTCTTCAGTTACCTAGAATTATAAATTTAATGGATATGTAGCACAGTAGCAGTAAGTCAAGGCATGTGTACATACTGTTTTTATTTCCACTGTTTCTCTATTCCTTATTGATAGTCTTCAGCAACTACTATGCAAACTGAGTAAATTCCAACCCTTCCTCATTAGATGTAATAGACCATTTGTCAATCATTTGTCGCATGTTCGTTTACATGGCCCACAAAGTACTTCCCCACATAGGTCAGTCTAGTTGAACCCTATATAAAAAATTCATCTCTACCCTGCTGCCACATTAATGTATTGATTCACAAGTCCATGCTTAACATGTAATTTATGTAAAGAAATCTGTCATCATCTAATAGACCAACCAGGATAAATAAATAATTGGTTATTGACATGCAAAGGTACTTCAAATGAATGACTAACTGTTCTTGGTCAATAGAGATGCAATAAATGAATGACCGGAAGAACCATGACCAACAAATATACTTCAAATTCAATGACTAACAAGATAAGCCCTTCAAATTGTATACAGACTTCAAACACGGGTGATTTGAACTCTAATACACCTCATGGTCTAAAACTAGAGCCCAAACTGAAACTTTTGTTCTTTGGGTAGAACGGCAACATATCTTCGATGTCACCATTCACGGGTCATAGTCAAACATCCCTGACATTTGCAGATTTTAGCAAGCGGTGTGGAAGTCAATGCTGGAACATGGGGAGTATCTTCCTCTGATTTGTTCACATAACTAGGTATCTAATTAACACATTAATTTCCAAACCTATTCCCAACTAACAAAACCCTAGAGCAATTCATAACCATATTTCACATATGTCATAAGCTCCAAGCCCAGAAGTACAATTTGTATGATAGACAAACAAAGTATAATTAACAATGATTCCAAAAAAGAAAAAAGAACACAAGTGAATAACAGCATCAATTCGAAATGAAGTACACAAGTTAAGGCCAATTTAGACCGAGTAAAAAAGCATAATAGTATAATTAATATCGTATAAATACCAGTTGCCGGAGACGATCGAAGAAGCGTGCAAAAATTGCGGCGAAAATTTGAGGAATCGGAGCGACGATTTGACGGGAAAATCGCTGGCCATACCCTTTCGGTTTGTTTCTTTTTCTCTTCTTATGCTGCCGCTGTTTAGCTTCTTTTATAGGCGAACACAATTAGAATAAGGAAAACTGCGCAAAATAGCAACTTACTGTACATAAAGTTTTTATTACAGCAACCTACCAAATAATTCGTCCAAAATAGCATCCTACCATCTTAACTTTTTTTATTAAAGCATTGAACTCTAAAAAAATTATTCCATGATAGCAACTGTTGATGACTGGGTGTGGTTGGGTGCTGACTAGGCATCCACGTAAGCTGTCATGTCAGCACCGGGTTTGCGCAAAATAGCAACGTACCGTTAAAATAGCAACATATCATAAAATAGCAACGTACTCCTAAAATAACAACATATCATAAAATAGCAATGTATTAATTTTATATATTTTTAGTCTTAAATATTATACGAACAACGTCATTTTTTAATAGGAAAATTAAAATTTTGATCGGTTGATCATTTTTCTCCGTTCAAAATAATTACAAAACGAAATTTCCGTCGTTTTTTACATTCGAAAAAAATTGAAAACCAATATAATGCATCATTATTTTTATATAAATAGTTCTTTTTTTTCGTTTGAACAAATTAGAAATCATGATGGTTCATTGATTTTTCCCATTTAAAAAAGTTTAAAATTCTAATGGATTCCGTTTCAAAAAATTAAAATTACAAATGACAAAATATTTCAGTTTTCTATATATTCGAATGGAAAAAAGAAAATAAATTGGTTTTATACTTCGAACGAAAAAAATGATGAACACGTTGAATTTTTAATTTTTTACCGACTGAAAAAAAATTTACGAACATTTTTTGGTTAATTAAATTAAATTTAAGTTTAAGATTATAAAAATATTTAGGATTAGAATATTTTCGGTTTTTGGTTAAAAATATATAAAATTAATACATTGCTATTTTGTGATATCTTGCAATTTTAGGAGTACATTGTTATTTTACGCAGTACGTTGCTATTTTATGCGTACATTGCTATTTTGCGCAAACACGGTGCTGACATGGCAGCTTACGTGGATGCCTAGTCAGCACCTAACCACACCCAGTCATCAACGGTTGCTATTATGAAATGATTTTCTAGAGTCCAATGCTTTAATAAAAAAAGTTAAGATGGTAGGATGCTATTTTGGACGAAATTTTTAGTAGGTTGCTGTAATAAAAACTTTATGTACAGTAGGTTGCTATTTTGTGCAGTTTTCCCTTAGAATAAAAATAAATTGATCAGCAACCCCACACGCGCGTGTTTAGCACGGTTTTTTTTTTTTGGGGAATATCAATCGATGTTTTTAGTTAATGAAAACTAATTATTTTTAATTTTTATTTTATCGTTTTCCGAAAAAAGAGAAGTTTTCGTGAAAAGAAAAAACTTGTGTGTGTAGAATGCATCGAGAACCTAAAATAACAAATCATATCCCTTAGATCAAAATTCATCATTGGTGCATCACGTGATGCATAAATTTGGTATGCATGGATTTATTTTGGAGAAAATAAAATATCTAGTCAACTTAAATTTAATTTTATCAATTAATTACACATTAAATGCTAATAATACATTTCCAAAATTAAATAAATTCAAATGGAAAAAAATAGAATTAAGAGTAAATTACAAAAATGGTCCCTGTGGTTTGTCTAAAATTACGGATATGGTCCCTCAACTTTCAAAATTGCAGTGGTGGTCCCTCAAATCACATTTTACTTGCAGAAAAGGTCCCTCTGTGTCTGAACTTTTCAAAAATGACGATTTTGCCCTTTTATTAATTACAAGTTTAGTCCCTCAACTATTTAATTTAATTTCACTTTTGGTCCTTTTCCTTAAACTTTTAAATTTTGATTTTAAATTTGAAATATTGATTTAACAAATTATTATTTAAATCTTTATATTATTATTATTATATATATATACTTATTTATTTTTAAAAATAAATTTATATTTATTTATTAAAAATTATTTTTATACTTAATTTAATAATCTATGCATTTTTTTATGTATTCAATTTATTTAATAAAGAACTAGTTTATGAACCCACGTATTACGTGAATAATTTTTTATAAATAATTGGTTAAATGAAATGTATGTAAACTTAAAAATTAAATAATTTAATATTAATTATTATATAAAAATAAAAATAAATTACGGTTATTCGTCATTTTATAAAATGCCTTACAAGTTATTAATTTACTAATATATATTAAAAATAAATAATTTTACAAATCATTTTATAAATAAACAACTAATATATTTTTTTAATTAGACTTATAGATAAAGTACATATAAGATATAATTTGAATGAAGATTTAAATCTTATCTATTTATTATTATTTAAAGATGTAAGAAATAAGATATTGTATTTATATTTTATATTTATTAATCATTATAGATATTAGAAATAATGAATTATATTTATATTTTAGTTTATTTTATTTTATTTACAATAATATATTTTGTTACGTTAACACGTTTTGATTTAATTTTATTATTTTATTTTTCTAATTTTAATATTTTGTTATGCCAATAAGTTTTGATTTTAATATAGTATTTTTAATCTTTTTGATTTACAAGTTTATACATTAATATGTTTTATTCGTTTTTACTTAAATATTTTAATTTTCACTTAAGTATTAACGTATCAAAATTTTAAACCAAAACAAATAAAAATAATAAATTGAAATCAAAGCGTACCGGCATAACAAAATATTTAATTCCAAACAAATAAAATAATAAATTTATATAAAAACATATTAGCGTAAACAAAATATTTAAATAATAAATAAAAAATTAGGAAAGTTAAATCAAAACGTAATGAGTTTGTAAATTTAAATCAAAATTTACACAAATTCAAAATTTATAAAAAGTAATGAATAGCTTGATGGGAAACTATATATAATAAAATTATACAAATAGTTTAACCAATAAAATATAATAAATAAAACATTAATAAATAAACTGAATACATAAAAAGATGCATAACTTAACTAATTAAGTATATAAATAAACATAATTTTTAGTAAAGAAATATAGATTTATTTTACAAAATAAATAGGAATAATTAATAATAATAATAATAATATAATTAATAATGAATCAAATCATAAATTATTAAATTAACATTTCAAATTTAAAATCAAAAATGAAAAAGTAAGAAAAGGGACCAAAATTGAAATTACCAAACTTGTAATTGAAAGAAGGGCAAAATCGTCATTTTTAAAAATTTTAGAAACAGAAGGACCAATTCTGCAAGTAAAAAGTGGTTTGAGGGACCGCCACTGCAACTTTGAAAGCTTTGAAACCGTTTCCATAATTTTGAATAATTCACCACGATGCGTCTCTTATTCATCTTCCATATTCGTGTGCATCTTCATTGGTTCAAACATGATGCATCTCTGATTCATCATCCATATTCGTGGGCATCTTCATTGTTCGTTCATTTTCATCTCGGATTCATCTTCATCTCGGATTTGTCTTCATGTTGGATTCATCTTTATCTTATACAGATTCATCTTCAAATCATGAATGCATCGTTCATATTGTCCATCATTCGTTTATACTGTTTCATCTTCATTCATCATCATCATCATTATCATGGCGTTCATCATCCGTCATTATCTTCATGTCTTCATCCTTCATCTTCGTTCATCACAAACATGATGCATCGTTCATCCTTCATCTTCATATTGCATACACGATCTTTCATCCATCATCTTCCTTCATCCTTGATCTTCGGGCATGGTAGTGTGAGAGAAAAAAAGGATGGTGTCGTGGAGAGAGAGAAATAGGTAATGTGGTTTAGCGACTTATTGACTTTCCTAATTCTAAATTATTTTATTTGTAAAATATTAATTACCTAAATAAATTTTAAAATATTAATTAGTTTTTATATAAATATCATTCCAATAATGTCCCTAAATCTTATTAGTAAATAGATAATGCATGTTTGGTTCCTCATGGTTCTCCAATGCATCAAGATTAACCTCTCTCTCTATACATATACATACATACATACATACATACATACATACATACATACATACATACATACATACATACATACATACATACATATATATATATATATATATATATATATATATATATATATATATATATATATATATATATATATATATATATATATATATATATATATATATATATATATATATATATATATATATATAAGGTCGAGATCCATGGAAAACTATATTAGACTGGAAAACTGGAAAACCATATCAAATGCACATGTTCATTATGATAAAATGTTAAATTTCATGTAAAATTATAATATACATATGTTCAAAATTGCATTATGATTAACTAATTCATATCATCTACATGTTCGTTAAGACAAAATGTTTAATTTCATGCAAAAATGCGTAATATACACATGTTCGTGCATATTGCACATTTGAACATGTGCATATTGTTATTTTGCATGAAATGGAACATTTTATCCTAATGAACATGTAAATTATGTGAACTAGTCAATAATAATGCACATTTGAACATATGTATATTGTAGTTGTGCATTAATTTAACATTTTACCGTAATGAACATGTGCATTTAATATGGTTTTCCAGTTTTCCAGTCAAAGATGGTTTTCCATAGATCTTGAACCTATATATATATATATATATATATATATATATATATATATATATATATATATATATATATATATATATATATATATATATATATATATATATGTATGTATGTATGTATATATATTACATGTGTCCCTAGATAGATAGATTTTCTGTTTATTAAATTGATTATTGATGATTTGATAATAGTTTCAGTTTAGATGCATATGTGCACTCTGTGATTATGATATATCTCTAAAACAAGATGACTTATTAAAAAATATAGGCTTGATGATTTGATTGTTTTTTGGTAGAGATGGTGAAAGAATTAATTTGATATAGCTCCCTTCATATTATCTATCTACACCATATTCCAAAATTTATCTTTTTTCTTTTTTGTTCAAATGCAAATATGGCTCATCGGCACACGTGCATGATTCATAAGAAATTAAGAATGAGTTTGGAAGGATTCACGCATGATCCAGTTGATAGGCCCAATAATCTCAGCCCAATAATCTTCATACAACAATAAGGCCTCGCGAGAGCACGTTTCAGATAGAGGTCTCAAAAGAAGGCGTTCCTGTTTTTATTGATGTGGATTGTGGAGTCATAAAAACCTGAGATGGTTCTCACCCATGGATATTTTGATGAAATGATACTTATTTTATTAATGATTTGAAATTCATAAAAATCTATCATTTAATAAAAGGCAAATTGTTTGACATAAATGCATTAATGTGTACGAACATTCATGAATATAAATGAATGAACGAAACTTATGCTTATGTTCGTTCATTCAATTAAACAAACAAAAAGTTGTGTTTATGTTCGTTTGTTAATAAATGTACAAACAATTCGTCAAATGGTTTGCTGAACGTTGCGTTCGTGTACAGCTCTAGTTTAAATTATTCTCAAATTTTGACTTTTATGTTACTTGACAAGAGATATTAAATATCAATGGTATTAAAAATTTGAATATTAAATTTTAAGTTTAAGTTTATATAGTTTAAGAAAACAAATTTATTAAAGTTATCCGTGTAATACACGGGTTAATAAACTAGTTACGTAATATGCAGGTATATAGACTAGTTTATATATATAATAATATGAAAGCGGGGCTCAACCTCTGAACAAATCAAGGGAGACCCATCACGAAATGCTATCAATCTTATACAAATTATTTAACAAATATTAATGTCCTATACAATTATTCAAAAAAATAAAAATATTTGTTATCCAACACACACACAAAATTTAAAAAAGAAAAAAGAAGAAGAAGAAGATGCAGATGGACCAACCTTTAAGACAATGACATGTGACTCACCAATGGTACTAGCATTTAAGTGCTTAAAGGACAAAGTGAATAATATATCTATCTATCTATCTCCAATCACATTTTATCCTATTTAATTTCAAAATATCATGCATGTCTTCAAATGGGTTTCTTCTAAATAAAGTTTATCTCCAAAATGAATGAAAAAATATTCAACTAACAGTAATATTATTATAGAATAACATTTTTTGTAGGGAAAGGTACTCAGTTATGTACATACATATACTGTATGCTATTTCATTGTTTATTTTGGAAGTACAATTTAAAAAATCTGTATTACATTGGTGGAAGTGGTGTGCTGATATACTAGCGGAAAGTCACGATTGCGTCGGTACCGCTCGGTACCAGGTGTCCACTTTCTATCTTTTTTTAACTTCTTTAAAATAAAAAATGTTATTGAGATGGTGAGATAAAGATATGTCCATATCAACGGTTTAAGTGGTAAAAAAGAAAGTGGTGGAGAGAAAGAAAATTTAAAGTGACACAATGTTGGTATAAAAATACGACTATTATCTCCATTCTTACATTACTGTCATTGTTTTCCGTATGTAGTAAACGTTAATTACAATATACAAATTAAGAAGAAAAAATGATCTTGAAAGACAACAAATTAGAATTATAATATCTAGCTTAAATATGATGGCAAAAATTATTTGAGTGCGTAAAATCCTTATATTTGGGTAATTGGACACGCATATTATAGTGTTATGATATTACAAATTATTTGGTTGGCTGGAAACAGGTTCGTTTCTTATGTTTTGAAAGTTTTGAGCAATAATCATAAGAGACCCTATAAATATATTTATAAAATTCATTAAATATGATAAAGATTAAATTCCTAGTAAAATTAATATTTTTATCCTAAAAGATATACAAATTTGTTGAAAGAGTGAAATCATCTGTAAATATAATGACATGATACTTAGGGGGTGTTTGATTGTGACTTAATGGGCTG
Source organism: Centrapalus pauciflorus (assembly GCA_020465985.1). Taxonomy (NCBI): domain Eukaryota; kingdom Viridiplantae; phylum Streptophyta; class Magnoliopsida; order Asterales; family Asteraceae; genus Centrapalus; species Centrapalus pauciflorus. Next base: position 815,453 of record JAANYP010009342.1, on the reverse strand, counting down.
ACCTAGCCACATGACTTAATTGGGTCAGTCTTTTTCACATGTTTGTTTGAGACTAAATCTTAATAAAAAAACACAAGGTCAGTCATAGTGTTAAGTCATTAGAGCTATGTCCTCCCCATTAAGTCCAAACTCAATTCCTAGATTACTCTCCCCTTCATTTATTGTCTCCTTTCTTTTTTCTTTTTCCCTATTAAGCAACAAACATTGCAAATGGTTTATTTGTTCATATTACCTCTAAATAATTTTTGTTGTGAACTTGTGGATTAAATATTACTGAAATTTTTATATTTATGTTAATTTGAAAATACCGAGTAACATAAATATTTTCATTCAAACTTTATTTAACAATAAAAATAAGTAGTCTTTACTTTTAGTAGAAGGTTAAAATTATAATATTTATATCATTCAGACCGTTAATTCAGCAAACAAAACAAATCATTATTATTTTTATTTAGACAGTCAACTTAATCCAGACAGTCACTTAATCTAAACATCACTTAATATAAAAATCAAACAAACAGCCCCTTGTTTAGGTTTGTAATTGATACACATTTGGGTCACATTTTTTATACATAGAAATAATTTGAGGCACTAACAACCTTGAGGCCCTGTCCCAGAGCCCATTTTGCCCCTGCCCAAAATCAGCCTCACAGGAAAGGAATGAAATTCATATTAAATTTTATTGTTGTTCTTAGTTTGTTTTATAAAGCTATCAAAGAAATGATATATAAATTAAGTATACTAATACAATACTAAAGAAAATAATTATTTTATGAATAAGTTAAATATAATAATTAAGAAAAAGAACAAAAATAAAAACAAAAAAATTTTGAACTATAAAGGAATTATTGGAAACAACATAGACTAAAAGCGTGCCATTCAAAATGGTAAAATAGTTATTTGAAAAAAGTTAACCGTTGAGTTGTTAAGTTTAACATCTAAGATATTAATTTCGGGTCAAATCAACAAAAAAAAATGAAAAATGATAATATTAAAGTTTAAAAATTAAATTTAAATAAATAATCAAACCACGTGGATGAAAAATGTTCATTCGTCTATAGTTACGTTGGATATTATATTACTCAAGTTTATAAGCATGTTGGAGTGTAACCCATAAGGATTCTTGAAGTGATGTTTGACCAAAGATGGGCCTTCATTTGTGTTTAGAAATTTTTTTTAGTTTTGAATAATAGCATTAAATTGGTGTTGTCATGCGTATACTTATTTTTAATTTTAAAGTTAATTGCACAAATAGTTTATTTAACTAATTACGAATTACATATTTGATATTTTTTTAAAAAAATTATGATAACAGTATTCAACTACCAAAAAGTTGCAAATATGATTAATTCTAACAGAATTCGCTAGATAGTGTCGTTAACTTAAAGACAATTTAGTTTTTTTAAGGACAAATGATAATCTATGCAATTAACTATGTATTAAAAGATCATCTATGCAATTAACTATTATCGTTATCATTATTATTATTTTACCATTTATATTTTTGTTCTTCGTTGAAAGATTCTAACGAACTTCACCAGGGAAAACTCCGACTACCTACTTCCCATCTTCGGTCAAAACCCATAATGCTCGGTAACCCCTCCCCCTTCACTGATCAAAACCCATCACTCACGTTAACCCCTTCTCTGATCAATCCCATCTTTTCCAACCATTCTACCAGTTCAGTATTAAAACGAAAACGCAGATCCATGAATACATATTTGGTTACTCCTCGACACAAAGCAAGGAAATTGATTTTGCAATCGGAAAAACGCATCAATGGAAATCAAAATTCGTTTAAAAATCCTAACCTTCAAAATGAACTAAAACTTAAATATTGAAACTATTGACAATCATAAACTGAAAAAATCCAGAGAGAATTAAGAACAAAAAACCAAAACAAAACAAAATCTTGAAAAACACGAATCCTCGAATATTCAAAATAGAAGACAAAGATTGATATGAAACTTCATGAATAAATCCCAAATCAAGATCTCAAAACTCAGATTTTCCATCAGTTGTTAGACGTGATGATGTTATGGAGGGCAAAATCAACTTGTGAAATCCATGATCTTAATTCCTATATTGTAAAATGGATAGTAAACGAACCTCAAACATAATTGATTTAACTAACGAAGATCTGGAGAAAGAAGAAATCGAACCACACATTCCAAATCGATTTCATCAATGAAGCCTTCGATCGATTGATTCTAGTTCCTAAGCATTTGATCGATTCAAACAATAAAACCCTTCTAAACCCTTGATGCTTCAGATGATGAAATCCTAGATCTGGAGAAGGAACAAATCAAACCGGATCCTTTTGGTTTCTTGGTGCTTCAAGACAACAACAGTTTTTAGATGTTCTTCTTTGGCTTAATGAAACTCTAAATCTGGTGTTATTCTTTGGCTCGATGAGATGAGAAGGTGAAATGGTTGTGAACAGTGAGGTCGTGGTGGTGATGGTAATCGGTGATGTGATGGTGTGGTGTGGTGTGGTGTGGGTGATGGCTACTATGGGTGAAAACAATGAAGTAGATGGAGAATGTTGCAGATTATAGTTTGGTTTGATATTAGGTTTAACAACAACAACAACAATAACAACAACAACAACAATATAATGATGCAAATAATAAGAAAAACATACAAAAAGGATCATTTGTCATTATAAAATACTAAATTGTCATTGGCTTAACATCACATTCTAACGGATTCTGTTAGTAAATATCATTCTTGTAACTTTTGGTTAGTTAAAAGTTAAAACAATGTTATTGCAACTTTTTTGATAATATAAATGATTGTTAAAGTAGTCAAGAAGGCAAGAAACAAATTAAAGTTTAAAAAAGGCTTTGACTATATATAATATACATAATTAAAGTAATCTTAATTGCACTAATAGTCCTCACATAAACAACATGTTGGGTATTGACCCCTCTATTTCAAAGGTCGTTTCCACAATTATAGAGATTATTTTTGCCTATTCAGTGTTCATCATTCCAAAAAATTATTATATAACAAATAACTTTTGATACATTCTTTTTCATCTTTGTTCATTGTGAACCTAAACTTTCAAAGAGACAACACATTGAAAAAACAGGCAAATAAATATCAAAAAGTTGTTGAACTTTTAAAAATTTTATGAAATTCTTTTTTTGAAAGCATGTATATATTGAAAGATTTTTTAAAAGTGTATGCTTATGAAAAGGTCATCATAATGCATTTTTCTCTTTAGTTTAATGAATGATTTAACTACATTAAGAAATAGTAAACATGACTAAAATAAGTTAGGAATAGCATTTGAAAAATAAATTATAGAAGAAGAAAAGGGACCTAGATGAAGCATGAGACATATGGAAGGACTATTGTTGAATTAATCCACAAGTCACATTAATGATTACTCCATTAGAAATGTAGACCAAGGATTACAAGAGCATGCTTTCACTTTATGTTGAAAAAGGGTGTTAGTGTTATAAAGCATACCTATTGCATCCACTTAATCTTCAACAATATTGATTGGGCCTCCTTCCCATGGACTTCAAGTTTGGGGTCACTTTTGATCTTATCAAATCTAATGATTATTATTGTGATCCTTAGATCTCCATATCATTGACTATGGTAATTTGTTCCTAAAGAAAACTATAAGTCAACAAATACATGCAATTTACAAGAAAACATATGTAAAGAATAAAGAATCTTTCACCATCTTTCAAGAATTTAAAATTAGAAAAACCATATAAAGATATTTTTAAACAACAATTGTTACATAAGTAATCTTCTTGTCAGTAAATAATAGAAATAGGTTATATTTTTATCCTCATCCCAAGAGATAACCAAGTCATAATATCAAACAGTCACACACACTTTTATTATACAACGAGAGACTTATATAACTTTTTTACTATCATATCACCTCTTTTTATAGATGTTGGTAATTCTTAAAAGTAAACACTACGGATGTGAAAGAGAAGAACATATTTTGTGTTCAAATAAAGTAAAAGTGGAATTTGACACAGGACAATATAGATTTTTTACTTATCTTGTAGAAGATGTCAAGATGTTTATTAAATTGTTGAAGCTGATCATAATTGCTATAATGAATATCTATATATTGGTAAGTTGCATAAACAAGGAGGATATGTATTTTATTTGATGATAAAAACAACGATTTTTTTAAGGACTAATCTTTTGACAAACTAAGCTAGGCCAACAAGATCCAAGTATACCGCCGACTAGGGGTGGCAATTTTGTCCCGTTCAAGCAAACGGGTCAAACGGGTTAACGATCGAAAGTCATAAACTTTACATAATTTTGAAATTTTTTTCAAAAAACAATTTGTTAAATACACATTTAATAAATTTAGGATTGGTCAATTTAATCATCTCGCCCGGCCCGTTGGGTCAAAACTATCACCCTCACTTACCACCAAGTGCACCAACAATACAATGATCTACATCTTTAGTAATTTATATCCGCTATATAATTTAGACCCAACCATAACCATGAACAACAATTTACATCTAAACAATTTTTACTAAGGAGATGATGGATTCTTGCTCAATAAAAAAAAAGATCGTTGTAAAACTTGTAGACAAAAATCTACGTGTAACTAAAAGGTGTAAAACAATATTGACAAAATTTTCCTGCAATATACTGGTTAACTTAACTAATAATTTATTTATAGTGACATCATAAAAAAAATTTGTAATGGTAATTATGTTATAACTTGTATGTCCATAAAAACTTCTACCCTTGTGACTTCAAGACATATCTCAAGAAGAACAATGCACCTACTTGAGATCATATCAACCAAACATATCCTAATCAATAATTGATCTAACAAATAAACCAAACAAACAAATGATTAAACTTAAAAACACACAACTACCATAACTAACGTGTTACTTGTAAACCATATGCTTTTAGGTTGTGTTTGGTAGACAGAATCCAAGAGAAAATAAATGAGAATAAAATTAATGGTTTTTAAGACCATGAAATTCGAAAGGGTTTATTATGAAAAAAACCAACATGTTTTCACGTTTTTTTGCGTTTTCGTCCCTTCATGTTATTTTTTTCCATAAAAAACCTCAAGTTATTCTTTTCTTATTGGTTTAGTGAAATTTTGGACATTAGACCCCGGTTATAATTTGTGAACCGGGTTTTAAAAACTTGAAAAACCGGGTTCTAATGTCCAAATTTCACTAAACCAATAAGAAAAGAATAACTTGAGGTTTTTTATGGAAAAAAATAACATGGAGGGACGAAAACGCAAAAAACGTGAAAACATGTTGGTTTTTTTCATAATAAACCCAATTTGAAAATACAATAACCATATGGTTGTTGTAATTTTCTATCTCCAATTTTAGATTTTACTTATTTTTATAACCGTTGCTAAAGAAAAATGAAAGAATTGAATTTTAACATATAAATCGATACAACTTAAGAATTTATATACACAATTCAAGTCTTCTAACAAATAATTTGTTTTTTATTTTCTTTAGTTTTGATTCTCTCTATCAGACACAACCTTAAGGTCATGAATTTTATGAAGATTGTTAGAATGCAAGCTTAATCATGGTTGTTAGGACTTGAATTGTAATAATGAATGTTTTGAAGATTACGGGGGTATGCAACAATGGATTTAATCATTTATGGATAAGCTATGATTTGCCATCATTAATAAGGAGTAACGTAATTTTAATTAATATGTTAGACGAGAAGATACGATGGAGTGAGGGACCCACATATAGCATATCATACATATTATCATTCGGTAATTCTTACATTTTTTTAATTGCGGAATGGAATTGCTTTTCTTTTTAATAAAAGTGCATCTTACAAGGCTTTTTTCTATGGAAAAAAAAAAACTGAAAATATAAAAGTAGGTAGTTAGTTGTAATTGGTGTCAAACCTTTAATATTATCTTTTCTAAAACATATTTAAGAAATTTATTTTAAAAGCAAGTTAATCCCAATGAGTTGAAATATGTGAAAGTCAAAATCAAGATCTCATTTATCATAAAGATATTATAGTTTTAAGATATTGTGACGAATGATTTAGCATCCGTTTGTTTTGACAATTTCATAACTTAATTCGTCTTAAATATTAAAATTCAAATATTAAGTGATGTAATATTGTTTGTTATATTTCAGACTTAAATGAGTTTCAAATTTTAAATGATTTCAGACTATTTGTTACGTTTCAAACATAAGATTGGCTGAAATTTTTTCTTTCTGAATTAAATCAATATTTTATTTAATTAAATCAATTTACTTAATTAAAAATAGTTATTTAATTTAAATAATTAAAAGTAATAATTTAATTAATTAAAAAATATTTTAATATGTTAGTTATAGACATGATTTTATATTTCTGATTTCAGACCTTAAAGCCACAATTTAAATTTTAAATGTGATTTCAGATTTTAAACATTTAACCTAAATAGAAAAATAATAAACTTTTAACACCTTATAAAAAGTAAAAACTGGTGGAGATCAGGAGATGTGCCACCGCCTTATCACTGTACCAGTAACTTATGTTTGGGTTTTTATTTTTGCTACATGACCAAAACCTATTTAGAACATAACCTGCAATAAGCCTAAAACTGGAGGAGTAAATTGCAAATTTGTAGTAAAGAAACATTCTGATCCGTGATGGTAGAAAACAATATTAATTATAATAATAAAAAACGTACGTACTATCTTTTGTTTCCAAAAAAATTTGTGGTTATCAGCAAAAAGTCAGATCCACTCCAACTCCTCAACACTGTAACAATCCAGCTGGAACTACCCTTTAGACAAATAATTCACATACGAAAACGAAACTTATTTACACCCAAGACCCCACCATATTCACTGCTATCCACTTTGGTCCTTGTGTTTTAGCATCAACTATCAATGGACTCTTTTATTACAGAGATTTGAGGTTTTTAAAACACTTGCACTTGCACTTGCACTTGCACACCAACACCAAGTTAGGTTGGTTAAAAAAGATAACGATTCTAGAAATCTGACAACTTACATGGACCTTTCTTATCCCTTTCCACTCTTTAGTTTTTTTTAGCAGACTAAATTACATCAACCTTCATTAGGGTTTATATCACCTTATAAATTGATTCTCTAACTTCAATTATTATAACAGTGATTTTTTTTTTTTTCACTGTTTGCTTTCGTTTTTTGTCATCCCCTATCAACTTTAACGTTCATCCTCGATCTATTAAATCTAATTAATTGATTGTTTTGCCCTTTGATATATACAATAATAAACATATTTAAAACTTTAATTTATTAATAAAAATATATAAAAAATTAATTAAACCTAAAAACTCTAAACTCTATACAAACCCACCAGTCACTGGATGTCATTCTTTGATAATACAAACCAATTCCCACGAATTTTCGATCATTACAAGCTTAAAAAATCAACTCTAATCTAATAAACTCCAAATCAAATATGATAATCCTAATGCGTTCGATTAATACAAATACAAAAAAGAAAAACCCACCATAGATCTAACTTATGCATATACACAAACACCATAACTAAAATCCTAACCAAATGAAGTCATGAATTTAACAAAAATTGGAGCAACTTACATCACTAACTTGAAACTAAAATAGACATAAACGACGACATAAACAAGAACAGAGTAAGAACATACCTTGAGGAACAGATCAATTGATGTATAAATTGTAACAGATTTATGGATGTAGATTGAGACAAAAATACGGAGGATATCGAAAAACCCTAATCGATTTATGTTTGTGGATGGAATTAATTGAGCAAATCTTAAGCGTACAGTCTTTCATCTAGATTTTCAACAACATATTGAATCAACAATCTTCAACAACAAACCATAATAGACCATTTATTTAAAAAAACATATATCAAAAATAAGTACCATGGATTTCATGGAATTTTTAATCAAATAAAACAAGTTAATTTGTTCCGTAGATGTAATATTTCTAAAGAATTGATTGATGATTTTAGAAGGTGGCAGGTCTAAGAGAACCGTTTTGTGACTCGGTTGTGGCATTATTGCAATGGGGAATTGAATTGGGTTTTGCGGTCTTACTTTGGAGGCCTTTTCGGCTTAGGCTTCGGTTTTTGTATTATGTTGGATTATTTGGATGAAAAGAAATGTCGTGATCTTTCATCAAGATTCTAAGGAGTTTCTTTCTCCATTTGGAAAGGTTTAAGAATGGACTTTTTTTTGGTTATCTACTCGGGGGAAGACGAGTAAGAAATTGTGTTGGAGCTCTTGGTTAAGTGACCCTCTTTCGGAAGTGTTTAGTTAGCTGTTTTATATTTTAGGTGTTGTAATTGCCTCTTTTTTTCTCCTTTTCTTTTTGTTCTTCTTTGGTGAGGATTTTGTATTCATTTTATCTCTAGCTCCTTGCTATAGTTTATTTTCATTTTTAATATATCACTGCAGTTCCAAAAAATTTAAAATCAAGTATGCTAGTTGATTATATACATAGACACACACACACACACACATATACATATATACATATATACACACACACACACATATACATATGCATCTTAATAAGAAGTTTACGTGATCAAAACATGAGACACTTATTATTATTGTATTATGGGATTGAATAACAACTATAAAACTATTGTAGAATATGTTTGTGATGAGATTAAGATGAAAGGTTTCTTATAACATGAATGGTTTGGAGAGAGTTAAAGTAGGTTAGGTAGTTGCTATTGGAATGTTTATTACATGATAGCATCCATCAGGACACGAAGGTGTAATTAATTAAGTTCTCTTTACAATTCCAACTATGTTGAACTCAACATCGCTAAAATGATAGCAGTTAACAAATATTCAAGTTGTTGATTTCAAACGGCAAGATGTGATGGGCTACAATTTTCATTTAAACAGAGTCTCTCATTGCATTATCAGAGATATTACATATTTTTTTACTTTAAAAAGACTTGATGTTTGTTTCTCAGTTGTTGCCTTTAATTCACATAATCACATGATGGCTTTGATTCTTCATTCTTAGTAATTTGGAATCCTTGTTTATTGTTATTCTTTGATTTAGTAACTAGTAATGTTCTTTTGTTGTCTTTTAATCAGATTTGTATATCCTACTAATTATTCCTTATATAATAGCCTTTCCTATTTCCTAAAAAAAATAAGAAATTTATAAATATTATGCATTTATAAGAATATAATTTTGTAATTGTTATATCGACAATACATATTAAATATTATTAAACAAAGTACGTTATGTCTATTTAAGTAGCCTGTCTAAACACAATAAAAGTAAGGGTTGCATCTTGACAAACTACGAATAGCCCAAGACTAGCAACACATCTTATAACCGCTTCCCAAACAAAACCCATTTGCAGTTTGTTTAAGGAAGAGGAAGACAATGTACTGAGTGAGATGATAATCAGTAATACACACATATAACACTAGTTTAGTCGTGCCATATAGTTTTAGTGTAATATTTGAAATAATTTAGAGAAAATTGAATTTTAATTCGAATTAGTTTAGCAAACTTATTTATTTATTTTTAAATTCCAAAAGAGGTATCAAACCATGGGTAACAATCTTGTTTCGGGTACCCAACCTAAGCGTGAACATCGATCCGAAGATGATTAAAAAAACCATAAAATAATTTAATAGTAGAAAAGGTGGTGAAAAACACAAATGCAACAAATTGTTGCTCCAAATAACGTAAAGATGAAATTTGGTAGAGAAAAAGAGAAGCTTGTTTTTCCCAAAAGTGTTGCGGAAGTAAATGAAGCGTAGAATCTGAATTACCCGTAACAACTTTTGTATCACGTAGGGGGGTAACATGAAATTACCCAACGGGTAAAATCCCAATATAAGTCAAAGTGGTCCATTCCCTAGTCAAAGATATCCCGTTAGGAATTACACCCAAGTTGCCAACCGCTAATGTGGTCCTCTGTTAACGTGGATTACCCCCCTAAATTTAATTTCTCCTGGAGTAACACACTTCTAAATTCCTTTTTTTTTTTTTTTATCCTTTTTCCTTTCAATTTAAAAATATATCTCATTTTCATTTCTGAGTATATTATCGAATATTTGTATTTAAAGGTTAACAAGGAAAAAATCTCAAGAATAAGCATTGCAGTAACTTGTTTTGGTTTTTTCTATTTCAAAGGATTAAAAATGATCCAAGAAGTTAAAATTGGAAATTGTATTCATGACCTTTTTGAAAAAAAAAATAAAATGAAAATGAAGTATCGGCCATTAAACTATTGTTATGAGTTTTAGTGTTGCTAAAAATGTGATTTGTTTTTATTTTACCCGTAAGAAAATGGAATTTAGAAATGAAGGAAAGAAAGGGAATCTTTTGAGCACTCAACGACAGTCGTTCAACTGTGCGAAAAGTGAATAAAATTTTGTATTTAATTAACCAATCACTTGCAGTTTATTATTAATTAAAAGAAATTAAAAATTAAGTTGAAATAAATAAGAGGTGTGTGTGTGTGTGTGTGTGTCAGCCGAGCACACTGGATCACAGTGCTGCACCTGCTAGGGAGGGTTGAATGGAAGGAATCTCTCACACAGTTCACATTTTCTCTCTCTAGAGACCCATCACTTCAATCATCAAAGGACAGAGCTCAAACACCCATAAACAGAAAATTAAATGACCTCAATGTATAATCTGATTTCCTCTACTTGATTTCTCATTTCAATGGAATCAATTACAAAATAAAAATCTGGAAATGAAAAGGAGCCAATCTACCAAAAAATTATATACGAAAATTACTGTACACGTTGTTGCTGTTTTGTCGTCCTCAACGTTGCCGGAAAGATAAGGGTGAGAGGATTAAGAGTCGGCGTAATCACGCCAACATATGAGCATTGTGACGCAACGCCTCATGATGTAGAATCTGGCCCTTTGTTGTTTGACGAGACGAGCACATTTTCTGGTGAAAGCACATCGGCGGTGAGTGGAGGAAGAAGTTTCTTTTTTGGAGAGCTTCCATTTTTCGTCAAGGTAAGTGAAATGTGGTGGTGCAACAGCAGGTGTGGAGTGGGTAGCCATTGGTTGGTTGACGGTGGTGGTGGTGGTGGCCGGAGAGAGAGAGAAGTGGTTTTGAAATTGAAATGGAAATGGAGATGCAGAGATAGAGTGAGGGGGGGTTAGGGTGGGGGAAAACAGGTGGGTTGGTATTTATAATATAATATGGGTCGGGTAGTGGCAGGAGGTTGTGGCAGTGGGTATCGCCTGGCTCTATCCTTGACAGACCCACTTTTTAATTTCTCTTTACCACCTCCCCTTCCCCTTATTCGTTTCTACTTGGTGCTACTTCATGGATCATACTTTATGATAAATTATTTTTAGATCAATTAACTTACATCATTTTTAATGAAAAAGATTAACCATACACCCAATCATAAACAACAATTTAGTCATGTAAATCAGAAATTATAAATTATGATGTATAAAAAATTAGAGTATTGTGCATAAAGAAAATGTATTTTTATTTTTTAATCATTCCTTTATCTTCATTTTAAATCCTTTTCTTTTCTTTTGTTTTATTCACACATGCATCATCCATCCCCTATTCCTATTCCTATTTGCTACTTTACTAATTTCCTATACCTATACATTTTACATTAGGATAGTGAGGCTGAGGGGGTGTTTATTTGCCTGTTTTTCTGATTGCGTTTGGCGTCTAATAATCTCATTTTGGGGCTTTTCGCAACAACGTCTTTAGGTGCTACTTTCTTTTGTGTTCTCCCTACAAAATTTTCAACCTCTTATTTTCCTCATTTTTTCATTTCAAGCCTTGGAAATGTTTGCAGTCTCCAAACACATAATCTCAATCTCAAACATTTTCTTAATCATAAAAACATCTACAAAAAGGCCATCGATTTATTTTTAAATAACTAGTAACATGTATACGATTTTCTAAAACAATGACGTGTTTCCATTAGAATGATTCAAAATACTTTTCTTTTTACATATTACACGATTGATTATTGTACGATGCAATGTAAATTAGTTGTTACATAAGAAAAATACTTAATTAGACACGGGATTAAATTTGATGAATGAGGCAAATGTCGTGGATAACGATTGTTTGTTTATACACTTGAAGAAATCAATGGCAATCGGTTATAAAAATTGTTATATATGAAATTTTGGGGATTCCATAATAAAATGAGGTTTTCAGACAGAGTTTTTATAAAAACAGTTTTGGATTTTGAAATTCGCCTTGTATTTTATTTAATGGTTATCAAATTGTTGCATAAACTTTAACGTTTCTTAATAACACATGATATTGATTGGCACCTATAACATTCTTATATCTGTGTTGGATAAGTGTCAATCTCAAGTCAACAATCACATGTCAACATAATGTGTGGGATGGAACCGTTTTATAGCAGTCAAGATGGTACAAGTTGAATACTGATGTTAAGCCTTGTGATGTATTTCAAAGCTACGGTCGTTCTTTTGTTTTCAAGTAGTTTATTCGAGCATCAAATAATAGTCAGATTTTTTTACGTTTGTCTATGGTCAAAGTCGGGCTACTTTCAAGATTTTATTCATTAAAATGCATAGGCGTTGTGTGTGGATGTAGGTTTATTAGTTAAATGTCGACTTTGTTTCTTCGGGGAAGCTAGTACATCTCAAGTTTTGCATTCAATTGATCGATTCTCATTCAATATCATAAGTGGAGCTTCTTTATCGAGTATGCAAGTCGAGTTAATATTTAGTTTGTTTGTGACCCTATAAGTTGTATTTACAATCGATTATTCCTGGATTTCTAGATTTCTATCTTACCAATTTTAGATTTACACAGTAAATTGTTACGTAGGTTTTATAATATGTTGCTTACCAAAACAACACTTCTACTTAGGTTTTCTTTTTGTTATGAGGAATTATTTTGTTTAATAGGCTTTCTTAGCCTTGATCTCTAGGACTGTTAGTCGCATAGATTTGTATTTTGACTCTATGTTATACGTGATCATCATATTTGCTTTTTTTTTTTTTAAAAAAAAAAACCTGCAAATAAATAAAACAAATGAACCATGAAGTTAGATATTAATTAGGAAATTTGGAATTATTGGAGTAAAAAATAAGTAGCGTATTTTATGAATTTATGGCAGCAGTAAAAAACAAAAACATACATAATATAATATGTATAGAGAGAGGAAGGGGAGAGTTGGTTCCCGATGCAAACGTCACGGTGAGGCTGGCTTCTTTCTGTGTTTTACGAGAAATATTTAAACGCTACCAAATTCCCACTCTACGTTACCCACTGTCACATTCTTACATATTTTTTTTATCATACATATTTATTTATTGACTTAAATAACTATATTTCATAAAATATCCATCCTTTCACAGATATTACTTTTAGAGATATTTTCTTTTGTAACTCAAATTGAAAATATTTATTTATTTATAGCGATGAAACACAAAAGATATGAGAAAACTTAATATATTTTATTATTTTTGTTTGCAATAATGGCAGACACAATTATTACGTCACATCAGATGAATCAATCGTTGTGGTCATTTTCGAACACCGTAAATATGATTTAAAATAAATTTTTACTATTTATGTCGACTAAATTTTATAAAATTATTCTAGTATTCATACGATGATTAAATAATATGATAAAATAATATAAGTTGAAAACCAATATACAATAATGAGTGAACTAATTCTTTCACCATCCATCCAAATTACATGAACAATTTAAAACATGACTAGTTATTTTGAATTTAATTAAAATTATTTTAATTTTGATGTGCACAATTATAATCTTTGTCATCTCATCCCATCACACAATATTAAATATTGAGAATTATTAATCAGAAATATTAACTTATCACTTAACAAAATCATAACACAAAAAAAAACACAAAAGCAAAACAAAATAAAGCTTTTAGATCTATAATGTGGGATAACCCGATAAAAATAAATGTGTTCGAACAAAACCGGAAACCAAGCTGAACCGCTTAATCCGCTTAACCCGAAACAAAAAAAACAAAACAAAACAAAACCGAAACATCACGGAGCGGTTTAAATTTTCATTATTAGAAAACCATGAATAACTGAACCGATTATATACATACAAGTTATTAGTTTCGATTTATAATTGTTTTCTTAATCGGGATATCTTTGGACCAACATAATATCAATAAAATAAACAACAAACATGATAATTCCATGTAACAGGTGTAAAAGTAGGATGTTACAAGTTTAATGTGTTATTTTATGTAACAAACTAGTTTATTAACCCATCTATTGCATGGATTAATTTTAAAAAATATTTGTATGTATAAAAATATTTTAAGATATATTTTCAATCATTCTTATATATCAATTATACCAAAAAAGGGTAATAGATCATAAATTTAAAAATATATTATTGTATACACATATTTAATTTAGATTTTATAATTATATAATACAAGTTTATAAAAATTTTCATTAACATTCTTTTACATTAAATGTCACATATTTGATGGTTATAACTTATAATAATAAAACGTACATGAATAAAAGTATGTATTAAAATCCATTTCAAAATTATTTTATATCTATTTTAGAATAATATGTTAATACTATGACGATAAAAAATTAGAAATTTTTAATATTTTGTTTTTCTAGAACATAATAACAAATACTGTAAAGTAAAACTTGAAAGATGGCTACTTATTTATTGGTTACTAAATTTCAACTTAATAAGTGTTAATTATAAATTTTAATTTAATTTATTAAATAATCTTATGTATTATTTGAATAATAGATCATTTTTATCCTAGGATAATGGATGAAAAAATAAATGATTGATGCATCAAAATAATATCATGTCAATAGTTATTGAATGAAAGTCCGTGAGTTTTTTTTAATATTAACCCTATAAGTTATAGTTATATTTTGAAATTGAATTTATAGTTTCTAACGCAATAACAATGTATGAATTTTTAAAAAGTCTTAATTCAAAGGAGTAAAATCAAAATTTATTGAATTTTTAATACTAAAATGAAAATTAAAAAAAAAACTACTTTCTTTGAATTAATATTTTATTCTTAATAATTAATGCTTTAAGAAGAAAAGTCTTATTTAACATACTAGTAATAATAATTAGCTGAAGTGGAAAATATGTGTTATTTTAATAAAATTAAAAGAAAAAATGAAGATGAAAAAGAATGAGGAATTAATATGTGACATAAATTAGTCTATTTTATTTTTAAATATAGATTTCATTAAATGATAAAAAGATTATTACTGTAATTCATATGATAACCACAATTTGCTAAATTTATAATACATATATTAAACAATTATAGTTTTAAATCGTAAAACAAAACCAAACCAATTTGTTGTAGTTTGGTCAGTTGGACCGAGTCATTGTATTTATTTTGAAATCGTTGCGTATTGAGTCAATCGTGAAACGGGTCGACGAAGATCATGTGCAATGGTTTGTGAATAATGGAAGAAAAATATGAGAGAGAGAAGAAAATTGATGGTAAACTCAATTATAACGTGGGGGGAAAGGGATGGGATGGGATGGGATGGGAGTGAAGAAGTGAAGTGATTTGGTGGGAGTGACAGCACAATGAAATAGCCGATGACGTGGCGATGCGTCGGACAATACCAAAATTGGGATTCAAATGGGCCCCAAATTTCGATGACCCATGGATGCTATGGGCGGAAACCATTTTTCACTTCATCTTAATTCTTACCACTTACCGCACAAATCATTAGTCTTGTGTTATACAACTCCCCCCCCCCCCCCCCCCCCCCCCCCCCCCCCCCCCAATTTTTTTTTTGTGTGTTAAATTGTCATTTTACCATACAACTTTAGATTTTTTTTATTTCGTCATTAAATTATTATCTGTCTCGATTTAGCCACTGAACTATTTTTTGTATACACATTTAGCCACTAAACTTTTTTTTACTGATTTAACCACTGAAAATTATCCCGATTTTGCCACTAAACTATCATATTTTGTATCTATTTAGTCATTAGGTTATTTATATTTCTCAAAATAGAACATTAAACAAAAGTTAAGTGGTTAAATCAGGACAAAAAAATAGGTTAGTGGTTAAATATGACAAATCTGAAACTTAAATGGTCAAAACGGTACTTTGACCTTTTTTTGGTTAATTACACAATTCTGTTGCCTTTAATCATCTTTAAATGATATGGACCATCAATTATTAAATCATACATCCCTTTTATGTCACATCAATTAACTTTTTTGTACTTTTTAGATTTTACGTTACTACTTACGTTACATATATATATATATAATCCCTAAAGTTGGGTAATTTATCGAAGACCCCTAAATGTAATCTATATGTTTATAATGTATAGAACAAGTCATCAATAAATCTGGCTCATGTATGCTACAATTCGTAGAATTACAAATGTTCGTTCAAGATTTATTATGAAAAAAATAAAGAATTTACATGGATAATATATATAAAAGCATGATCGTAAGTTGTTGAAGTCTGCAGAAATTGAATTCAAAAATTTTAAGTCGTAAGTCTCAACCACAAAAGCATTTACAAGATAATTTTTAAGAAAACACATTCTAGAGATGAGGATGTGTTTAGATGTTTTACAAATATTTTTTTATGTTTTTTTTTTTTTTTTTTTTGCTTTTTCACTCCTCTTTATCACATTTTAAAGATGAGATTGAGATGAATTTATTTGAAAACAAAAGATGAAAATCTCAAAAATAAGTTTTTAAGTTTACCTGTAATTTTGAAAATTGAAAACAAAAAAATAAGAACTGAATACATGAAAAACAATGTATATGAACACGTTTTCCGGAAACCCTTGTTTTCGATGAAATTTTCACCGAAAACAAGTCAACTAAACGAACCCTAACGGTTTTTTTGGTTTATGAAAAATTTTCAATTTGACTTTTTAATAAAACTGAAAACAACAAAGATTTAATAAAATCACATTTTATAAGCACAACGCGTTCCCTACAAAGTCCTTCCCCTCTCATTTGAAAACGAAAACGCAGTCCGAAAACACAAAAATTAAGTTTTCAATAGATAATTATATAGTGAAAAGTCAAAACATTTAAAAAACAATGGATCAAAACGCATTTTCTAAAAACATTGGTTTTGAAAATTTTTTTGTCCATAATAGATTAAGTAAATGTGTCTTTATTGTTTGTTTGTTTTTTGATTTGGACAATCATATGATTTAATGTATTTAGAAGTTAGTTATTTAAAGTTAAGAGATTTAAAAAAAAAAAAAAAAAAAGCATTGACTTGTGAAGGGTAGGAAAGGGTAGGGCTGTTTTGGGGCAACAGAGACAGAGGGATGCAGTGGTTACTTGTACATGTTGCTAAAACAGTTTGATCCATCCATGTTTAAAAGATTGATTACTACATCACCTGTCCGGACCCTTATTTCTCTCTCACCATCAACCCATTTATAATAACATTCAATCTACAATATACAGTCGGCGTTTAGTTCGCAGAATACTTAATCCAGGACTGGAATCTGTCAAATGTATGAATTTTGGAAGGAATGAAATCTTCTGAATCCGAATACCGTAGCTTGTTTGGTTGACAAGATTAAATGGGAATTTAGATTCAATTCCTTTGTTGTGTTTCTATTTTGTTTATGAATTTGTAAAAGAAACTGGAGTACGATTATGACAAAGAACAAAATATAATATTGTTAATTTTTAAAATTTTCTTAATTATATAAATATTTTGGTGGTATGATGGGTATATAAGAGTGAAAAGAGATATGATAAGTTCGGTGGGTGAGTACACTTGTGGTAGGGTAAGGTGAGTGACTAGGTAGGGTGGGGTGAGATATAATAGGATAGATGTAATTTAAGGATGAGAATAGATGTGGTAAGTCTAGTATGATAGGTAGGGTGGGGTAAGGTAGGGTATGGTAGGGTGGGTGGAACGGATGGATAAGGTATAGCTAGGGTAGGTGGCGTTACGTTGGGTTTAGTCGGATCAATATGGTAGGTGTGAGTGAATAAAAAGATATTTCATGGGAATGGAATATACATTACAGAACTCCGATGTAAAACACATTCATTTAATGGAATGAATGTTTTGTTTGAAAAAAAAATTTATCATATCATGAAATTTGACAACCAAATATGCCACAGCAATGAAATGTTCATCCTTTTTCTATCAGATTTCTTTTTTATTCTTTCGTCGTCTGCTTGATTGATTCTTTTTGTGCTATTACAAATACACAATAATTTAAAGGTTAATATTGAAAAAACCCTATGAAATTTCATTAATTTATCGATTAAGTCACTGTACTTTTTTTTTCGAGTGTTTAAGTCCTTAGACAAATTTTATCTTATTCAAAATTATATATTTGGTCTGCTTAGCAGGTCACTAACAGGTAAACGGTACAGTGATCTGAACAAGAAAAAAAAAAGGTCCAATGACTTAATCGTGATAATAAGAAAAGAAAGTTGGTTTTTTTAATAATAAATTATTTGATGAACTAATTGTTTAAATGGTTAAGCAGATAACAGGTTAAAAATATATATTTTTGAATAAGACAAACTTAGTTTAAGGACTTAAATACCCATGATAAAAATTTCAATGACTTAATCGATAATTGCATGAAAGTTCGTGGAGTTTTTTAAATATATTTATCATTAATATTTAAAACGTCCTAATATTTAAAGTGACTATATCTTTTATTAGAACAAATATCACACCAAGAAAGATGTATGTATGTCATGAAAATTACAACAAGAGAAGTCAATAGGATTTCTTTTGATAGAATGGACGGTTAACAACTTACAACATCTCTAATCTAATCAATGAATATAAAATCTACCAGATTCTCGTAAATTGGCTCTTTTTAGCGTTTTCTATTTAATTATTTAATCAAGTAATTAGTTTAATTACGTGTTAGTGCGTTTTGTTTTATTTAAAGTTTTGGAATATATATATAGTTGTAGGTTTGTAGCTACCTTACAAGAGAGGATAAGCCGACAAAATATCAAAGATTTGACTTTTTTTTTTTCTTGGGGGGAATATTTATGATTAAATTCAATTTACAAACCATTTTAATGATATGTTTGTTTAACAAATAAAATTAAAAAAATACACCCACATACAAAGATATCTAATCTTTTAAAGTTCCCATGCTTAAATTGTCTCGTCAACTGAAAACAAATATGCAACTATTTCCTATTATCTTTCAAGGTTTGTCTATGACCAAAATCTTCCGAATATGTAACAATTAAATTTTTATCAAACATAATTCTAATTTGTTTTGTTGAGCATATATAAATTAGATGTCCAAATATAATAATTAAAGATGAAACAATTAGATCAATTTTTTATAAAATGTTAACTATGTGATAATACTACATTGAATGCAATATTTAGGTTGCGTTTAACTCACAAAATGAAAAATTATAAAAATATAAATTTAATTTTGAATCATTAGTGTGTTTTGTGGGGGGTGTGTTAAGACATCGTGTTTGATGTTGGCTAGTGGTATGGCTTTTGGAATGCAGAAATCTAAATTTTTTATAAATTTTGTTAACAACATAATTTGATGGAATATAATCAAATTTTAGGTCATTCTTTGATTAATGGTCTATAGATATCGACATAATTAAAATTAAAATTTTTTTTTCTTCATTTTTCATGTGCAAGGGAGATGGACTTTAAGTGACTTTTTCCATATAAAAACTAAAAATGATGCTATTTTTGTTAACGATAAAAAAAACCGTAAAAAAACATTTGTTTTTAAACCTTAATACAAAAAAAATAATAATATATAAATAAAACGAACATCATCAGCCACTGGCCCACTAGCTTGTTATATTGACGGAACTAACAGAAAATTTTTTGTCCCCCAACGAACTTTGACAAAATTTATAAACTTTTGATAAAAATTATAAAATTTTGATGGTTTTAAAGAATGTGGCTGTTTTGCAAATAAATAATCGATTAGTTAAAAGTAATAGATTGAGTGGATACCGAATACAAACCATTAAAGATTTTCTTGAATACCTGGAAACATCTCCCATGGGACATGGCAACATGCATTTGTGTATGAAACCTGCTCTTAATCTTTGACCGGTCAATATCTACACCACACGCACAATTTATTTTCAATTAATTTGTATATTACTTTCTAACGGTTAAAAGCCAGTCGACTGTTGTTATTTATTTTCTTATAACAATTAAATTATATAAATATATTGCCAACGAAGCAAAGAGAAATTTTGTTCACGTGAGATAATTCTATACGTTCAATTATGCTCACATGTGAAAATCGCAACCGCTGAAAAAAAATAGGGATAAGATCACAAAGTTATTGAAAATCAAAAAATAGGAATAAGAACAAATAGCTAGAAAATGTGATCGAAATTATATATTAATTGTCTATTTTCAAACGTGAAACTGCTTTGAGATAATATGTCATATAATTAGTTACATTTAACAAACTTTGAGATAACATATATTATTATCGATTAACAATATATAGATGCAAAAAAAAAAAAAAAATTTTTTTTATATTACAAAACTTGGATAGAATAATGATAAGTATGATTTTTGATTTTTTAAATTGTAGAATTTATATTATAATAAATAAATAATGTATAATTTATGCTTATTAATTGTTTATACCAATTTTTTTGTGACGGAACTAATTAAAAAATTATATTATATTATATAAAAAATAAAATATTAACATAAAATCATAAATATGACTACATTATTTATAAAAGATTAAACATTATTAATTAACACAAAATTATAATAAACTAAATAGATACAAAATGATGATAGTTAACATAAAAATTCCTAATAATATAGATACCGTTTGAAATATATATATTTCAGTTAACTAAGGTACCAAAAATTTAGAAACCGAAAAATACGATGTGATAACATTTATTTCGGAATATAGATAAAATAATCAAATATAATTACGAATTCGGTTTTCTAGAAAATATTATCTACTAAAAGTTATAATTGAAAAAATAAACTATACGAAAATAATGATATATTATATAAAATAATTAATAAATTAACGTTTAGACACAAACACAAAATAAATACTTAAGATTTAGTATAAAACAGATGTAAAGAAGTTATATTTACCAAACCAAGTTGAATAGCATATTGAATAGCAGTACGTCAAAAGCCATTTGTTACCACGTATAGACATGTAACTTAAAATTAACTAGCTAAATATTTTAATTTTAAAAAATGAATGAAACAAGTACGAAACTTGATTATCGTTTGTGACATTTACCTTCTTTGTAAATAATTTTTATAAGAGAGATAATGAAGCTCATTTACCTTCATTGTTGCGAAAATTTTAGACTCAGGGAAATCTAATATAATTCGATTTTTTATGAAATGGTGGTGGGAGGAATGTTTTGGTACGTGTGGAAAGCAAGAAATACTGTGGTTTTCAATAATGGAAGATTTTCAGCTTCAATGATCAAGGACGAGTTTCAAGCTAGTTTATTTTCTTGATTAAAATATAGAGCAAATTGTAAAACTTTAATGTGGTTGTTGTGGGTTGCTTGCCCGTCTTCGTTCTTTTAAATTTCTTATTGTAATTTGGCTAGCCACTTGCTATTTTTTATGTATTAGATCGGGTGTGGTAAGCGGGGGTGATGACATTGCCGAAACTCCCGGTTAGTTATACATTTCGTTGTTCAAATAAAATAATAATAAATAAAACGCAAGCAATCTATAAGTTATAACATTGTCCATCAACTTGTACAAACTGTTTTTATAGTCCACACATCCATTTTTTAATGCAAAAAACCATGTGTCATAGTTTAAAAATCTGGTTAAATTGTTGAAAACACATATTTAAATCCTCTATTTTATTAAGTATAGGAGAAAAAAAAAAGTAAAAATACATAGACGTACGAAAAAATTTTCACTTTTCAACTTGTATTTAGTTTTATTGCAAAATGTTTGACCGGTTTAGAACCACAACATGTAATTTACACATGGGATCATGCATGCCAATGTCATCCTCTCTAATACACACTTCTTCTTCACCATTGTAAATTTAAAAATCCACAAATGATTGATCAATTAATTAATTAATCAGGCAATTAAAGGAAAATTAGAATCTTCCCTTCGTTATAATACGTGCATGTTTGACCCAGTATTTAGTTTATTATTTTTCCCTTAACAGTTGGTTTATATAATTTGAATTTTAAATAACCCAATATTCAAAATATCGGGGTTTTTTTTTTTTTCAAAATTCAAGCCGGTCAAGTATTTGTATATCATTCAATGATATCTAACTAAATTATGAATTTAATAAAAATCGTCCGCGGAAAACAAACTTGCATATGTGAGTATTAAAACTTCAAAAATAACAAAAGAAACAACCTTACATGTTATTTCGTTAAATCCAAGTATCATATATATATGCAATGCATTTTGTTTTAGGTGCTTCTAGTGAGTCTACTATAATCATGTTAAAATTTAAATGAAACCAAACCTTCAGAGAATTTTATGAATGGGCCCCTAATTGTCTATACCCTGGCCCTAAACATGAAACAAATGATTAGATACTTAAAAGCTTAAAGTCCAGTTTATATAGCCCATATGAACTATGAAGGCCCATTATTTTCACAAGCCTTTATGAAAGGTCCGCCGAAAATTAAAAGAAAAAAAAAAACTCTAAACAAGATCATATGCCTTGCCTAATTAATGCCTACTCCTTTTGCCTTCAGAAAAGTACGTTGTTTTACATGACACTAATAAATTTATTTTATACAAGTTTTTAAATAACAATAAACATAGATCTAAAATATTCGATAATAACAAAATACCATTTAGAAAAAATCATACATCATAATAAAACATTTTAATATATAAAATAATTGTAAGAAAAACCTAAACTACAACCTATTGTTTTAATTTAGACTTAAACACACAACCTTTAGGTTGGAATATCACATAGGATACGGCAAGACCAGAGACCATTAGTTGTGACATGTAAACAAAAAAAAATTCCATTATAATTGACATTATGAACAAATACACATAACATATAAACATAATATCCTTGACTAGGCAATCGAATCATACAACAAAATTATGATTTATGAACTTGTTTTTTATGTTAAGTTGGCTTGATCGTGATAAACTTTGATAGAATGACTTCCATTCTCCTCCATTCATATGAGGAAACCAATTGATGTACAATGCATTACATTTTTCTGTACCAAATAGTTTCCAACATAAAGGTACAATTAAAAATAATTTCACAACTTACAATAAAATAGGAAAGTTTAACATGCTAATTTGTTTTAAGTATTGAACAAATTTTAGATTCCACTAAATCATTAATAAAGCAAAAAACTTAAATTTGGAATACTTCCATTGAAGATCAACCTGTGGTGTCTGGACTCAGAAGTTTAAAACACATAAGATACGTTGATCCGGTCATTTTTACACATTTCATAAGATTCAATAAGATTCATAGGTTAACAGAAAGGTTCAGTACTTTAGTAGTTACTGCAATAAGATTCATAACCAATTATATATATATATTGCCGACGGAGCAGAGAGAAATCTGCTCACGTGGCATTCAATAATTGGTAGAAATTCCTATATTTAATGCTGATTTGGCAACATATCATTGGCTATAATTCAGATTTTAATGCCTAAATCACTGCTATAAATAGGGCTGGATCACAACAGAAATTTAAACTGCATTTGAAAAAGGGATAACATCTATTAAAGAGGTTGCAAAAATACTGCATAACAAATTGCAGAATAATAGGGGATAAAAAAATTTAGGCAATAAAGGTGACAACAATGAATATAGACATTAGAACCGCAAAAAAATAAAAAAAAATCCAGATAATATGTGCTGAAAAACTGCATCTTGATACATTCAAAATAGAGGTTGTTGAATTTAACAAACAATCAGAAATATGGGATATTACATCCCGTTTTATTAATATTTGCAGCTGAAATTCTGGATAATATCAAAGCAGAAAAAACGTATCAGACCTGGAAAAAGGATATATATCATCGTCAGTTAAATAACTAACTGTGAGATAATATATGAAATAAAATGTGGCTACTTATTTAACAAAAAATCAGGAAAATAAGGGATATTGAATCCCGTTTGGTTAATATTTTCAACTATATATACATGGACTATTTATTTTTAACAGAAGCTATATTCAAAATATTAGTGAAAACTGCATCACAAGATTGAAAAAAAATTGTACCATTATGAAGATGAATGTCAGGTCCAACCAGATGAAGTGTCTGCAGAAAGGAAAAATGTTAGTAATAATACTAATACAAACTACGAGATGAAAGACACTACATATTTCACACACACACACCCCAATATGCAAGGTAAACTTCTGTGATCATTAGATCTCACAGTCAAAATATTCTTATTTATTTGTTTCAATTGAGTTGACTAATATCAACCTATTTTTTCATACAAATGAGAGTTTTTAGCTGTTTAGGAGGAAAAAGACAATAAGTATCATAAACATTAAGCATAATGTCAACCACGTAAATAAAAACAAGTAGAAAAAAATCAAAGTATACAGATTTTTTAATTCTGTTAAGTTCTAGAAGTTAAAATAAACATGTTTTGAACATAGATAGTACTACTTTAAAATTGTAAAAAAGAAAAAGGCTGATATGCATTTATGTTATAATCTTCATGGATTGCCCTTTTCTATCAATTTTATAATATACAAGACAATTCAAATTCTCGCAAAAAGTTCAACATACTCAAACAATCACACATTGTCGATATCTGAAAATGTTAAAGTAACATCAACTAATATGATAGAAACAAATAGTAAAATCCTTACTGCATCAAAATGAATTGCAAAAAATACAATTTCAATATCAAGAGGGTTTGTTTACCATGTGTTTGTCCAATACGAGAAGCATTAGTGAGTGTCACTAAACTTTGAACCACAAATACAAATCTAAATCATAAAAGGAACAAAAAAAATTGAGTTTAGTCAAAACTATGATTTTAAAGTAACTTGCTTTTAGTTACAAACGGAGGGAAACTTGAATACCTCTCGACATGCATCGGAGGGCCAGCTGATCACCAACCGACGGCCAAACAAGGGGAGAACGGCGAAGCGGGGGGAGAATGGCGGAGCAGGGGGAGAAAAGGAAAACGATAGGGCTAGGGTTTCTAAAAGGGGAGTGCGTGAAGAAGGAAACCAAGGGCAACACTGATCTCATGTAATGGGATACCTATGTGTATTTTTGTGTAATAAACTTTCATGGTTTTAAAAGAATTATAATATATTACATTTTATATTTATTTATTATTTAATTAGATAATTAATATAAGAATAATTTACAAAAATGGTCTACATGGTTTATTTAAAATTTCAAAAATGATCTGGAATTATGTTAACACCTTCGTCTCGCTTGGATTTATTCTTATAATTATTATGAGCATATTTATATAATTATATTTAGGGTTTATTATGAGAAAAATTAGTCTAGCAACAATTTTTTAATTTTTGCTATAAATGATAAAAAAAAAGTTGATGTTATTAATGATAAAGAATAAATAATGTTGTTATAAATGCTGAAAATACATAAAGTTGTTTATGTTTTTAGCAATTGGTCCTAATCAATATTCACGATTAAAATAAATAATTTTTTATTCATGAACAATGTATAGTTCTCTTAAAAATATTTTTTTGTGTTATTATTTATTTAAAAATATTAATTTCGTCACACATCACTCGAGCAACACACGGGCAAGTTGGTTTATGGGTAATTTTTACGCATGGGTATTCAACTAGCAACAATTTTTTTAAGTTTTGCTATGAATGATAAAAAAATATAAAAGTTGATGTTATTAATGATAAAAAAATAATGTTGCTGTAAATGCTAAAAATACATAAAGTTGTTTCTGTTTTTAGCAATTGGTCCTAATTAATATTCAGGATTAAAATAAGTAATTTTTTCTTCATGAACAATGTATAGTTCTCTTTGAAAAAAATTTGTGGTATTATTTATTTAAAAATATTAATTTCGTCACGCATCACTCGAGCAACGCATGGGCAAGTTGGCTTATAAGTAATTTTTGAATGGGTTGGGTTGGGTTGGCATGAAACATTTTTGTCCAAGTTTTCCAATTTTTATGAATAATTAGTGAGTTCAAATGCAATCAAAAAACTATTACTACAATAATATTTTATTTTTATTAGTCTGAATAAATTTTTATTATAAAATTATGTTAGACTATATTCGTAGTTATACTTTAAAACTACATGTTTGTGTATAATTTTATGGGAAAATGATGGGTTTTCATTTTATCATAAACTATTATTAACTTTTTTTTTCTGTATATTTAATTCTGATAGAATAATCTTTTAACGCATAATTAGTCTTTCGATCAACTCACATGTATTAATGTATAGTTTTCTTAAATAAAATCCATTTTTTATGTCATTATTTATTTAAAAATAATAATTTCGTCGCAAATCACCCGGGCAACGCACGGGTATTTAACTAGTTTATGGTTGTTCACATAATATTATCTTTGTGATATTGGTTTTATTATGAAAAAACCCTACATGTTTTCATCTTTTTTGCGTTTTCGTCTCTCCATGTTATTTTGTTTTCTTAAAAGTTCTCAAGTTAATTTTTTTCTTTTTGTTTTAGTGAAATTTAAACATTAGAACCCGGTTATAATTAGTAAACCGGGTTTTTAAAAATTAAAAAACCGGTTTCATGTCCAAATTTCACTAAACAAAAAATAATAATAATTTAGGACTTTTATGGAAAAAATAACATGGGGAAACGAAAACGCAAAAAACGTGAATGCATGTTGATTTTTTTCATTATAAACCTTATAATATTAGTTAAAACATGTTTAATTATGAAAATAATTTTTTAAAAAAAAGTTTTTTTAATTGTGATACCTTTTGGTACACTGCATAATAAGTGATACTTTCACTAAACACACAGGTTATCAAACACTAGTTAAAGACGAAATTTATTTCCACCAAAAAAAGAAGGCAACAAGCTATTTGCACTGATAATTAATATTTATAAGAATTAAGAAAGGTAATTGACAGACATGCATAGACTTTCATCTCAAAACAAATGATTGATGTAAATCGTTTTCCATGTAGTTTCAATTAAATTCTCCTACAAAACAGATGGTACAACAACAACCAATATATATATGCATGCATATGGAAAACCAAAATGAAATCACATCAATGGACGAAAATCAAGTTTGATCTCCAATCAAGTGTACGTAGTTATTGTAAAAATCCTAAAAGCATGGAAAAGATTTATGACGCTGTCATCTCTGGTTTTGTTAGTAAGACGATTAACAAAGAATAATCGGTACTTTGTACTTTCATGGATTAGTGTGTGTGCAAATACAAGGGAAGGTTCAAGAGAGAACCGCAATGCATTAACACTTTAGAGAATCACAATCTGTCGTTAAAAAAATATGTAGTGCATAACAACAAAATTTTGCATCACATGAGAGATATTATGCATCATATAGGGGGATTGCATATCACATGAGGTAATTATGTATGCACACGAGCAAATTTTGTGCATAACGATCTTATCATGTGATGCATAATCCCCGTGTGATTATATAGGTTCAATAAAATCATACGAGTAAATATTGTGCATCACATGCGTTGTAGTTTTTTAAGATTCTCTAATGAATACTCGGTTTTTACTTGAACCCTACTCTATATGTATGTAAAAGACAGTTAATTAATCCGATCCCCTATTAATTAATCTAGTTGTACCAAATTCATTTGCAGTTTATCTGGAAAGGACTAGAGTTAGTTCACATTACAAAATGATCACAAAGTTACTGAAACACCAATCTATCAATTTGAGTTGTTTGGTACCGTACCAACTGGATCATCATCCAATAACACCATAAGGTGAGATGTGCATCTGTGATACTGATCCAACACCTAAAGATTGTCTCTCTGTGTGTGTGTGTGTGAGAGAGAGAGAGAGAGAGAGAGAGAGAGAGAGAGAGAGAGAGAGAGAGAGAGAGAGAGAGAGATCCATCAATCAGCTCAATAAATTAAAATTAAGTCAAGGATAAAACAATGATTTCAAGAAGACTAGCTTGTGTGGTCCTGTCCAAGGAAAACCCTAAAAATATTCTTGCACACTTATCTAATAACTTTACTTATTTAACACTTAAAATGAAGATTAATATAAACCAAGATTCCACCAAAAGCAACAGAACTAACAAAGAAAACTTAATTAATAGGATGCCATTAAAAGAGTGATCAACAAATAAATGATTTTCTTTGTCGACTAATTAATTAAATTATAAAGATTAAAGCTTCGCTTACCATCATCCAGTTGGAAGATAAGGACTTGTCCAAACAATATTAAAGAAGAAATCTAGCCATTGGTTGCCACTGCAGCATCATCAAGATTCTCAAACAATCAACAGATCGATGAGGTGGTTAATTGGTGATTATATATATGCATATGAATCGAGACCGGTATAAACATTAGATTCTTTTTATAATTAGCTAAAGATGGTGTAGATCTTTTTGTGAATCTTGATGATGCTCCAACGGCAAAGAACTGACTGTAATGCGTGCCTTTCTTGAGATATATATCTTAATTGCTTCATGATCGAAGATGGATCAAAAGAAGTGAATAATCTATAGAGGTAGGGGGTAAACTAATTTGAAAAAGGGAACCCTAGCTAGCTAGAAGAGATAAAAGGAAATAATTTAGGAAAAAGGGACAAAAAGGGAATAACTTTCATCACCTCGATCTATATGAAAATAAACCACAGAAAGAAATTGAGATATTATTGGAGAAATTAGCCTAATCAATAATGCATGTACGTTTATCAAAGTGGACGATTGAATTGAAGTCTGAAGAGAGGGTTATTTAAATAGAAAAATTCCTTGAATTGAAAAGGTTTTAAGAAAGGTGTATATATATACACATCTGAATTCAAATATCACGTACTCGTTTTTGTTTTTCATCAAAGTCTAGCTTACATCATGTTTGTTTACCTCTTAATAAAACTATTAAAAAGTTAATTTACTTTTAAGTGGCTTCTTAATAATTCAATTAACAAACAAACAAACAACCCCTAGTTTAGTAATTTAGCTCATCAATTAATTAAGTTGGCTTTTAAACCATTAATTAATTAAAGCTCCTTTTAGATTGAAATTAAGTACATCCATCACAAGTGATATTATCGATATATCTAAACTAGGTTTGTGCATGGTCCAGCCTAGTAGCGAATCCAGAGATAAGAACTATATGTTTTAAAAAATTATCGCACTACAACAAGTATAAAATATCTTAAATATCAAACTCATTTTATTAATAATTCCCTTAATTAAAAAATAGGACACTTTGTGTTTTTTTTTAATAATAAAGCCCGGTTCTCTATTAAAAAAACCGAGATCGAGATGTTTTTGACAAAATATATAAATCACGAATAAAAAATTATTGGAAGCGCTTAATCCCTAACGGCTCTACATAATTCTGACCCTAGTCTGGCCCTTCTTTCTAATAAAATGGAAAAAGAGGAGGAAAAACAACCTATCAATGGCGAAATTAAACTATCGTACTCGTAATTAACGAGTGTTTGGTCGGTGAAATCGAGATAATAATATCATGTGATGTTTTGCAAATATCGAAAGCCTTAATTCTCAATGAAAATAAGTACAACATTGAGTTTAACATAAATTATAGAGTAAATTACATAAATAGTCCATGTACATAACTTACGGACGTCGTCCCTAATGCAAAGTAAGTATATAGATCGATAGTCCATAAAACTCAAAACTTGCTAGAATTTGTTCTCTCAAACTAAATGTCATTAACTTAGGTGTTAAGTTCAAGAGAATTTTGTATTTTTGAATTTTGCATGGACCATTTATAAAATTATTCAATAAAAATTTTTAATATTTTAAATTATTATCATTATTTCTTCAATATTCAAGAAAAATACTATTCAAGTTATGAAAATCTATATGTTAATATGGAGAGCTTTAATATTCAAGCCAAATTATATTCAATCACTTTAGATACATACGAAATTCAGATATGAAAAAACGATTACAAAATCGAAACCAAAAATCGGTTGAACTACCATATATTAACAACATTGGATCGACACATAATCGAACTAGAAGATGAAGACCGATATAAACCTTCATGAAAAAAACCATAAAACGAGATAAAAACTCAAATCATAAATCTACAGGTCCATTTGTTCATCAAACTGCCCTCTAGAACAACAAGAGGGAGATGGAACAAATCCTAGCAGGGTTCATCGAGTTCTATGTATGTATATGTATGTATATATGTATGTGTGTGTATAGACTCACGTTCTATGGAGTCTTGATTTAGAGTGAAGTTTTGAAGTACCAGCTTGTCTATTTATTATTTAATGAGACAGATTTAAATCATATGTTTATTCTAAAAAATATGGGTGTTTGGTAACAAAAGGGTAATCTCAGTATATTTGTTTTTGATATACAATAATTAAATAAAAAGATCTCTATTTTATCTCCTTAAATGATACCCTTCATATTCCACCTATTGTTAGCTCCTTCCAAAAATCATCCAACAATTATTAGTTAGATAATAAATTAATTAAGAAAAATAAATATAACTTTTAGTAGTTGATTTTCAAAACCATATATCATTCTTTTCATTTCAATCACAAACACCAACTTCCTTTTGATTGACTACCTTTGTCAAAGTCACGCCAAGTCATTCAAAATTGATTGTGTAGAAGCAATCAATAATATTCTAATTATCTTGTTTCCAGAGCAATCAAGACTAGATGAGTGAATGATTCAAGAATTTGAAGGCGTCGATAATCATCATTTTTTATTTTGTGTCTTTTGAGGTTTGGAGGTTTGCATTGTTATTCATGTGTTTCTAATTCAAGTTTGCAACATTTTGGGGTCTTTATTATTCGTCTCTTGAAATCAACTTATAGGTTTCGTTTGATTGAAATCTTGTTTGGGTTTCAACTCTTGAAATCTTCTTACTTGAATTTGTTTCTAGGTTTCGTCGTTTGAAATCGATTTCTGGGTTTCATTTCTTTGAAATCAAATTATGAGTTTCCTTAAATTCAGTTGCACATGTTCTTCATAAATTTTCTAGGATCTAATTATAAATATTGTTTTTCATTTTGGTGTTCAAAAAAACTAATCAAAACATGGTTCTTTTATGGTTGTTGTAATGTAGTTATGAACATATACATTATTTGCACATACTCATTATGAATGAACATATTCATTTTGTTTTGTTTATTCATAAAAATTTCAACTATTTGCACAAGTGTAGAAAGATAAACGTATACACAAGATGATTGACTTTTTGAATTAAACATGTTTATTATTCGGTATTCATTTGACGCCCATAAAATGTTTGATTTAATGCCAAAAAGAACTAGTAGTCTTGAATTGAACATGTTCATTTTATTTTGTTTGTTCAATGACCCAAGCTCATGTTACTTTAGTTAACATAAATGAACATGTTCACATGTTTGTTCAATTTCAAGTTAATTATAGACTTGCTATACTTTGCACAAGTTCATGCTTTGACTTGTTTAAATGTAAGTAATCACATAAAGTTTTAAATCTTTAAGTATGTTTATTTAACTTGCGTTTTATTTTTAAACATGCAAATACACTATTTGAAAAATGATGAAACGCAAAGCTAAAAACATATGAACGAGTTACGTTTGAATCATTAATGTTCGGATGTAACATTAAATGTGACCATGGATATGTGTAATGTTTGTGTAATATTTTTTTAGCATTAAATGTTTGTTCAATGCACTTATGCATATGTATAATGTTTATTTTTAGGGTTTTTCGATGTTAAATGTTTGTACAAGTTCAATATAATGTAGCTTGACCTTGAAAATAAATATTCAAGTTATGTACTTATTTATATGCTATATCTTCGAGTTATGTACTTGCTCAATACATGTTAAATGTCTATTTTAGGGTTCTTCGAGTTATGAATTAAACATGTACAAGTATATGGATATAAGTCCAATGTAACGTTATAACTCTTTTATTAAAAATATATTTGAAACTATATACCTGTATCAACTAAGCATGTGTTGCACCAGTTGAACATTGTTCTTGCAAAAATTGAACATGTTCAACATGAAACCATATAGTTGCAGCAACTGAACATATTCATATATTTACTTGAACATGTGCGAACGTAGTAATATAAGTTGGAATTAAAAATCAATAAATATGATATGATTTTCAATTAAAACAAGATGCCCATTGGTAGAAATACGAGAACTAGAAAGGGAACTAAAGATAAAGATGAGAGAATATTTGATTTTATGTTATGTAATATATTTATGAAAGATATGCTACAATTTAGGGATTAATTTAAGCATTTAATTAAAAAATATTTTTTGACAATTTCATTATTTTGCCTCTTGAAAGAAACAAGATAGATAAGATTTCAAGATTCCACTTTAAGTTAAGACTGTATGAAACCCTGCCTTACGTATATATAGATTTGGGTTCAAATGAGTAACATTTGTTTTGCGGAGTACCAAAGTTACCTCAATTAAAACCATTTTTTTTGAATTTTTTTCATTATCATGTTTAAATCAATAATATAAGACTACTTGCAAAAAATCACACATAAACACACACTAGAACTATGTGAAACGTGTGTGTTCACCTGAACTGCACAGTTGTGAACGTATGTTCACACTAAGCATGTTCACATAAATTTTTTCACGTTCACATCCAAAACCCTTGTGTGTACAGGTATACATATATATATATATATATATATATATATATATATATATATATATATATATATATATAATTAGGAAAGTAGAATTGAAATGAAAGATGATGACTAGAGGAAAAGAATTGAGATGAATTGATATTGAGTTAGTGGAGGAGGAGGTCCGTTGAGCGACCAACACGGAGTAGTGCTTGCCTGCCTGCCTGGTTGGAATGACTGACTTCTCTCTCCATCTTCTAACTCTCCCACCCCCCACCTCGTACGGAAGGAATGAACCCTTTCATTATTAACCAATAAGCCAATAAGGGGGTGTTTGTTCGATAAGTTTTTAACATAAGGAATGAGTTTAGGTTTCATTAATATTGTTTGTTTAAAAAATAATTACCAAATATTTAGAAATAATCACCAAAAACTCAAACTCATCCACACTCATAGCGCATTTCCTCTTAGTTTTTCCTTAATTTCTTTCAAACTCATACTCATATACATACTCACTTCTAAACCTTTCAACAAACCAAACGCCCCCTAATTTGTTTTTTCAATTTTACCTCACATCATAGTAAAAATAACAATATTATATATTATTTAATTATTTATACTCCAAAGAGATTAACAACTTTCGCGAGCCATTCTTAAACAAAAATGATAATTAACATCCCTCTTTTATATATTAACCAAAGCTAATATATGCATCATGATATCATCATATTCAAGCATGCATATTGTTTCTAAATATAATTAAGTTTTATAATGTTAAGAAGCATCATATCGTTTCTAATCCATCACTAGTCTAATCCTGAATATATACAACCTGATTAGATACATTCCTAATAAATTATACCTCTCACCAATGGGGTTTAGCTCATTTGGTAAGAGGGGTGATATGTAAGTGAGAGGTCACAGGTTTAACTCCTGTCGGAGGCAAGCTGAAATTTAGGTTGAGAAAGTAAGTCATGAGTTAAATGTGTAGTTTAGGAGTAGGAGTAGGATAGTTTACCGTTAAAAAAAAATATTATTATACCTCTCTCTACTCAATGTCTAATCCATCACTAGCACTACGTCATTTTATTATTTTTAACTTTTCATGGCAGATTTTCCTCCTCTAATCCTTTTCTAAATCTCAAAAAAAAAAAAAGCTTAGCAATGCCCGTTTTATAAACGGGTTAAATCCGTGTCTAATACGTCACTAAAGGTCTTCAATGAGACATTAGAGGCGGATTTGTGTCTTTGATGATCCAAAATTTAGTAAATGTAATTCCATTGCAAAAATGGACTGATAATGGACCCTCAGAAGAATCCACGATCTCGGTACACATATAATGATGATTTATGAAATTCAATTAGCTTCAATTTAACCCATAATATTTGTAGAAATAGAATGCCTAGATTTTGAAGTGAAAGTGTAAATTTTTAATATTATAATTTACTAATTAAAAATCATCCCAACGGATATGCAAATACAGTTACATATAAAATTATATACTATCATCTTATTTATATATATTATAACCATTAGTATTCAGATATATAAATTTTATTAGATACGTTAGCTCATTAATTGTTAATACATCATACATGTCCTAATAATATTTTTTTTTTCATGTATGAGTTTAGAGTTAATGTTTACTTACATACAGATGAAGCAAATGTACGTATGCGAATAGAAAGAAAAACGTTGTAGAACTTTCAAATAATTATATACGTTTTTTGTAATTAAAACAATCATCCTTAATATGTTAACTATAAAAAGTTAAAAGGGGTTTAATAACCAATTATTAGATTTTAAACTTTTATCTTAAAATAGACTGACTCATTTTCTTTAAAATAGTAATTCATTATCTGCTAATTATAAAAGTGAAAGGGATTTAATAATCAATAATTACATTTAACACTTTAGCTTAG
The DNA here is from genome assembly GCA_020465985.1 of Centrapalus pauciflorus. Taxonomy (NCBI): domain Eukaryota; kingdom Viridiplantae; phylum Streptophyta; class Magnoliopsida; order Asterales; family Asteraceae; genus Centrapalus; species Centrapalus pauciflorus. Next base: position 780,788 of record JAANYP010009342.1, on the reverse strand, counting down.
CCATTCTTATATAATATTGCATTTTCATTTATTATTCCTCTTCAAAATGAGCCTTTATATATCTTTTTTAATGATAATTGTTTATATGTTTTTTAGAGGTAAGGCTAATAAAGTCTTTTTAAAATAAAATGATGTTTGATTGTCCAAGATTGAAAAAGAAAAAGATGAGATCGAATAGAGATCTTTGTGGGCTTGAAATGACAAATGGGCCATTGGAATGGATTGGGCCCATTTATACAGTCTGTAGACATGACCAATGACAACGAAGGTCCACACGGCACGGGACCGTTTCTCCCTTTTAGGAAAATGGTAAATTAATTCTGTAATTATTATGAAAAGGATTTCTCTCATAAAACACATTTTTTTTGTATATCTCATACAACACAACTATTTCTCAACTGGTTCCAATCGAAAATTAAGACATTTTTTGAATAAAATATGAAAGGTATACTAGGATGCCACTCTAAACTTATCTACTTACCTCTGAATAATCATTGCAAGATTTTTTAAAATTTTGCTAAGGTTATTTTATATCAATAAAAGAAACTAATAAGCCACACCTTCCATTTATTACAATAGAAAAGTATAAATTAAAACCGAGATGAGTTAACGTTATGTCGAATCAGATATGAACCTCTGATCGATTGGAGTTAAAGAATCATAATTGTCGATATATACAGTAAAAATGTTATCTATCCATGTGAATTGAAAAAGGTTGCATAATTTTCAGTAAGACATAGTTTTTAGTATAAAGATAAATGTGTAGAAAATGATCACAGGATACAACTCTTAAGTACTTGATGCATATGTTACGATATAATATTGTATTTATGCGTGTTTTAGCATAATACCACAACTAAAATTATATGTATGATAATTGGTAGTTTATAGTATACAACCATGTGTATATGTGAACAGTAACTTATGAACTATGAATTTAACATTGTATGTAATTTGATTGACTATAAAAAAGTATAATCTTTGGTTGATTCTTTTTACAGGCGATGAACTAAGTTATGATTGATTCCAGTTCCTAATTTATTTAAAGTTATGTTACCTTTTTATATGTCAAAATTAGTTCCACAATTAATATAAAAATTGATAAAGATATTTAAAATCATTTTTAATTTATAACTATATTTAAAATAATTATAAAATTAGATTTTATTAAATTGTACATAGTTGTTTATTAGATTATTTACATTTGAGTCATTTGATCACTAGATTAAAATAAATTGGATTGGAATGATTTAAATTTAAATTACACTTGAATAAGGTAAATGACTAGCAATAGATGGTCATATTAATAAAATAGTTCCTTTTATGTATGATATTTAAATGGTTGATTATACTATTTTGTTATTTGAATCAAATTTTTTAAGAAAATATTAAAAACTGAAATTAGACTTGAGTGTTCCTTGTAATTATTAATCCCTTAATACATAAATTGAGATAATGATATAATTTCGATCAAAACTTTGCTATAAAAATTAATCAAGTAACACATTCATAAATGCATTTTCTTATTATTATACTATTCCACAATTAAATCATAGTATTCAATGTTGTTTAGGTTTTTTTTTTTTTTTAACGGCAATCTAACTTACTTTTTACCACCTAAATCCAAACTTGCATTCGGCGGGAGTCGAACCCGCAACCTCACACTTGCATATCACCACTCTTACCAAATAGGCTAAACACCATTGTGGTATCTTTGGCTCATGGATTCAAACAAAAAAAAATTACATGTATTATCTGCTAACATGATTTCATTCTATGAAAAATCATTTTAGGATTAACCATTTTCACTTAGTAATATTATAATATATTAGTTTCATTTTTCCTTTCATTTGTTCTTTGTAATCATCGCCGTGTTTCATAATCTGTTATCGAATAACATAAATAGAATCATATGAAAAATAAATTACTCTTTTGTCTAAACACTAATAACTTAAAATAAAATATTCTGTTATATGTTAAGCAATGTTTTGCTCCGATGTGTACACCAAATGTTTAAATAATTCACTCTAATTCTTTTAATTAATCGAAATGCATAATGTATTATGTCGATGATATTTTTTTATAATAAAAATAGAACAATATTTCTATATTAGATATTCTATTTGTGCAAAACAGAAATTAAATTATTTATGGGATTTTTTTTATCATATTAACTTAGTAAAATTACAAATAAATGAATAATTTATATCTAATTTTAAATTTAAAAACTCGTAAATTGAAAGTAACTTATTTATAACCGGTATTTTGATTTGGGACTAAAGACGAGCCGTTTTAGTAAAAGTTTTCAACAAAAAATTTCATCGAAAACAACGGCTTTTTGAAAACATGTACAAATCAATAGTTTTTCAATAATTTTAACAAAAAACGAAAATGTTCAGTCTTAGATATATAACTACACTTTGAGAATTAATATTTGTTGTTTCTGAGTTTTCAGTCTCGGTTTTCATGTCACTATCCATCATCACCAGAATCATCAGCCTCCACCCAGAAACCCAGGAAATCAAAAATGCACCGGAAACCACCACATAACAAACCAAAATTGCAACTAGAATACTTGTTCCTTCAAGTTTAACCCATCGAGATGAACCATAAGTTGATGCTAGAGAAGGATTTAACCTTACAAATCTTCCATTTTGTCGACAATTGGAGTTTTCTTTGACCTAAAACCCATATGGATCTCGCTCTGATGGTTAAGCTTTGAAACCTAGTCTCGTGAAACCTTCACATGCGGTTCTTACTGGTTGTTCGTACCAAACGAAAAGTTCGTTATTTTCGTTACTTTGTTAAAAGAATTAATATGAGCACAATATTTTGTTCTTTACTTAAATGAACGAACATGAAAATAGGTTTCGTTCGTTGATCATGTTCGTGAACGTTCTGTTATCGGTAAAAAGATAAAACGTATGAATGTTTGAACTTGATTTGAAAATTACTACGAATCATGTTTTGTGAGTTAGTACTGGTGTTTATAAGCATGTTTGTTTGTTTATGTTCGCTTATTTGTTAAACAAACATGAACATTAACAATTTTTTGACGAACAAATATGACCATAAAATCCATTATTCATTCGTTTATTAGGTTAAAATTAAACGAATAAACATGACGTTCTTTGGATTCAGTTATGGTGATAGACGGCTTTTAAAAAAAAAAAAAAAAAAAAAAATTACGGTGATGGACGTCCTTAAGAAAATAAATAGGTTGCGGGTTTTCAGAATTTTGAATTTTAAAGGGTGTTTAAATGGGCTTCTAAGTTAGTAACTTGCCTAGTTACTATGAATGTCCAAACCTCAGATAATGGGCCGGGCTTAGTGATTATGAATATGATTACATCAATTTAATTTTTTATTTAAGCACGATATTTGTCAAATACTAGTCGAAATAGCATTTGACAAACTAATATAACAACCAAAGTCAAACATGACTTTCAAGAAGTGATTGTTGACGAATTCTAATCATGAATAATGTAAAAGCACATGGATGCGTGTGTGTGGGATTGATTTTGAAGAATGTGTCTTTAGTGTGCTTGTTTAGGAATGATAACGAGACGAGTTTGAGTCGCAAGTTGACCTTCTCATTTAATATAAACGAGTACGATGCTTATTTTATTATGACTATAAATAATATTATATAGGCTAAATTATAAATTTCGTTCTTATGGTTTACAAAAAAAATTATGGATAATGTCATTTAACTTTAAAAATTACACTGATGGTCGTTGTGGTTAAAGTTTTTAATTTTGATTTCATCCTTTTGCCATTTTAATGATCCTTTTACCCTTAGTTGTTTGATAGTATTAAATAATAATCTATTTTAAAATTTTAAAATACCAATAAGATTAAATAAATGATAATTTTTTATAAAGATATATGAATAATTATTATCATTAATTAAAAACTAAAACAATAAGTTTTGAGTTTAGATTTTTTGAATTTAAGAAACGAAGTAAATCCTTTTTAAATCATAAAATAAATCTACACATTTTCGATAAGATTAAAAATACTTTGTGGTATTTAAAGTTTTTAAAATAAACAACCTTTTAACATTTTTCAGTAAACGTCTAAAAATATTTTTTATAGTTTTGAGATTCTGAAAAAAAAATTTGAAAACTTAAACCATTTTAAAATTTTGAATTATAAACTCTTTGAAAATTTGAAAACTTAAACCATTTCAAATTTATTTTATTATTCACGAAAACGTTTTATCTTTTCAAAAATTAAAAAAAAAACTGAAGTTAAAGATCTACTTTGTTCTTAGTTTTTAATTAACAATAATGATAAGATTAATAATTTATATGTTTTTATATACGTTTTAGTCCTCAATAAATATAATTTAATATAAAAATAGTAAAATTGAGTACTCACATTAAATCCTCTCTACCCACATTTTAAGATTATATTATAACCAACAGGGACCAAGAATACACATAAGGCCACAAATAAACTTCAGAACGAACATCAACACACTATTACTTGATTGTTAATTGGTAATGTTATTTTGAATTTGTTTCGTTAATTGTTAATTTTAAAATATATTTTTTTTTTGTTAGATATAATTGATATTTTGTTATGTTAATGTTGGTGTTGGTGTTACTTTCTTGATATTGATTGATTGTTAATAATTTAAAAATACTTTTGAAATGAAAGCCGTTTTAGAATATGATTTGTTACATATAATTGATATTTTGTTAGGTTAACCTTAGGTGGCGTTTGGTTTGTAGGATTTTAACAACTCATTTAGGATTTGGATTTAGAAATCCTTCTATGTCATGTTTGGATAAAAACTAAAATGAAAGGATTTAGCTTCATTTAGGATTTCACATTCCACACTTCTCCTCATTTCACAATGCACTCACCCCCCTAATAATTTTAAAATCCTATCATTTTAGAATCCATCATTTTAAAATCATACAATCCAAACGGCATCTTAGTATTAGTTTTGTTGATATTAATGGTTAAAAAATGAAAATACTTTTGAAATGAAAGTAATGATTACACATTTCTCTCTCTCTTTTTACTTACGTTGTTTGTTATTATCATAATAAACACAGAAACATGTTTAGGTTGTAGGATTTAGGCATAACAATGATTTCATTATTGTTACCGAAATTAGAGCTAGTCTAAATGGAATAAATGGGTCAAGTATCGGTTTTTATAATCGAAACGAGATGTGAAATTAAAATTTTTTTTAAAAAGATGACTGGATTATTTTAAGGGAATAAACCCTATAATAAACCCTATAAAGGGAGAGTAAAAGAGGGGCTGTTATTCTCTTTCTTTCTCTTAGAAAGAATAATTTGATAACCAAAAAGCTTTCCACAAAAACCACCCTTTTTATTTCTTCTTTGGCTTTACTTTATTTTTCTGTTTCTCTTCACTTCTCTTCTCACAAATCAAAGAATATGTAAGCTGGAAAAAAAAAAAGGCATTTTTGGACAAAAGTCATTCACAAGTCACAACAACTCTCCATTCTTTTTCTTTATACGTTTACAATTACTTTTTGTATGAAAAAATAATATAATAAGTCAACGCTCCAGCGTTACATATATATACTTCAATAAATAAATAAAAGAATTTTTCTAAATTATGTATGAATAATATCACGAAACTAATTAGAAACCTCATAACCAACCAACGGGTATTTTCCAATGTTCAAGTTTAAGGTTGAGACAATATTTGACCCGGTATATACTAATATATATATATATATATATATATATATATATATATATATATATATATATATATATATATATATATATATATATATATATATATGTATATATAACCTGGCCACAATTTTGTGTACTAAACAGTGTTAGATATACTTGAATAATAAACCTGAATCAATCATATTGTCAAATTATTAAGACTAACCATAAAAAACTCATTTATGCGAAAACCTAACGACAAATGAACAAATTTGGGGTACTAAACAATACACACACAAAAATTAGAAAAATATCAGCAAACATTCGTTTAGGAAAACAATTTGAATTTGTAAATCTGTTATAGATATGTTGAAATTCAAGTGATTTTGTTATTATCACATTTTGATGATGTAAATAATAATCAAGAAAAATATTTTGCAACGTAAAACCTAGTGATTATTAAAATGTGTTACGAATGCCAAAATATTGTGTTCTTTGTTTGGTGTCAAAAGAAAACATCAAAAAATGATTTTATGGTGCCAAAGTTTTTTTTTTTTTAAAGGAGTTGTTTCTTCTTTATTGTTCCTATTTTTTAAATTGAAGTTTATTGTTTTAGATGTGCGTCTCTTTTAACTTTTTATGTAGTGTGATTAATTATGTTTTACATGATATACGATAATATGATATTATCATACAAAATGATTATACAAAATAAAAAAACATATATTATTTTGAATTTAAATAGTAGAATGCTCTTTTTAGCTATAAGTAAAATCATTCTTTAATTCATCTGATAATAATAAAATCCATGCTTCTGGAACATAGAGAAACAGATGGGATTAAGAATCAGAGGAATCAATTAACCATAAACAACAAAAAAAAAACAAATAAATCTGATTCAGAAGCAGTAACTGATCGAGAGAATTTATACAATCATCAAATTTTACAAAATAATAATCTGTTGGATTGGATTGGAATGGAATCATTAATTATTTCAAGATGTTGATTCCAAACAGAAAAAATAAACACATAATCGTCATGCTCACGCACAAGCTTCTCTTCTGCGTGCCATTGCGAAGAATATCTCAATGTCTGGTGATTGGAAATATCCATTCGTCGGGGGTTTCTTCTGTTTCAGACGAACGGCTTTCTTCTTCGGCGCCGGCGGACATTTCATCGTAACCCGACAGCCGCTTCGTTTGGGTGTCCGGCAACCTTCCTCCGCGGATCCATAACCACCGTCTACCTCCATTTTAATTTGTAAAACAAAGTGTAAGTGTGATTTGAAATTGAGAAGCAAAGAAAGGAGGGGGGTTTTATGGTTTTGTGGCTTGTTCCGGAAGCTGCTACTGAAACCACCGAGGGTTTGATCGATCATACGTGGATCCTAGCTGACACTGTGGATTGGCCAAGATCAAGACACGTGTCGCTCTCGTAAAACGAAGGTTCTGGGATGATGGCAGAATTTATTCGAATCTGGGCCACACGTTTCTTTTTCCCGCCTCTTTTCTTTTTTTAGAAATAACGATTCGTTTCTTTTTGGATAAATTCCGCATCCCTTCTAAACATGTTATTGTTTTTTTTTTTTTTTTTGTCAACATCTATCTTTAAACACTAGCTTTATGTGATTTAACAATAAAGGGAAATTCTTAAACATTTTAAGGAAATTTCTTTTTGTAATAAAAATTTTCTCACTTTTCTTTTTTTATAAAATATAAGTTTTTGATCTTTTTTAAAATTTAAATTATTTTATAAAGTAAAAAGAATTAATCATTTGTCACCTCGAGGGTGAGGACCAAACCCCACACCTACCTACACTTTAAGAATAAATGTCATTGGCAAGACTCGAACTCGAGACCTCAACCAAGGAGAAACCCTCACATCTTTAGTGGTGGCCACTCGATCTATGTCAAGTGGTTTTTCCTAACACTAAGTTACTTATTTATTGATAACTAATTTAATTTCGCATGTATTATATAAATATGTTTAGTAAATAAATACCCTTAAATATATACAAAAACATTATTGTAAGTATAATGAAAGAATAACAATGTATTAATATTTAAATAGTATATAGAAGATTTCGAGATCATATAATATATGTAGTTGAAAGTCATGATGTCATATATAATAGAATGAAAATTAATAAACATATCCACATCTAGTCACTACCACATTATATTTTGCTTGTTGTTGTATTATCACTAATGGAAACAATAAAATGAGATTATTTCGTATAATTACTTTTATAAACTATTGATTAGTAATTATAAATTTTGAATTATATAATTTAAAAAATTTCAAATTGTAAGACGAGGCCTATTAAAGTTTAAGATGATGTTTTTTGTTTTTTTTATTAAAATTTTAGTAAATAAAATTTCAAATTCGAATATGATATTTTTGTTTTAAATTAGTTGTAAAGTTCTAATGATAGTTGTAAGTTAAGTAGGAAAAGTACAAATATTTATTTTTTCTTTATTTAAACATTAATAATTTACAAAACTGATAGATTTATATTTTTTTTTAAAGTCAGGAAATAAAATTTGAGGTTTAAATTTCATGTGGCGCAAGAGTTCTTCCTTATTAATATGTATTAAATTTTTGTTATTATTATCTTAACTAGTCTATTAAACGATATATTACATGGTTTAAAAATATTTTACAAAAGTATATCATACATATAATGTTATTTATTTTTATTTAGTTTATTAAACATACAATAATTGATAATATACGATAACAATAATAATATAATAATTATAATTGTTATTATATATAAACTTGAATTTTTCAGACATTTCATTTTAATGGATTTAAAAATAAATTTTCATTTAAAAAAAAATCATTTCAAGGCTTTTTTTTTAATTCTAGAATAGAACTTAATTGACAAACGTCAAAATATAGAATATGTCAAATGGGTATCTCCTAAAGAACAACAAGACAAGCGTCTAATTATTACTTGTCTATTGATATTTAAAGTCGCAAAATATACAAATATGGAATGGTTTTTATTCCAATAATATTATTTTACGATAGAAAATTAGAATTCTTAACCCTTGTTTTTGGTTTTATTCAAATACTAGTTTATTTACCAACATACTGTGGATATTTTTAATCAAATTTATTTGCAAATATATATACAATAAAAATTAAAACATAAATTATCTAAAAAAATATAATAATATTATACTTATTTGTAATAACTGTTATTTTTTTTAAATTAACATTGTATTCTTTGAAATATGTTGTTGGTTAATATTGTATTATTATTTTTCTTTTTAAATATAACTTTTATTTACATTTATATTTTATTATTAAAATTGTATTATAAATTTATATATTTTTAATTGATATAATTTTGGACTTTTTGTTTTATAAAAATTATTTGAAATTTATAAATAGAGTATAAGATATGGATTGGTTCAAGAAATAAGTTTGTTCAATTTGTATTTTAAATATTAAATAATGACAAATATTGTATAGAGTTAATAATTTATTAATATTTATAGATTTTATAAATAATAATGGTATTCATCTTTAAGTTCATTTTAAAAATAATGATTTGGATGTATCCTTTTTAGTAAAATGTGAAGCTGATATATAACATTAATTGTTTTTATAATCTAATATATATATAGGGGTGGGTTCAATGGAAAACCACTATGCACCTGAAAACTATAGAAACTCACGCATACCGTACGATTTGGTGCATTTCATGAAAAACACGGTGGCATGATCGTAAATAAGGTGATGCATCACTCGAGATTTTGATGCATCACGCGGGAAAATTTGATGCATCACGCGGGGAATTTGATGCATTTGTGGTGGTGCAGTGCGGTTTTCACAAGTTTTCTGATACATGGTGGTTTTCCATCGAACCTCCCTATATATATATATATACACACATGGAGAGAATCAGATCAATCAGCGTATCCGGTTGTGAATGATCATTCACATATATTTTTTTTCATAGACATTTATAATACAACATGTATATATATGCGCACACACACGCGCACACACACATAGAGTCAGGTTTAAAAAGGTCTCTCTCGAAATTAAAATGCATCCGAAGGTATCACTCTTAAAAAAATTATATTTATATATATATATATATATATATATATATATATATATATATATATATATATATATATATATATATAGATTTAGGTTCAAGTGAGTACCACCCATTATGCAGCGCACCAGAAGGTACCACCATTAAAATTAAATTTTTTGAAATTTTTTTTCATGAACATGTTTTAATTAACATTATGAATATCATATGTGAATTTCACGCAAATCCGAACACTTTAAGTGCATGAAATCACGCATCACATAAATGCACGTTCACATACATCCAAATATATGTATGTGTGAGTTCACATCATTTTTTACGAACTCGGAGATGTGAATGTATGTGAAATTTACATATGATCTTCATAACGTTAACTAAAACATGTTTATGAAAAAAAAATTTCAAAAAAAGAATTTTTAAAGGTGGTACATTCTGGTGCGCTGCATAACGAGTGGTACTTCCATGAACCATATTCTCTCTCTCTCTCTATATATATATATATATATATATATATATATATATATATATATATATATATATATATATATATATATATATATATATGTATGTATATAGTTGAGATCCATGGAGTACCATACTAGACTGGGGAACCGGAAAACTATATTAAATGAACATGCTCATTACGATAAAATGTTATATTTCATGCCAAAATGTAGTATTCATATGTTCATAATTGCATTATATTAACTAGTTCACATCATTTTTATATTCATTACGTTAAAATGTTTAAAATTTTAATTTTATGCAAAAGTACAATATGAAAATGTTCATACATTATTGCACATTTGAAAATGTGCATATTGCTATTTTGTATGATATAGAATATTTCATCATAATAAACATATAAATAATGTGAACTAGTCAATAATAATTTACATCTGAACATGTGTATATCGCAATTTTGCATGAAATTACATTTTATCGTATACAGCATGTTCAATTAACATGGTGCTTCAGTACCCATGTCTAATATGGTATCCCATTAATCTTTAATATATATAAGATGAAATGATACGAAAAGCGTTGAGGTTTCATATTTTATAATAAAGTCGATTTATAAAATTAAATTTAAGAATTGGGATAAATTATTTGGTGAATGGTGAGCAGCTTTATTCGATTTTGATGCTTATTCTAACACAAGTGTATCCCATTGTTTTTGTTTGGGTCCCTGATGGTGACTGTGGCTTTGTTTGGTTCATCCCCTACCACTTTTGACATGGATAAGAGTACGATTATGAAATTTCTCGATTTTGTTCGATTAATTTGGTGACTAAAACTCGACCAAACCGACAACTTTGGTTTGGAAAATTCTTAAACAAACCGGCCAAATTTAACGGCCCTAACGAACCACAAATAATTGATTTGCTTCAGCAGGTTTCACGCTTTAAATTAGCAATTTCGGGTTAATTTATAAATATTTTTCAAATTTTATACTTAATTACTTTATTTAGTTACAAATTTAAATACTAGTTTTTAATATATAACAATTTATATAAAAAGCTCTAGTGATTTGTTAACAATAAAATTTGAAAATAAATATTTATAAAGATGTTTTAAATAATTATATACATGAAAAAAAAATAAAGAGATAAATAGACATTACGAATTTAATAATATTTTATTGTGTATACATGTATTACTAAATAATATATTATTAAAATTTAATCTATAATTTATGTGATAGAATATGTTTAATAAAATATTAAGAACATATTCTAATGTAAAACTATATGAATGGATAAATAATATAAAAAGTAAAAATATTTTAATTTGTCATTATCAATATATTTATTTTGAAAGTTAGTTATTGTTAAATGAACAGCAAAGCACACACTCAAGTAACTCAAGTAGACAATTAAACATGTTACTTATTTTATTAGTTTATATATAATATAACATTTTTAGATTTTAATAATTACTTTTGATATTATATTTTATAAAAATTCGAATATATAATTATCATCGCAGTGTTTTTAGCTACATTTCGATATAAAGTTAATTACCGTCATACCTATTTTCATAAAACATACAGTTATGTAGCTGACTGATTTTTTTATTTTAGGTAATTGTTATATTTTCTATTATAACTTTTATGACCTTGATATATTATCAATATATTTATTTGAAAACTTGGTTGGTGTTAAATGAACAATGTAGCATGCAGACAACCAATTCAAGCAGCCAGGTAAACAGCTGATTTATTTTATTACTATATATGTAATACGTAAAAAATCTTAATTTTCAGTTTTAAATGTTTGAGTGATATAAATAAAAGCATTTATTTTGAGTAAGTAGTTGAATTAAAATATCGTAATGCATTTGTCTAATCACTCATCTTCTTACCACACAATTGTCGTTAATAACTTTTTGGTTTAACTAAATCAGAATCGAACTCAATAGTTTTAGAGGTTCTAACCATTTTTCTAATTAGTAAATTATTACTCTTGTATAATAAAAATATTTTATTACTTGTCAAAATTTTGTATCTAACTTTTTAAAAACACATAAGAACTCGTTTTAAATGTAATTTAAGCACGTTGTGAAATTGATTATAACATTTTGAAATGGAAAATAAATATTTTTATACTTTTTAAAAATGTTAATGCTAAAGTTATTTAGAATATTATATTTGCCTTAAAATTTTAAATGTTAATTTTTTTAGAATAATTATTTTTATACTTTTTTTAAATATTAAATGTTAAAATTGGTTAGAGTTTCAATGCATAACATAAAATGTTTCTTGTACTCGCACACTAATTTAATAGTAGTCATATTAACCTATTATATTATATATAAGCAATATAATATGATATCTAAATTTATTTGTGGACTCTTTAATAATTATTACTCATTTATTCTATTTTTTTTATTAGAGTATGAGGAGGGTACTATAATTAATGGTTTAGTAGGTGAATCAAGTGCGTGGCTTTGAAGATTGCTCAAGTGTTTTTCTATCTTGTAATGCACAATGTAATAACCAGTCGTTATCTCACTATAAAATATTAATAACATATATAATAATAATTATTATTATATAATAAATCCGTTAGGTTTATTTTACTACAGAAATGTTTTTCTATGGATTTATTTTCGCTTTATTATATAATCAATATTTAAAACTTTAAATAAGTCAATTTTGATAGTAGACATAATTTTTATCTACAACTTTAATGACATCAAGGGTAGAAGATATATTCTACGAAAGATCCTTTTCATCTTTTCAAATAATTATGAAATCATAAATACAAAGGAAAAAAAATTACAAATTTATGATAAGATATATGCATTAGCATTAAGAAATAAACCCTCGCAAACGAACTTCCTAAAGTGCAAAATATCTATTTCATACAATGCAAACTCTAGTCATGATTTAAGTGTGCGTTTGATACAATGGAATCGAAAGGATAGAATCATGCATGGTTTACAACTTTTTTTTTATCACAATAATTCATATGAAAAAGAATAGATAATTGATTTTAACAAGATGATAATTGTCCGCATGTTGCTATAAGATTAAATTGTGTATTTTTAATGAATACAAAACTGTAAATAAATAGTAGGGGGAATTGCTCAAAATAAGAAGAAACTTCTCATTTTTTATTATTATTATAAGTGGATGACAAATGATAAATCAGTTACTTTTTTAATAATAGTTATAGATTATAGATAAGAGATTATATAAATTTAATTTAATTATTTATTTTGTTGAAATGCAAGTTAACCCAAAAAGTTAAAACCCTTGAAAATCAAACCCATGACCTGATTTGAAAGACCCTGGTACGCTATACCACTAAACCAACTGTACAAAAATAATGATAAAACTAATGTATTGATTTGACCAAAAAGAAGTGGACCATTTAAAAAATGTTTAAAATACGACTTATAAAACAATATACTATCCGGTAACTAATTCAAATGCTGGCAGATCAAATAAATCTCCCTGGAGTTTGATCTTGTTGCTTTAGGTCTCAACCATGATGACTTCTTAAACAGAGGCTTGCAGATCTTGCTCATCTCTGCATCCACCATACAACCGCAACATGTATTATTAATAAAGATCGAAAATTGATATGGATTTTGTTATATAAATATAAGACCAACATTTCGTAACTTTTGCCAAATTCTTTTGAGCACAGAAAACTACCTTTTGTATCCTCACTCTCTAGAAGCTTAACGATAAGGTGTCCTCCAGTCCGGAGTATGCCACCTTCATCCTGTTTGTTGGGTTGCTTTTCTGATTGACCAAACTTCGAGTCATCGGGTAATTGAGCTACGGATGCAGCATCACCAAGCGCCAAATCTAGTGCCCGCATTCCTAATTCCATGGATAAAGCTGCATCTCTTGTTGTGATACCAGAGACAAGTGGACACATGTCTGATAATAGAACGGAAAATCCTTTCTTCTGCCACAGTTAAGTGTATCAGACAAGAGATTGGCACAGTAGTTTTTAATTACAAACAAAACCATGCAACCTAGAACCATTATCAGGAGCTTCTATAAATGATTCATTCATTAGATATGCCAATCAGAATGTCTTTACAAATCATAAATCGGTCCGTGATATCCATTGAATATGTGGCAAGCACTAGAAAATCGTCAGGTTGTCATGATTCAATAAAAAATAAGTAACCATTCTCTCCCTCTCTTGCAATTGAAATGTTTTGACATCATGCATAATCCCTTTGGAAATAGAGGGGTGTCAGTGCATGACTGCATGGAGACTTTCAGTTTGGATTTTGTTTAAAACCAAAACCAAACCAGGACAAAAGATCAATTTTGGCCTGTAGAAACTCAATGGGTTCGGCGGGTGTTCAGATTATACAGTCAACACTCAACAGGATCAGTTTTTGGGTTTCTTATATTTTGCATTTTAGCAAGCCTAATATGACTTCACAAGTGTAAAACCCAAAGTCCATAACCTCAGAAGTGTAAGACCATTAGCAGGAACCTAAAATGACATCGTACTTTGCATCAGTTTGGTTTGGGTTTCTCTATGAAGACCAAAGTCAGACAAAAATTTTTATGAAACAACGATTTCCTTTTGGTTTCGGTCTTCCAGTTAATTTTTGGCGTTTGGTTTGGTTTTAGTTCTTTTTGCACACCCCTACAAAAATATCTTAAACATCTTTCATCAAACACAATTGTAGAAATTAGAAATTGTTGTAGGATATGGACTCCAATTTGTTTCTGTCAGCAAAAACACGAAACTGGACTCTACAGAGGTTGGTAAGGAGGAGAATAGCATGAAAAGAATAAAAATAAAAACATTATTAGATCCCATCTTTCTAATAAATTCACTGAAATCGGATTGTATAGCAAGAAAGTGGTGGTGTATGTTCAACTTTTAACTTTGTTGGTTCAAGGGTATCAATTGTGAGTGTTTCAGTGTTGTTAGTTTTGTGGGTTTACTACCCAATTCTAATTCAATTTAGCTTGGTTCAAAATTTATTTTAATCATGGTACGCGTAGAATAGGATACATTCCTTTTCGAATTATATAAAACATAAATCAAGGGAAGAAAGTGTTTCCGGTGTGTGATATGAATGTGATAATTGGAATACCTGAGGGGAGAGGTTTCGAAGGTCGTGTATAGGAAGGCTCATAACATCTGCACACACAGTCGAAACCCTTGAATCGCAGTGACTAGAAGGAATCTTCACCTTCTGTTCTGCCACAAAGTCACAAACAATGATTATTCTTCTGCCACCGTCTTAACTCTTGATAAATGAATCAAAGGCAATAACAAATAAACAATAAAACGACCTTAAGATCGATGCCCACAACCACCCCACCATTTTTCAACGGACCTAGACTCTGACAAGCTACCTGCATTTCCATCAACACTTGAACATAATCATCCAATAAAAACTTTATGAACACAAATTTAATTAGGAGGTAGTATTACAAACGATAGCACAATTGGTCAAACCATTTGAATGTGTCCGAATGATTATTATTAGTAAAAAATAGTGTTCTACTTTAGCTCCTTAGCTAGCTCCTGAAATTTCTCTATTCAGTTGTTGTACATCGTCTATATAACTTTCTGTATACCCCCTTTGTAATTTCAGAATACAATACCTTGAAGTTGCATATGGTATCAGAGCACCATCCCATTCTCCAACCCCTACTTCTCAACCCACTTCCCTCCTGTCGGATGCCTTTTCTCACCCTGTACAGCCTTTTACTCCACATACCTCACCATCCACACTGCCAACTCTGTCTCAACCTGTGTTTCAACTCCCACCCCAACGGTCTCCACTTCTCAGGATGAGAATTCCATTCCCCCACCCACCTCCCCTCAGCCACAACGAACACAACGCACCAAAAATAAAAACCCAAAATTACTTCAATTCCTCTTTCATCAAATCCACCACCCTTCATCCCATTCTTTCCACCATTGAACCCAACACTCATACTCAAGCACTCCAAGATCCCAGCTGGCGACATGCCGTGGATCAGGAGTTGAATGCACTCATGCAAAACGGAACTTGGGAATTAGTTCCCAGAGCTTCTCATAACCCAATAGGATGCAAATGGGTATTCCGGGTCAAAAGAAATCCCGATGGTTATATTTCAAAATACAAAGCTCATTTGGTTGCCAAGGGATTCCCTCAACAATATGAGAAGGATTATTTCGACACATTCAGTACAATAGCAAAACCGGTCACTATTCAAGTCATCCTCTCTATTGCTCTCTCTCTCAAAGCTAGCCCTTATGAGTCACGACAACTTGACGTAAAAAATGTCTTTCTTCATGGAACTCTACATGAAGAAGTCTTCATGACTCAACCACTCGCCTTCATTCATTCTCAATTCCCAAACCACATATGCAAACTTAGAAAGTCTCTCTATGGCCCTAAACAAGCATCGAGAGCATGGTACATGTAACTCACATCTTTTCTTCATAGTTGTGGTTTTAGGAAGTCAAGGGCCGATGCCTCTCTAGTTATCTACATTCATGCCAGCATTTTGTGTTTCATTATGGTCTATGTTGATGACATTGTACTTACAGGTAAAAATTCCGACAATCTAAACCAATTCACCCATTCTTTAGCAAAGCGGTTCTCCATCAAAGACTTAGGTCCCCTCAACCACTTCCGTGACATTGAAGTAATTCCTACCCAACATGGTCATTTCCTTTCCCAACATCGACATAATCAAGACATTCTAACCCAATTCAATATGGATGGTGCAAAAGAGGCTGCTACTCCTCTCAATTCTTCAATTGTTCTCACTCCATGGATGGGTCCCTAACTGTTGATCCTACACCTTGCCGAAAACTAGTAGGCTCTTTGCAATATTTGGCTTTCATGAAACCAGAAATCTCTTTTGCTGTGAATCGACTTTTCCGGTTCATGCCTTCCTCGTCCCAATTTCACTGGCAAACATTAAACCGAGTTCTTCGTTACCTAAAAGGCACAGTTCATCATGGCGTGTATCTTAAGCGTGGATCCTTACTTGATCTCCAAAGCATTCTCAGATACGGATTGGGGAGGGATCTCAACTAGTGGTCGCTCAACCACTACTTATATCCTTAATCTGTTCAAACATTATCTCATGGAGATCAACACGTCAGAAATTTGTCTACTGGTCCTCCCCAGAGGCGAAGTACAAAGCCTTAGCTAATGTTGCGGCAGAAATCTCTTGGGTCGAACATTTACTTAAAGATTTTGGTGTTATACACTCGTCTTCTCCTAGCTATTCTGTGATTATACAGGTGCCACGTACTCAGCATATCATTCGCGGATGAAACATGTTGCCTTGAATACTTAACGTCTTTGAATGATTATTATTAGTAAAAAAAAGTGTACTACTTTAGCTCCTTAGATAGTTCCTGTGATTTATCTATTCAGTTGTTATAACTTTCTGTATACTCCCTTTGTAATTTCAAAAATACAATACCTTGAGATTGTATAGGTATAATATCAGAAATTTACGTGTACATTAATGGTAGCACAAACATGAAATCAATCAGAACGTCTTGCAAATGTAATGTTAATTAATTGCATTCAATAATTACCTGAAGCCAAGCACCAGGAGCACAGCCAAGGTCAAGAACAGAAGAACCAGGTGCTATCAATTTGTACTGTTTCTGAATCTGAAGCAGCTGCTCCTCCAATCCAACCAGAATTATTTCAAGTTATCTTATTCTTTAATTTTAATCTTCAAATTAAGGAAAACGGAAAGGAAATTGGGGGGACGAAGAAACAGAGAGAGTGTTATTACCTTGAAGGCAGAACGGGCAACATAACCAAGACGCTGAGCTTCTCTGTAGAAGAAATCTGCAGTCCCACCGCTCATTCTTCCATCACAACCCCTCTGCAAACCATCTATTCTATGTTCCGGTTCCGACCCGACTCTGAGGACCTTTAATGGGCCATTTGGGCCTTAACTTTTGGTGTTTAAAAGTCTCTTGTCTTTAAATTCTGTTTTTGTTTAGTATAAAAAGGAAAACAGAAATTTGATTGTTTGCTTAAAATAAATTCTGAAAACTATAACTTTTTAATTTTTACAAATACAAATTTAAAAACATTATCTTATTGTTCTATAAATCTAATGCCAATATACACAGTCTCACCCATCCTATCATACGGTTATACCCACTCACCTCCATCTCGTCAACAAGACAAGAATGATGGTGGTAGAGGTGATACCGGTGGCGGCAATGATTGTGGTGTGACGGCTCCAGAGATGGTAAGGGCATCGACAAAACCTAGAAATGACGACAGTGGTGGTTGTGATGACGACAACAATGGTTGTGTTCTTGGTAGTAACGGTGGTGACTGTCAACATAATCTGTTCCTTCTACTTTAAAAACCAATATTTTTTTAACATAATTCTTTAAGTCAAAACTAGTTTCAAACTTTCAACAAGTATAAAAATAATTTTCATTTTCAGAAAATCCAAAGAATGTAAAATGAGGAAATCTTCAACAAAAGAACGCTATCATCATCCTAGAAGAACAATATTGATTTAACATACCATACAAGGAAAATGTGAAGGTGTGTTAACCATAGTCTTTAAAAATTAAATATAAGAACTATCATCAAAAATTAAAATTTATTAATAAATAAATGATCTATATATCTTGATAAAATAAAATGCCTGGTACTACGTGTTGTCACCTAGACTAATCAAAAATTTATTTTCCATCCAATTTTTCATATATAATTTTATTAATTAGTTGTCGTCAAATTTATATTTAAAAATAAGTGCTACGTACTTTAACTCGTATAAATTTAATCTTATTAAATGATTTTAATTAATTTTGAGGTTTAACTTATAATTTTAGCTAATTAGACACTTTTCATACATTTAAAAACTATAAGTACTACGGTAGTACGGTATTGATAATGAAGTGTTTTATATACTTTTTTAAATAATAAAATTATTTAAATTGTGTTTTAAGTAAATTTTTATTTTTATTTAATATATGTAAATTTAAAAAAAATGTTTTAAAAAGACGATAAGTACTATTCATACATATCTAAAAACAGAGAAAAAAATTAAATGTCGTTCGTAACAAAAACAATAATAAGATGATATAAGTAGTGTGAGAATCTTATTTTCTAATACATACATATAAAGCGAGTGTGTTGATGTGTGATATTGTATTATTGTGCACAATTTCTCCATTCTATTTATTATTCCTCAAATGTTAAATTTTTTTTCAGCCAATTAACACTTTTTTGTCATGTATGGTTCTTATTGTACATCAATTGTTATTATTGTTTAGTTTATTTTATTTGAAGAATGGTTACGAGTCTTGATAATTCTAATCTTTTTTTGGTATATGTTTATGGATTTAAAAGATGAATATAGATGACCAAAAAGTTTATTGTAATTAGTGTAAAAATATTTGGATTTTGGTCATACTACACATATACAAAAGATTCAATATTTTTTCTATTGTTATAGGTTTGTCGTTAATGTAAACTAACAACAATTTTATAGATTTGTCGTTAATGTAAACTAGCAATAGTGTGTGTGTGTGTGTGTGTGAAGAGTATAAAGGTAGGGTAGTCATCATCTGAGTATAAATTAAGCTTCAAAACTATTTATTATTATCATTTTTAGGTAAATGTTTTTATATCATATATGAATATTAATATATAAAAAACCATAATTCAAGACTCAAGAGGATGTCCAAATATTGTATTTTATACCTTAAACGTAAATTAGTTTTATTTTCGAAAATCGAATATGTGGCATATGTTTTTTAGACCAGTATCTTCATCGAAATATGGATTAGTTGGTCGTATCGCAAAGAGAAATTCATTCACATATATGATTGGTAAACAAAGTAACTACTTTCAAAAACATTCATCTCAATATCTGAATGTCACTCAGTCACTATATATAAATTAATGATTACATGCACCAAATTATCTTGTCATATTATTAACATGATAAAACAAAACACTCAAATTTACCGAAAATCGTAATACTATTCTCTCCATCACACATACAAAGTTACAAAGGACACGTATACATGATCCCTTGAATAAAACATTCTATAAATTCAAGGCCTCAAGGATGTGATTATGCATTTATTAATAATCCTATGATTATACATTCTATAATGTATCTGTTTTTTTATAACTTTTATTGTATTTAGTTTTATAAATACTCGAATACGTAATTGTGAACACATTCTTATTATATTTATATATACATTTTGATATAAAGTTCACTACCGTCCGGATTATTTTCAATTGACATTTTTTTTATGAATTAAATTTTTAATGTTTTATTCAATATATAATGATTTTGATTTTATGTTATAACATTTAATATATTTTATTTATAAAAATTCAATTATAAAATTATGATTGGATATAAAATTTACATTGACCAAGACAGGATCGTAAACAAAAAACTTAAAAAAAGAAAAAAAATCAACACTATAAACCAGATCGAATTATATTGTTTGGTACCAACACCTATTCTTGTTCGAACCGTCGGTTTTACCGACTATCAATTTTTACGCAGCCCAATCAACAAGTGTGGGACGCAGGCCAGGCACCTCATCACAATCCCTGAAAAGTAAAAAGTACAACACCCCTAAGGAGGACGGAATGGCGGTGACTCAGAGCGGGATGCCATTTGGCATTGGGATGGCAGCCCAAGGCAGTACCGCTAAGTTGACCCAATGCAGTAACCCTGTGTGGTGCACCCATCCTCTCTCTCACTATGCAAATTTCCTTTTACAAAGTTTTATGTGTGAATTGTATTTCTAAGTGGTACGTAAAGATGACTATTATGGTACTTTCAATAGGATATATATAGGCGTAATAGGCAATTTGAGAAAAGCAGATGTGACGCTGATATGATCAGTGATACAAAAAGATGAGAGGAGACTAGGGGTGAGCGACGGAGCCGATTTCCTGAACCCGAACCGGACCGGTACCGAAGTACTATATTCGGTTCGGTTTTCATATTAGTTAAAAATCGATTTTCGGTACTCACGGTTTCGGTGCCATATTTTTACCGAATATACCGACCCGAACCGAATACATAGGTTGATTTGGATATTCGGTGTTCGGTATTTGATATTAAGATTTGATATTAGCGTTCTTTGTTTTGATAGATATTTGTAACTTCTAAACTATACAATTGGTTTAATATTTTGTTATTCGTATTCTTTGTTCAGCATTAGGAATTCGGTATTCGGGTGCAAGATTTGGTAATGTATGTTTGGTATTTTGTATCTCTTCCTTATTCGGTCCCAATACGTGACTGGCACCGAAAACCCGGTCCCAGAACCGGAACCAAAACGGCACCATATAAACTTATACGGTTCGGTATTCGGTTCTTTCAAAACTAATAATTCGGTTTCAGTATTTTCGGTACGGTCCAGCACCGAGCTCACCCCTAGAGGAGACCACTCTCCCACGGCAAAAGAAGTGGTCATCATTTTGTATCACAGTCCCACTGTCCACGTCAGCATTACATCAATTTTTTTCTTTTCATCTCTTCTAAAACCATGAAATAATCATTATTCTGTAACACTAAAAATACACACGCAACTATATAACATGAAAAGAAAAAAACAGTATGAGAGAGAGGAGGTGCAGCAGTCTCAGCATCTCATCCTATGGTAATTTCAATAGGATAAATAGATGTAACAGGCAACTAGAGAAAAACTGATATGACGCTGATATGATCAGTGATATAGAAAGATGAGAGGAGACCACTCAGTGGTCATCATTTTGTATCACAGTCTCACTGTCCACGTTAGTGTTACATCAATTTTTTTCTTTTCATCTCTTTTAAAACCACGAAAATAATCATTTTTTTATCACTAAAAATACACACACAACTATATAACATGAAAAGAAAAAAACAGTATGAGAGAGAGGAGGTGCAGCAGTCTCAGCATCGCGCAAATTAGGCGGTACCGTTAGGGGGAGGTGTCGCCAAGGTACGGCCCGAATCCATCCCATACAACGGTTTTGTGACCCCACACCACTCCCATTCCCCTAACAAGGGTAGATGCATTCTTGCTTTCTTTAACACGCCTAATAATAATCACAATTACTTCTATTAGTCTTTATCTAGTTGGTATTATGGTTGGTATACTCTTATCATCTCAGATTCTTAATAAGCGAATATAATACAAATACATTGACTAGAATAAATTATAGTTTCGTAAATCGCAATCCATGACGTTTTCTATTATATGAATCACCCCAACCCCGATGTCACCATGTGATATTAATTATTAATATATACATATATGCAACCAACTATCAACACACCGCCAACCATCCTTGCACCTCCATTCCCGGTTTCAAAATTCAAATGCTTACCTCACCTGCTACCATCCAACAACACGTACTTGGACGATGCACTGACCACCTGTATACGCAAAAACCACTGTGCACACACAATCTTGCAGCGTAATTCCGCAGTAGAAATATATGAACAAGAGAAACTAAACCACCATTTAGAAAACATAAATTTTCACAAACCCTCAATCTTTTGTATGAAAAGCGACATAAGCATCAAACCGCATGATTTCAGGGGTGGGTGAGTATGAATAATGAAATGCTAATCATTGGCCTACATTACTCGACTCCTAAATACTAATGAAGTATGATAGTTACAGGAACCCAAATGAACAAGGATGAATATTTGACAAAGAATATCCATCTAACTTTACTATTTGGTTATCGCCACTAATAAAAGTTGATGTACATACCCCAGAGAAGAGAGATTATGAGGTTGTCCTTCAGGCACAAAATCTGGATGCTTCATTTGTCTATGTTCCAACAAATACAATATCACCAGTAGGACATCCAGGAGCAGCCGACTTCCATCTTACTTAGCCTGCTTGCCAAACATGGTACAACAGATAAGTGTACTTATATCATCTTACACGATAAGTGTTTGTCACAAATTAATAGAGTATCAATCTAAAATGAACTACCATACTTTCTAAAATCGTAACCTCCCAACGAATTCAAATGCAATACATAGTAACTTAGCCCAGCAAGAGAAGCATCCCATGATCTCCGGTCCGTCGAAGGAAATTTTTAAAAAGAAATGATTTAATAAATGGGTTTCCAACAAGATAATGCACATATAATGCGTCCTTTCCACCCTTGCAGCATCCAGTGTCCATCTTCATCAATCCCAAAGTCTCTGTGGTAGCATGACCTCACTCTATCTTTAGCCATCTTCAAGATTTCTTGGTTGAGTGGGACCTGGCGAAATCCAGCCCTCAGGTTACGGACCTGCCATTGTTTGTATGTTTCAGGTCTCTCAATCCTCTCACCACCTTCACAAGCAATGACGTTCATTGCTTCTTGTCCCCATATCGTTCTCTCAATCAGCATTCTCTCCTCAGTCTCACGGGAAGCATTGGCCTCGATCATATCAAACATAGAAGAGAAGAAAAACAGAGCTTCTCTGAACCTGGTGATGAAGAAAGGGGCATTGTAGGAGCCATTAATAACACCCTGTATAAAGAGATCTGGTTTCATTCTACTAATAAGGTTTAGAACTTTATTCCGTGGACTGTCCACTATGACTGTCTCGTCAAGCAAGAATCTAAACCTATATGCACAATTCACAACTAGTGTTTCTTCACTATCAAGCTCAAGATCCTCAATTGTGATCGTTTCCCACTTTTGAGCTATGGCCTTGAACTTGAACGGAACATTAAAAGTTTCTGCATAATTTGCTAACCTACGTCCGGTCTCCTCGACCCTCTGGGATGGTCGAAAACCAGGACAGGGAAAGTCAATCCCTGTGATACGAAGTTCAGGTGGACCACCAGGCCTACTTGAGAGCCGTTGTATGAAACAAGGCCATTGGAAGCCATAAAGAATACCAAAATCTATTATATGTAGCTTTGGCTTGTTCTGGGCAGTATGCAAAATAGTCTTATTAGAGAAAAAATTGGAGATCTTCATAAAAGGGCAGCAGCTTAGATACAAATGGTAAGCTTTCAATACATCCACAGCAGATGTAGGCCTGGAAAGGAGTGCTTTGTATATTTCAGTTCCTGAGCCGGCCATTCGTGCTTCAAGACCAGCAGAGAAGTAATGTGCCAATCTTTGCATTCCGTCACCCGTGGGAGAAGAATGTTCTCTTATCTGCTTCAGTAGATCGACTGCACTCCTTTGGTCATTCGCTGCAACAGCTTGCGCACAGAGGCTTAGGAGTGTTCGCAAATCCACTACATCCTTTTTAACACCTTTCTTACCACGACCCTTACCCGTGTTACTCTTCTGTTGTACTCTAGTGGCCCCATTGTGGACAAATCTACTTTGACAATGGTTTGTTCCTCCATTACAAAGCAGCACATCATCAAACATCTTGGACCTCACAGTTGGCTCCGTGTAAATCGCAGATTGCTTGGCAATCCTCCCATCCTGAACAAGATCTTTGGAATAAGGATTTTTCTTTCCTCTTGGTTCTTCTGAAATAGAATTGCTTTCCAGTTTCTTCTCTGCCTTACAAATCATAGAATAATCTGATGTAGCCCACAATTGATCTAACGTCCTATCACCGCCAAGAACCAATCTACTCG
Organism: Centrapalus pauciflorus; assembly: GCA_020465985.1. Taxonomy (NCBI): domain Eukaryota; kingdom Viridiplantae; phylum Streptophyta; class Magnoliopsida; order Asterales; family Asteraceae; genus Centrapalus; species Centrapalus pauciflorus. The sequence goes on along the minus strand of JAANYP010009342.1, from coordinate 755,979 downwards.
ATCCTCCAACACCAATTTGAAACTGCATAGCAGATCTGCTACTGTCAAGCATATCAGAACCATTTTGAATACTCACAGGTGATTCCACAAAACAATCTGTAACAGTACCACCACTGCTTGACGAACAATAAGACGACTGAGATCTAGACAGTGAATCAAGATCGACAGAAACACTAGATACAAGAGGAGAGTCGTAATCGCTAACATCACTACCAAGACCTTTACTGCTTATGAAACTGTTACCACCAAAACCATCATAGTCCCCTATCGTAATCTCATCCTTGCCATCATTATCATACAGAGGTACTGTAGGATGGAGACTACCTAAAGGAGGTTCATTTACCATAAGAGCATCATAAAATGATTTCTCTGCGGCTTGAAGGGCAGCAGACTCTTGGAGCATGCAAGTCTTCTCCTCTATGTTTTCTTCCATGAGCATCTGATTGATGTACTTAAAAACTACATCACTGAGGTCAAAATCTTCATGAAGATCACCTTCATGGTTAGAGCTAGAAGATGGACTAATCCTGCTAAGGCTCAGATCAGATAACTCTGGAGTATGAGTAGAATTTTGATCCAAAAATGTTTCGTTCAGACTCATGGCTTTAAGAAACTTCTGATCTGAAAGAACTGCGGCAGATCCATTGAATTTTACAGCGTTGAAATTCAATACACCATAATCACCATTCCATCGCCCATCCATGACCATCTATCTATCACAGGAGGGAAAAAGTCGTCTCACCTGAATCCCTCAACATTCAGATCAAACAATTCAATTCATTATATAATAGACGAGTTAGTTTGTAAATTCATAGGATCATATGCAATTGAAAATCGCTGGAGTTAACATAAAACCAGAATTACGTATTCTAATAAGATTATCTAGGAATAGTCAAACAAAACAACATATACTAAATGATGAACTCCATTGACGAAAAAAAAACGAAAATTAACAATTTTAAGTGTACAAGAAAGACATGAATCTGCGATATGCAAGAGCAGAGCTCTTCATATGTCAAAAGCAAGCATGAAGATTGAAGGGGAAATTATTTAGGTTGATATTACATAAAACCGAAGTTATTGTTGAATCTAACAACCAAACAGCATCATAAGAGTATCTCCATAGAATCAAATGTATGCATGGGTGAATGAGTGATGTACCTGAACAAAAACCCTAGAAATGGAGCAACAGAACCGTGTAGAGAGAGACGTACAAAGTGTGTAGAATATGAGGGGAAGACCAGGAAGGGGGGTCGACAATTTTAAAGGTATTAGAGGGAAAATCTTGACCGTTCAATATTACGAAACCAGATAGAGGCATAGAGCTATGCTTCATAAACAAAAAAAATGCCTCGAAAAGGAACGTTTCGTCGGTGTTAAGTTGAAATTTTTTACGTGTCGTTTGGTTCATTGAATGAAATTCTTTTAATACATGTCATATGGCCCACTATATATATATATATATATATATATATATATATATATATATATATATATATATATATATATATATATATATATATATATATATATATATATATATATATATATATATATATATATATATAGGGTCGAGATCCATGGGGTACCATGTTAGACTGGGGAACCGGAGTCCGGTAATGTTTGGTTACAATAACAAAAGGGTAGTATAGTCAATTTATTTTATTCTATTTCAGATGTGATAAATATTGATTTGGTAAATCCCTTAAATTTAGGGATTTCCTACGAATATCACGTCCTCAACCGCATCTTCATCAATAAAACGTATTGGTTCCTCCCTTCCTGATCGCATATACTGGAACTCTTATTACTAATCGGAGCTTTTTTTTCTGCTGATTAAACCCAAACAATCTGAAATTCATGGATGGAGAACAACATTGCAATGCTCAATTGGATCCTGGAATGCTTACTTCTGAACATGTTCAACCAGACTTGTTCAACAATGGTTTTTTTTTTAATTTTAATCAATCTTTTCATGGAGTTTTTGGTTTCACATGTGATTTTCAACATGATCTTTCAGTATTTATGAATCAATAATGTGTTCAAACTTATTGATCATGTTGAGTTGTTTTGTGAGTTATTGAACATGTTCAATTACGTTACTGAACATGTGCATCATAACGTCCAGACCTTTTATAACATTTTTTGTTCGATTTGAGTGCAAATATACATATCTAGTATTGAAAAAAATGCAAGTATTTCTACTGCATAAGTTCAACAGAAAGGGGATTGCATTATAAACCTTGTTTGAGGATTTTGAACATGTTCAATTGTGACAGTATCATTGAACATGTTCAATTACGTTACTGAACATGTGCATCATGACGTCCAGACCTTTTATAACTATTTTTGCTCGATTTGAGTGCAAATATACATATCTGGTATTGAAAAAAATGCAAGTATTCCAACTGCACAAGTTCAACCGAAAGGGGATTGCATTATAAACCTTGTTTGAGGATTTTGAACATGTGCATTTAGTGTTCATCTATAGATTAAAACACAATTAACATGTGTATTAGTGAAATTTTGAAAATACATATGTGCAGAACTTGAATTAGGAAAACATTTTAATTGGTATTATAGTCTTTTAACACATTGAACGTGTGTAATGTCTTGTTACGTGATGTATTAAACATGTGCAATTATATAAATCTTGAGAAAGGGCTATGAACATGTGCAGTAAATAGCATTGTGCAATACTTTGAATAACATGTGGTATCATGATTTTGAACATGTGCAGTTAGTGTTCATCTATGGATTATTGATGGAAATTTGCAAATATTTGTGTGCAGAAATTGAATTAGGGGTATACATATCTTGTATTAAAAAAATACAAGTATTTCTACTGCACAAGTTCAACAGAAAGGGGATTGCATTATAAACATTGTTTGAGGATTCCTACTGCACAAGTTCAACAGAAAGGGGATTGCATTATAAACCTTGTATGAGGATTTTGAACATGTGCATTTAGTGTTCATCTATAGATTAAAACACAATGACATGGAACCATAATTATGACTAGAAAAGAGAGTTGATAATAACTCTTGAAGTTGGACAGAACAAAAAAGAACAGAGGTTGAAGACGATTGTGATTGTGGCCATGTTGGTCTGGTCGCGATAGGGCTAAATTCCACTTAACACAAAAGGTTAATTGTTTGGAAGAGAGTTTTACCTTTTATTATGAATACGTCAATTTTAATATTCATTTAGACTGTGCACAAATAGATTTGCACAAGTGCAATAGGGGGATTTCACATGTGCATGAAGGGTTTGAAATAATTTCAAATTTGCAGTAAGGGGATATAATACTTACATTTGTGGTGTTCCAATGAAACAAACATATTTGGAATGAGCAGTTGTAACAACAGAATGCACATATTGCACATTTGCAAAAGCTTGATGAACTTGTGCAAAACCTAACATTGCAAAAACTAACATCTTGCAAAAGCTTGGTCGATTTAACAACAGAATGCCCCTTGCACATTGCACAAACTAACATTTGCAAAAACTAACATTTTGCACATGTGCAAAACCTATCACATTGAATGTATCGGCATTGTAGAACCACATTTGGTATAACACAAAGGTAATTCGACCATAAGGGTTTTTCAATATTGGCTTCCTGAACAAGTATAACGCATAAAAAAGTAGCAATGTTTGAACAAGTGCAAAAACTAGTACTTTGCACATGTGCAAACGGATTTGTAGGAAAAAAATGAAAAGCATCGACAATGTAACAACCACAGTGGGTATAAAAGAAAGGGAATTTCATATGGGTTTTTCAATATTTGAGTTGCTGAAGTAACATTCGAATCTGTACATAATGATTGAATTCGATTATGATGAACATGAGCTCGGAAAATCAAACGATCGTATAAAATACTTACGTTTTATCAATACGATTGTGTAGGATTTGTAGCGGACAATATTTCCTCCGGGAAGGCGACGATAATTGTGTAGGGTTTGGAGCAGACTTCTGATGTTGATGGCGAGAAGTAATGGAGAAGGAATCGTGGAGAGAGAAGTTTGGAATGCTCTGTAACAACAGAATGAGATATATGTGGGATCATAGAATCTTTTTTATTCTAATTAAAATTTTTCATTCCAATAATGCCCCTCTAACTAAAACTAGATGATATTAATTTGACTATTATTTTTGGTATTAAATAATCATTTTAATGCAAAAATGATTGGCTGTGAGTGGTACCCCGGTACCCCAGTCTAACTTGGTACCCCATTGATCTTGAATCTATATATATATATATATATATATATATATATATATATATATATATATATATATATATATATATAGGGAGGTTCAATTGAAAATCAACATGCATCGGAAAACTTTGGAAAACCAACATACACCACCACAAATGCATCACAATTTCTGCGTGACGCATCAAATTCCCCGCGTGATGCACCAAATTCTCGTGTGACGCACCAAATTCCCGCGTGATGCATCGACTTTCTGCGTGATGCATCACCTGATCCAATGGCTATAAAGTGGTTCCCGGGTTTTCTGATGCATATAGGTTTTCCATTGAACCCACACCTATATATATATATATATATATATATATATATATATATATATGGGGGTTCAATGGAAAACCAACATGCATCGGAAAACCTTGGAAAACCTCCATTCACCACCACAAATGCATCACAATTCCCGCGTGATGCATCGAATTCCCGCGTGATGCACCGTCTTTCTGCATAATGCACCTGAAAATTTGTGAAAACCGCACTGCACCACCACAAATGCATCAAATTTCCCGCATGATGCATCAAAATCCCGCGTGATCCATCAAATTTCCCGCGTGATGAAGCAAAATCCCGCGTGATGCATCACTTTATTTACGATCATGCCACCGCGTTTTTCATGAAATGCATCAAATCGGACGGTATGCGTAGGTTTCCACAGTTTTCCGGTGCATAGTGGTTTTCCATTGAACCCACCCCTATATATATATACACACACACACACACACACACACACACACACGCTAATCATAAATTATAGTCCGCTAAAACTTATCATAAACCAAATTAAATAATTGTCATTTTATTTTAACTTGTATCAATATTTTCAAAAGGATAAAAGGAAAGAATACTAAGTAAATTAAATTGTTTCACGAATTACTGACATCAAAATTAGGGTTTGTTATGAAAAAAACAACATATTTTCATATATTTTGCGTTTTCGTCCCTCCATGTTATTTTTTCATAAAATTCTGAAGTTAACTTTTTCTTTTTGGTTTAGTGAAATTTGGACATTATATAGATACCGGTTTTTCAATTTTTAAAAACTATGTTCACAAATTATAACTGGAGTCTAATGTCCAAATTTCACTAAACCAAAAGTAAAAAAATAACATGAGGTTTTTATGGAAAAAAATAACATTGAGGGACGAAAACGTGAAAACATGTTGGTTTTTTTTATAATAAACCCTCAAAATTACAAATGATAAAAAGAAAATTAAAAGATAAAAACAAATAGAAATCAAAGAAGTCATAAAAAACGAAAAGAAAAGGAAAACTTGAAGACAACATAACGATATTTTGAAAACAAATAATCCGTAATTGTTTTGATAATATATAACAATAAGAAAAGAAAACACACGTAGAACAAAATATGTCTCTATATATATTTAAATAATAACACTAAAATCCTATGTGTTAATTCACTATTTATCAAAAAATAATAATACATTCTATTATTTTTAAAATATAAGATAAGTTATATTTTTAAAATTTTAAAATAATATAAAATAGCTAATTTAGCAAAATATCATCAATCTAATATAAACTACATTTTTTTACTTATGAAAAAGTGTGGTAGGATTAACTCTAACGCTAATAATCACTTATTAATGTATGCAATCCAAACACTTTAGACCAATTATTTGTGTTATTGTAATCTAATAAGCTAATAATGACGTTCATAACGCAAAACCAAATATTAATTAAAATATATAAAATAATCATAAGAAATTAGAGTTATTGGTTAGACTAGTTTTCTAACACACTTATTATGTAGATATCCTTGATAAAAATTATTCACACAAATTGTGTTTAAGTCTAAAATTAAAATATATCAATATTATTTTTGTATATAATAATTTTAAGTTCAATTTTAAAGTTTCATACATTTGAAAATTTAAAAAAATCCAATTTAATTTACTAATAATTTTTATTATAGATAATATTTAGATTTGATTTGAATATAGATTAACTAACAAACTAATAATTGTCAATAAGGTAATGATGACAAGTTACTTCATTAGACAATGATAAATGATAAATAAAGTTAATTATTTATTGTAACACCCCTTCCGATCCCGGAAATTCCACGTCAACACATAATAACTCCCTACAACTTCCATAACTCTTTTTCACAATTTCACAACTCATAACACGGATTTGCTATCAAAATCACAATTTTCTTACCCTTGCTCAAGAACACCACAAGATTGAAGGATTTGGAGGATTAAATCACAATTTTTGCAACTGATTCAAGCTTCTTGTTAGCTCCAACACTTACGCGCACACACACACAATCACTTCTGTTGAGCTTCCAAAAAGGAGAAAGGGGAAGAAAAGGCACACGTGTATGTGTGTGTGTATATATATATATATAATATTTATATTTTTTGTGGGTTCAGACTCAATAACCCGAATCCGATATCACAATTTCATAATTAATATACCCTTAACCCATTTAAATCCACGAACCCATAAACATGATTAATCCACTAATATCACAACCCAGTGACATGTAACTCACAAACCCGACACGTATATATATCCACTAATCGGGCTATCATTCGACCCACGCAATAATAATATATTAAACATCCACTAAAATAATTACACGCAATAACTCTGAAAACGGGATGTTTTAATATTTTTAGATTATAAAAATGAAAAATTGTATTTATTTATGCTGCTCAAACGTTAAGGTGAAATGTGACATTTATGTATTCATTCTTACTATATATAAAGATTAAATTATAATATATTTTATTTGAATTAAATAATACTTTCTTTGATTTGAATGGCTTAAACCTTTTAAAGACATATGACAAATTAAAATATAAAGTTAACATGTCACATGTTAAATGAGATGATGACAAGTAACATATTGCTTACTTATTTATTATTAGTATCTATAAATAGATAGATAGATCAAAGTTTATATTATATGTTTTGAAATGTTATTAGAAACAAAACAGTATTTATTTCTATACATTGCGATCAAACCATATTATTCTAGTTTATTTACAATATCATTGTTAAAAACAATACAATAGTTTTATTAATATACATTGCGATTAGACCGTTTATTTGAGTTTATTTAGATTATGATATTCAATTTATTATACTAACGTATTTGTTAGAAAACATTATTATAATTACTAATAAAGTAATTATATTTAATTCCTTTAGATAATCGAATGATCGAAAGGGTTTTTAGTATCATCATATACAATATCAGAAGCACTTGAAACGATGGCATTAACGACTATGTTAAAATAAAAACAAAAAAAAAAGTAAAATTAATAATTTCAGCACTATAATATTACACGATTATAATATTCGAGGAAATATATGATTGGATCTCGAGAATAAATTTAAATTGGGTAGCAGACTAGCAGAGTGCTATAATACTATAATATGCAATTGATATTCTCTAGAGTTATCCTTTGGCAGTACATGATGTATTTTCTAAATAACTTTTGATGAATAATTAATCAATTACATAAAATATATGTAGAAACTTAAATTTAAACCATATAATGTTAATTTTTTTAAAGAAATTTAAGCAAAGTATTATTCTTTGACATAGTTGTTATTCATTTAATTTTTTAAACATATATGAATAGTAGTATTTTAAAATATTTATATATTTTTAGTTGATATAATTTAAGATTTTTACTTTATATTTGAAGTTATATATAGATTATGAAATTTAATACTTTCTTTATAGGGTTTATCTTTAGGTTAGCTAAAAATTAAAATAAATAACAATAACAAATAACATTATTGGATAATATCAAATAATTGATAGAGTTAATTATTTATTGGTATTTATAAATATTAAAAAAGAATTCTATTAATATCATATTTTATTTCTAAAATAATAAAATTTATTTATTTTTTCTAGCGTTCCTTGTTAATATTATAATTTTTTCAGTTCATATATAAATTTATTTATTTTCATATATTTGTTTTAAAATTTTGTTATATATTTATATATTTTTAATTAATATAATTTAAAATTTTTTATTTTATTAAAATTATTTAAGGTTTATAGATAAACTAGTTTATGTCCCACGTATAATAGAATGTATTTATTTTTTACAAAAATTATAATTGTATTTATATTTTTTATTATTTATAAATTAAAAAAATAATAGAGTGTATATATCTTTGAAAAAAAATCATAATAAGTTGATTTATCTTTTATGTTTATATGATAATAAGTTATATCTATCTTTTATGATGAAAGAAGGAGCTCACACATAATAAGTTATATCTATCTTTTATGATGAAATAAGGAGTTGACGCATGACATTTTTTGTTCTCACATTAAAAGGGAGGTACATGATTTGTAAAAACGGGCTATGAACACATATTTTAAAATTTAAAAATAAAACAAATAATCTAATGTAAACCACGTATATATAATTTAATAATATCATATATTTGAGTAAATTATATAAATTGTCCTTGTGGTTTATAACAAATTACAAGTTTTGTTTCTAACTTTAAAAAACTACACTGGTATTTTAAAACTTTGTCATGTTTTCAGCCCCTAAGCAACTCAATTTTTTAAAATTTAGTTTTGCCCAAACAAGTTAATTTCACTTATGGAAATAATAAATCAATTTATAATTTTCTTTATATTTAGTTATTTGTATATTTATAAATATTTTTAATAAGTAATATTTTACTTATTGTTATAAAATTTATTTACAAATTATTTATGTATTTACATGTAGCTATTAATTATATATATATATATATATATATATATATATATATATATATATATATAGAATATGGTTCGTGTGAGTACCTAAAAAATGCAGAGTACCGTGAGTACCTGTGAACACACGAGTTTTAGATGTGAACATGCTCCGAAAAAAAGTTTTTTTTTTAATTTTTTTTTCATATTAATTTAGATACAAATAATATAAGCCTATTCGTAAAAGAATTACACACATTCACACTTTCTAATCTCTTAAAAGTCATGTGAACGTGAAAAAATTCATGTGAACATGCTTAGCTGTGAACATACATTCACAACAGTGCAGTTCATGTGAACTTGCACGTTTCACATAGTTATAGTGTGTGTTTGGGTGTGATTTTTTGCAAGTAGTCTTATATTATTAATTTAAACATGATTATGAAAAAATTTTTCAAAAAAAATGGTTTTAAGCGGGGTACCTCCGGTACTCCGCAAACCTAGTGGTACTCATTTGAACCCAATTCTATATATATATATATATATATATATATATATATATATATATATATATATATATATATATATATATATATATATATATTTGTACATTCATCCGTTTTGAGAAAAATATTTATTTTTTAAGTAATTTTCATTTTATAAAATATTTTTCCAATCTATTTATATATTTAATTAATTTATAATTTTTATATTCATATATTAATTCTTAAATACTATTAATGTTGTTTTTGAAATACTAAATGTGTAAAACATGTACATTCATTTATAAATTTTAAACATCATTTATTCTTAATTTATAAAGTTTTATTGGTAAACTATTGTATATTCTACATATGAATCATTGTTAGTAAATTGTATTATTATTAATAAATTTTAACAAGTTCGTAATCCTTTTAGAATTTTTAAAATTTTTATGGATGTAACATATCATTTTTTCTAATGTTTGAAAAATATAAAATATTAGTTCAATTGTTATGGATCATTCTTTCAATTTTTTTCTCATCACTTATATTTTTAGTTCACAATCAACAAATTGTAAGTAACTTTTAAATTATTTCAAAAAAAAACTATTGATAATTTTAAATAAGATTAAAAACCACTGTTTTATGACTCTATTTTATAGTAAAAAATAAAACACTATTTTAATATTTAGAAACAAAACATTATTTTATGACATTAAATAAATATTAAATCTTATTTATAATTATCAAAGGTTTTTAAAAAATTAAAAGTTTCTCATATTTTTTTGTTCGTAAAATAAAAAGAAAAAATAAGAAAAAAAATAAATTAGGGAATTTATATTTAATAATTGAACAGATATTTTATACCATCCAAACATTCAAAAAAATGATTTGATATACTCATAAAAAATTTAGAATGCTAAAAAAGTTACAAGATTGTTAAAGATTATTAAAATTAATATAATTTTACTAACATCATTTCATATGTAGAATATATAATATAATAAAAATTTATGAAATAAGAACGGATGCTTTTTAAAATTTATAAATGAATGTACATATTTTACATGTTTAACATTTCAAAAAAAATGAATAACATTTAAAAATTAGTTTGTGAAAATAGAAAAATATAAATTAATCATATATATATATATATATATATATATATATATATATATATATATATATATATATATATATATATATATATATATATATATATATATATAGAATCAGGTTCATCAGCGTACCTATGAGATTCCAGCGTACCCTAATGTGAATGATCATTCACATATATTTTTTTTGAATAGACACGTATAAAACAACATTATAAGACTTTTTTTCAAAAGGAGCAACATCATAAATCTTGTGAATGGTAAAAAAAGATCATGTGAATGGTCATTCACACCATTCACATGGTGTGAAATGACCATTCACATGGATGACCATTCACATAAATATGCATTAAGCATTCACATAATTTTTAAGGACACATAAAGTGTGAATGTATGTGAAATTCATATATCATGTGTATAACATTAATTTAAACATGGTTATGAGAAAAAAAATTAAAAAAAAGTTTTTTAAGGTTGGTACCTTCGGGTGCACTTGATTTCGACAGGTACCTTTTTGAACCTGAATCTATATATATATATATATATATATATATATATATATATATATATATATATATATATATATATATATATATATATATATATATATATATATATGAAAAAACATTTATAAAAGAAAATTTGATAAACGAAATATATATTTCATAAAAAGAGATGGATGTAGAAATAATTAAATATATGTTCCAGATTAATAGGTTATATTTATAATAACATTAATAATAATATTATTAATAACAATGAAACTTATGAATATATAGATAAATACATGAATAATATCTAATTAAATTTTATAATACTAATTAAAAATATCACTTATAATTAAGCAATTACAAATATACAAATGATATTATATAAATTAAAAATTAAATTAATTGATTAGAGACCATGTGAATTCATCTGTAAGGGTAAATTTGGTATTATTAAAAAATTGAATTGATTGGGAACTGAAAGTATGACAAAGTTTAAAATATGGCCTGTCCGTGTAATTTTTCAAAGTTAGGAACGAAATTTGTAATTTAGTATAAGCCATAAGGACTATTTATCTAATTTACTCTGTATAGTAATAATAATTGTTCCCAAAAAAAACAAAGTTCCTAAAATGGTGATATGACCATATTAAAAAATTGCATTGAAGGGTTAATTTAACAATATCACGATCCATGTTCCATGAGTTTGAAAGATTCTAATAATAGAAACTTTTAGCATGAAAAAAAATTCTGGGCTAAAACCATATTTCGAGCAAACGACATGAACGATTTACCCAACTTATTCCTTTTTTTTTTTTTTTTTTTTTTTTTGCAAAATCAAATTTTTTTGTTTTTTATTTGACGTATATATATATAATATATGTTAGTATTATAGAATTGAAAAATGTCGATTGCTAAAAATAACAATAATTTTTGTTTTTTTTGTTTGTAGCAAATGTATTTATTTATTATCATTCATAGAGTCACCTTTTGTATTTTTATAATATATACTATCTACTTTTGTATTTTGTACGATTAATAACATTAAGTTTTGTATTGTTTTATTATTTATATCAATATTTTTTTAATTTTTGTTATAAATGATAAAAGAATGCATAAATTAATGTGATTAATAATAAAAGTAAACAATATCATTGTAAACGTTAAAAAAAATAAAATTTATTATTACTTTTAGCAATTATCACGATTAAAAATTAAAAAAGATAATGGAATGACAAATGGACATTTGGTGATTGGACAAACACCCCACCACCACCATTGTAAATGTGCGAGTATCAACACTCCATCAAATTAGGAATAGAAAAATAGAAGCTTCCTTCATTTTGATAACATGCCGCCAACTCCGCTACTTGTCATTTTTTATCAAACCATTAACCTGTAATTTTGTATCATTTATAACAATAAACGACAAACAAATATTTTTGATACATATATGATTAATATTGTTATTTTCATTAGTTATATCATTAAAATTTCTTTTATATTTATAGCTTTTAGATGAGTTTAGAATTTTTTTTACTTGAATTTTTATGTTATCTGTAATACAAATTTCAAACTCATTACACTTCAAACATAGGATAAATTTATTTTACATTATATTATTATTTCCATTTCATGAATACAAAACCTATATAACTATGACGTAAAATATTCTTTCTATCGTGTATGTAAACATTATGACGATTATGTAAAAATCATATATGTAAAGTTGCATAAGTACGTACACACATACACACACACACATATATATATGTGTGTGTGTGTGTGTGTTAAAACAAAAGACAATACATAACTTATCAAATAAAAACAAAAAAATACGAGGCATATATTAAAATAAAATAGCAACTAAATCGAAAGAAGAAAATACAAGGTATAAAAAGAATAATAGAAGTATAAATCAATTACATGCCATATTGTAAAATATAATACAACAAAAATTATCATCATACTTGTACATACATAATGTTCTCGTTCTGCGATTGTATATGTTCATGTACCTCTCAATCAAGGAATATATACTTTAAAAAAAAAAAAAGAATTAAGGACGTACAAGGATAACCATGACAATTAAATAATTAAAACCGTGTTTTTGTTTTAATAAAAAAACATAATTTAATTAATATTAGAAATTAGTCTCATTCAACTTCAAACTTGATTGCTTAATATACTTGATATTTAGTTGACGATGACATTGACATTTGTATAGCATTTGTCGTTTATTAAATTTAATTTAAATTATATGTAGTTAATTTTAGACCTAATATATTAATTTGATTAATAATTAAATAGCTTTTATATATATGAATCAATGCATTGTGTCGTCGTTGCCATTTAAAGCAAAGCTGAAGGCAACTATTGCCATGTCACATGTGTCCTTTCCTTCTATCCTTAATTCCTTCCTTACCTTACATCTATGCCTCCTATTCACGCTCTTCAATTCCTCCATGTTGAATGAATAAAAATTAAGGGATTTTTAGGTCTCAAGTTTCAAACATTTTATGATTAAAATCCCAAACCATTTTTGTTGTCACAGAAAATCTCTCATCTTATTTAAATCTCACTAAACCAATATGTTACGTATCACGTACAACCAGAAACTACCGACGAGTTATTTAGCGACCGTTGAAGCCTCCGACAAGTTTTCCGGTGACCGATTTGGTTTCTCGTTTACGAATAGATGCACTTAAATCTCCCACGGTGACAAATACACCTCAGATGAAGCCACCGCCAATGCTTGAAGCTTTGATTTGTTCATCAACATATTGTTGATTTACGCTTTAGATTTAATATATTAGGCTTTAAATTGTTGAATTGTTTTTTATTTTCCATTATGTTCTTGAAATGGTTACCAAAGAAGTGGTGGCTATAACAAAATGCAACCGGTTAAATTGTTTGTAGGTCACTTCTCGAGAAAGATCATTATCTTAATAAGTTTTAGTTGATTGAGGTTTTTTTATGACAAGAAAAATGGTTTAATTAACTTGAGGTTTTTTTTACGTAAAAATCTCTAAAATAAAAGAAAATGAAGAGTAGCCAAAAGACTTAAATTTAGAAATGAAAAACATTTAATCATAAAATTAATCCAAAGCTTGTTAATTGCCTAATTTAGAGGATCATGTAGTTGGGTGCACAAATTTGGGGTATAACTTTATAAGGTGCATCCCTATCTTAAAGCAACATAACACCTTTTAATGGATATATCAAGCTATTTGATAGCCTTCATGATGTGACTAATTTTATGCTCTTAATTCGATTTGGTCATTTATAAGATTGTAACAGCTTCTATGCTATATAAAAACATGTCACAATTAGGAAAATAAAAGTCCTCAATGTAATAAAATAAAACACATTTAATAAGGGTTAATATTTAAACAACCAACATTATTTTGTTATCACGACTTTTATTTTGATAGTTTGAGTACCCTGACATTTTCTTCTTATTTAAAAATATGCATATGACTTATTTAATTAATCGTTAATTGGTATACAGTACATGAGTTTTACACTTAGAAAAAAAAGTTCAGTGATTTAATCACACAAATAGAAAAAAGTTTAATGACTTAATCACACAAATAAGAAAAATGTTAGTTTTTTCAAACATTAAACCATCCAAATAAATTAATGAATTAATTTTTTTACCGGATTAAAATGTATCAAGTAAATAATATATGATTTTGAATAAAACAAATGTCTAAGTACTTAAACAGTTTGGGAAAAAAAATCCAGAAACTTAATTATGAAAATAAAATAGAAAAAAAAGTTAACATAATAAAACATATTTAATCACGTAAAACATATTTTCAATAAATGTAATATCAAGATATTAGCAACGTCGTATGGAGTAAGAAACCTGATTTTATAAAAACTCATAAACTTTTTATACAAAGGCAGTAATCATATTTTAATTACTTAAAAGCCGAAAAAAAAGAAAAAAAGAAAAATCAATTGGTACAGGTAAAAACCAGGGAAAATAACAACTGAACTGAATGTGTATTTATTTATGAGAAAAAAAAAGAGGTCCAATAGGATTTTAGTTTTTAGGGACAAGAAACAAAATAAAATTCAGAGTAAATTACACGAATGGTCCTTATGGTTTGGGGATTTTTACGGTTTTCATCCATCAAAGTTTTTTTACACCATTGGTCCAAAAAATGCAAACCTTTCACACAAATGGTCTCTCTAACTAACATCCGTTAACTTCACGGTTAAAGATGATGACATTTTCGTCTTTTTGCTTCTCATGGACCATTTGCGTATTTTTTTTAACAGGTTATCTTCTTCTTTTTTTTTTTCTCATTTATAATAATTATTATTATTGTTGTTGTTGTTGTTTGTTTTAAGATTATTATTACTATTAATCAAATTTCTTTAATAAACCTTTGTTCAAAACCGTAATGACTTCTTCTTCTCCACAGATAATGGCTCCAATTCCACACCAACATTTGATTTTGTTATTCGTGGATTCACTTTCAATCATGCCACCACACTCCTTTGATTTTGTTCTTCGTGGATTCACACAATTCACCCCCCACCTTCTCTCTCCCAGCTTTTCTCTCTCTGCTCTTTACATCTCCGGCCGGCGACCGCCGTATGCCGCTGCTCAACGCCGGCGAAGGACAACCACTACTCGACCCCTCACACTCGCTCACTCTCATCTTCGCTCCGACTCACTTTCACAACCAACGACAGAAGCCTAAACGATAGCGCTGCCGCCACCATCGCTCAGTCTCACAAATCTGCCTCTCCCCCACGAAAATCACCACCACTGGACACTCGTTCATTCTCGCTGCTCCGACTCTCGGATCTCTCTCCGCTATCGCACCCAGGGCCATTGCGGCCGTCCCTGGTGCAGAGACGCCGCCAGAACCGGCGCTCAAAACCTTTATTATTATTATAATTATTATTATTATTATTATTATTATTGTAAATGAGATAAAACGATAACCTGTTAAAAAAATTACGCAAATGGTCACTGAGAAGCAAAAAGACGAAAACAGATGTTAGTCAGAGGGACCATTTGTGTGAAATGTTTGCATTTTTTGGACCTATGGTGTAAAAAAAACTTTGAGGGACGAAAACCATAAAAACCCCAAACCACAGGGACCATTAGTGTAACTTACTCTAAAATTCAATTTAAAAATCATGAAAGTGAACCGCATTCGGCCGGCCTTTTAATCGGAAAAAGTCGGGGATGGCCCATACCTTTTTGACGACGTTTTCCTAGTTTTTTATTAGTCTGTGAAACTCTTGTGGACTTGGCCCATACCTTTTTCCTTGCCTTGGGCCCACCAAATCCGTGTTTCCTTCACTTCACTTCACACATCCTCTCACTTTCTGATTACAACAGAGATTTAATAACTTTGGTTGTTTTTGTTTCTCGATGAGATTTTATTCGTCCCCTGCACTGGCTCGTTGATTTTTGTGTAAATTTTATGGGTGTGTTAATTTAAAATTTTCGTATTACTTTTTAAAAAAAATAACAATTTATTTACCTAACAATAATTTCAAAAATTTTCATTTGGCTTTTAAAATATCAATTTTCATACGATCTCTCGTCCTTTTTTATTACCAACCTTATATTTTTTTTTATAATATTTTTTTCACTCTCTTATTTCTACAAAGAAGCCTTTTGTTATTTTATTGTTTGGCAAATTTCAGAGTTAAAGTTAGTAAAGTATCTATCATACCTTGTCATTCATTATTAGTGGGTGTGCAATGGTCCAAAGCCGGACTGGATGTAACTTGGACCAGAAACTCAAGAAATTAGAGCCAAAATCGATTTCTATGTTACACATTCCACTAGGGTTCTTTGGTTTCATGGGGTTTTCACAATAAAAAATACAAACCAATACGATACCGTTTCTGGTATGCCTCTATTCCGACTTTTGCACCATGTAAATATTATCACAAACCAGTATTGGTCTGGAAACATTCTATCGTTAATTCGTTAGATAGTTTTAGTACAACAATTGTTTATAAATTATGTGACTTGTCAACTTGAGAATATTTATAGTTTGTTGTATTTAGGAGCATTGATGTATGAGTTGTTTTTGGGTTTACAGAAGCGCCCATGAAGGTGGTGGTGCAAGTTTTTGTAATATCGTTTAGGGTAAATTACAATTTTCCTCGTGGTTATATATAAATAATGGATCCCTGTCCTTTTCACATCGAAATTACAATTACAGCAACTTGTTGAGGTTTTGGTCCTTTAACTGGTCATTTTTTAAAAGAACCATTTTACCCTTGAGAATATTATTAATATATGTAATAAACATTTTATTTTAATAAATTAAAAGGAAATCCAAAATAATCTATTATTTAAATAATTTATAAAGATTTAAATAAAATAATTGGATGAGTTTGTATTTTAGAAAGGAGGGAGAAAACAAAATTTCTGCAAAACAAAAATGAATTAAATGATGAACAAAATCAAAGCTCTTTCATCCTGGAACCATTTGAGATGGACTAAGAATAAATTCCATTAGGAAAATACTAAGAAATGAATCTCTTTAACACGAAGATAAATGTACAAAAAATGCATTAGTTGGTATACAACCGAAGGAAGGGTGCGTACAAAACCAAGGAAAGCTCTTACTCTTCTTTCTTACGAGAAGATGAACTTTCCTGTGTTTCGTTTGGCACCAAGTGTTTGACACTAGCCTCGGCTTCAGAGAGAAACTTAGGATCTGGCTCGTGTTTCTCAGAAGGCTCTCTCATTGCTAAACATATGTAGAGTGCAATTACGATATTGACAGATACAACAGCAAGAAACCCACTTATCAGTGTCATGGAATACGGAGACAAATCACCAGAACCTGTTCGAGAAAGTTAAAGCACATGATAATTGAAGTCAGTTCCATGTATGTACAAGTAAAAAGAATCACATCAAATTCGATATCACATTATCATCAAGGTTTAGTATTAATCAGAATGGACAAATTATAGCAAATTTTTGGGACAGACTACCGAGCGAGAAATAACTTTAAGATGCCTTTTATTAGGCAAATTATGTATCCAGTAGAGGCATATTAGACTTTTCAAACAAACACGGATAGCACATGCCATATATTTTTACCTTCTCCGTCCCAAAAAATAATTCACATTTGATTTTGATATCAAGTATTGAAGGCAAAATCAAGTGTGTAACGTAACAACAAACCTATGCTAGATGGTTAGTATCAACCTTACAAGAAAAAAGATTGGGCAAAGGCATTTAATACGAAAGCCATCTCAGCTTTCTAGACAACACAAAAGGCAGAACAGAGTATGAATTCAATACCTATTTCAAAGAATATGAGAAATTCAAACAAAGCTTACCAGGAAACAAATTGTTGTTGAAGCAGTACAAAATTGCAATAGGAACCACCCACATCAACATTGATGCTATAAAAAATTTCTCTACAACTCTTGCCATTGTGGGCTTCAAACTGTGAAAACTCAAAAAAATCATGGGGTCACTAAATTATTCATGAGGTACCTTGACAAAAACACCAACCACAGGCCACCACTCGATGTTCTACAACATTCCCTGTTAGAACTAGTTAAGCAGCCATATGCATACATACATACATACATACATACACACACACACACACACACATATATATATATATATATATATATATATATATATATATATCTGTGTGTGTGTGTGTGTACAGGGTTGAATTCAATGGAGTCCATGTTAGAGTGGAGTCTTGAAGTCAATATACACATCCTCAAAAATGCATAACGATAGACCATTTCACATCATATGAACTTCATTACAATAAAAAAATTATGTTCCACGCAGAGTACAAAATTTAAACAATATGCACATCATGTTCAAACGATGTAAATTGGTAATACACTTTTGAACATGTGTATATATGATGTGAACCGGTAATACACTTTTGAACATGTGTATATTACACTTATGCATGAAATAGAACCTTTTATTGTAATGAACTTCAAATGATGTGAACTGATCAATCATAATGCACTTTTGAACACATGTATATTGTACTTTTGCATGAAACATAACAATATATTGTAATGATCATGTAAATTTACTATAAGACTTCAGGACTACACATGGGATTCCATGGAACTTAAGTATATATGTGCATGTGTGTGTATGTATGCATCCCCCACCTATTTTTTCTTAAGGGGCAAAGTTACTCAGTCCCCATCTGGCCATCTCTACAAATTAGGACATCAAGCTATCCAGAAAATTACATATCTTTTACATCTACTGCTTGTCAATCGGTTTTCCTCTAGATGGATGTAATCTCTTTGATCATGTTTAAGTGATAAACTCATTGACAATGAAACCTATCACATAGTATTAAAATAAGTATTTAATTATATTTATATATCATCAATTTAATAGCCAATCTCCCTTGCAATTGAATTGATTACTGTCCGAAAAAGAGTAATTTTGAGATGCAAGCAATAATTTTGTAAAAACTAAAATGAAAGATCATCGTTGTTCTTTATCATCTGAAGCACGACCATGGTGGCTGAAACTGTAAAAAAGAGAAGCAACACTATTTATTATTTTTAGGATCATTTTTCTACATTTCATACTAGACAAGTAGACATGCCATGGTAGTTCAAGGAAACCAGCCTTTTGGTCTATTGTCTTTGTCTCATCACATATCAAGTCTAAGCAACAGAGTCCAGATAATTCATGTAATACGTGGCCAAATAATATACAAATTGATCATAATATTTATTATCTCTCACTCTCTCTTTTTTAAGACGGACGAAGAAAAAATCATCTAATTTATGATTTTATAATAAAAACTTTTAACACCGCCATAAACTACAAAAGTGGGGATAGCACCAGCTTGCCAAACCCAAGCTCCATCACCATGTACAGAGCCAACCATCCCGTAAAAACTCTTGAATGTTGCGCCTTATTGGCAGGTTGACATGTAATAAAAATTTTGAACTGAATTTATTCTCACTTTGAATGTGAAATAACTATGGCAACCTATTATGAATTTGCAATCAATTGATTCTCCATTGGCATAGCTGTTTTAGTTCTTAACTTCTTATATTCTATAAGTTATGACTATCACATAACACGCAACTTTGTTCTTTGGGGCAAGTCTATCTCACATGTTTTATCCATAGACTTCATTAATCTCAATAAATGTAGGAAAATCTATTGGAAATCCCTACAATTAGAAGCAATAAGTAAGCTGCAATGACAAGAATTTTATCAGGCTTTTAAATTTCAATTCTTAAAATGGTCCTAGATTTGAAATGAGTCTTGAACATTAGAACACAAACAAATAAAACAAACATGGTCCTAGATTTGAAACGAGTCTTGAACATTAGAGCACAAGCAACTATAACCATAAAGTGATCAGCAGTATAAACAACAAAGGTTTCTTGACTTCAAAACCCTAAAACAACCGCAGTTCGCATACACCTAGTAGTGCATCTTAACCGATATATAAGAAAATTGACCCAAAAAATAATAAACAGTGCTGCTTCTCTCAGCAACCATGGTCAATGATAAAGAACAAAGATGATCATCGATTCCAGTTTTTACAGAATTATTGCTTGCCATCTCAAGATTTTACTATTTTCAGACAATAATCAATTTCAATTGCAATGGAGATTGGCTATTAAATTGATAATATATAAATATAATAAAATACTTATTCTAATAGTATATGGTACTTTCTACAATTTCCTACACTTCCCGAACCACCAAATCACCAATACTCCCAGACAGTGTAAATTAAACAACTAAACAGCTAGTAAAAAACGAAACTAAGTTTACAACATAGAAATTAAAAAAAAAAAAAAGAACTTAAAAATCCTAGTACTCGTTGAGGTACCTGGTTGTCGAGTCTCGAGTTGCAGTCGCCACTCGCCACCGCCGATCACCGTCGTCACAGGTCGAGGCAAGTAGTAGACTTGTACAGTTGCCTCTCGCCGTCACCGATCTTGGCTCACAGGAAAATCATAGACTCATAGGATATCCGAATAATCATAAAGTCGAGGTCGAAGTGTCGAACTGAATAACGGATTTGAGTTTTGATTCGGGAGGAGATGAGGAGCAGAGAGTAGATCGGTAGAGGGAGGCAGGCAAGTAGAGAACGACGATGGAGTTCAGCAAATTTCGTGAGCGATTGAGCGTGACTGCTAAACCCTAGGGTGGGTATTTGGGTACTTTTCATTTTCAATGTGGGCTGAGACATTGAAATTTTGAGATGGGTTGATGGATAAAAAAAATTGAAACCAAACCCGTTCAAATACCAACCTGTTATTCGGTTAATCGTAACCCAAAATCCAAACCTAATTAATTCAAACCCACTAACCCAATTCGGTTTTGGATTGGATGATTCTTCAGATTATTTAATTTTTCATATTTTTTACACATCTTTAGAAGGGAAGGTTTTAGAAGTGATCAGTTACAGTATACAATAAATTTTTCTTATGATTGTCTATGCACACTGATTTTATATGAAATGTTTACTTTATCTGTATCTTTAGTATTAAATTAATAATGATAAAGTATCTGACGAGTTTGTTTTGGAAGTAAAACAAACTCATAGGAAAAAGTAAAAAAAAAAAAAAAAAAAAACTCATTGGAAAGATCTTAAAAATCTAAAAAATCATCATTTGGGCGTTTTTTAAGTGTTTGTTTAAAGTTTGGTTGGGTTTTATTAAAAATGTCGTATTGAGCTTTCAAGCTCCATCAACAGAGGTTTGAGAAAGATGTAGGTTTTTCAGAAGTTATGAGGGATATAATGTCGTTTGACAGGTTTGACACAATGTTTACTCCATGAATGAAATCTCTCAAAGGAATGAAATTCTGGAAGAAATGAAATCTTCTGAATCCAAATATTATATAATCATGCAAGAATTCATATGTAACACATAGGAAACATATCACTCAAGTATTGAACGTTATTCCTCAAAATTTGGAGTTTGGAAAGTGTAGAAATTAGTTGCTAAAGCTTGCACTACTTGCTTTCTTCTCTCTTTTCACACACTAATTTCCAGAGAACTGAGGAGGGATGGGGAAGAATAAGGCCCAAGCTAGGGTCTTAATTTAAAGAAAAAGCCATGTCCTCATTTGTCCATTGTTTTACCAAAATCATCTTTAAAGCATTTAACCTTATGTAATGAAATGTAAAGAGGAGACACAGTGGGGTGGGGTATCCCCTCCCTAGACCAGCCATCAATCTCTCACCCTCGTAACTTGCTCGACAAGTTACGCGGGGTACATTACATGATCCCTGAGAATGCTAAATTTTGACATTATAGTCAAATAACTTTATTTTTCGTGATGATTAACAATTTAACATCCAAAATAACTAATTTTCATTTCTATGATAATCATTACATTTAATCATGAACTATTAACTAAGTCAGATTTTATAAGTATTTGGGTGTCACTGTTTTTGGTGACGTGACTCCTAGTTGGTAAACTCTTTGTATCACAACGTTTGAATTTTAGAAGTGGTTTGACAAAAGGTTCACTGATGTGTGTCTATCTTTTTTCTCTATCTTCTATTACTTATTCCAAATAAGTTTTTGCTTGTTCCAAAAAACCCATGAAAGGTTTGCATCGTGGGAGATGCTCTTATAAAAAAAAAACTTTTTGCTTGGAGATGTTCTTAGTAAGGCCTTGTTTGTTTTTTGATAAGAGGCTATTAATCACATCTGAAGTCTAGACTTCAGATGTATAATGAAATAAGATTGTTTGTTTAGATTCAGAGTTTAGAGGTTAAAACCTTTGATTTTACCTCTTAAAATTATAAGGTTGAATTTTGGCTGAAAAAAAAAATAAGAGGGTAGTACAAGTTACAAACCGTTCACCCTCCCCTTCCCTCTTATTAATTATTTTATTTTAATTTCGTTTATTTAAATTACTTAATTATAATATATAATTAATTAGATATAATATTTTAAAGTAATATTTTTCATATGTTTCATATTACGAAACAAACAATCTTAAGATTATCTCTTAATTTCAGATTTCAGATCTTAAGACCACCTCTTAATTAGATGTGGTTTTCAGACTTCAGACATTTAACTTCTTAAAAAACAAATACCACTTAAATGTAAGATGGTCACTGTATATAAAATTGTTGTGTACGACAAAACTTTATTATGTACAAGTTACCTTCCTTTAGAAAAGGCCGGAACGAAGGTGAGAGGGGCATTCGTTGCTTACTAAGATCAAGGAGGCATTCATTGATCAAAATATTTTATTATTAATAATAGTAGTAGTAATGTATTAACTTTAAGATTTAAATAAGAAAAATATGGTGAAGGGCGACGTGCGTTGTTGTTTTGAGTATGATCCTATTTTATGAAAATCCAGTCACAATTTGTTACCGATATATCAACCTATGTGGACGTCGAGTCAGCATCTAGTCACCACATAATGCTAGTGTGGATCAATTAATTTGAGTTTGATATTTTTTAAGAAAAGTGATGCTTAGTGTGATTTCTTTTTTTGAAAAAATCGAGTAGAATGCTATATTCACGTATTTGTGTTCAGTTGTTTGCTATTTCAATGATTAAGTTTTTACACTTTATTTTCAACTGTTTAAATTCTTAAATAATAGTTGTCTTATTCAAAACTCTATATCTAATCTATTTGACTAATTATCAAACATGGTACCTTATATTTTTTTGCCAAATTAATATTTAAAAAACACTATATCTCTCATTTTATGGATTAAGAGACATTAATTCCACAAACCTTTTCCAACATTAAATATTTATAAAATAATTAGAACTAAAAAGTGTTATGATAAAATTAAATGACTAAGATATTTAAAAAAATTATGCATAAATTTAAATATTTTATAAACTTAAAATATCAGACTGTCAATATCAAGATTTTTATCAAGCATTTATAGCTATTAAACTAGCCACTAAACTATTATATTTAAATACATTTAGCAATTTAACTTTAGCCATCTTTCACAAAGGTCTAAACAAATAACACTAGTAAACTTTTGTTTTGCAATAACAAGAGTGTGATAAAAAGAAGATCAAGACAGGAAACAAGAAAAAGAAGGATGATGCATTAATTACAATTGAAGAAAATACAAGTTACAAAATAATTTTCTAAAGATAATGTGCAAAAGAATGGTATGGTATTAACCAAATGAAACTGACAAACTTCTGGAATATCCTTATTTTCCTTCCAACTTAATTTACCAAATACATAACTTCCTCTCCAGGCTCCAGCAGGCATCATCAAATCATAGGAGAAGACTCTTTACAGGGCAAATGAAGTAAAAGACTGTTGTAAAAATGTGAGAAATTACAAGTAACTTAATGTACCTAAACTTTGTACACAGAGCCCTTTTCAGCCTTCCAACTGTGAACAAACCTTAACCGGAGTCCCCACAGTTTGGCTGGGTTCGTTCTGATGCTTCCCTTGTTGCTTAGATTGATGCTGAGACCAGAAGGCATGTGCAGCCAACACTCGATCCAAAAGATCTTGCGGTACGGGCTCGCCCCGTCTTTGCTGAGGGGAGATGCTTGCTGTGTGAACCAATGTTTTCCATTTATCCTGTTATAACAGCAATCATTGGATTTGGAGTTCATTCTATCTAGCACACATGTCACATAAAAGTTCTATAGTTTCGACTTTTGTGAAGGTTGCAATCTAATGATATATGTGAAATATGGACATAAAAACAAAATGTAAAAATTTAAGTTCTTACCTTCAAGTCCACGTAAGTTCGGTGGTTTGCATCATCAAACGCACGGATCTTAACATCCCGCCACCTGGAAATATTTGAAAAAGCATTCACAACCATTGTTCACCAAAAGCATAATTCTATACAACTACGGATATAGCAAAGGGTTGATTGCACCAATATGGAACATATTTCTATAAGTTTCTATTTTAGGATCTTACATTCAAAATCAATATTCAATGGCGTATAGGACCCAGTTACCTAAAATATAAATTGTCTTTTGTTAGATGGTTTCCTTATTTGGTAATCAGGTCCCTTGTTCAATTATAAATTTTAAAATCAGTTCTAAAGGTTGAATTTCAAAGTACGACCCCAAATAGAAATTGGTTTAAAAAACGTTAGATTCTGGTGCATTTGACCTATTGCACATTGTGGTAATTGCACCTTCCAGTTCCAAGTGTTTCAACTGAATCCACAAGCGCTTCTACTTCAGATACAGAGAATGGCCTCCTAGTTCTACGTTGTGAAAGTTCAGATCTCTTGCTCAGTTTATGGTTCAGTGGCACTATCGAGAGTGCCTCTGGATTCACTGCTGCGATTGGCACGATAGCTTTGGTGTCCACCACTATATCTTCTGTTGATACTTCAACTGGGAGCAGTTTACTTTCTTGATTCCTTTCAATTCGGTTGTCCAAATTAGGATCCACCGAAGGGTCAGAGATACCCACATCCATAGGGGGACTAGCTGGAGACCTGAAAATAGAACAAATAAAATATTATAGTAATGGAAAAGTCAACTGATATGTAGCATGCAACTTATATATAATATATCAAGATTCACGAAATATACATCAAAACTCAAAAGAAAGGGAAAACTTTATATTACCTGGCCAGTGGTTGTGGATTGTCACATGGTAGCAACAACGGACTTTCTTTTTGAACCAGAGACTGGGAAGCTTGGGGAAGACTAGGCTCCAAAACAAATCCAAAAGTGTCACTCATCAAGGAAATACCCACCTGTTGTAGCGTTCTATTGTCATCTCTAACCTTCTTGCCTTGAAGAAGTACCCCTACATGTAATTCACCTCCTAGAATAGCTGTTACAGCCTCCATAACGGTCCTCTGTAAAAAAAAAATTCAACAGGATGCACAACGAGGAACCAAGTTTCATTACATGCTATCGTCTAAGCTTATCGTCACAAAATTAAAGGGAGTTTTATTCTGAAAAATCAGTATACTCAAATGCACACCTTCAAAGAACCTACTGTTGCTGTCTCTGGCATCTCAACATATAGTTCTGGCACTTTAATGGACTTTATGCTTAATTTCACTGAATAAAGAAGCATCATGCATGTGAGAGACTTGTTAACTAAATGAGAATATAAGTTGTATATACATGAGAGAGACAGAGAGAGAGAAAGTGAGTGTACCATGACCATCCTTAGATTGAAAGGAATCTTCATGGCTGATAATTGAAGATGTCACTGCTTTTTCTGTATGACCATAACAGAATTAGTTTAACCGCGTATATCCATGAGATATTTAAACAGAAACTTGGAGTAAATTAAGGACCTCTATTTGAAGCAGCACATGGATGTCTCTTATCCCCACTGGCACTTGTCTCAGGTAAACTAGATATACTTTCACTACTTGCCTCTTGAACATAGTCAAGTTTTGAGCTACAATGAAACAGCTTCCGTCTCTTAGAGGCAACCTCTGTTTGACAATGTTGTTGCCTGTATATCTTTTTCCTGTCGTGGTTAAAGGGCTTGAATTCACCACCTAAAAGGACCAATAATAAGAGAAAGTACTACATGACATGAAAATCATAAAAGCATTGATAGAAAGCGATCCACTTACTAGTAGTGTTAGAGAGTTCATAATCTTTCAGCTTTGGAGCCGCTTTCCAGTACTTAGCAGTTAACAACTTCCTTATTCTTCTATATCCAGCACGTGATTGCAACCTATATGCACTCATTTTGGTGCTATGGTGATTGCAAATTAAAGAATTTTCGTCATCATCTCTAAGACCTGTCTTTACATTGCTCCCATGCTTAGAAAAATAAGCACTAGGAACAGGATGGCTATAAAAGGGTAGATGTACACTGCTACACGATTTATTTAATTCATGATGATTTGTACACGATTTCAACATCTTAACTGAAGTCAAGTCTACAGTTTGTTTTCCTACTACCTGTGCCTGTAGTGTGGCTCTATTAGTATCAATGTTAACATCACATAGATCTCCATGACTAGGAGAGCCTCTCTCGGATTTGCATAGAGTACTGATTAATCCATTCTTACTATCGGAGGCTTCCAACTTCACATCAGGGTCAACTTCCTTTAAGAAATCAGAAGTGGTAACTATAGAAGCATGTTCTAAACCAGAATCATTATCAGACTGTGGCAAATCCTTCAATGGGGGTTCTAGCTTTAACTCAAGATTAGAGGGTTCCGGAACAAACTCACTCTCAGCACAACATCCCTGATCAAGATACTCTAATCTTAGAGGTTTGAGTTTGACTTCATGTGGCTCCTTCTTGACAGCTTCTTTTGGTATGCTAATCGGTTCTTTTCCTTCTGGGCCTGTGCTAGAAGTGGAGCTTTCACTTTCCTGCAATAACTTGCCAGCTACAGCTGCCAGCAATTCAAAGGGGCAAATTTCGCTACCTTCCAATGATTTCTTATGTGAATTCCTCTAAATGTAACAAGAACAGTGTCAATAGAGGTTCTCATAAATTAGGAGAAATTTTTTATTAAGATAACTCACCCGCAAGGACCTTGGAGCTTTAGGTACCACAGGGGCACGGAAATCATCAAATCCTCTGTAATATATTCTCTTCTTTGACACCATATTTTTAGGCATACATGGCAAGAAAAGCCTCTCTGTATTGAATAGAAAAAGAAATTAGAAGCTTTATATATCAGAGCATCTCTTGAATTGGTCAGTTAATGAAGCAAATTGTGCCTTGAAAGTGAAAAGGCTCCAAGTGCCAAAAAATATGAGCTCAAGCAAATTAGAGAATCATCATCCTGGACTTGTTTACCAGGCTTTGACATTCAATAATAAGTGGAAGAGAAACACAATAATATCCCTCACACAACATTCAGTCAAAATAGAACGTAATGTGGGATGCATCCCATCCATATTACAAAAAGATAGAATTTTTAACGGACATGGACAGTGTTGGACACGATCTTCTGAAAAGGTCAGGTTAAAAAACCAGGTTTACAAGCCAAATTCAAGCATTAGCACAACAAGGCACATCCACCTGGATGACAAGACCTAGAAACCACAAATTTTCTGATTCAGTCGGCTCATCATCCAACAAAACTTTAAAATGCTGCCAACATATTTGCTGCAATGATCTTTGAGGACTGCAAATTCCGAATTCTTAATAGGTGTACAAGTTGATAGGCGTGATCCAAACATTGATCTTTCTTTCCTTTTCAATTCGATCTCATTTAACTTATAATGATAAATGCCACAACTCGAGGAGGAACATAATCAGATGATTGACACCCTTTGTCGTACACCAGAAAGTGGATCCCCATAAATTGGGAGGTAAGATTAATAATGACAGTAAACAAATAAATTTAGGACAGATCTACAGAAAGATGGTTAGTCCCCACCTAGAAATAACCGCCTTCGTTAATCAAACAGTTGCAACAAAAATAATTAATGTGAGAAAACATGACGAAAAAGTAAAAGGACTAAAAACCATGCAATATGAATTTACTATTACAAAAACCTCATCCAGAAATAAAAGAGCCATAATGTTAGATTCAGATTAATTGATCAAATAAATTTTTTACGAGTTGCATTTCACCTTGAATCAGATCTTAGAATCAATTACAGGAAAATTAAAACACAGAAATCCGCAATATTCAAAATTCAACGCGATTAGACAGAAATCCGATCCGATCTCTGTATATATATAAATTCCAGCGATGCAAAAACAAAGGCAGCAATTGAGCTAAATTTGGGTGGAGATCGGAGCAAATCTCGGAGAAAAACACGAATTGGAAGACAGAGATAGAATAACGAAGACAGGAGAAAAGCAGAAAAAGGAAAATGATAGAGCGATGGGGTTAAGATTACCTGTTTGATCTGGTTAAATCCTCCTATGTTACACGTAAGTAACTGTACAAGGAAGGAGCGTGATGAGATTTAGAATCTGTATGATGATGATGATGATGATAAACAAAGATGAAGAAAATGTAATAAATTAGAAGATGATGGTTGATGGAAATGTAAAAATGAAAAACCACCAAGTGCAAGTGGTTTTGGAGGAACAATCGAAGAAGAAATGGAAGGAGGGAGGGAGGGAGGGGAGCTTAAACCCCCTGTTTATATATTATTCAGATGAAGGGTAAAAGAGTAAATTGAAGGAAAAGGGATGAAGGTTGAAAGAGAGAGCAGGTGAGGTGAGGTGAGGTGACCATAGAAAATGAAAAACCTCTCTTAATATTTTTAAGGGACGGTTTTTTTAGGACCACTTTGGCCTTGCTATTCTCTTCCCCAGTTTGCGTGGATATGTGGATAACTTTTGACACGTGGTCGGGTTTTACAAGTCTTCCCCAACTCCACTTTTTTCTTTTCTTTTTTTTCCTTTTTTTTTTCTCTTACCCTTATTTTTTTTTTTTTTTTTATTTCCGCGGACAACATTATTTACTCATCGTTATTATGTAAGTGGGAAAAAATTATATTTCGTCATCTCGCTTGTAAGAATAAGTTAAATTTTAATATCAACTGTTTGAAATGTTAAGATGTTAATTGTGACATTAAGGTTGAGGAGGGTTCGACGCTATTGTAGACAAAAGTATACTTAGGGTGAACAATTTTTTATCCCGTACCGAAAACATAAAAAATCAAACCAAATTGAATTCGTTAAAACCAAACAAAATTTATAGTTCGAATTTTGGTTTGGTTTTAGACCAAAACGATTATGAAACTCGGTTTTTGGATTGATTTTTGGTCTAGCTGATAGCTGACCCAACAAAACTGAATAATCGAATATATATATATATATGTGTGTGTGTGTGTGTGTGTGTGTGATTAATTTATTTTGACGTAAAACATTTTATGTATGTTTAGCTTAATAGTTTAGGATTGCATACCTAATATTTAGTTATTTGAGATGCATGAAAAATGTGTATTTGTTGTTTGGTATTTAGTTTTTTGTAGTTTTTTTATTGATTTACAAACCAAACCACGTCTAATTCAATTTCGGTTTATGGTTTGGGATAAAAAAGTTTTAGATTGAAGAAACCAAAGAACCTATAAACCAAACTGTTAATCACCCCTAGATGAATGTGTTGTTGATGCTTATCTTTTCCATTTTTTTTTGATTTTCGATTAACTAATTTCAATGTTTGCTTAAATAATTTTGATCTTAATATTATTAAATATAAAATTCTATTTTTTTTAAATATATTAATTTAGAATATCATTCAAGTGTTACAAAATAATATTGTTTTTATTCAATTATATGACGTTTCAATTAACTAAATATTTAATATTTTATTTTTCGATTATATTACAAAAGGTAAATTTTAGAAAATAATATCTTATTTTTAGTAGGATCATGTTAGAAATTTAAACATTGTTCTTAGTTAGTTAAATTTGAACATACTACGTTGATAATTATATTGTATAATTATCAGTCATATCAGTTTAATATTAATATGTCATTTAAAAGAATTAAAATAACTTATGATAATCTTAATTATTTATTATTTTAGGAGCATTATTTTAAATATTAAGTATTTATTTTAATTAATTGAGTTTATTTTTTTGTATTATTATTACTATTTCAATAATATAAAATAGTTAATAATAATAATAATAAGAAATATGAAATATAATTGCATAATAATAAATATATCAATAAATGAAATATTTAACTTTATAAACATAAACATGTAACAATTATAGTAATTTTTTTATAAATAATTAATTATAAAAAGTATTAACTCATAAAATAGATCAATCCAAAAACTTTAATTATTCATCACGTCGTCCGCCCCGGGGACTCCATTACGCTGCTCGCCCTATTAGCCAGCGGAAACCATGATAATTCATTAATTTCAGTGAGTTTTACAATTCCTAATTACTAAAGTTACTTGACTATTTATTAAAAATATTTTAAAATGTTTTTAGTTTTTTACACAATAACCAGAGGGCGAACCCACATGTACACAAAAGGCGTACATGGACATTCCATAGCTTAAAATTTTATATTAGTCATTACTAGTTTATTACACATGTAATACATGGGGTGTATTTAAAAGATATTTAATGTTTTTAAAATAAATATAATCATAAAATATTATTATAATTTATATAATAATAATATATTATTACTAAACTTGAATAGATGAAGCGTTCAAACGACATTAACTATAATACTAAAAAAAAACATGATATGAAAACAAATAAAATTAATATTAGAAAATTTTTATTTGTTATGTTATCATCAACCCGTATAATATTAAGTTATTAACAAAAACAAATTTTTTACATGATAATTCTTTTATGTTATTATTTTTTAAAAAGTACATAAAATGTATAGTTATTATCACTATAAAGTTTTCTTTTTAAATCAACATGAGATAACAATTTTTATTTATATAAAGTAAATAATGAGCCTTCGTCCACGAATTTTGTTAAAAGAATAATTAATATTGGATAGATTTATGCACGATTTAAAAAAAATCAAAAAATGTATAAATACATTTAAACCATAGTTCAGATAATAATTGATAAAATTTTATTTAATACATATTGTTAGTTGTATTTCGACATATTTATTAATATTACAAAGTTAACCTAATGTGAGTTAAATCGAAAAGTTATTAATATCATTTGGTTAATTTTATTCTTAATGATTTGTTTATAATGGTTAAATTTAGATAGTAATTAAATGTAATTGCTTACAAATTAATTAGAAATAAAATTGGAATAAAATGTATACATGGAAGTGTTTTAGGCGAGAAAACAAAAATATGATGAGTTAATTAGACGACACTTGACACTAGACATTTTCTTTTATTAATATACTAGTCTATAAACTCATGTACAACATGAGTATAAATTAAAAAAATTAATTTTATTAATATTATAGGGATAAATTTTAAAAATATTTTATCAAATCTTAATATCTACTAATATAATATAATAAACTTAAATATATAGATAAATTCAAATTCAAATTTAAGTTTTATATTATATAAGATTAGTTTAGATTTAGATTCGATTAGATATCATTTAAGTTATTCTTGATATTGATTAATTATTGATTTAAAAGGTATTAGCCAAATGGCGATAGGAAGTCACGCCACATGGCAATAGCACATGATGACACGTGACATATAGGAACTCTTTTAATAGTATT
This sequence comes from Centrapalus pauciflorus, assembly GCA_020465985.1. Classification (NCBI taxonomy): domain Eukaryota; kingdom Viridiplantae; phylum Streptophyta; class Magnoliopsida; order Asterales; family Asteraceae; genus Centrapalus; species Centrapalus pauciflorus. The sequence goes on along the minus strand of JAANYP010009342.1, from coordinate 723,829 downwards.
TATAGATATAGATAGTAATTTAATTTTTATTAGACACCTTTGACACATAACCAATTAATTTTCTAGCTCACAATTCAATACCTTTGGTTTTTTTTAAATAATATTAAGTTATAATTTATTTATAAAATTATGTTATAATTAATTTACAAATTTTTTCATACATTGTTAATTACTAAGTTACACACATTTAATTATGTTAATTGCATATTAGTTTTAATTAATATAAAAAGTGTTTATCATTTTGAGATCAAGGTTTTGCTAAGATTAGGGTTTGATATAAACTATAACATTCATGTTGTCTTGTAGCTTTTATGAACTGTTTTGGTTACGTATATAATGCATAAGTTTTTCAAATAGAGGGAAATAAGACCTAAATTTTCCATTATATGGTTCTTTGTTCTATATATAATGCATGACTTTAAATTATTTTTATTTTTAATAGTTTTATGGTTTCATATACTGAGAAAATGTGTTAGATATTAATAATGATGCAATTTTAGATTATTTACATAGCACGAAAACATGTCGTGAACATAAGAATTTTATTCGGTAGTACTTAGTATATTTTGGGCACCCTTTGGTAAAATTTATAGATTCGCCATTGACCATGACAAAGGCAAGTTACACGCAATGATTAAAATAATATTTCAGAAAGTTTAATCATCAAAATTGATTAAAATAATATAATTAAGAAACTATAACTATCTATTGGTTTTGCCGTAGAGAAAATTTATTAATCCCAGTCGCCAGATTATGAGTGCACAATAAAAAGAATTACAATTTTAATAAAAAATATATACAAACATACATTATATTATTAAAGTTTAACGAAACAACCTATGTAATGCATAAGTAAAATACCAATTATTATGTAATGGTTGTTGTAAAAATACTCACCGTCATTATTTATTTACGCTAATTCGAGGGTTATGTGGATTGAGTTTCTTTAATAATTTTTTAACTAGTTGAATACCCGTGTGTTGCTCAGATGATTTGCTTTTCAGCTAATATCATTTGATTCAATCTTTTTTTATTTATAATCATTTTAATTTTTCAGTTTGGTTTGGTTTGGTTCACTTTGATTTTGTTTTTTTTTATTATAAAAGTAGACAACCTATGACCAATAGTATTCAATTGTAACTTCTACATTTTTTCAAATTTTCCAATCTATTTTTGCATCTTTGCTCACTTGTATTTGTAGCCATTACTTAAAAATAAAGCTACATGCATCAATTATTATTTTCAATTTATTATTTACTATTAACTAAAAAAATTAGATTTTTTATTATGGCAATCAATTTTATGTTGAAAATATTATTTTTGCATAATCTGCTAAAAAAAATTTTTGTTATGATATATTAGGTTGTTTATTTTGACAATAAATTTTGTTATATATTTATAAAATAATAATAGTTTCTAAAAAAGATCAAACACATTCGTTGTATATGAAAGGTTAATATAATATAGATGTATATTTTTACCATACATTTTTATAATTGACAGTAAAATTTAATTAAATAAACCTTTCATTACATACAAATATATAATAATATATAGATCAAATAACATATATCTTGTGCACAAAAAAAATGTTATACTTCTTTTTATATATGTAGAACATTTTCAGTCTTGAAACTTATTTATATTTGAAACGCTCACAAATTAATTTTAAACATTATAAATTGAAGTCATCGTAGAAATATCAAATAATAACAAAGTAAAATGACATATACATGCATCCAAAAATCAATGTAAGAATGTGGACAAACATAAACCTGGTTGCATAATGTGCATATTTGGGTAACACTCAATTATTTTTAATTTTTGGTATAAAGTGTTTTCATATTTGAGTATTTTTATTATTAACTTATTAAATATAATCTGGTGATTTACATGTAAGAGTATTTAATATTATTAATTGTTATAGACATATTTAATTAAATGCTTCAACGTATAATTTGATAAAATCCAACTTAACTGTCAGGAAAACAGAATCTATAATTTTTTTTAAGACTTAAAAATCTTTAACAAATTAAATTGCTAGGTTTATGACCTCGAGAAATTAAGGGTTGTTAGATTAATCAACATATAATAATCATTTGATGTTGTTATTGAAACTCCACAAAATCGTTAAAGCAGTGAATTAGTCATATTCTGTTAGCTAAGGGGTTTATTTATAGTTACAATTAAAGCAGTGAGATTTCGATTATATATATTGATCGACTCGAGTCCTATATATACGTCTAGCTATATATAAAAACTTATCTCATATTGATGTACGTAAGTTTTTCGGATCTAAAAACGATATAGCTTCTTTTGCTTTTCCTTCTTCGATCTCTTTGTTTTTAAGATCCGGTTTCAAATGTCTTTCTCACAATAATAAATTCAATATAATATGGTACATAACAAATACATTAGGAATGGACATGATCTTTTGTTTTCTATAATCGTTATTTTAAGTTATAAATATATGACAACACAATTTTACAGAATTACAGTATTCTTGAGTTTTTAAATATAATCAAATCTCAACCGTAGCGTAATACAATATTTAATATTATGTATTGATATTAATAATTATTACATTTGCATGTGAGAGATGCTTTAAGATTTGAATAAAAAAATCATGTAAACGTTTTTACCAAAATACCCTCTATTTAAGATCGTAAAATATTCCTTGTTAATATGCTCATCCAATCATGGTTATTGTCAAAAGATGTGGTTTCTAAGCACTTTTAATTATGTTTCCAAGTAAAATTAATATAATTAAATAATAATTTCATATTTTTTAAGGGCATTCTTCAATAAAAAACAAATCAATGAAAATATTGTGTTAACTTTTATCTTGAGATCTTTTTAATTAAAAAAACACACATGACGGTTAATATATAGTCTCCGGTAATTGTAGTTAGGATAATGCATCTTTTGGGAATGAAAAAGTTAAGAATACCAGTAAATCGTAAATGAAATTGATAAATAAATTACATATAAAATATATTCTTTTGAAAAAGATAAAGGAACTAAATTATTTGATGATATTTCATATTAGTTTATATTGATTGTAAAACAAAGTTAAAACGCTTATAATATAGTGGTATTAAATGTTAAAAGTGACCTTAAGGTTGGGAGTTTGAGTCCATTTATGAACAAGAGTGTAAATTTAGGAGTTAGATTAAATTGTGTGTATTCTGCTGTCAAAAAAATAGTGAGTTTTTTTTAATGATATTGATTAAAAATTGACCATCTCATATTATTTGTTTGTATTAAATATATGTGGATCATAAGAAAATTAGAAAGATAAAACCACCCTTAATAAAGGTAATAGAATATCCGGTCAAGCTTTGTATGACCAACGACACATACTTTTATTATTTAGTTAGTCCATTGTGATTATATAATTGAATTAAAATAAAAATATAGTATAAAACGCCAACAAATTATTATGGTTGGCTTGTTATAGTTATTATTTTTATTTTGATTTCTTATGATGGCCTATTTGGTATATTCGATAACCAGTAACATATTTTTTTTGTTACGTGATCAATTATATAGTTTTTGTTTGCTGATGTGTCATCGTGTGAGTAATAAATTATGCATCATTATCATATCAAAATATTGATTGTATTAGTAGGTAACTGATTATCGTTACCAACAAGTTATGTGGTGTCCGTGCGTTGCGACGAATGTATAGCTATGTATTTTTTGTACTTTAATAGATACAGTTCAAATGATTAAAATCATACTTTATTTATAAATTAATTAATAATTAAAATTTAACATAAAAAAATCTATTAAAATTATACTAATTAAATTTACAAAATAAATTAAATAAATTGAATAAATTGAATAGGTTGGTGAAAAAACTAATCACCAACCTCTCTCACTCTCTCTCTCTCTCTCTCTCTCTCTCTCTCTCTCTATATATATATATATATATATATATATATATATATATATATATATATATATATATATATATAATATGGTTCGAGAGAGTACCACCCAAATGCAGCGCACCAGAAGGTACCACCTTTAAAAAAACTTTTTTAAATTTTTTTTTTCATAAACATGTTTTAATTAACATTATGAAGATCGTATGTAAATTTCACACACATTCACATCTCCTAGCTCCTAAAAAATGATGTGAACACACACTTACATAATTTTGAAGACATGTGAACATGCATTTATGTGATGTGTGTTTTCATGCACTTAGAGTGTTCGGATTTGCGTGACATTCACATATGATCTGTGTAATGTTAATTAGAACATGTTCATGAAAAAAATTTTCAAAAAAATTATTTTTAAGGGTGGTACCTTCTGGTGCGCTGCATTAGAGGTGGTACTCACTTGAACCTATATATATATATATATATATATATATATATATATATATATATATATATATATATATATATATATATATATATATATACACACACACACATGACATTGGCTACAAAACACACGTTTATCATTTATCGTAGTTATTACAATAAACAAAACTTATGATATATAACCGAAAATGACAATAAACTAATATTATAGTAAAACAAAATATTTTCTTAAATTTTTTTATTGGTGTAGTCAATATTTGAAATAATAATGTTATTAATATAAAAAATATTTAATAAACTAAACATTACAAACTAATTAGAATTAATCAAACTTTATGTTAAAATGAATATAAAACAAAGTTGATTTTTTAAGTAATCACAAAGATACCGAAATAAGACATTATAAAACACACAAATTATTATAACCAAAATAAATCTTATTTTCAAAGTGTCTAAGAATTAATCAATATTTAATTATATTAAATTTAAATCAAAAAATATAAGAACTTGAAACATTCTCATTATATAAGTTACATATACATAATAATAAAGTATGTATAAGCACACTTTAGCAGACCCTACCACTAAATAGTGTTTTACAAAAGTTTCTTCTAGTGCATTTTAGCACAATAAAATATAATTAATACTTAGAAATCCATCTCTAGCACATTTTAGCAAAACTCATTTATAAATTATATTCTTTTGTTGATGTGTGAGGAACAAATTAACAAAACCCACTTATGAATAGTGATTTCATTAGTGGGTAATGTATAAAGGTATAATAACCTGTTACAAAGAAGGTAAGTTACTAAAATGGACAAGAAAACTACAATAACCAAATCGGGTCAATGGTGAAAGTTGGTTGGTAATTTATGATATTTTCCCAATCACTTTAGAAAAAATGGAAGCCCCTCACCACATGAAGTATTGTGCGATAAAACATTAAAACCCATAAAAGGGTGAGAGAATAGCAACTGAGAAATTGGATGTTAAATGGTTAATAATCTTAGTTATTAACTTATTACTAAATAATATTAGTTTATAACTCACGTATTACGTGGATATTTTTAATTAAATTTATTTATGTAAAACGTATATGAGTAAAAATAAAACATATAAAAATAATAATTATGTTTATTTTTTATTATTTACAGATTAAAAAATATAGTGTATTTATCCTTTTTTAAAATATTAAATTGTATTTATCTTTTATTTTTTATAAGTTGTAATTATCTTTTTGGTGAACGTAGAGTGACACGTGACATTTGATGTTTTCCTTTATTATACATAATAATAATAATTTCTACAACTAATTCAATACATTTGGATCTAATTATGATTATTATGCATAATAATGATAAATATTTATTTTAGGTAAACATTAAATTTAAATGTTACAAAATCTAATTTATTACTAATTAACTAATGAAAAAAATTAAGTCAAAATTTAATGCAATTAACTTAAGGTGTTAAATTTGGAAAAAGTGGTGGAAAAATAAAATTTTCTTGTATTGTAGAAGTGACATGTGACATGTGACATGAATTGTTTTGGTTTATTATAATATATATAAGTTAATCAACCCATGTATTACATGGGTTGATTTAGAAAATACATATTTTTTTATATTTTAATAAATTATTATAAAACTTATATATAATTAATATAAAAGAAATTGAAAGCTAGTTAAACTAAAGATAAAAAAAATACTTAGTTGTTTGATATTAAATAAAAAAATATTGTTATATTGTATTATTAAAAACATATAATATGTGTTTGCAAAAAATGTTTATTTTAATTTTTATTAACTTCAAATATGAAATATCAATGTAAGAAACAAAAAACTTTAATTATGTGAATGTGTATATATTTTAAAAATAATAAAATATAAAAATGAAATATCTGAAAATCAACAATCAAAATTTATCATATTCACAATTGAAGTTTTATCAATTAAATTTTAAATCTTGTCAGCAAAATAATTAACAAAAACATTTTTAACTTTATTTACTACACTTCTACATTTAAATCCAAATTTTTACATTTGAATTTAACTATGATCATTAAGGATAATAATGACACATATTTATTTTAGGTAAATATTAATTTAATATTAATTCATTAATGAAAAAATTAAAATCAAAATTGAATGTAATTAAGTTAAGGTAGTTAATTTGGAAAATGAATTAAAAAAATGACATAGGTATAATTATTGATTTTAATTAAGGGTATAAAAGACATTTCATAAATAATTATGAGTTGTCTTTAATCTGAACCATTGATTTCTTTCCATCCAATGATCCAGAAACTTTCAGTGGTTTTATTATTATTTATAGTATAGTTAGTTAATTTATAATATGAAATTACATCATTAACCCTTTACAAAAATTATTTATTCGATTCCTTTGCGGACTGCGGCTCCTTTCTTTTGTCTCGGGCCGAGTCATCAAGACTGTCTAGTGTTTAAGTTTGACGGAGGTCATTCAAAAGTTAAAAGTACATTTGGGCCGTTGAAAATTGATTGAAACCCATATCATAAATGGGTCCGGCTATTTGGGCTAGCTTTATCTTTGTCCGTTTTTAGTAACTTAAATGATTGTGGGCTCATGGCATGGTTGATACTTGATAAGTTTCATGATGTACCTACCTTGTAAAAAAATCATACAAATTAAATGTATTTTTTAAAAAAAAAGTTATAAAAAAACCTTTAAGTTAGATCATTTTTACGATTACAACTCCAACCAATTTTTATTCTACAAAAACCCTCAAATAACTAAAATTTATCAAGATAATGTTTTTTCAAAATAAAAAACTTGAAACCTGATGAATCGGTTGTAATCTGCTGACCAACTTTTCGTCACCAACGAACCTTCTTTCCAACGAACTCACATGTCTGTGTTTTTGTGATTCAAGTTCACATTTCTTGTTAATTTTTGTTGTTAAAATCAGTGTTTTTTTGTTAGAATTTACTTTTTCAATGAAATTTCAGTGGTCAATGGTGACATTTGACTTTCAGTCGATTACAACCGGTAATATTCCATTCTTTGAGATTTTATTGATTGAGAATTTTTTGTGCAACTATAAATGGTTGGGGGTTTTAACTGTAAAAATTATCCAATTTAAAAGTTTTTTTTACACAAATATCCCTATTTTTCATATTTCTTCATCATAAAATAAAAATGCAGGTGACATGTCTGCAACTGTTAGGTAAATTATATCAAAGAACATCACTTTTAAATAGTTTTAGAACTTAAAACCTATAAATTCAAGGCCGACAAGCCACAGCTTTATTCTAATTAAAGTTTACAATTTAATAGTTTCATCGATGATTAATCATTAATATTAACAAAGGTTTAAGATTGTCATAACTCATAAGATCATACTCATGTCCCATGGATTTATAAGTGTTGTCAAAAGGATGCTATATTTGTACCTGCTTATGCATAACTATATAGGTATACCTGCTTAGTGTAATTGAAACTTTATTTGTTGGTAAAGTAGGTTGCTGGAAAAGCCCCATCATGTCGCAACAGTGTGGGGCGTCTAGGCTGTTGCCTCGTGGCCAACTCGAAGGGGCTAAAGTTCGACCAAGGGCTTTTTGGTTGTCAAGTTAAAGCATCACCCAACAACATCTAACAACTCCAATCCTAGCTTGGTCAAGGAAAGGTAACCCATGTTTGAGTCCATTAGCAATAAACAGTCTATCGATTAAAAATATACACCTCAAAATTTATATCGTTTGATTATATGGATCACGTAATCTAATTTTAATCAAGATACCAACATTAATTACCTAGCATTGATGGGATGATTCATATTTTTTTGGAGTTAAATTGTATAATGGTAACTTCATAATAATAATAATTATTATTATTAGAAACACTTGAATCTTAAAATTAAAAAGATAGAATAAAGTCTAGATTTACTTTTACACATTTAAAGTTTAAACGTTATTTGATTGATGATCTTAGCCTCTTCTTAGAGTGGACGAAGTAGGGGTAGTCACTTGTGCTGTAGGGTGAATTGAGGAGGCGGTACCGCGGTGAACACCACGCCCCCCAAAGTGGTACTGCGTCGTGTGTCGAGAAAAAGATGATTATGTCAAAGTCTTTGAGTCTTTGCTCTTTCACATTTTTTTCTTCTAAAATAAATTTGTGTGTGTATTTTTGAATGACGTGATACAAAAAGATTATCATTTTCATGGTTTGAGTGATATAGAAAGATGAAAATCGTAAATAGAGAAAATCTGAAATGACACCAACGTGGATAGTGAGATTGTGGTATAGAAATATGACCACTCCCCTTAACTTTATGGTCTGCAAAGCACATATTGACTTTATTTATTTATTTTTTGTTCATCTAATATAACATAAGTTTGTGTGACAAACAAACCCAAAATAGTCAAAATACTAAACAGGCTTGGTTGATATAAACTTCCGAGGGGATTTGTTATGTTTTAGTTTGGGTAATATGAAATTGGAGGGATTAATCCGTTTTGCTTTCATATCATACATATCTTTTGTTTGAGTTGAAGATCCTTTTTCTTTGAATTCAAATTTGACATTGTTTTGGATGGAAAATAGAAGCAACAAGTTGGACTTAACCGGAAGGATTGAATATTGAATCCTTAAAATTTGGCAAATTTTTGTTTAGAGAATTATGTGGCGTTTGGTTTATGGAATGAAATTCGAAAGAATTGTAATTTAATTTTAGTTATTAATATGGTTGATGATGAATGTAGAATACAGTTTTTAGTATTGATTAGAGATGTAGGACGGAATCTAATTCTTTTATAGGTTGAAATTTAATTTATTGTATGACTTGAAAAGAATGTCAAATTCCTATAAACAAGCACATAAAATTGAACTCATTCCATTAGTTATAAAAAATTGTAAACAAACTAAATTTAATTACAATTTCATCGGATTTCATCACATGAACCAAACGCCGCCTTAGATTTGCTTTCTTAGTTTTTTATTTTGCTGTTGTTTCAAGGATTCTTCTCATAGTCTCGTTTTGGTCTTTTGTTTCTCACAATGTAATGTGTTTAGTTAAGTTACGTTTTGTTGTTCTTCGACGCCTTAATGTCAGTTAGCATTTAATAAAATAGGTGGTATTAATTGTAGTGGACACCGAACATGTTTTCTTCATTTAAATATGTATAGAAAAAAGAGTTGCATCTCTTATCACTTGGAAGTGGTGTGTTTCTGTGTTGTTTTAATAAATCGGCTGCGATTTTGAATGTTATAATTATTATGTTAATCCAGCTTCGTCTAAGATCGCGTGGCCTAATGGATAAGGCGCTCGCCTCCGGAGCGGGAGATTGTGGGTTCGAGTCCCATCGTGATCGTTTATTAAATTATATTTTATATTTTATTAAATTTCTATGGCTGAATATATGTTATTTGCTTCATTTTTAACTAAATTAAAATAGAGTATAAAAAACATTCATACACAAAGAATTCTTATAAAACTGAAATGTTTAAAATTTGTTTTGTTCTTAACTTCTATATGTACTTCGAGGGACCAATATATATGATTTTTTTTGTTGGTTTACTGAACAATTAAAGTAAAAGAACATATGATTCTTATTTTGTTCAATTAAGGATGTAAATAATAATATATAATATTTATAATTAATTATATTTTGTTATTATATTATAGTTGTGTTAGTTAATATTTAGATTTGTTGTAATATGATGGTTTTATGGTAGCTATGAAGTTGTTTTGGTAGCATTATTTTAAAATTATTCAAAGAATCTTGAAATAGTATTAGTATTATATATTTTTAAAAAAAAATACTTTTTAACCCCGGTTTTTTATTAACAAACCTGGGCTCAATGTGCATAAAACACAGGGTTAAAAAGTATCAGACCCGGTTGCTTATTAACAAACCGGGGTTATAAACTTTTCTACCCCGGTTATATAACCGGGGTCTATGTCATATATCAACAACCTACCCCCTCTTTTACCCCGGTTTAAGAACCGGGGTCTATTCCAAAAACAACCGGGGTTGAAGGGTCCTTTTGTACTAGTGTCGCCCGAGCAACGCACGGGTATTCAACTAGTTAATATATGTTATCCCGTAAGTTTTATTTATATATATATGTGGTCATAGCGGTGTAATTGAGCCGAGCTCGGCTCGTTTCGAGCTCTGTATGAACAGCTCGAGCTCGGCTCGGTTTCGACTTGTTTATTTTATATATATATATATATATATATATATATATATATATATATATATATATATATATATATATAGATTGGGGTTCGATTGAGAACTTTTGTGCATCGAGGCACTATTGAGAACTTTTGTGCATCGGACTATCTACCAAGGGTGCACAAAGGGCATTTAGGGTATATTAAAATGTATGGAAACTAGTTTTGAATTTAAATGTTTTTAAGATAATTAATAGCTAAATTTGGTATGAAAATCACCATTAACTTCTTTCCTAAAACCACTCCCTCTTTCTCTCTATATATCTCTCTCTCTCTTAGCCCCCTTTTGATTTTGGAAGAGATGAACGATATGCATGATTTATGTTTGTATGAACGATTCATGTTTGTATTTTGATTTATTTTGATTTTGGAAAAGATGAACGATATGCATGATTTATTTTTGTAATAGATGAACGATATGCATGAAGAGATGAATGATATGCATGTAATTTGATGTATTTTGAATTTGTATTATTTTTGTTAATTTTGGAAGTGTAATAATTAAATAAGGATTGCATAATTCCTGTTTTACCCCCCCCGTGAATTTCATTAAGTGCACTTGATGCATTAAAATTTCTATTTAATTACCCTTTTGCCATTTGATCTAACCCACACATTCTTTTCATCCAAGGGCTAGTGGAGGTTCTTTTGTGCCTCGATGCACAAAAGTTCTCAATGGAACCTCTCTCTCTCTCTCTCTCTCTCTCTCTCTCTCTCTCTCTATATATATATATATATATATATATATATATATATATATTGGGGTGAGTTCAATGGAAAACTACTATGCACCTGAAAACTATGGAAACCTACGCATACCGTCCGGTTAGGTGCATTTCATGAAAAACGCGGTGGCATGATCGTAAATAAGGTGATGCATCACGCGGGAAATTTGATGCATCACGCGAGATTTTGATGCATCACGCGGGGAATTTGATGCATTTGTGGTGGTGCAGTGCGGTTTTCACAAGTTTTCAGGTGCATGATGGTTTTCCATTGAACCTCCCTCTATATATATATATATATATATATATATATATATATATATATATATATATATATATATATATATATATATATATATATATATATATATATAGATTTGGGTTCAAATGAGTACCACTAGTTTTACGGAGTACCGGAGGTACCTCGCTTAAAATCATTTTTTTTGAAATTTTTTTTCATAATCATGTTTAAATTAATAATATAAGACTACTTGAAGAAAATCACACATAAACACACACTAGAACTATGTGAAACGTGTGTGTTCACATGATATGTACTGTTGTGAATGTGTGTTCACAACTAAGCATGTTCACATGAATTTTTTCACGTTCACATGACTTTTTAGATGATAGAAAGTGTAAATGTATATAATTTTTTACGAATAGCCTTATATTATTTGTATCTAAATGAATATGAAAAAAAATTCAAAAAAAAAAACTTTTTTCCGGAGCAAGTTCACATCTGAAGCCCGTGTGTTCACAGGTACTCACGGTACTCTGCATTTTTTAGGTACTCACACGAACCATATTCTATATATATATATATATATATATATATATATATATATATATATATATACATTAATTTTTATTAGTTTTTTTAAATCTATTTATATGTTTTATATTTATTTAATCTATATATTATATATTTATTAATTAAAAAACTATATTTATATATGGGCTAGTTTAAGCTCGTTTAGGTTTGCGAACTCGATATGTGAAGCTCCAGCTCGAGCTCGTTTAACTCAAGTTTTTTTTTTTTTTTCGAGTTTTTAACGAGTCGAGTTCGGGTAGCTCACGAGTAGCTCGGCTCATTTTATATCCCTATATGTGGATCACAATTAATATCAAATTGATGCAATAATTGATTGATACGAGAAAACATATTTTTATTCTACTACGTAACGTTCTCTTGTAAGAAGTTACCGCATTTACTATATGATGAAATGAGCAAAACGATATGACCATCAATTTAGTTAGTGTTAGGTTAGTTGGGTTGTTATTGTGTTCAATATCAATAAATTGTCAATGGAATAGGGCAAAGCCCTCATTGTTTAATGTTTAATGAAGAGCAAAATCAAAATTGGTCCCTCAAAGGTATGATTGTGTCTATTAAATTAAAGTTGGAAACAGAGAAACATAATTTGTTAAAACACTCAAGATGTTCGTATTATTTAAACTTACAAACAAAAGTTATATTATAGGTCGATCATGGTTTCTTCTAAGGGTGTCAATATCAAGGGTCATTATATCTATATAGGTCGATTGCTAAAATTAGCAACCAATGTGTTGTTTTTTTAATCATTTATATTTTTTTTATTACAATTAATAGCATCAACATTTATATATATATTTTTTTTATAATTAATAGCATCAACATTTATATTTTGTATCAAATATTTATAAGAAAAGTTTAATCAAAATAAAATATATGTTAATATCAATGTGTTATTTCATGATTCAACACCTACTGTTAGGGTGAGCAACGGTTCGATTTACGGTTTCCTCAGTCTCTTCAAATTGAAAATTTTTTAAGGTCAAACCGAACCAAACCTATAAAAATATACAAATGGGATTACTTTAGTAATAACAATAATAATACAAAAAATAACAATAATTAAAAAGGTTAAAAAAAACAAGACATACAAGTATTGTTATGGAATAAATCTATAAGAAAATGTATTATTTTAAAAATAATATAGGGTCCCAACACTTCAACAACAAATACACATTCAATTGTTTTTAATTTTTTACTTTATATCCTCTCTCTCGTCTCAAAATTATTCACGAGGAAACGAACGAGTCTCCGGTTATCTTCTTTCTTTTACATCTCCGGCTGACAATGTTATTCCTTTTCACCATAGTCTTTTATCACACTACTATCGGTTCCTTCCTCTGCCTCCTTTGCTATTTATAGATCTAGGAGTTATATAGGTTTACTATTTCATCTCCTACCTCCACCACTACACCATTGTATTCTAATCACCTTTCTAGTCTTCAATTTCTATGGAGGTTTGAAATTTCTCGGAGGCCCTATGTTATTTGGGGTCTGTGCGGCTGAGCAGATAGCATCTGCCCAAAGACGGCCCTGTTGACATATTAATGTATTTTTTTTGAAAAAAACTTACAACGGTTACCATGGACGCATGTATACTTGCTATGTAGTTTACACACACACGTACAATAATTAATTAAGTTAAAAGTAGGTTATATTTTAGAGATATGGCGCAGGGAATTAATGTGTATCATATAATAAAAGTAAAAGAGGCATTGAAGGAAGTTGATAAGATATATTCCACGAGAAGATGGAAATTCTTGTGGGGATTTGCGTAGACTACCCAAATTTTGAGAAATCACAATATCTACGCATTTGGTCCATACTTCACTAATGGAGACCCTCTTATCCTAATAATATTGTGAAGGGTTAACTATCGTCACATTTTTTTTTCAATTTGAATAACATATGAATCTTTTTTCTAATCAATGTAACATATTTTTCAAATCAAATCAATCAATGTAACTATATCAGATTGAAAGATAAAAATTAATGACGTGACAATTTCTTTGTCCAGTCAACATTTTTTTATAATAGAAATAACAGTTTAATTGTTATATGATTTGTACTATTTTGTGCAATTTAAAAGTAACCTTCGATAATACCTTGCTATTGAACAAATTTAAAAATAATTAAGTAATATTAGAAATTAAAAAAAAAATTGATGACTATATAAAGAAAACTGACATGTCAGTAAGTTCTACATTTTAATCTAATGTGATTATCTTGATTGACTTGATATGAAAAGTTTGTTATCTAAAATAGAAAAAAAATTGTATGTATCAATATCGAAGATTGGGCCACTAATTTATTGCATGTATGAATATGGATATTGGCTTTTAATTATGGGTGTGTGTGTAGTGTAAGAGGCTCAGGTATCTGACTTAATTTTTTGGGTATAATCTATCTATACTATTAAAAGAGTAACTATACTCATTTCTGGTGAAGCCACGTGTCGTCACCATGAATTGACACGTGGCATTTATAGATTTTAAAATTAATAAAGACATTTAAATCAAATCTATCCAAATCTAATATAATCCACTTTTAAATTCAAATCAAACAAAATCTAATACTCAACTAACTTATTAATTAAATCTATCCAAATCTAATATAATCTACTTTTAAATTCAAATCAACATCAAACAAAATCTAATAGTCTACTCACTTATTAATTATAAGATAATATAATAAAAGTTTAAAAAAATATATAAGAAAATAATTATCCTTCGTATATATTTAGAAATATACAAAACCAATAGGTCATAATAAATAATAATATTATATTATATACTTTTGTTTAAAAAATAATATTTACATCTTTATCTTTTTATTTATTATATTTTATATATATTAAAAATATTCGCGTAATACGCGGGTAATAAACTAGTGATTATAATACGTATAACAAAAACATTAATGTCGCAATGATATTCTACTTCTCTTTTGCATCGCATGCTTCTTCAACACACGTAGATTTTAAACAACATTTTAATGATTGAAACCTCCATCTTTTATATAACGAAATAATCCAAATACATATATCTTAGTTACAAATTCTTTATTTATAGATTATTCCATTTCACATTTGAATTATATTTTATTCTATCTTGTTATTATTATATACTAATAAAGTTATATAATAAATGTATATCTATATTTCTCGATCAGGAATTTTTAAGTAATAAAAACACTAATTATCATGTATATATGCTGCATGTATATTTTAAAGATTGTACGTTTATACTTGATTGTCATCCTATAAGGACCTCGTTAGATTTTTATAACCTGGCGTACGTTTCAAACCCAGCTTAAGCTCACGGGCTTTTCGGTTCACTACAAGAAAAGTATCATTTACTGACACACGTTTATAGTGACACAAAAAAAGTGTCACTAAAACTTTTGGTGACACTTATGAAAAAGTGTAGCCGTGTAGGTATAGAACAATCTTTTACCCATACTTATTTTAAATTAGTGACACAAATACATACATTTTTAGTCACTATATATCTATACTCACTCCACTTTTACCCCCTTTTTGTTGTAAAAAAAGTGTCACTATAGGTATTAAAATCTTTTACCTACATAACAAATTAAAATCTTTTACCTACATAACAAATTAAAATCTTTTACCTACACAACAAAAAGTGTGGATAAAAATAGAGTGGGTATAGATATATAGCGACTAAAAATGTATATGTTTGTGTCACTAATTTAGAAAAAGTGTGGGTAAAAGATTGCTCTATACCTATACTTTTTCATAAGTGCCACTAAATGTAAGATATAGTGACACTTTTTTTGTGTCACTAAAAGTGTGTGTCACTGAATGCCACTTTTCTTGTAGTGGTTATTCAATAATTTTTGTTTTTATCATGTCCCACGTATTACGTGGATATATTTTCATAAAATTTATTTATGTATAATTGTGTATAAGTAAAAATAAAAACACACAACTATTAATTATTTTAAAAAAAATATGACAATACTATTATTATTTGTTATAACTATTATTTTTCAAACTTTATAATTTGATATAAATGGTAGCTACTTATTATTATTTTTTTATAACTTTTAGTTTTAATTTAAGAATTTATTATGAAAATACCTACATGTTTTCAAATTTTTGCGTTTTCGTCTTTACATGTTTTTTTTCCAGAAAAGTCCTCAAGTTAATTTTTTATTTTTGATTTAGTGAAATATGATAATTAGAACCTGGTTTTTAGTTTTAAAAAAACATGGTTTATCAATTATAACTGGACTCTAATAGTCAAATTTCATAAACCAGGAAAAAAATTAACTTGAGAACTAGTATAAAAAAAGTAACATGAAGGGACGAAGACGTAAAAATTATGAAAACATGTAGGTTTTTGCAATAGTAAACACTTAATTTAATATATTTTAATTGATACAAATTGAAATTTTAGTTTATATATAATATAATACTTATATATTCTATTACAGATTAATATTTATAGATTAAATAAATAATAGAGTGTTTTTATCTTATTATATTTATAGATTAGTAAATAATACGACGTATATACTTTTATTAAAATAGTAAATTGTATTTATTATTTATAATAATAAACTGTATCTATCTTTTTAGGGATGACACGTGAAGGTAATAACATTTGTTGATTTTTGTTACATATAAAAGAGTTTAATATGAAAAAAACCAACAAGTTTTTCATGTTTTTGCTGTTTAGTTCCTTCATGTTATTTTTTACCAATTAAATCTTTAAGTAATATATTTGTTTGTGATTTTTAAATTTTTCTTTATTTTTTTAAAAAAATCTTCAAGTTTGTGGGTTTTCCGGAGAAATATAGTGAAAACATGTTGTTTTTTGTGAGAAGAGACAAGGTCAATTATGAACCTTATATAAAATAATAAAACATAGATTTTGTGTGTATTTATCCTATTTTGGTGAAGGAATAAAGCGACGGAAAGATATTTCCTCAATTTGCATATCTTTTCTTTAGCATGCATCAGAAGGTAACAAGTAAAAACATAGTAATTTTGAAATTACTCTTAAATTTTTTTTTTAAAAGGAATTAAATTAACTTTATATATATTATTATCAAAGAAAACTTTTCGTAGGTATTGACTACTGAAATCACCTAAACAACTAATTTTAAATTTTAATTGTTATTTTTAGCATATTGTTGTATATTTAAGCAACCGTTGATCTTCTGTTTAATGAAGCATATAAGACAAATTTATTTTTTCATAGAAGAATAAACACAAAATAAATCAATCTCTTTGCGATAAGGTATAATCATGAAATCTTGATCCTACGCCACTTTTTAGCTTGAATATATGCCGATTCAAGTTAGACAAGAATATTTCCGTCACTTACATGAACGTTTTCTATATGTGGTGTTGTATTAACGTTAATTTCATTAGAGATAAACATATGTTTCTAATTCATATGTAGTAAAGCACAACTGGTTTGGCTAGAGCTTGGAGATTAATATGATAGGAACATTAAGTGTATCTTTTAATTCATATGAGTTAAACCAATTTTTAAATACTTATTGAGTGGTTTTCATAAGTTGATATAACTTTGCTTAGAGTTTTAGGGTTTACACTCTGTTCTCGTATTCTAAAAGAAAAGAAGAGAAAGAAAAAAAGATAGATGAAAAAAGATAATATTTGTGTTTGTGTTCTTGAATCAGAATGAAAGAAAATTTATGTTCTTGAAGAGGGAAGAAAATAAAATAAAAACTTTTGTTTTTTTGTAATTTACATAGATAGCTCTTTCCAACCTTTCTTTCCCTCACTTTCTTCTCACATTTGGGAGCAAACTTTAAAAAACGTAGCCTTTCACACTTTCTTTCTTCTTCTCTTGTTATCCTTCCTTAAATATGATAAAAGAGCACAACTTTTTTTATTTACTCTCGCCTTCTTCATTTTTTTTTCCATTTCCTCCGTTTAAATTGGTTCGAGAACAGAGGGTTAGACTATGATGATATTTAGTATCCCATTTGGAGAGTAGTGATATATATTCTGTGTGTTTGGTTAGATCTTTTATCAAGGTTGGGGTTAGCTTAGGTGATCCTTATGGTTTTGCTTCTCTGCCATTTGCAGTGGGTCAAATGGGATTTAGGATGTTTTTAATAGTGTAGTTTTGTATTTTGAGTCGTTCAAATAAAAAAAGCAATAAAACACAAGATTTAATTATTTGAAATTCCTAATATTTATTAATGAATACATCTTTGACAAGTAAAATATTTAAAAGCAATAAGTTAAATTTAATTATTGTTAGATTCCAACAATTTAAGAATTAGTTGTTGTAAGCATAGTCAAATCTGTCTTGATAAAACACGTATAATTTGATAAATAGAAACAAGAAATGTATAAAGTAATGAAAATTTTTGGAATATAAGTTTATGATTAACGAAATAAATAAATTGGTGTGAGTACGTGTAGTAGCTAAGCTCCTTGTCCTTTCAGCATGAAAATGGACATGTAATATCGTAGCATTAAAGAAATCTATTCCTTTTTCGACTTTTATCATAAAAAAAAAAGTCTAATATAACCTGTATTAAATTGTGAACGTGATTTGTTGTTGTAAATTTGATGGCTATCGATGTATGGAATCTTTAAGTCACGATGTTGCTCAGGATATTTTTCCTAATGAACTTATTCATTTGATCCTTCTAGGATGTTTCTCACGTTTTAGTCTTAGATAAAGGGTGTTATAGTGGAAATGTTAATAGAAGAATCAAATGCAAGAATATATAATAGGGACTGAATTTAGAAACAGGTAAAAGTCAAGGGGTAACAGTAGCCACTACAATAAAGATGGTGTTAATTATAGCACAACTTCGTATTCAAGCAAAGCGGCAAACTTGTGTGGCCCTTTGTTCACACTTTTATTCTACTTTTTTTATTACAAAATTCCTAAATATATATATTAAATCATTTTTAACGTTGGTTAGGAAATTCTAAAATTAACCCTGTCTCTCTGTGTAAGAATTTGTTGAAGCAGAAGGGCATTTTAGACAAAGTACGGAAAGTACAATAAGGGCTTCATTGACAAGTAACTTTATGTTGTCAATCAAAATTAAGAAAAATCCCCCACCGCCAGTAGTGGCTTTAATTTAGGAATAACCAAGCAACACCACCTAGTTATTACTACTAGTCGTCCTTTCTAATTAAAAGCAGAGTCTAAGGGGCGTTTGGATCGAATATTTTTTTTGTCTGGGATTTGCATTTTGTTAAAGTATTTGTATTATGTAGCATTTGAATTTGTCAGGATTTTGTCAGACAATCTGTATTATCTTATAGAAAAAATTTGATAATCTGATGAATACAAGGTAACTGAGAATTAAAATCTGTTTTTAAATAACAAAAAGAAGAGATTTATGAAATACTGAAATTTTAAATCCTTACTGAAATTTGTGAACCAAACACAGGATTTTAAATGCAAATCTCAGTAAATCCCAGAAAATTCGCAAACCAAACGCCCCCTAAAATGAAGCGTGCGTGTCTTGTGTGTATACATACATCATACTCTAGAAAATTTTTTTACATATATAACAAATACATATAAAAAACTTACAATTAGATAATGTTGAAATTAAGAAGGTTATAAGTCAATAACCATATTCAATTGTTAAAATGCCTAAATATATAACAATTTTTCTTAGAAAAGGCTCTTAATAATTTTGATGGGCCCTTGACAATTGCCCTTGATTAGGGTTGGCCATGTACAGGGCTAGGGTTGTTCAAAACCGGATATCCGAAATTTGGGATGATGATTTTTGTTATCGGATTATCTGAATATCCGAAATTCATATTTTTTTAAAATTAAATCAAATATTTGAATATCTAAAATACAAATTCGTATATATCACAAACTAAATGTATCCGAAATTATTTTACTCAAAATAACAAGATAAAGACTGAAAAAAACTAAAATATATAAAATATTAGTTACTAGATCTATAATATCAAGACAAAACTACAAAATATACATTAGAATAAAAATAAAAACCTACAAAACTAAAAAATACACATTATATTGAATTAATTTGTTGTCGTCCAATTTAATATGTTGCCCTTGGCCATAGCTCAGTTGGGCTCCTTTGAAGCCCAACCATGCTTTGCACTAGAGGTGCACAAAAAATCCGGTTATCCGATTTCGATCCGAAACCGATCCGAAACCGGTTATGGCAAAACCGGTTACAAAAAAAACCGGTCCGGTTTTTATCCAATCCGGTTTTTCAACCGGTTTTTAAGATATTTGGGGCACCGGTTTTTTTACCGGATAATTAACCGGTTTTTTTATAACCGGTTAAAAAACCGGTTTTTAACCGGGGAAAAAAACCGATTTTCGAGCAGCCTTTGAAGTATATTTTATGTATTTATAATCATATAGAATATAAAAATATAAATGATTGGAGTAAATTATATGTGTTTAACTTATTTTATAATTATATATTTGAAAATTGTAATTATAAATTATAAAAAAAGATGTTATAACCTTTCTTTTGTAAAACCCAAAAGCCCAAAACCCCAAAAGAAAAAAGAAACCCAAAAGAAAAGAAGTTCAAACAAAAAGAAAGGCCCAATAAAAAAGAAAGCCCAAAAAAGCAAAAAAAAAATCTGGAAATTATATAAAAAATCGGTTTTTTTAAAACCGGTTTTTGAAAAATCCGGTTTTTTTATAACCGGAACCGGTTATATAGGTTACAAAAATCTGGGCCGAAAACCGGTTACGATCCGGACCGGTTTTAAAAAAAACCGGTTTTTTCTGGGACAAAAAAACCGGACCGGTTAAAATCCGATCCGGTTCGGTTAAAATCCGGTCTTTGTGCATCTCTACTTTGCACCATAACGGGTCATTATTTAAAACATCCATGTTTAACAAGTTAAAAGGAAAAGACATTTGGAAGTCTTGAATTTGAATTTCATTTTTTTAATATACTCCAATAAATAGAAAATAGAAAACAGATTTATCACTTCAAATAATGCACCTATTTGTGAATGACTGACTATATATTGTAAATGCCACGTCTAAACCAATGAACTCAACAAAATTGTTGAAAATAAAAGAAATGATCAAAATGTAAAATACTAATGTTATGTTTAACATGTTATCATATTAGGGTTTTGTCGGGAAAGCCTACGTGCAATCATACGTTATTAGCGGTTGGTCCATATGGATTTTTTTGTACACAAGTCTGAATTTAATTTAAGATATGAAATTCTTATAAGTTTAGAATTAATAATTTAATTTAATTTAAAATGATTATTATAAAATAAATTTTAAAGTATTAAAATCTCTTAACTTGCTTTTGAAATCAAAAGATAACATAAAGTCTGAAATCTTAAAATTCAAATAAGAATATCTCTTTTTTTTTTCCCACATCATATTTTTAATGTAATTAAATAAATTAAATAATTTTAAGATGTTAAGTGTTATATCTTAATATTGTTTGTACAAATTAATTATTATAATATATAACTAATTAAATATAATACATTAAGTAATAAGTTTCAGACTTTTTTTATATCACAGACAAACTTTCTTTTAAACTTTGAGTTAATATTGAAAAAACCCTATAAACTTTTATCATTTTCACGATTAAGTCCCTAAACTTTTATTTAAGTCCCTAAACTTATTTTGTATTATTCAAAAGTATATATTTTTGACTGGCTACCGGATGAATAGGTAAAACATAACCAACAAAACAAAAAGTTTAGGGACTTAATCGCTAAAACATGTAAAGATAATGTGTTTTTTTGAATAAGACAAAAATAGTTAAGGGACTTAAACAATTAGAAAAGAAGTTTAGGGACTTAATCAAAAAACTAAGGAAAGTTTATGAGATTTTTTCAATATTAACCCTTAAACTTTCAACACTCAAACTTTAAGATCACATCGTAATTTCAAAAGTGATTATAACTTTTTTTTTTATATTTTAAATTTAAGAGATTTAAAATCTTAAAAACAAACAACAATAAGTTTTTTGACTTTAAGTAAACAATTTTTTTATGGAGAGAAAATACCTAAATTATAATTTGTAATCATAGTTGATAATTCAAATAGGTTTAGAGACTTTAATAAGCGTTTGGTTTGCGGATTTTCTGGGATTTACATTTAAAATACTTTAAAATCTCAAGATTTCTTAAACCACTTCATTCTTTGTTATTTAAAAACTCAGCCTCCCCCTAGGATTTTAAATCACAGATACATTGCATTCTTCAGATTATATGATGTGCACTATTTTGTGCAATTTAAAAGTACTTTTTGATAATACCTTGCTATTTTAAGCAAATTTTAAAATAATTAAGCAATATTAGAAATTAAAAAAACTGATGACTGGATAAAAGATTGTCATATCAGTAATTTTTACCTTTCAATTTGATACAGTTACCTTGATTGGAAAGTATGCTACCTCAAATAAAATAAAAATTAGTTAGTTACTCAAATTGAAAAAATAATGACAATAGATTATCTTTCGTAATTAACCCTTCAGAGATTTATCATTTTATAAAAAAATTGATGATAATAAAAGTTAAAAAATATATAAATGATGGTGAATTTTAAGAGTCACTTGTAAAAGAAATGACATGAAATTGACGTTAAAAGTGAAAACAAAATGGAAATATTTTGGAGAAAGATACCTAAAATCGTATTCTCCCTCTTTTATTCTCTCTCTTCATGCCGCAATAAGTAGCGGTTCAAATTTCCTTCTCTTCACACTTTCATCTCCCAACTTCCTTCACAGTCACATTCATTCTCTAATCCCTCTCTCTTTTTGTGTGTGTGTGTGTGTGACTGTGAAAGAAAAATGGAGGTCAGGGGCAATTGGTGTTATTTTATAAGTTTGTGTGCCATTCTGATAACCGTCAATGCTCGCATACCGGGAGTTTACACCGGCGGGCAGTGGGAGAGTGCTCACGCCACATTTTACGGTGGCAATGATGCCTCCGGTACCATGGGTGCGTCACCATTTGCTAAAAATCCTTATTAATCCTCTGTTTTTTTTTACTTTCCTTTTAATTAACGGACGTTGAATTGAATTACTACTACAGGTGGAGCGTGTGGGTATGGGAATTTGTACAGCCAAGGCTACGGCGTCAACACGGCGGCGCTAAGCACAGCTCTGTTCAACAACGGGCTGAGCTGCGGTGCTTGTTTTGAGATAAAGTGTGCGAATGACCCTCAGTGGTGCCACTCCGGCAGCCCATCCATCTTTGTCACGGCCACCAATTTCTGCCCTCCTAATTTCGCTCAACCAAGTGATAATGGTGGCTGGTGCAACCCTCCTCGAACCCATTTTGATCTTGCCATGCCCATGTTTCTCAAGATCGCCGAATACCGTGCTGGCATAGTCCCCGTTTCTTACCGCCGGTTAGTTTTCCGGTCCACAGTCTTCTCTAATAAACAAACCCGAATAACTTACAAATTTTATGACTCTTGCATTTATATTATATAACTATTAATTATTTAAATTCTTTCATCAAAACGGAAAAGAAGATTAAGCAACAAAGTATATAGATATTGAAAAAAAATGAATGCAATAAAAAACGTAAAAGTAGGGATACGAGTTTAAATTCAAAAATTATTTATTGAATCAATTGAAGAAATATGTTTAGATTTTCCAAACATATTGACTTTCTCACCTGAAAAGCAGGACTAGTGGGGCCTCACCTCCCCTCAAAGCCGTGTTTCTGGTTGTACGGTTTGCTTTTATATTTACATAATTACCCATGGATAAGGATTTAATTACAGTTTCATTAATGGTTACTTAGGGTACCATGCCGAAAGAAGGGAGGGATAAGATTCACCATCAACGGATTCCGGTACTTCAACTTGGTTTTGATTACCAACGTGGCCGGTGCAGGGGATATCACTCGAGTATGGGTAAAAGGTTCACGGACCGAATGGATGAGCCTTAGCCGCAATTGGGGTCAAAATTGGCAATCAAACGCTGTGCTCGTTGGTCAATCACTCTCGTTTAGGGTCACAGGTAGTGATCGTCGCACTTCCACCTCTTGGAACATTGTTCCTGCCAACTGGAAATTTGGCCAGACTTTTGTGGGAAAAAATTTCCGTGTTTAATTACTTAAGTAAGCCTTGTTTGAAAGAGAGTCAAACTAAAATCTTTTATAATGTTTTTGTTTGGAAGTTACTAATTAATAGGTATCACACAAAACTTATAATTAAAAGTCTTGTGTATTGAGTGTGGTTTGTTATTTCTTTTTAAAGTTATAGGTTTGAAAGAAAAAAGAAAAAAAGTGAGGAATAGGAGCAAGTTTAGGGTTGTTTGTTTGAGGGTTATTTTTTACTATAATAGGAGCTGAAGTGGCTATGAAGTCATGCCTCAACTCATGAAGGCCCGCAGCTTTCTTTTCTTTTTCTTTATTATAATAATAATATTATTATTATTATTATTATTATATAAAAATACAATTATTAATTCTTCTTGTATTATTATTATCAGTTTATTGTTGTTGCAAACAGTCAAAAACGACTCCTTAACCACACTATATATTAGCTTTTGTTTATAACACTTTAAAAAACACTTGTTTTTATACAAATTATATGTAAGCACATCCACCATCACACAAGGCTCAAAGCAAACCAATATCATTATTATATTCATTAGATAAAGCCCATTTTAATTCCTTTTAAATGCTAAAAAGTATTTTTCTTATATGCCCAACCATGGTTTATGTATTTAATTATCTCAAATATAAATAAAAAAAGATCTTATTAAAAAAGCTATAGAATATTTGTATTCTCATTCCATGATGAATGGAATGATAGGTACAACATTATCTTTTCTCATATTTTTATCTTCAAATATTATACAATTTATTTTATAACATTTATAATAATTTATCACTTATAAAAACATTATTTTTTATAAATAAAATATTCAAATTACTAAACATACAAACTTTACATTTATTTATGATAAAAGAATAGCAAAACTTATTTTCAAAAGAAAGAAAAAAGAATAACAAAATATGGATCAAAATCAAAACAATATCATTTAATAGCATTGAATAATTAATTTCATAAATAAATCAAGATTAGAACAAGAAAATGTCTACAAATTGCAAAGGTTTTTGGTCAGATTTCAATATCTATTATCTAACAAATGTTTTAATTACATCATCGAAACATGATCATCATAGCCAAGGGCCAAGCTTGCGTGATTAACATGGATTAGGCCAAAATCATTAAATTTATTTTCAACAAAAGTTTATTAAATTAGATGGGAAATCTTAGGTAGCAATCCTGTTATCACAAACTTGTTGACTTTGGAATTTTAGTGAAAACCGATCAACCTACAACCCTTTAGGCAAATATTGATATCTACGATAACATCCGTTTGTTGATTGGTTGTTAGGATGAGGTTTATCTTGTAAATATAAATTAAAAAAAAAAAAAAAAAGACAAATATTAACGTTGACTATTTAACTTTCAGATTTGTCTAATTTAATCATTAAACTATTATTTTAATACATTCAGGTTCAATGGAGCACAAATTTAAAATAATACCATTGCAAACTTTCAAATTACAATTGCAAATTTTCAGTTCTATCATTATTATTATTATTAGGTATCATATTTTACCTTCAATGAAATTCATTCAAACCCATTATTTGATAATTTTTGAGCATTAAAGGGTATTTGTGGTTGAATTTTCATGATTTAAGAGTTTTAAATACAAAATATTTGGCAATAAGCTTTGAAAATATTTTACTACATTTTCATACTTTGAAACAGTCATTTTCAGCACACGTAAATCACGAACTGGAAATCCATCTAAAACATCCAAAAGCAAATTATGCCTAGTTCTCAACCATGGACCACCATAACCATTAACCAGGCCAAATACTTGCCTTTCCTCTAGCCCAAGTACCTATTTGAAACCTCATCACTCCACTGCTCACTGCTGACTACAAAAGATCACAATGATGAATTTATCATCAATCATGATATACAAAAGATCACAAGCTGCCTATATGACTAATTAAAGGTTGTGGGTTCAAGTGTCAATTGAAACATAGGTGGTGGTTAAGGTTAAAAAGTTGGCAGTGTAGAATGCCTTAAAAAAAAACAATTTTTTTAACATCAACTGCCATGCATGATGAATCAGATTCATTAATAGTACATCCTGTAAATTAGCCCTTAATTGATTTACAATTATAATTTTATCAGTATATATATACCATCTTTGTACATGAACAAGTTTATGAATTATGGTGAAGATAAAAATGTTATCATCACTTTCTGCACACACATACTCATGATACATTGCTGTGACTTTTGCTTCGATTTCCAATCCAGAAAAAGCCATGCTTTAGTCATGTACTGATCAATCTGGAAATTTAGTTAAAGTGTTTTTAGATTATTTACATGCTTACAAATTTATTTGATCAATTTCATATATCTGATTAGATCCTCAATACAGGCCTTCATCAGATGGTTAATTCAAGTTTCAACTCATACTTATAGCTAGAAACATAATATATTGCTTTATTAGCTAATAACAACGCGGCAGAAAATATGTGCAGGAGAATCCAAAGAATATTTTAATGTTTGGCTGTTTATCCATTCGATCACTCGCTTTGCCTTTGACTTAACAGTATGTTAAGTTAACCTTCTTTGATGACTATTCTAGTATCGATCTGTTCCTTTCCAGTTTCCTGTTCTGATCATGAAGGCAACAAGTATCGAAATTCATATACATATGGCTGAATTTCTATCATTTTAGCCGGAGATGACTTTGTTTCACCATTCAGGCACTCCATTATTACCCTTTTGAGAGACCCTGATTGTGGCAACTGGCTATAAATCCATTCCAGAAGCGACTCCATGTCATCTGCGAAATCCTTTATGTGCCATTGTAGAAGCTTCGGTATCATGATCTTTTTCTTGCCAACCACTCCCACAGAAGCTTCTAGATACTCCAGTCTTGCTTTCGCCAATTCGTTAACTATGTCCTCTGCTGTATAAACCCTCAGCTGCAAATAACAATCTAAGCTTTCCAGACATATATACAAACAAAGCATTTAGTGAATGAGTGTATCCTTACTGCTGGTGACGACCACGTCCCTCTGCAAAGACCAAATGTCACATTCGGCTCTGGGAACCCAAGTCCATATGTGCCCCGTAGTAGCATTTCCCTCTCATCTACCGGACCCTTAGGATTGTTTAATAATATGTCAGAGATATGCCTTCGAACTTGTTAAATGGACGACTTATGTTATTTTATAGCAACTTACATGACCTGAGTTGGATGGATGCCGGAGAATAAAATGCTCAATTCCTAGTGCATTTACCACGATTCCGCCCACGTTTATCACTGCCTGAATCATTCAAGTGATGCATCAATCTAGAATTCTAACTAGCCCTCGTAAGAATCGTGTCAATCCATATTGTAGAAACACATGATGTAATGTACCTTGTTCATGAGAACCAGTAGTTTCTCCTGTGTTGAGGGCAATCCATATTGTAGAAACACCTACAAATTAAAAAACATATATCAAATATGGTATATGATATGTGTTGGGACATGTCGTGTCTTTCAACCGATTTAAAATGTCTTACAGTACATGCATAATGCAGGCGTTGTATATGTTGATCCAGAATGCTAACTTTTGCTTGTATGTTAACCTGTTCAAATCCACACTACAGAGTTTCTGCATCAAAACCCTGAAGAAAGTAACATATATGTAAGGTACATTATATATAAACAAACATATCCTCAATAAACCTCTGTAATTACCTCACTTTTCCAACTTCTTTGGAACATTCGGAAATGCGAGTATGGTCCAGTGTATTTCTTGTGATTTGGGTAAAAGTATTGTACGGACCAATGTCTCTGATTGCGCCATCAGAATCAAGTAAGGTGGCATAAGGGTCAAGGATTGAACCGTTATTGTTGAAGGAACATGGTGGTGCTGTACAGTTGAAGGTTGTTTTAGAGATGAAGCTTTTCGAATTCATGCAGGAGATATGCTTTTCTGAACCTTCCTCACTGTCTATCAATGGCTGATTCAGTTCAAGAAAGATTCCTATTAAGCATTTGATAAGATCTTCAGACAACTTGTTTGGACGTTTTGTATCTAAATTCTTGTGGTAATTATCTTGCCGCTGAACACATCTTGAATATGATGCAGTCATATCGTCCATTCCCAGAAGAGCAAGTTGAAGTTTAGCATGTTTCATGTCTATGGAAGATCCAATAGAGGCTCTTCTGTGCCTCACTAGTCCGAAGCTTTTCTGCACGTCGACGTGATCTTGTAATTCATAACCCATGAATTTTGCTCTATTTTGTTGCCTTCGAAGTGAATGCTTTCGTTGCCTGTGCTGAGGTTGTGGATGCACGTCTCTTAGCTGTTGCAACTCCCATTCCCTGGTCTGTTGTTTCTCTCGGTACAAGTTGAGGTTCAGTTTTTCGACTTTCCTCTCCAGCCACATGATTTCGTCCTCCACCATAGCTAGTTCTGTAAGCAGTTCTTTTATCTGTAACCACACATTTCATCGTCATCATTTGCAGGATGCAAATTGAAGTTTGCAGTAAAACACCATTTTGGAGTGGAGACTGGAGAGATGGTAATTTCAACTCATTCAAGCAAACGAGTCGAGTCGACAACCAAAAGACCAAACTATTACATAATGTTAAAAGTTTTTTTGTAAAATAAATTGTTAAATTTAGAAACTGAACGTACACTTTTTCATTGGATTGATCATATTCAATTTCATTATAACGTAGCTATGAAGATGAAGATGATACCTTAAAGGGAAGGTGAGGGTGTAATTCTAAAGATGGAGAAGAGGGAATAGGAGCATCCAATGCATAGTGCAAGATTTTGCTCAGTTTCAACTCCTCCTCTAATTCCGCTTCCAGTTCCTCAACCTTTAATTAATTTTACACCATACCAATAACAAAATTTAAAAGCAAACAAAATAGTATAATAACCCAATTAAATTAAATACTCGATCGATCGTTCATTTGATTTTATTAATAAAAGAAAAAAGATTCAAATACCCATTATATGTATATATATACATGGGGTTAGTTGGTAATTTATATAAAGAAATTAATTAATAGAAGAAAGATTTAAGAACCTCTTGCTGAAGCTCCATTGCTTTTTGCTTCTCCTGAGACTCCTGCAACATCAGCTCTTCAAATTTCATTATATATATCAAAAGGATAGAAACAGAAAGAGAAAGATGAATTGATAGTTGTGTTTTGGAGGGGAGAGAGGGAGGGAGTATAGGCATAGGCATAGGGATGTATAATATTAATATAGGTCACCTGCATTTTCTATGCCTAAAAAGACACCAAACTTACCAAAAAGACACCTCTATACCTAAAGAAAGATAATAGATGAAGTCGTATCAACCAATACAAACTCACCAACCAACTTCTATTAATCAATGACTATAGAATGAAAAGAGCAAAAGTGATGATTACACCCTATTAGAGTGTCTCTGTAGCATCATCACCCATAACTTAGTGTTGATCCATTAGTTAAATAAGTCTTTTCTTCCTTAACAACATACACCTTTTTTTTCCAACTAATTATCAAAGTCAGAACTAGAAGAGTGGAGAGAGAAAAAAAAAAACTATTGTCAAAGGGCTTGTAATGACCTAACTACCTGAAAAAAACTTTTGCAAGTACTTTGTTGGAGTTGACCTAACTTTAATTTATGTGGTTTATAAGATTATTTAAAACGCCTTGATTTTTTATTTTTTTTTGAATAGTTAATTCTATGTATATTTTTTTAATTTTAGTCCATTTAAGCATATAGTTTTCTCAATCATTTGATGTAAAATAACAAATACTGATAATGATTTATATATTCTAATTGTTTTATTGTATCATAGTTTGATGGTGAAACTAGTTATAATGACTCTGTCTAGATAAAATTGGATGAAATTATAGTATGTTGCTTTAAAAAAAACATTTATATGTAATATAGTATAACCTAAAATTCGTTACAATATTATCATAATTACAATTTTTTATAATAATATATGCAGAAAAACAAAGAATGGAAGTTAAGTATACAATAGTTTAAAAAACATAAAATTATTAAACTTAAGGTTGGTAATAAATAGGAATTAGAAAAGAATTAAGGGAGTAAAAATGTAAACGTGAATTGATGAATGATAAAAGAGGTGGCGGTGGTGGTGGTGGTGGTTATTACCTGAAAGTGAAACCCAGGAAAAATATAACATCCCCCCCACTACTTTTTGCAATTGGATCAACGCTTCACATTCCACACGTGCCTTTTCACCCGTGACTTGGACTATGAGAGGCAAATATTTTCACCTTTTTCCTTTTCTTTTTTAATCTCACTGCTCGTCTTTTTTTTTTTCCTTCACAATTTTAAGGTGATAAATCATAAATAATCCTTTTTTTAATGTCATTATCACAAAAACTATTGTATACTATTATAATTATTAAATACCGTATTATGAGTGTTTTATTATATTTTGGAATTTTTACTGTTGAGTTTTATATATAGAACTCAAAACTTAACCTATATTAACTATCATATGATTTGTAACACAAAAGGTATAATGTTTTTAAAACATATCCCGATATGTATATTCCAATATTTGAGGGTTTCTTGGGACTAGATGTTAACTTAATTGGTTTCAGTTGTTATTTGGTTCATGTTCTAATCTGGTATCATTATTGTCATAGAATGGTTTTGATAATTGTACTTGCAATCAACTAAATTTTAATAAAATAAAATTTTGTTAAAAATTTGGATTATTTCATTAATGGTACCTTGCATTTGAGTGAGATGACCGTTAAATAACACCTATTTTGTGATGATATGAGCATCTTCAATTTGTGTTCTAAGGAATCATTGAAGATATATGCATGGGTCAATGATATAACTTGTAACTTCAATTTTGATACCCTTGTAAATTGTATGTTATGCTTCCTTCAAAATGAACCCATAAAATTGGTGTATCTCAAGTCTAGGTATCATATATAGGCCTTGTTTGATTTTCATTAAAAGCATCTAAAAAATGTCTGAAATCTAAACTTTAGATCTATAATAATTAAAAACTATTTGTTTAGGTTTAGATTTGAGAGGTTTAAACCTCTAAATTTACCTCTTAAAATTAAGAGGAAGATTTTGGTTTGAAAAAAAAAATTAAAATGGTCTTTTCTTTATTTGTACTTTAGAACCCTAATTTTATATCCCCAAACAAACAATCTTAAGATTACCTCTTAATTTCAGATCTTAAGACCACCTCTTAATTTCAGATGTGGTTTTCAGACTTCAGACATTTAACATTTAAAAAAAAAAAAAATTGCACTATAGTGTTTTGAAAACAATGAAAACATCTCTATTATCCCAATCCAGTTGTCTCTTACAATAAAAACCCACATAGCACATTTACCAGTAGCGGATCTAGGAACTTTTCATGTTGGGGGCATAGTGTATAGGTGTGTTCATCGTTTTCATCACAAGGATCCTTAACTTAAGTTTCGGGTCCGGTTTTTCCATTTATAAAATTTCAACCGGTTCAACTAATTTAACCGTAACAACTTATCAATTAATTTAACCTCCTAAAAACCCCTAATAGTTAATCTAATAACAAACATTCTCAGAACCAATTTTAGCGATTCCAATATGACTTTAAAATGAACATATGACCACATGATTTTAACCCATTAAGCATAAACTTATATCATAAATAAGTGATGTTAACACTTAACATAAAAACAATATAACAAGTATATGTTATATAATTACATGAATCGGTCCATTCAAACGAACGGATGATGAATCGGGTGTTGATGATAAAGATGAAACTTTTTCCTAGAAGTTTTTCCACCAATTGAATTGGGTGTTGATGAAAATGAAACTTTTTTTTTAATAAAATTTTTCAATCTTTATGTAAAAATGATTAAAAAAACAAAAACTATTCAATTCAACAAGTAGTAATACACTAATATCAATTTAGACCATTTAACAATCCTAGCATTTTTTCTAGAAGATTCTCTACCAATTGAATCGGGTGTTGATGATGAAGATGAAAATTTTTTTTTAATATAAAATCTTTCCATCTTTCTATAAAAATAATTTTAAAAAAAAACTATTTAAGTTAACAACTAGTAATATCAATTTATACCATTTAACAATAATACAAAGAATTCATAATCATAGATCAACAGCTTGACATAAAAAAAATAAAAAATTAGCAAATCAGTTTTGGGCTTCTAAGATTATTGGGGGCCTGATGATTTAATTATTGAGGGCTTAAAAATTTTAATGTGGACCATTAATGAGTTTTTGGCAAACCATTGAGGGCCCAGCCCCCCTCTTCACAAGGTGTGCATCCGCCCCTGACATTTACCACACAGTCTCTACATCATAAAAACTTAAATTCTTCCTTGCCGTATTACATCATGAAAACATCTCTATTATCCCAATCCAGTTGTCTCTTACAATAAAAACCCACATAGCACATTTACCAGTAGCGGATCTAGGAACTTTTCATGTTGGGGGCATAGTGTATAGGTGTGTTCATCGTTTTCATCACAAGGATCCTTAACTTAAGTTTCGGGTCCGGTTTTTCCATTTATAAAATTTCAACCGGTTCAACTAATTTAACCGTAACAACTTATCAATTAATTTAACCTCCTAAAAACCCCTAATAGTTAATCTAATAACAAACATTCTCAGAACCAATTTTAGCGATTCCAATATGACTTTAAAATGAACATATGACCACATGATTTTAACCCATTAAGCATAAACTTATATCATAAATAAGTGATGTTAACACTTAACATAAAAACAATATAACAAGTATATGTTATATAATTACATGAATCGGTCCATTCAAACGAACGGATGATGAATCGGGTGTTGATGATAAAGATGAAACTTTTTCCTAGAAGTTTTTCCACCAATTGAATTGGGTGTTGATGAAAATGAAACTTTTTTTTTAATAAAATTTTTCAATCTTTATGTAAAAATGATTAAAAAAACAAAAACTATTCAATTCAACAAGTAGTAATACACTAATATCAATTTAGACCATTTAACAATCCTAGCATTTTTTCTAGAAGATTCTCTACCAATTGAATCGGGTGTTGATGATGAAGATGAAAATTTTTTTTTAATATAAAATCTTTCCATCTTTCTATAAAAATAATTTTAAAAAAAAACTATTTAAGTTAACAACTAGTAATATCAATTTATACCATTTAACAATAATACAAAGAATTCATAATCATAGATCAACAGCTTGACATAAAAAAAATAAAAAATTAGCAAATCAGTTTTGGGCTTCTAAGATTATTGGGGGCCTGATGATTTAATTATTGAGGGCTTAAAAATTTTAATGTGGACCATTAATGAGTTTTTGGCAAACCATTGAGGGCCCAGCCCCCCTCTTCACAAGGTGTGCATCCGCCCCTGACATTTACCACACAGTCTCTACATCATAAAAACTTAAATTCTTCCTTGCCGTATTACATCATGAAAACATCTCTATTATCCCAATCCAGTTGTCTCTTACAATAAAAACCCACATAGCACATTTACCAGTAGCGGATCTAGGAACTTTTCATGTTGGGGGCATAGTGTATAGGTGTGTTCATCGTTTTCATCACAAGGATCCTTAACTTAAGTTTCGGGTCCGGTTTTTCCATTTATAAAATTTCAACCGGTTCAACTAATTTAACCGTAACAACTTATCAATTAATTTAACCTCCTAAAAACCCCTAATAGTTAATCTAATAACAAACATTCTCAGAACCAATTTTAGCGATTCCAATATGACTTTAAAATGAACATATGACCACATGATTTTAACCCATTAAGCATAAACTTATATCATAAATAAGTGATGTTAACACTTAACATAAAAACAATATAACAAGTATATGTTATATAATTACATGAATCGGTCCATTCAAACGAACGGATGATGAATCGGGTGTTGATGATAAAGATGAAACTTTTTCCTAGAAGTTTTTCCACCAATTGAATTGGGTGTTGATGAAAATGAAACTTTTTTTTTAATAAAATTTTTCAATCTTTATGTAAAAATGATTAAAAAAACAAAAACTATTCAATTCAACAAGTAGTAATACACTAATATCAATTTAGACCATTTAACAATCCTAGCATTTTTTCTAGAAGATTCTCTACCAATTGAATCGGGTGTTGATGATGAAGATGAAAATTTTTTTTTAATATAAAATCTTTCCATCTTTCTATAAAAATAATTTTAAAAAAAAACTATTTAAGTTAACAACTAGTAATATCAATTTATACCATTTAACAATAATACAAAGAATTCATAATCATAGATCAACAGCTTGACATAAAAAAAATAAAAAATTAGCAAATCAGTTTTGGGCTTCTAAGATTATTGGGGGCCTGATGATTTAATTATTGAGGGCTTAAAAATTTTAATGTGGACCATTAATGAGTTTTTGGCAAACCATTGAGGGCCCAGCCCCCCTCTTCACAAGGTGTGCATCCGCCCCTGACATTTACCACACAGTCTCTACATCATAAAAACTTAAATTCTTCCTTGCCGTATTACATCATGAAAACATCTCTATTATCCCAATCCAGTTGTCTCTTACAATAAAAACCCACATAGCACATTTACCAGTAGCGGATCTAGGAACTTTTCATGTTGGGGGCATAGTGTATAGGTGTGTTCATCGTTTTCATCACAAGGATCCTTAACTTAAGTTTCGGGTCCGGTTTTTCCATTTATAAAATTTCAACCGGTTCAACTAATTTAACCGTAACAACTTATCAATTAATTTAACCTCCTAAAAACCCCTAATAGTTAATCTAATAACAAACATTCTCAGAACCAATTTTAGCGATTCCAATATGACTTTAAAATGAACATATGACCACATGATTTTAACCCATTAAGCATAAACTTATATCATAAATAAGTGATGTTAACACTTAACATAAAAACAATATAACAAGTATATGTTATATAATTACATGAATCGGTCCATTCAAACGAACGGATGATGAATCGGGTGTTGATGATAAAGATGAAACTTTTTCCTAGAAGTTTTTCCACCAATTGAATTGGGTGTTGATGAAAATGAAACTTTTTTTTTAATAAAATTTTTCAATCTTTATGTAAAAATGATTAAAAAAACAAAAACTATTCAATTCAACAAGTAGTAATACACTAATATCAATTTAGACCATTTAACAATCCTAGCATTTTTTCTAGAAGATTCTCTACCAATTGAATCGGGTGTTGATGATGAAGATGAAAATTTTTTTTTAATATAAAATCTTTCCATCTTTCTATAAAAATAATTTTAAAAAAAAACTATTTAAGTTAACAACTAGTAATATCAATTTATACCATTTAACAATAATACAAAGAATTCATAATCATAGATCAACAGCTTGACATAAAAAAAATAAAAAATTAGCAAATCAGTTTTGGGCTTCTAAGATTATTGGGGGCCTGATGATTTAATTATTGAGGGCTTAAAAATTTTAATGTGGACCATTAATGAGTTTTTGGCAAACCATTGAGGGCCCAGCCCCCCTCTTCACAAGGTGTGCATCCGCCCCTGACATTTACCACACAGTCTCTACATCATAAAAACTTAAATTCTTCCTTGCCGTATTATAGCATTTTCAGCAAATCTTAACTTGACAAAAAAAAGTTTAATTATTGTTTATGAAATCAAAATTATTGAATTGTTTTTTTAAAAGGTTTTTTCAGTTGGTTGTATGGTGGAGAGAAGAGAGTGAGTTAGATGATGTGCCTTCAAGATTTCTGGTAACAGAAATGAATGATGTTACAGTTGGGCCAAAACGTATTTCTGAATGATGGTACGGTTGGGTCAAAATGAATCATCTGAAGAAATCGCCATCCGTGGGACTCGAACCCACGACCACGTGGTTAAAAGCCACGCGCTCTACCAACTGAGCTAGAACGGCAATTTTGTTTTCTTTATTCGATTTAGCTTCAAATAGAATAGATAAGTCGATGCTCTCTAAAAGAGTCGGTTATAATTTTTGAATTTGTAATAAGTAGTTATATTTAGTTTGGCAACCTTATATTTCTATTTATTACTCTAATCTAGTCATATTTGTTGATAAAATAATCAATTAGATTAATATAAAATATAATAATACTAATTTTGAAATGATAGAGCAAAACTATTAATATTAAAAATAAATAATATTGCTATAAATGTTAAAAAATCATATTTAACAATTGACCCTTTTGAATTTTATGGGTTACAAATTGTTTCTCTTTGGTATCTTACAAACGATTTGATGTGAAAATCGTTTTGAGTTATTGTTTAATGATACATTGTATTTCAATAAAATCATACACATAATGCAATCACTGAATTCTCATTGACAAAAAGTCAAAAACTAAACAATCAGTATATGAACCAGTATCTTGTCCTAATGATGCTGGGTTAAACCGTTTAATGAAAAACATTATAAATGTTTGGAGTGGTGGCCTGGACCCGAAAAAAGGGTGCCTGACACCTTGACATGTTCAATGTGGGCTTTCGTATAGGGCTCCCATTTTTTTAGGGCTTCAAAAAAAATCTGATGGATTTATTTAGTTTAGATTTTAAAAGCCCAAATTCTCTTTTGTCTTTACCCTTGGAATTGTAACAGCCCAACGACACTTTGTTGGGAGAGGAAGCGACTATTATAATTATCACATTGAGTTGTAGGTATTAAAACACTGATGATATACTCTGGTGTTTTTTTTTTCATTTTCTTTGCATAGCTGTTGACCGTTGTTACTTGGAAATGGAAAATTACTATGTGGTTCATCGGTTGAGAGTTGGAATAAAGGTAAATTGTATTTGACTATTTTCTATTTTGTATAAACGTTTTGAAAATTTGTAATTAAATGGTCTATTTGTGATTTTTGCACAGGGCCATGAAATCCATGACACGGCCCTGCTAACCAACAAATCACTCGAAGTGGTGGCCTATGGAGTGTTGGCCTCGACCAGAAAAGAGGCATGCCAACCGCGACCAACATGGTCGTGACCAACAAGGAAAGCGTGGGGTATTGTTACGATCCACATAGACCAAATGTAAATTCGGTTGGTGGCTTATTATAAGTCTAAGTGTCTCCATCTCCAACAAGCTAGCTTTTGGGAGTGAGTTTTACACTTGAATTTATGGCTTGATCGAGTGTATTATGGATGGGTTCGTATTAGTTACACTAACCATAAGTGTCACGCGCAACACGTCGTTGCTAGGTCTTCTTCATCTGGAATCACCATTGTCTTCATCGGTTTTTTTCCTTTAATTGAGATCAATTTTTGGTTAGAGTTTTGTAATGGTAGTGAGGTGTTGATTTTGGGTTAGGTTCTATAATATATGGATTCTGTGATTTAATGGTGTTAATGGAATTAGGGTTTGTGATTTGGATTGATTAAGCTTTTCTATTTTCTGTGATATGGAACTAATTTGGGTTTATGCGATTTGCAATTTGTGTTTATCAATTGCCCTATCTGTTCTCATTGATTTCATCCAATAAGTTTTTGATTTCCTCTTAATTTCATTGGGTCTGTTATTTGTGTATTAATTAATTAGTGTTTTTGTGAATATAGATTATTATTCATCTTGTATGTGTGTTGAATTTGAGAATGTCAGTTATTCATTTCTGGAAACAAAAATGTGACCCGCAATTTCGATGAACAAGAGTACGTGGTGATTGCTTCAAATTGTAGATGTGGGTTTATGTTAATCTTTGACTTATTTCAAATTTCAATAATTTTATATCTAAATTTGCTATTAAAATTGGGTTTGCTAATTTTGGTTTTATGTTGTTTAGATTTGATTTGGTTTTATTAAATTTGTGAGTTTAGTATGTCTGTGTGCTACTGTGCTTTACGGTTGTTAGTCGTCGGAGGGGACCGGTGCAGTTAGGAGAGTGGCCTGAGCAACTGGAGGTGGTTTGCTAATATCTACTGTTTTGCTTTTTAGGATTTAATCAAATAGAATTACTACTAGTTTATTTACCCGCGTATTACGCGGATACTTTTGATATATTGTTGTTTAAGCAAAATTACATAATATTGATATTATTATTTATCGTGACCTATTAATTTTTTTATATGGATAGTACTTATTTTTTAATATTTTTTAAACTTTATTTATATTATAATTCAGAGTCATTAGAGTATTAGATTTTATTAAATTTGATTTGATAGGAATTTAAAAATAGATTATATAGATTTGGATTAAAAAAGTTTAAATAGTTTTTGTGATTTTTAAAAATTAGAAATAACACATGTCAATCCATGCGATGACACGTTGCTTCACGAAAATTGAGTATATTTACTCTTTTAATATATAAAGATTTAAAATAAGAAAATGTTTGAAACTTTTATCATATAAAATTAATAGAACAATTTATAATATTTGTGATGTTAAACTTAACATAATATTTTTATTAGATATTAAAATTAATTAAATTAATTTAAATTTTAAAACCAATAATTTTATAGAATAATTATATTGAAAACATATGAAATATATGAATGAAAAATGTATCTAATTCGTCAAAATTTTATACTTAATATGATTAATTAAAAATTTTATGTTATATTTAATAAATAAATATTTGTTTTAAGATATTAATTATACAAAATAAATATAATTATAATATGCATGTTTCAAATTTAAAGACAATATATATGTTTTAGACTTTTAATTATTGGTAACCGATTAATTTAATTGCTTTTAATATGATTAATTGAAGTGATTATTCTAAGTAAATAAATTAGGAAGGAAAGATAAAGATTATTTATATATATATTTTTAATAAATTAAATTTATTATTGAATGGTTCTAAATTAGGAAAAAGAGCGGGAAAATGAAAAAAGAATACATTGATAGAATGACACGTGGCATTCCAATGTTCTCATTTATTATAATATATAGATATAGATTTATGAATTAAAAAACAATAATAATTAACTAAGTACATGTTTCATTGTTTTGTGGTTTAATAGTAGATCACAGTTAATAAAAATGAATAAATTATTATTTACTTAGTTAATTATTTCTTTTTAAAAACGTAATTAATAGATTCTATTAATTAATTATTTTTATTCTTAGTAAAACTATTTAAAAGGACCAAAAGATAATAATGTTGAGCAACCAAAACAATGTTGAGCAACCAAAACCAAATGATAAAAGTCATTTAGTAAAAGTTAACATGGAACTAACGAGACAGAGGCCAAACATGCCAGCCAGCAATATTTTGTTGGATTGTTTATACATTTTTTAAGATTGAGAGTTAATTTTCATAATTTTAAACAAAACCACATAGAGTTTTTTGTAATTTAAGCTTATATGTATATTGAGACTATAAAATTTGAAGTTCAATGAGCTAAGGTGCAGCAAAAAAAAAGTACATTTTATAAAACAAAGCAAAAGTGAAAATTTTGTTTATATTTTGTGATGATATTTATGCTAAGGCTATTTCTTCTTGCACCATATCTAATTTCTAAAACACCATCTCTATGCCTTTGACCTATTAATTATTCACCTTATGATTGGACAAAAAGGTGTGAATAAATAAACCATAATGATGAGTTACAAAAAAAGAGATATTTTAGCCAATTATAGACATATAGGTGTGGTGCATGAAGTAGCATCATTATGCTAATAAATCTATCAAGATGAAACAGTTTCTAACTTTAAAAGCTAATATGACATAAAACAAAACAGAAGTAAAAGCACACAATTGATATATTGGAATTTGTGCTTATGAATACCAACTAATTAATAATATTAATAATATATATTGTTTGCGGAGCAGAAAGAATGTTTCAATCTCCACCGTTGGATCTATCTACTTTTAAGAATAACCATTGATAAGAGGTATTTCTTGAAAAGCACACAGTACAAATTTTTTATGCAACAACTACATTCGCACTACTAACCACCCACTAGTCCACATCCACGTCTCAAACCACCTACTAATCCACATTCACTTCTCAAACCACCACCTATAATTGAAAAATATATTTAAGTAATAAAAAAAATATCATCTTACTTTAATAATGATAATATGCCACAATTAGCACGTATGTAATCTAACATGAAATAAAAATAAAAAACAAAAAAAGCTATTGTCATATTATGTTAATGCACTTCAAATTACCATGCTTTTAAAAACATAATCCGAACGTAAATAGTTATACATGTATGCTGATTTAGTTGATTATTTAGTTCTTTTACTTTTGCTGATATAAAAAAATTTAATTTCTTTACGGTAAATCCGGGCACCACCCGGGTAAAAAACTAGTTAATTTTGTTGTGACAATTATATATTTTGTTTTTATCTAGATAGTTTAAGATAGAGTGCCTTTGGAGTGAATTTGACTCCCTTCTGAATCTCTCCGGCATAGCTTTGGATACTATCCACAACACTATACTTTTGAGGGTGTAGTCAGCGGTTTCGTTTTCTACTTCGAATTTCATTCTGTAAATTTAAAGTTATCTAAAACGAATGATGAAGCATTGGATTCATCTACGAATACGATTGATTTAGACATTTAACTATAATTTCATATGTTACCAAGTTGATGGATTTAAACATATGTTTATTATTATCATACGCAATATAACAAATAACAATGATTATTAAATGTTTAATTACGTATTAATTAACAATGAATTTCATTTTATTTTGAATGATAAAAATAAAACCTGTACTTTTGTGTATTTAATAAACATGAATATTATTATTATATTATTATCATTAAAATAAATCTTGGAATTTGATTATCATGTGTCAATCATAACATGAACATGATTAACCAATAATTCTTTCTGACTTATTATGTTCAATCAATAAATAGTTCAATTTTTCTATTAAAAAAATCAACTGATTTGGCTGCATTATATCTTTTGAATAATTAAAATCATCACTTTGTTTTCAATTTTATATACATTTATTATGGACATTATGGTAGTAATTTCAAAGTAATTGTTTATTTATCTATCAACTAAAAGAAAATATAAAATGATTATACTAAATATTTAAACTAGGTTGTGTGTAATTGGAAGTTGGAAGTAACCTATGAATTGAATGAACAAGTTGCAAAGTCTTTGCTTAGAAAAAAATATATATGTTTACTTGCCCCAAATGATATGAAGATTGATATGGACATATAACTATATTCTAGATATAATGTCATGATGATGTTATCTAAACAAAAGGTCCTTTTGGTCATTGTAATACAAGAACTTGTTTTTGTGTAATTTTGTAAAGGAAAGTGATTTATACATAACAACATTTTGCTATACACTAAAAATTACACCTAAAATGATTATCTTGTCCTTACTAGTTTTTTTTTATCATGGAAGTACTCAAAAGTTGTTTTTAAATGTAGGATGAACATTTTATAATGAGATTGTTGTGTATGAAAAAAAAAAAATTTGTTGTGTACAATTCCCCTCCCTTTCGTATTGATTCCTCATTTCTTAATAAAACACTGCATTTAATTCGATTATGCAAATTAAGGTTTTTTTAATCATTGTTTAAATATTTAAAAGTATCACAATGAAACTTACACATTAAGGGGCCGTTTGGTTCGCGGATTTCCTGGGATTCACTGGGATTTGCATTTAAAATCCTGTGTTTGGTTCGCAGATTTCAGTAAGGATTTAAAATCCCAGAATTTCTTAAATCCCTCCATTCTTTGTTATTGAAAATCTCAGCCTCCCCCCTAGGATTTTAAATCCCAGTTACCTTGCATTTTTCAGATTAACAATTTTTTTCTATAAGATAATGCAAATTCTTTGACAAAATCCTGACAAATGCAAATGCTGCATAATGCAAATCCTTTGACAAAATGCAAATCCCAGAGAAAAAAATCTGCGAACCAAACGCCCCCTAATTGTACATACTGATATCAATTTGGGTATCTAGAAACATCCATGTGGTTGCCTTCTAAATGACTCAAATTTAATTCGTCGGTATGCATTTATGTAAACGAACAAATTTAATG
Source organism: Centrapalus pauciflorus (assembly GCA_020465985.1). NCBI lineage: Eukaryota > Viridiplantae > Streptophyta > Magnoliopsida > Asterales > Asteraceae > Centrapalus > Centrapalus pauciflorus. The sequence continues at coordinate 681,684 of JAANYP010009342.1, read as the reverse complement.
ATGAACGTTAAACAATAAAAAAAACTTAATTAAGAAAATGCATCCTAGTCAAACATGTTATATATGTTTTGTATCAGACATCACAAAACAACTTTTGCGTCTTACATACATATATAGGATTTAGGTTCAAGTGAGTACCACTCATTATGCAGCGCACCAGAAGGTACCACCCTTAAAATTAATTTTGATATTTTTTTCATGAACATGTTTTAATTAACATTATAAAGATCATATGTGAATTTCACGTAAATCTGAACACTCTAAGTGCATGAAATCACACATCACATAAATGCACGTTCACATACATCCAAATATATGTATGTGTGAGTTCACATCATTTTTTACGAGCTCGGAGATGTGAATGTATGTGAAATTTACATATGATCTTCATAACGTTAACTAAAACATGTTAATGAAAAAAAATTCTAAAAAAGAAATTTTTAAAGGTGGTACCTTCTGGTACGCTGCATAATTAGTGGTACTTCCACGAACCATATGGATAGGACTGTTCATGGACCGGTTCGGTTCGGTTCATAGCAAAAGTGTGAACCGTATTTTCGGTTTCGGTTACCCGCTTTACGGTTTCGGTTATATGCGGTTCGGTTTGCGGATAGTTTCGGATAATTGTTATCTATTTATAAATAATAAAAGTATAGAAATATAAAATTTTAAACTTCGATTGTTCCTTAAAATTAAGTTTATTTGTAATAAATATATCAATTACATTAAAAATTTCATAAAACTACTTAAACAAACAAATATTTAATTAAAATGAAACTATAAATATAATATTTTAGCTTGTAATTTATCTATTTATATGTAAATATTTGTGATATGTTTATGTTCGGTTCGGTTCGGTTACCCGCGGTTTATTAAAAATGAAAACCGTAACCGGTCCGTCATATGTCGGTTTTTTCGGTTTCGGATTGACAGGTCCGGCTCGGTTTTCCGGTTTCTTTTGAACACCCCTACATATGGACATATTCCATGTATAGATATGCAACAAGATTGTTATTCGATGAAAATGCAAAACCTAGTACTTAATTTTAGTATGTATGACACTCATATTCAATTATATTCTATGATCACATTACTTAAAGGGTTTTTTTATCCAATTAAATAACGATATAATTGGTTTTAGCATCCATATCTATTAATAAAATAAAATATTTCGTGACACGTGTCACTTTCTCAACTTTCATAATTTTTGTTTACGCTCATTTTGTCTAATATAACTCTTTCAATTAATTTACATAATTGATTTTAAAGAAACTAATTGATTGTAAATAAACTAAAAGATTACTAATATATATAATGATTTAAATACTTCCTAATTTAATCTCTAAGTTACCTAAAATGTTTTATCAAGAATTATATAATTTATTTATAAAACTTTTATTTAGAAACTTTAAATTAAATGTTACATGTTTTAATTCTAATTATAATTTATAATTTATAAATAATAATAAAGGTTTATTATGAAAAAACCAACATGTTTTCATATTTTTTGCGTTTTCGTCGCTCCATATTATTTTTTTTTACATAAAAGTTCTCAAGTTAAGTTTTTCTTTTTGCTTTAGTGAAATTTGGACGTTAAAACCTGATTTTTCAGTTTTTAAAAACCCGGTTCACAAATTATAATCAGGGTCTAATATTCAAATTTCACTAAACCAAAAAGAAAAAATTAACTTGAGGTTTTTTATGGAAAAATATAACATGGCGAGACGAAAACACAAAAAACGTAAAAACATGTTGATTTTTTCATAATAACTTTACTTATTGCTCGTGATACATCACCAGCAATTTACACGTGGCAAATCATGTTCTAGAATAACAAATAATATCTGAATCATATTTTTCTAAATTTACATCTAATATAATAAGATTTAAAATCAATTCAAACCAAATATCCATTTTCAAAACTTATATTTTCAAGATCTCATATATAAAATATATGATACAACATATGCGTCTTATAATCAGATAAAAAAGACTTATTTTATTAGTTAAGTCACTAATTAAATTTGAATTACGAAAGGGATTTCAACCTGTCAATTTAAGTTTTAAAAGTCAAAATAACACATCAATATATGTTATTTTCAACTCAAAAAAGATGTCTTTGTACGATGTCAAATAATCAATCATCTCAATGTTTGTATTTGAAATCAATACGAAAAATATACATGTAATTTATAAAACATACGTTACTTTTATAAATTAATAATAAAAAATAGCTTTAATCCAAACACATGGAATTTTTTCACCTACTTGACGTTTCCAGCACTTGAATTATCAATGATTTTATTAAACTATGTCTACATTTTTTTTAATAATATACATTTAGTACAAAATTTATGGAAAGTCATATGAAAATTTAATAAGATTTATGTATCTTATTTTTTATACATGCATACTGATTAATTAAAAAATTATTTAAATTATGTAAGATTTTTATAGTTTCTTAGAACGTACAATCTGTAAATAATGATAAATAAAAAATCCGATTTCTAAAATAAACTAATAACAAAACAAGTTATATTAGTTGGGTTGAAACATAAAATTTGTTTTTTTGTATTGGATTATTATTATACATAAAAAGATCACATGATTTGAGAAAGAAACTTTAAAGCAATCAAGTCATAAAACGACTTGTGGAGTTGTGGATCATCTCATCTACTCATCTCACCTCCTACGCTAATGGTGGGAGATCTGCTTATTCGTTAGCTGAAATTGTTTGTTTTACTTTTGACAATATGTTAAAAACAACTTTTTGTATTTTTATCATTTATAGTTACATTATTTATTTTTTTATCATTAAAAACAACAATTTTTGTATATTTTACCGATTATAGTCATTTTTACCTGAAAACGTGCTATAACAAAATCAGAGGCATTGAATGTTGCCCCTATTGTACCCCTAAAAACCGGCTATGCATTAATAATATGACACATTAAAAGGCTCTTTATTTTTAGAGTTATAAAGAACATGTTCTTGGTCTTTTTCATGGGCACACAATGCATCTGATTTATCTCTCTAATAAAATTTGAACAAAAAATAAATTATAAACTTATTTGAATTTCAAAAATTTTGTTTTTTTAAATTCATAATTAGTTAAAGACAAAGAGATCTTCAATTTGATATGTTACTATTAATGTTAAAAATATAAAATTTGTTGTTGTTAATGGATGATAATCTGCGATAACAAGTCTTTAGGTCAACAATGACTATAATTGGTAAAAAGAAAATACAAAATATATTGCTAGTAATAATTAAAAAAAATTATTAATAAAGTTATAAACGATAATAATGCAAAAAAATTTGTTGTTATTTTTTTTATATATAACAATTTTGTTTATTTATGTAACACCCCTCCCGATCCCGGAAATGCCACGTCAATATAATATCATATTTGGCAATAACGCAACGGATCTATAACATACGTGTCATAGGATAATGCAGATTACGGCTAATTAAAACTTTAAACTTCATACATAATAACACATGATTACATTTCATAATTCCATATTAGCAAAACATACAATCCCGGTTACTAGGTACACTGTTCCCAAAACAACTATTACATGCGATTCAGAACATTACATCGACAAATAACCGAACTTCAAGTCAGTCCCGAATCTATCTCTGCGGCTGCTGAGATCCCTTCTGGTTCCCTGAACATGTTAGACTCGAATACATGAGCTATAAAGCCCGTGAGCACACGAGGGTTGACTCTGCACATAAGCACATAACACACAATCCCTGTCCCTGTCCCTATAGCCCAATACACATCTCAGGTACATAAGTCAAGTATGAGATCGGACACATCCCTGTGGGGACCCCTCCCCGATGGACACATCGCACACAGCAATGGTCGGTAATACCCTGTAGCACGGAAGCTACCCGGCTACAGGCCCTGCCGTATATATACGCCCCAAGGACTGTGAGGGTCAGTCAACCCGCGCGATTCCTCTTCGCGACTTATGGTCCGTATGGAACTCATCACGGACCCCTGAACCGATCTCACATCTCATATATAACACGTATAAGGATTAGAGTATACCTGAGGTTCACGTCCCTGTCTCATATATATGAACACGCACAATATAGCTATTCAACTATAACGTAAAAGATGGCGCGCGTTTAGAAAATGTCTCGAGTACTCACCTGATTGATTCCCCGAAGTCTGAACGCCCTGATCGAATCCGGCTCGTGATCCGCTAGTCTCTGTAATACACGGAATCATGACCGGTCAATTACACTTCAATCGATACACATATATCAATCTCATACTATCACAAACCCGACTCGAACCCGATAATCCCACGGAACCGAAACTCAACAAATACCCGGAACCCGACCCAAACTCGACTCAAAGCAATCCCAAACCATACCCCAACCCAAACAAGACACAACCCAAGCAATTCCGAAGGAAACCCGACACAATTCGACCCAAACTCAATTTTTCAATGCAGGCTAATGGTCGCGTCGCGGGAACCCTGGTGGTCGCGCCGCGACACCGCGAAACCCCTGCACCCAGACCTGCGATTTTCATGGCTGCCAGGAGTATCACACTCCTTTACACACGAATTCAGCATCAAATAACCATACCAATTCAATACACAACAATCCTTTTACAGCCCCATAACCAACCCTTACCAATTCATATCATATAACAAGAATTTAGAGGCCAATTCAAGGAATCTTACCCTTATGAAGCTTATGAACACACAAAGAAGGAGAAGATGCAGTCAAATCCAATTCACACAACTGATTTGATGCTAAAGCTTGGCTTCTCTCCTGGAGCTTTTCATATACACACACATATAACACTCTTAGGGTTTCACAAATGGATAAGGGAGGAGAATGGATAAACACGTATATACTCTTCCAATTTAACCGGTCCCGAACCTAATAACCCGTACCCGATATCACATTTTCTCTATTTATGCCTATTTAACCCATTTAATCCCACGATCCCAAAAATATAATCCGTTCATTAAAATTATAACCCGATGACACGCAAGCCCCAATCCCGACACGTATCAATCCACGAAACGGGATATAATTGGACCAACCCAATATTAATAAATTATTTATCCACTAAAATAATTCCACGTACCAGGTCAAATTGACTGATGTTACAATTTATACCTATCTTTTTCCATATTTTATTTATTCTTACGTAGATTCACTTTCATATGGTTTCGTTTAAATCTTACCAAAAAGATAAATATACTTTTAGGTGGCGTTTGATTCACGGAATATAATTCGAAGGAACTGGAATTTGAACCTTAGTTATTAATATGGTTGATGGTGAGTGTAGAAGATATTTTTTAATATTCAAAAGGAATTTAAATTTGAATCAACTTCATATATGTGTTGGAATTTACTTCATATATGAATTGGGAGGAATGCCAAATTCCTATAAACAAAAAAATTTGATTGAAAATACATAAAATTTAACCCATTGTATTAGTTATTAAAAATTCAAAACAAGCTAAATTTAAATTCAGTTCCACGAAACAAGCACCTTCATATGGTATTTCAATAAATTTTATGTAAACAAGACAATAAAACATTATATAAAAAATTCATTCTAACTTGAACAGTATGTTTTTTTCCCTAAATAAGTGACATGATGAATATCTAAAAAGAACTGACTGGATTATTCTCGTTTAGATATTCTCTTCATTCCTTTTCGGATGTAAATGAGTATGGATGTGTAACGATTCAAAATCAGGCTGGTGTGAATTGGTTTTATATACCCCTCCCTATAAATGACGCATGTAACATTTTTTGTGATAATTATTTTAAGGTTTTTCTTTTGTCATTTAATAATTATCACAAGATATTGATGTTACAACTACAACGAGTTCGACCACACAAAATTTCTATCACCACTAGTATAATTACTTTTTTTACAAGCCATATATATGCTATTAATATGATGGATGTTATAAGTATTCTTTTGGTACACAAAATCTAATTTACTATGTAGTAATAAACATAATAATTCATTTAATAGAATAGATAGATTAAAAAAAGGAGAATTTCATATATATCATTGTAAACTTTCAATATAACGCATATATTCATGCAAAATTCTTTATTACATATATATCCTTCTAAATCTTTAAATCTCACGTATATATCCAAATGACTATTTTAAATTTATTTTATAATTTAAAAATTTTTTGAGTACCTAAAATACTATCTTAAATCCCAACAAAAATAGATTAGAAAAATAAAGAAATATCATTTTGTAATTTAATTCAATAATAAATTAATTGAAAAATGATATTTAATATTTTTAAAATGATATAATTAAATTTAAAATAGTCATTTGGATATATATGTGAGATTTAAAGGTTTAGAAGGATATATATGTAATAAGGAAGTTTGTAAGGATATATGCGTAACATTGGAAGTTTGCATGGATATATATGAAATTCTCCCTTAAAAAATTAGGTTAGCTATGGTAAAAAAAAAAAATTGATGTATCGGCAACTTCGACCAGTCCATGTCAAACCGTACCAGTCCCATTATGTGAGAGGTAAATCGAGCTGACCCAAATGTATCACAACATTGGGAGTCGAATGGCTTAAATGGAACAATTTTGCCGCTACTCCACCATGAACCCCTGATCTCTGTTAGGTAAAATCAAATTCGCGGGTGTATTTTCCAACTATGCTACATGCCCGGTTAGCTAATCACATATATGATCAAAGCAAAATTTTACATCCATTCATTTAATCGAATTTAAAGAATTAAAACTTAAATATTAATCAAAGTCTCATTTCTAATAAATGTTTAATCTAAATATTAATTAAATATCAATAATTATTAGTAATTAAACTTTGTTGATTGGGTCTATAGGTTTTTTTTTTTGAACGGCAAACTATCCTAATCCTACTCCTAAACTACTTCTTTTGCCACCATACTTATTTACTCCACCTAAATTTCAACTAGCCTTCGACGGGGATCGAACCCGTGACCTCTCGCTTACAACTCCACCCTCATACCGCCAGGCCAAAGTCTGTTGATAGATCATGTTTCTTAACTTTTATATTTAAGTATTAATTTGATGATAACATCACTGCCATCCAACATACGTTTAATTATATTTCAAAAATGGTTAGCTAATCGCATATATGACCGAAGTTTGTCAAAAATTTTGAAATTGATACCTAGATTACATTTTAGAACGACAATATAAAACAATTAGGGGATTTCATCAAACTAGATCAATATTTAAAATGAATATGTCTAAGAACATTATATTTTTTAAACAACAAAAATAAAAAATCACAACCAGATGTTATTTTGGATGACATCCTTCATTATAGTTTAGTTACAACTCATAATTTATACCATTTAGGATCCAAATCAAATCAAATTATGATTGTTATAACTTAGAATCGCTCAATTTTTATATACATCGACCATTGGAAATCATGTTACACACAAAATAATTTAAACCACCCTTTTGGCCGTTTGGGTTAACATTACCATTTGTAATATCTTAAAATAGGTATAATTATTTTAGTACATAAATATATTTAAAAAAAACAATTGATGTAAGTGTGTCAAATTAAAAAAAAAAAATAGTTAACTAGCGTATAAAGAGAGGTTTTTAGTCATAACGAAACCAATACATGTGACATATGTAATAAAAACTACAATGATTAGTTTCTAATAAAAAGATGGAAAATACCAAACTTATTGGAGATACGAAGAAAAATACCAGAAGTTTCGATAAAGGTTAACATCTTTGTTTGGAGGTTGTTCAATAATGCAATCCACACTAGACCCATTACTCGTTTGTTTTGACGATTTCAATTATTAATTCGCCTTAAATATTAAAATTCAGAAATTAGGTGATCTAAAACTGTTTGTTATATTTTCAAACTTAAGTAAATTTTTTTATCTTAAGTGATTTCAAACTGTTTGTTATATTTCAGACTTAAAGATCTTAAAACCTCAAAATTAAGTCTGAAATTAAAAGGTAAACTTCCATCTGAAATCTAAAATTAAGATTTGAAATTTTTTCTTTCAGAATTAAATCAATATTTTATTTAATTAAAACATTAAATTATTTTAATACTTTAGTTATATAAATTAAATAAATATAATATGTAAATAACTTAAAAAACCAAAAATTTAATAAATAGTTTTAAATTATCAAATTTCACTTTAAGATCACCTCTAAAATTTCAGATTTCACATTTCAAACTTTAAAGTCACCTTTTAATTTTCATATGTGATTTCAGAGTTGATAACCTTAAAAAGAACAGCACATTAATCTTCAGGAAGGAGTATTACATTACCTACGGTACACTATGTATTATGTGGCAAGGAGCAAGAAGTTGTTGATCATTGTTTCTTAAGTGCTCAATGGTATATACTATCCTCTGGCAAAATATTTTGAGTTTGTAGGGACAATTAGATGCAAGGTTGGATTCACTTCGATTGAATAAGTTTTTGAAAGAACTCAAATTTATAGTTCCTTTGTTTCTTTTACTTTCTTCTTATTTTTGGAGTAAAAAATTTTGATGATTCTTTATTTTCGATTCTTTTCCCTTCTTTCCTCTAAAATGTTGAAAGAACACAATAATTTTTTGTTTCTTTCCATGTTCTCTTTCTATCTTCAACTTTCTCTCCTTAAGTTATGTTGGAAAACACAACATTAGCTTGTATTGTTGCGGGTTGTTTTGATAGGGGGTGTTGATCTTCATCTCGAAGAAGTTTTCCTTGTGCTCTCCCATGGTGATTTGACTTTTGTGATTATAAAATTGCCTTCTAAAAAAATACCAAACTTATTATTTGGTATATACCAGGTAAAATCAACTAACATATACCTAAAAACAACTTAAAACTGCGAAGAGTTCGTTCAACCCATATGTATAGCTTTTGAGTTGTAAGGTATTTGTTTTTTTTTTTCCCCTTAAAATATTTAGTCATGTTTTTCAAGTTTTGTCTATAGATGTAGTAATTAAAATCTTGCATATGTACTTCAGGTACAAACAATAACATCCCTCAACTAAATTATAAATTCATGTAGTTAATATTTACTATCATTATGTATAAAATAATTAGTTTATTTCACATGAACATAAGTAACTGGATATCCATATTCCATATAATAAAAATCATATCATTAAATGAAATTTCAAGCTTGGCATGTAATAAATACAATAACCTATTACCATAATACATCCATAAATATATTATTATTATTAAAAATAAGTTGTCGACATCTGATAATTTTCTTTTTGTCATGATTCAGTAAGTAACAAATTTAACGTCATATATCGAACTATAATTATAAAAATAAAAAGGGAATGGATCGTCACACCCTTAGGTTTTAGGCTTATCTAATAATCATGTTTTTTTTTGTATAGAACATATGTACTTCCTCCGTCCCAAAATAATTGTCTACATTTGACTTTTAAAGTCTTTCTTTTTCAACTTTGACGTCAAATATATTTGTTTGTGTTATATAATACTTGATGAAAATTATACCTAATGGAAATACATTTAAAATCAGATCCTTTCATATATTTTGCAACACATATAATATAGCACAAAGAAAAATATTTAATATCAAAATTGAGAAAGAAAAACTTCAAAAGTCAAATATGGACAGTTATTTTGGGACGAAGAGAGTACTATCATGAGGGTAACTAAACAATCGAATGTTATTAAAGAGTTGTTTCAATCAAAAGTCTTTTGTGGATTCAATTTTTATTTGAGATAGGGATATAGAAAGTATATTAAAAATATTTAAGAGTCGATTTTTTTTTTTTTTTTTTACTGTTGGGCTTCTTATATAATTCTTTGGGTGGATATATTTAAATTTAAACCTAACAAATGTTGATCGGATAAAATAGAATAAGGTGAATAGGGTAGGACGAAAATACCCCCGAGTGGAATATGCTTTTCTTTTCGGTCTAAATACGTTATTCACCCATACCATCCACTTTACTAGGTCTACTTCACGGAAAATCCTCCACGATGCCCTTTTTCGTCATTTCACACTCCACCCAAATCCTCTTTATATGAATTTCCCATTTTCCTTCGTCTTCATCCTCTGCGGGTTGATTGTATACCTCTGCCAAATTCTCTCAGTTTTGTTCCTCTCATCCCCTTTGGATCGCTATAAATCTTTCTAATTCCTTCTAACTTTTGAATCTTACGTAGATTTTTTGATTCAAGAGTTCTTTGAATGTACATCATAATCTATTAAAAAAACAAAACCAACAAAAAGATAAAGAATACAGGGAGATTGATCATAATTCTAAAGGTCAACAATATAATTCGAATCGGACACCAATTTCTTTGGTTCCGGCTGGTTTTTGTGTTTTGTAATTCGTAATTTATTGGGAATTTTGCAATTTAGGGTTTTTGGCGGTTGATTCTTCCCCTTTTGAGAAAATATTGAGAAAAAAAAAATTGAACCTTTTGATAAACAAAACATTGTAATTGGGGATTTTTGGATTTTAATTTATTTGGGTTGGGGGTGGTTGGGTGGTGAAGCATGGATTGCAGAGTGTACCCGGCAACTGGGGACCCGTGGTTAATGATTGGCGGCAGTGGCTCCGGTGGGGGTGGCGGGGGTCAGATGTTGGGTGGTGCGTTTAGCCACGAAAGCGAGCATGATTTAGCAGCGATGGTTAGCGATTTCTTGGAAAATGGAAGCAGTTGTGGAGCCGATTCACGGTGTAGTAGCGACAGCGATTCCGGTTTCTGCGAACTTGCTCATCTCGCCGACAAGATATCGGTATCATCTATCCCCCTTTTGTCATAATGATTAATCAATTATTGATTGCAATACTTTTTGACATGCTATAGCTGTGTTTTAACTTTCAAGTGTTAGAATTATTAAACAAAACTTCTTCAGACCCTTTTGTATTAGTTTCCCTTTTTCTATATCACTTGTAGTCTTGTTTGGTAAGCATGCCATGAAATTTTTATACAATCACTGTTGAGTTGAAGAACTTGGGTAGGTTTGGCTACAGTCATGACAATTAGGTGACACATCCTCTTCCCTCTTTCTTGATTGATCAATTATTGACAGCATCATGTTCAAGTGTAGTGTTTATTGTTTAATAATCTATATAATTCTTTTCTGTGTGTGTGTATGATTGGCTGTTCTTCTTCTGCTGAGCTATCTGCATTAAAATAATTGGAACTTGGTACCATTATGGAGCAGATACAGATATTGTGTCTGCAGTTAGAAATAACTTCTTCATCCCGTGACTAAACTTCATCCAGAATGTGTTTGTTTAACCACTATTTCTGCATTAAATGCACCCATTGAACTTACGTGATTATAGATTTTTTTTGGTAAAGAAGTGAACACCGCCAGCATTTAATTTAAGGAATCCTTGTGTATATGTGTGTGGTGAGAACTATGTTTACCAGATACCATTTTCTTGCGACAAATTGCTTTCCTTGCCAACTTGTGAGTCTAAATTTACTTCTGTCCTTTTGCAGGCAGATGCAATTTAGTGGGGTTATGTTATGTATGTCATAAGTTAGTAACATAGTTTTTTCACTTGTCCCATTTAGGTCATTAACCTTTTTTCTACCATCGGTGCCTTGCCTGGTTATTGTACTGGTCTAATCTAGGTCATGCCACTTTTTTGTTTTTTGGTGTCTCCTTACCTTAAAATTGACTTTTGTGGGGGATGCTTTTTGAATGGTGTTTGGGAGTGGAACGTGTTTGGCAACTGGCATTTTCAACTTCTGCGTTTCTTTTAGAAATCGTGGGGGTGCAAATTCAATCTCAAACACTAAAATTACGATAGGCAAACACAAACACACATGATTGATTGTGAAACATAGTCCTAATCACCCCCATATAGGCACATCTAATGTCTGTACCAAAAGCTTGCACCAATTTTGATTAAAAACATATTCTAGGAATAATAATATGCTTAAGCCAAATCTAGTTCAACTTTAATGTATATACCAAGTAACTATTAACAAAATATATTAATATTTGACATTTTATTGTAACATTATCATATTCATATTATGCGTTCTATCGCATAAGTTTGATGAAAAATTAACAATAGTTCTATAATTTAGCATGCAAAATTTCCAATTCATACCATTTATATGAAACTAAATTTTTATAGCTATAATAGTGTGTGCACGTGTTATATGTGTGTGTGGGTGTGATGTGTGTGTGGGTGTGTGTGGGTGTGATGCGTGTGTCTGTGTGTGTGCGCGCGCGCCTGCACCTATGAGAGTAAGCGGTTGAGTGATACTCTCAGTTAATATTAAAATGTATATTTATAATATCGTGCATTGAATAATCAATCTTAAAATTATTATTTCACCATTAGTATTTATAATCATGATAACGTTTATTACTAAATAATAAGACTAATTTATTATCATCAAGATTATATCATTAAGGGCTCAATACATATTTATACATTACTCAACATGTGTTTTCTTAAAACTTACATTTATTTATTGAAAAGGATACGTTTTTCTAGCTTTTGAGATTTCTTTTCTCATAAATGGTATTTTTTTTATTAACTTTTGGGTACTGGTTGGTAATTAATTCAGTATATCTCAAAATATTAGGTTATCATATATTTTAATTCATAATGTTATTTTATCTTATTTTTACTATGTCAAAAATAAATCACAACACAGGGCACTGCATAACTTGTTTACTACATTTAGTTAATAGACAAGGATTTTGCTCAAACTATGTGTGTTATTGGATGTTGCGGTTTTATTAGGTTAAATAGAGTAGGCGAGTAGCCATTTGTCATGCCACTTTATATGCAAGCCTTCGATTCAAGTCATGGAGAAAGAGAAAATAGTTAATGTCATCAATGTTTTCACATTTTGCAATGATTATAAATGGTTAAAGAAGTGATTTTGGTTTGATACTTTTCCATAGAAGAAAATGTTGCAGATGGTGAGTCATGAAACTCTTTTCGCTGGTTTCATGTCAAATTAATTTTGACCCATTGTGGTTGTGAGTCAAAGAAAACCCTAACCTACCCCTGTTTCGCCTTTGGAATGTCATACACAACATTTTGCATCTAAGATTTTAACATATCATGTTTGGTTCCAGGGTCAAGTTGAATGAAATGGAGATATGGTTTTGAATTTCTTTTTCGAACTCTCGGTTAGGGTTGTATTTTAATATGAAAAATGTAAACCTGAGAAAGTGTTGTTTCAAGTTTGAAACATTAAAAAAAAAAAAAAACAATGTTGTAAAACTCACTGGGTGGTAGTTGGCCAGCTGATCGGGGAGTAACGACTAATTGGCTTAGGCGGTGAGTAGTCATATTGAAATTTTTGTGTATAAATTTCAAAATTATATATACAACAATTGAAAATTTGCAATTAAAGTTCACACTAAAACTTATCTTGCAACAAAAGGACATTTCACACTAATAAATAGCAAAACCAAGCGTGCGGAAGAACAACTTACACGTTATATACACTTATAAACGTGATTCAGCATCATTTTTCTCATGCTAATAATGCATATAAAATAGCCCAACAAAATCACAAGTATAATATCATTTAGTGCAGTAACAGAGAATACAATTAAAGTCACAAGTATATAAGGGACGTGAATTAAAAAATTTTGTGACTGTTGACTGCCTAGGCCCAACTTTGACAGACTCCGCCTAATTCGACCGATTTTATCAGGGCCGACTACCGACTAGCCCAATTTTTACAACACTGAAAAAAAAAACCCTTACAGAGTTAGTTCCAGTTAACTGATAATCGATTTTGGTAAAAATATTGGACCATGAATCGATATTTAGAAAATTAGAGTTGGGGACTAAACCAAATATGGGTGGTTCAAGTCTGTTTCAGTGACACGTGCCGTGGCATATTGGGTTTTAGTTGAAAGATAGAATGCAAGTGCAAAGGGCTTTTAGTGATCTATATTCGGTGTTATTTGCAGTGTGTTTGTTATAACTTATAATCAAATCTTTATTGATGATGAGTTGGAATGCTTGTGAATAACATCGAGTCTGCCTTTCATGCAGTACTACAAGGTTTTGCTGGATCAACATGAGATCGAAATGCTGTCGGTGGTTAATTCTCTCATCCTATCAATCAATGCCATGGATCTCAACTTTATCAGATCGGGCTCGTGTAATGCCAGCTGTATAAGGTTTTCTCTGGTGAAACTTCTGAGACTTTCTGGTTATGATGCTGCTGTGTGCATGTCAAGGTGGCAGGGCACCGGAAAAGTTCCCGGAGGTATATAATGTTTAACTTAACGATGTTAATTTATCTAATCTTAAGTTCAATAGCATTGTAGCATATATTTTTTGTGGTTCTGTTGACATCATAGATATTTTATAAAATGCAGGGGATCATGAGTACATTGACATTATAAACTACAATGGTTCAAGCAGCTCTGATCGATTAATCATTGACATTGACTTTCGAAGTCATTTTGAGATAGCAAGAGCCGTTCCTTCGTACGACAGGATACTAAACTCGCTTCCTGTGGTCTATGTGGGCTCGTTGACAAAACTAAAGCAGTTCCTTCAGGTAATGGTGGAAGCTGCCAAATCTTCTCTTAAACAGAACTCCATGCCACTTCCTCCATGGAGATCTTTCGGTTATCTGCAATCCAAATGGCACTCTCCCTATCAACGGCATCTTCACCCTGAGCCAGACACCATCTCTGATTCGCTCGTTTCTGAACATAAACTCTGCACTGGACACCTCAACCGGGTCAAATCATTGATCCAATTAGAGATGGAAACAGACCGAAACCATTTAAAGAAGGCCACAAGCCGAGTGAAGATTGATAGGTGGAGGCTCAGAACACCCTAAGATAGATGTAAAGAAACTAGTACGGAGAAATAAGCACACGACACGCGTGCAAATACGAAGGTAATAACTTAAAACCCGTCAAGACGGATGCTTTTTTCTTGCCATCTGAGGTCCTGATGGGATGGTATACTTGTTTTATTTGGTTACTTGATTTGTGGTTTTTTTTTTTATAGGGTTCATCTTTTCATCATTTGATGATAATCTGATCCTCAGTGTTTTGTTATGTGGATCTGAAGAAGTTTTGCTTTGTTTTATACTTTGCTCTTTTCTTTTCTTTTTTCTTTTCCTATTCCTTTTTGTTTTGTTTTTTTACTTTGAAATTTGTTTATTTTGTTGAGATGTTATAAAGAGGGTTGCTTGAACAATGTTATATTCTTTAATTTATAGATGGTAAAGTGTATTCCATGGAACAATAGAGCTATGAATTTGTTATTTTCTTTAGTTTTCTGTACTTGCAAGTATTGAATAATTCATAATAAAAGATGAGTTGATGATTTATTTTTTCTTCTTATGCTTTAAAATTATAATAAAAAAACAAATGAGGTGGGGAGCGTTAGAAGGTGTTTAATTTTGCATTATGATAGATGTTATTAGATTATTATGTTATAATAATGTAAATAATTGGTTTAAAGTATTTGGATTGGATTCATTAATAAGTGATTATTTGCTTTTAGAATTAATCTTTTCACACATTATCTTAAATTAAAAGATGTGGTTTATTTACTTAACTAGTTTATTATCTGCGTATTACGCGGATATTTTTAATATATATAAACTATAATAAATTAAAAGGTAAATATATTATTTTTTAAACAAAACTATATAAATATATATGAATAATAATTATTTTCATATATTTTTTTAAACTTTCATTATATTATATTATAATTAATAAGTTAGTAGAGTATTAGATTTTTTTGAATTTAAAAGTAGATTATATTATATTTGGATAGAATTGGATATAATTAAATTAAATTTCTTTATCATTTTCAAAACCGTAAATGTCACGTGTCGATTCATGGTGATGATACGTGGTTTCACAAGAGAAGAGTATAGTTACTCTTTTATTAGTATTTATAGATTATAGATAATTGATTATTTGATCATTTTACAAGTTGAATGTAAATCCAAACACTTTAAAATTTGATTCTTTGATAATTGTGATAGCAAATAGCAGAAATTAAACCAAATATTAAATTTCCGATAATACTTTTGTTACAGCTATTATCTGATTATTTAGGTACTACGACAATAACGCAATCCAAAAACTCCCTAAATGTTTTTCTAGAGAGATTGTTATTTATGGATAATCAAATTAGTTGTGACTTTTATCCAATGTACTTGTTGATTTTAAATAAATTTATGGTATGCAATATGTATTAATTAATTCACTAAAAATTTAAAAAATAAAAGCCTTGTAAATTAATTAAAATAGAGTAATTGAAGACAAAAACGAACCAATATGATAAAATCAAAAAAAATAAAAAAAGGAGAGGGAAAAAAAGGAAAATGAAGAGAAAAATGAACATGCTGGATTACTAGTCAAATTATCAAATATGTAAATCAAGACCAAGACGGTGAAAGAGAAAGGTACAATAAAAGGAGTGTTTGTCTTTGTTTAAACTACGTTGTTTTTTTTATTTGTTGTATAAATATTTTTTTGAAGTGTTATATAAATAATTTATAATATAAAATTACAAATTACAGTACATAGAAAGAAAATTTAAAAAGTGAGAATATTACGATCTTGATCTAATTTTGTAATTCCGATCTTACAGAGACAAAAACGATCCACGTGGAACTTGACAACGTTAGTTTAAATCACTTGAACTAACCGTTAGTAGAGTAGTTCGCGTTTTAAGTTTTAATTCTGTCAAGTTGAGCTTTACCAAAAGGGTTTGACAAACAGTCAAACAACAGTAGAAAGCGATGGAGGTTTCATCGTCTCTCTGCTACTTCTTCCTCCTCCTCCTACCCGCCGCATATTCCATCGGCGTCGACTACGGTACCCTCGGCGACGACCTTCCACCACACTCTCAAGTCGCTCGTTTTCTCAAAACCCGCACCATCATCGACCGCATCAGGATCTTCGACGTCAACACCGATATCATCAAAGCTTTTGCCAACTCCGGCATCCTCGTCTCCGTCACCGTCCCCAACGGCGACATCCCTTCCCTTGTAGATCCCCGCAACGCCCGCCGTTGGATCGATGCCCACGTCAAACCTTTCTACCCCGCCACCAAGATCCACTACATATGTGTCGGCACTGAGGTCCTCCACTGGGGACCGCAGAACCTCATCGACAACCTCGTTCCGGCCATGAAAGTGCTTCATGCGGCGCTCGTTAAGGAAGGCTTTGACGAGATTAAGATTTCTAGCCCACATTCTCTTGGTATCCTTCTTTCATCCGACCCACCTAGCAACGCTTCCTTCCGACCCGGATGGGATGTGGGCACTCTAGCTCCAATGCTCCAGTTCTTGAAACAAACCAAATCCGGGTTTATGGTTAACCCGTATACCTATTTCGGGTACTCGCCGGCGAATGCCAATTTCTGTCTCTTCAAACCAAACCCTGGGTTGTTCGACAAAGCCACCGGAATAACGTAATTTTCCCTTCTCATATTTATTTTTCATCAACTCTGAGGCATTTTAATTGATCGATTTTATTCGTTCATGTATTCAAAAGGTACACAAACCAATTCGATCAACTGATGGACGCGGTGTACGTGTCGATGAAGAAGCTGGGCTACCCAGATGTGGACATCGTGGTGGCGGAGACAGGGTGGCCGTCTGGAGGTGACCCGGCAAACGTACACGCAAATCCTGAAAATGCGGCGGCGTATATTGGTGGGTTACTGAAGAAAGTTGAATCCGGCGATGGAACGCCATTGATGCCCGGACGGAAGTTTGAGACGTACATATTCGCGTTGTTTAACGAGAACTTGAAAGGGCCGTCGTTGGATGAAAAGCATTTCGGGTTATTCCGACCCGATTTCACTCAAGTATACAATGTTGGGATAATGCACAATTCACAGGTGATTGAGATCTTTTTCTCCGACATTTTGTTTGACTATTGTTACTTTTTCACATGTTAAATTTGTTTCACAACATTAGATTTTACGTTGCACTTTAACCCAAGCCACCGAAAGTTAGATCCCCATGTGCGCATGTCTCCCATTTAAATTTCTATTTTTATTTTCTGATTTTTTTAATTGGTAAGGAATTTTTTGCAGTTAATTTATTTATTTATGATAAGATAAGATAAGATTGATAGACGGTCTGCTTTCAAAATTTTTACACACTGATAAAATAGCCGTTGCAATTTTTTTTAACAGTCACGTTTACGAGCCTTTTAAGTGAGATGAAAATATAATAAATGCTACAATGAAAATGTTTTTTTTTCCTCCGGAATTGCTACGTATAAATTAATTGTTTTGAAGATTAAAAATAATATAATTAAGTCTTCTTTATCCATGCTCAGTTATTATCTGTTAAAGCTCCAAATATTGCCAAATCGGTTTTAATTAATTTAAAAACGTGCCGTTGAACTATAAACCTGATTATCAAAAATTGTACCTTTTTTATGTTTGCCCTTAAATTTTATAAGACCATTAATATTCATACCAATAAATAAAGAGAGATGATAAATCAATCAAAGCTTGTGGGCAGACCTATGTGGTGCTGACAAGTGTCACGTGCCACCGGTTCTGTCACCAATTTAATAAGACCATTAGACTAAGCTTCTAAAACTTGTAGAAAAACATGACATTACACATGAAAAAATATGTTAAATTCATGAGTTTATTATTTCATATGTCAATTAATGAAGATTAGGTAATTCATTAGAGTTTTCTGGATTTATTTGGTTTGATATAGATGGTTTTACATTTACTCTTGAAAATCTTTTAGTAAATATTTGTATAAGTATACGCGTGGGTGGATATATGATTAGCAAAAGTTGTATGATCAAACTTGTGACATCTTTATGAATTCAGGCGCCTTCTCCATCGCCGATGGCTGCTGCTTCTGATGCGCCGACATCCTCCACCAGTCCTTGGGACGATGCTCCATTCTTTAACAAAACAACGCCTTTCAGTGGCTCACCAGGGCAAGCTACACCAGCCTCATCTTCCACCGCGGCTCCTACCAACCTTCATGATTCGTCGTCTCTAGGTGCCACCAGCACGAATGTGGTTTTTGCTGCCAAGTCTGTGGCAGCTATCGTCTTTGGCGTTACTTTGTTGTTGTAGATTATATTATTTGTATTCAATGAAATCTTGGCATATTCAGCGGCTTAATTACTTACTAGATTACCACGAGAACACACTAGAAACGATTGATGCAATCATAAAGTTTTTGGAGATTTGTACTTGCGCATTTTATGTATGATTGATGCATCCTTATAGACTTTTATTTATATAAAGAATCAGTACATATCATCGTTTATTTCCTTAATTTATTCATCGAGCATTAATGCATGTACCTGATGCACAATGCGATGGTCAACTTCAAGTAATCAATCAATCCTCCCTCTCAAATTATTATAATAATAATTGTTTGCTTTTAATGAAAGCAAATAATAGCAAAGAAAAAGAGAATGAAAAAGGCCTATGAAGCTTTCCTTCCCATCTTTGGATGGAAGGTCTTTTGGCAAAAATTAAAGAAATTTAATTTACTTTTGTTCCTAAAAGAATTATGAAACACGGTTTTTAACGGATATGTCTAGATTTTCATTTTTTTTTTTTTTCTATAAATGAGATTATGAAACACAGCCTAAGTGATGTTTGGATGTGAATGTAAATATAAATGATTTTTGTGACTTGAAGTCTTGGTATCAATTATGTAGTTTTTGGTAAAAATGTAACATGATTATCATTTTCTAATCTTATAAGATAAAAAGAAGATTGGTTATCATTTTCCATATGTGTGTGTAGGATTGAGTTCCGGTAAAAGCTCTCAATTCTGTGAAAACGTGAGAACCACTCCAAAATGCACAATTTGTTCACCAAATGCATAAAAAAACCATTATTATTCTTAAAAATTAATAAATCTCATAATCTAGCACTAGAAGTACATTTAAAATCATATTCATTAAATTATAAACTAAATGCACAAATTTGTTCACCAAATGCATAAAAAAACCATTATTATTCTTAAATATTAATAAATCTCATAATCTAGCACTAGAAGTACATTTAAAATCATATTCATTAAATTATAAACTAAATGCACAAATTTGTTCACCAAATGCATAAAAAAACCATTATTATTCTTAAATATTAATAAATCTCATAATCTAGCACTAGAACTACATTTAAAATCATATTCATTAAATTATAAACTAAATGCACAAATTTGTTCACCAAATGCATAAAAAAACCATTATTATTCTTAAATATTAATAAATCTCATAATCTAGCACTAGAAGTACATTTAAAATTCATATTCATTAAATTATAAACTAAATGCACAAATTTGTACATCAAATGCACAAATTTTCTCAAATGCACAATTCGTATATAAAATGAACAAACTTTAACATAAAATGCATAAATCTAACCAAAGTATAGATGTTAGCATCAAATGCATAATTTTATACATTAAAAGCATCAAAAAGATGAACATGAACATGAAGATGAAGATGATGAACAAAATAGTTCATGAATAAAGATGAATGATAAACACGATACATAGATAAATTTTGTGTATTTTTTTATTAAATGCGTCTTTTTTTTAACATGATGCATAAACGAATTTGTGTGTTTTTTTGTTGAATTTGAGAGTGTATCAAGTGAATTTATTTAGCATTTATTATTTGTTAAAATATTAAATTTAATGAGATACGTACAATCTTCAAAATGGCATTCCTTGTTTGTTCATGCAATGCATAACATTGTCCAACTATTTACCATTTCGTCATTAATCTAATCCACACAATTTTTTTTATCTAAATGATGGTATAGGTTCTTTTGTACCTCGATGCATAAAAGTTCTTCACTGATCTCTCTCTCTCTCTCTCTCTCTCTCTATATATATATATATATATATATATATATATATATATATATATATATATATATATATATATATATATATATATATATATATATATATATATATATATATATATATATATATGGGTGGGTTCAATGGAGAACTTTATGCATCGAAGAACCACAATGCATCGCTAGAAAAACTGAAATGCATCACGTAGAAATCGATGCATCACGCGGGAATTTGATACATCAAGTGGAAATAATGTAAAAATCGATGCATCACTCGAGAATTTGATGCATCACGTGGAAATAATGATGCATTACGAGGGAATTGTGATGCATTTGTGGTGGTGCATGGAGGTTCTTCGATATGCATGGAGGTTCTCCATTGAACCCACCTATATATATATATATATATATATATATATATATATATATATATATATATATATATATATATATATATATATATATATATAGATTGAGGTTCTATGGGGCACCATATGCATCGGGAACCAAATGGGAACCAAAAATGCATTGCTTGTTTACAAATGATGCAATAAGGGTAATATTGAAATACTTTATTTGAAAAAATTAATTATTCTTTTAATTAATAGATTAGGATTAAAATCGGAAACTAAATCAATCTCATTAACCATTCTCCATATATTATTCTCTCTCTCTCTCTCACACACACACACACACACACAATCGACCGACGAGTTTGAGAAGACGATGATGAGATGAAGATGAAAATGATGCATCACGTTGAACTCATGAACCTATGAACGTATACGATGTGAAGAAGACGAATACGAAGATGCACAGTATGAACACGATGATGCATAACCCGGGAAAGATAAATACGAAGATGCACAATCAATGAAGATGATGAAGCATCATGTTGGATTTTTGTTCAATTGGAATTTTTTAATTTTAAAAGTGCATTTTACAAATTTATTAGCATTTAATACTTGATTATTGGATTAAATATTCAATCAATATAAATTTTAATTTTGAGTTGACTTGATATATTATTTTTTCCGAACATACCCTTGTGCACATCTAATATGTAAATCGTGCATCATAATGCGTTCACAAATTTCATCTTTATTACCCTTTTGTCATTGTAATCTTAGCCATTCATTTTCTAGATCTAACGGTGTATATGGGTTCCTAAGTTGCACGATGCACACAGGTGCCCCATAGAACCTAACCATATATATATATATATATATATATATATATATATATATATATATATATATATATATATATATATATATATATATATATATATATATATATATATATATATATATATAGGTTCAAGTGAGTACCACCCATTATGCAGCGCACCAGAAGGTACCACCCTTAAAATTAATTTTTTTCAAAATTTTTTTCATTAACATTATTTAATTAACATTATGAAGATCATATGTGAATTTCACGCAAATCCGAACACTCTAAGTGCATGAAATCACGCATCACATAAATGCATGTTCACATACATCCAAATATATGTATGTGTGAGTTCACATCATTTTCTACGAGCTCGGAGATGTGAATGTATGTGAAATTTACATATGATCTTCATAACGTTAACTAAAACATGTTTATGAAAAAAAATTTCGAAAAAAGAATTTTTAAATGTGGTACCTTCTGGTGCGCTGCATAATGAGTGGTACTTCCACGAACCATATATATATATATATATCGGATATGCATAACAAATTTAATTAGTATCGATACCCTCAATTGAAGTACTTGACGACAGGTTTCATAATATATAGTTGAAAGTTATTTGTCATGGAACTATATTTTTTTGAAAATGGTTCAATATGCTAATCCAAACTCGTCCAGTCTGCTTCTTATAAATTATAATGTCAAATGTATAGCCCAGTTTAAGGTTGCCTTGACAGTTGACCCTAAGGAAATGCCACACATTGAATGGGCTTAATTTGAGCCTAAATACGTTCATGGCTTATGAAGCAATTGTTGTTGCAATTTGCGAAGAGGCTATTTATGGGCCTAGGTTGATTTGTTCGGTTGTTCCTTCTGTACTTTGAAGTTCATTTGAGATAAAGGATTGTGGTACTTCAATCTTTTACTTGAATTGATTGATAGATGAGCATTGTTACTTATATTTTCAGATGAACATTGTTACTTGAATTTTTAGGCAACAAAGGATTGTGTTACTTCAATCTTTTACTTGTATATTTATTTCTTGAATCTTGATTTAAGAAATCTTGAGATTTTAAACATTTACTAAAATCTGTAAACCAAACATAAGATTTTAAATGCAAATCCTAGTGAATCCCAGAAATTCCGTGAACCAAACGTCCTCTTAGATTTCAATTTTTTCATATTTTCTGGTAATTTAAAATTGAAACCTTCCCACTTATATACTACATGTCGTTGTGAATACCTTTTTAAAATAAGAAATAAGAAGATGTTTTAGATAGATATTCATTTCAACATATTGTTTTATGTCTAAGTTTGGAGTTGAGTCATATTCAAAGTGATGATATTCTAGTTAGTTTGAAACGATATCCATTGAAATATGAACGTATGTTTTTCAATCATAGAGAAATATTGGTCTAATCTCACTTTCAATTGTGACAAAAGATAAAGCAAAACACTTTGTAAAGACATAATTTGTGGGGCCAAAATGTCATTAAAGGGTTGGTTTACGGAGGAACTCAACATGATGGATTGGATGGGTTTCTTTTTTTTTTTTTTTTTTTTCTTTTTTTTGTGAAATGATTAAAAGCTCAAGTCAAGGTACCATCGGACCATCCTACTTTCTTTATTCACAACACTAATGAATGCTTTCCTTCGTTTTTTTTTATGTGCCAACCTTAATCTCATGTGTAATGTTTCCCTTCTTTATAACCTTTTTGTTTTCTTCAATAATGTGTGTGTATTATGCATACATTGATCAACCATTTTTGAATATTTTTTGTTTTCTGTAATTTTGGTTGATGTTAAATGGCGTTCTAAATAAACTGTTCAAGGGCACTCTTTTTTCTGGATTAACTCAAGAGGGAAAATTCCAAAGAAACTAAGGTGGAGTTCTTGGCTTTTGGATCCTATTTCTGTGGTACATTTTTAATTCCTAGTTTTTGATCATGTTAGTAAACATTTCTTTTGGTGTTGGTTGTTTTGTAATCATTGCTTCTAGCGCCTTGCTTGAAACCTTTTTATAGGTTTTAATAAAATTGCTGTTGTTCAAAAAAAAAAATTATACATGTGTGTGTATTATACATACACACACACACACACAGATATATATATATATATATATATATATATATATATATATATGCTTCAATGGAAAACTACAATGCATCTGAAAACTTGTGAAAACGGCACTGCACCACCACAAATGCATCAAATTCCCCACGTGATGCATCAAATTTTCCGCGTGATGCATCAAAATCTCGCGTGATGCATCACCTTATTTACGATAATGCCATCGCGTTTTTCATGAAATGCACCAAATCGGACGGTATGCATAGGTTTCCATAATTTTCAGGTGCATAGTGGTTTTCCATTGAACCACTCATTATGCAGCACACCAGAAGATACCACCTTTAAAAAAACTTTTAAATTTTTTTTTTCATAAACATGTTTTAATAAAACATTATGAAGATCATATGTAAATTTCACATACATTCACATCCCCTAACTCCTAAAAAGTGATGTGAACGCACACTTACATAATTTGAATATATGTGAATGTGCATTTATGTGATGTGTGTTTTCATACACTTAGAATGTTCGGATTTGCGTGAAATTTATATATCATCTGTGTAATGTTAATTAAAACATGTTCATGAAAAAAATTTTAAAAAAATTATTTATAAGGGTGTACCTTCTGGTGCGCTACATAATGGGTGGTAATCATTTGAACCTAAATCTATATATATATAGGGGTGGGTTCAGTGAAAAACATATATGCATCGAAAAACCCGGGAACCACTTTATAGCCATTGGATCAGGTGATGCACCAAGCAGAAAGTCGATGCATCACGTGGGAATTCGGTGCATCACACGAGAATTTGGTGCATCACGCGGGGAATTTGATGCATCACGCGGGAATTGTGATGCATTTGTGGTGGTGCATGGAGGTTTTCCAAGGTTTTCCGATGCATGTTAGTTTTTCATTGAACCCACCTATATATATATATATATATATATATATATATATATATATATATATATATATATATATATAGAGGTGGGTTCAATGGAGAACTTCCATGCATCAAAGAACCTCTATGCACCACCACAAATGCATCATTATTTCCACGTGATGCATCAAATTCTCGAGCGATGCGTCGATTTTTACATTATTTCCACTTGATGTATCAAATTCCCACGTGATGCATCGATTTCTACGTGATGCATTTCAGTTTTTCTAGCGATGCATTGTGGTTCTTCAAGGTTCTTCGATGCATAAGATTCTCCATTGAACCTATATATATATATATATATATATATATATATATATATATATATATATATATATATATATATATATATATATATATATATATATATATATATAATCTGGATCATGAGAGTACCATAAACAATCGAGAGTATCATACACACCTCCTTATTAATGATCATTCACAGATTTTTTTGTACATAAACATATATAAACCAATCTTATAAATTTGTACATTTGATGTATAAATTTTTAGATTTGATGTGGTTCTCACGTTCACACGGGATTTAAGGTTTTTACTGTAACCCAATCTTATATGTGTGTGTAGTAAGAGTAATCATTAAGAGATTCTAATAAAGTTGTTGAATTCATAAGAAACCGACTCATTTAATAAAATTTCAACCTTATCTAACTCTTAAACTAAACTATTAACTATATTGTTTGTTTGTAACCAGATTTATAAGGTGGGTTGCATTGGAATACATAATTATATTTCTTGATTACTATGTGATTATAATAAATGTTTGAAATATAAAAAATAAAAAATATTAAAATAAATTAATAATTTCTATTAAACTAAAAATTATAATAGACAATATCTATAGATGAAAATTCAAGTGTTAGTAATGTGATATAAAATAAAAATAAAAATGCACAAAATGGGAATCGATCCCACACCATTGAGATTCCAAGATAGGGATGACTGTCAGCTGAACCAACACATTATTTATGTCTTTCATCGCGCAAAAAATATATAGCTAATACTGACAGCTGAGCTATATTAACAAATAAATTTTTTTTTGGCCACTTACAGTGAATTGGGCCCTGGACGGTGGCCCAGGTGCACCAGGCCCAGGGCTGGCCCTGAACTCTATAATATATTTCTATTATCAATGACAAAAATTATAATGTTGGACGATGAGAACAATAAATATAACAAGTGACAGGAAAATATTAGTGACAAAATATACAAATTGTGCTAAATGAAACAACGAGAAATTCGTTTTTAATTACCTAATCAAACAACATAAGGAATGAATGAACACCTTTATGTTGTGTATTACAATTTTATAAATAGACATTATTTTTTAATATCGTCATAGGCATGAAAATATTTAGGATAGACTGTTAAACATAATATGTGAACAAAAAATATTTAAAGTTTATCAACGATTGAAAGCCAATGTGGTGGCACCAATTATGATGCTACTATACATCTTTCCAAAAGGCAAAAGTTTGCATGTTATGTACTCATGCAATTCTTGCTTTTGGGACTCTGTTTTAATGTCCTTCCTCTCACATTTAATTAGACCTGGCAATATGGTACACGACACGTATACGACACGAGATTTCCGTATATGGGTTTTGCAAATTCGTGTTTCGTGTAAATTCGTGTCGACACGAATTTTAAATTCGTGTTTCGTGTCTTATACAGGTAAAACACGAATTTACCCGTATAAACACGTGTAAGACACGCATCAATTTCGTGTTACACGGGTAACACGAATAAAACATGTATTCCCACTAAATATTTTGAAAAATTTTAGGGTTATAACAAATGACTCCTCACTTTCCTTTCCCACCTTCCCATTTCCTCTAGCCTCCTGCCTCCACACTCCGACGAACGCCTCCTGCCTCCTGCCTCCACACTCCGGCGGAGTGACTCCGCACCTCCCGGTTCCGCCACTTCTACTCTTCCACCGGTCCGCCTCCTGCCTCTCCCTCCGGCCATCCCCTTCGGAACGACTACTCGGCCTCCTGCTTCCGATAGCTTCCCCCATCCGCCGCCGTGTCACTTGTCACGCCGCCGTGTGTTTGATTTCGTGTTTTTCCGGTGACAATCTTCTCCTTCAACATAGATTCTAAAGAGTCTATGGATTCTAATACATTGGTATGTTATGTTTATCATTATACTTTGGTGTTTTGGTTGGTTCCAGTCTTCCAGATACTTTGGTGTTTTGTTTGATTTCGTGTGTTTGATTTCGTGTTATTGGAACCATTTTATTTGTTTTAGACTGTATATATGTTTCTTTGGACCACAAATTGTGGCAGATCGACTTGAATGAAGAAGATCGACTTGATGTGCAGAAATATATTATTACATTTTGCTTTTGCTTTTCAATTCGTCCCTGTATTATTTTTGTTGCATTTTGCATTTTGCTTTCCGACCGGTGATTATTATTACATCTATATATATATATATATATATATATATATATATATAGACAATGAATGTGCAGAAATATGTATATATATATATATATGGATTGTGGATTTAACTTTGATTTTCTTTTTTTAGATGGAAGATATTGTGGATGTGGAATTGTGGATATAAAATTCGTGTAAAATTCGTGTTTTCGTGTGACACGTGTTTTATGCGTGTCGTGTCACGTGTCACACGAATTTTTGGCGTGTCGTGTTCGTGTTTCAGATCATGACACGTTTTATAATTCGTGTCGTGTTCGTGTTTGACAAATTCGTGTCGTGTAAAATTCGTGTCTGACACGAGACACGACACGGATACACGTATTGCCAGGTCTACATTTAATAATATTCTGTTTTTAGATTGATTTTTTTATTTTTTGCAAAATTAATTTCTTTTGCCCACACTAGGATTTTCGTGAGTTAATATAATACACGTATATGAGATTATATAAAGTTTTTATATTTAAAACTCAATCAGAGATGTGTTACGCAATAGTTAACTAGATTTATGATGACCGTACGTTGCAACCGAATGTAATATTATAACTTTAAGATTGAAATATAAAAGATAAGACAAATACTAACTAAAATGATTTATTATTTTGATCAAACTAAAAATTATGATAAACTATGTTTTATAATTTAAAAAAATTGTCTAAAAAATAAAAATAAACTAAATTCATACTGATTTTCTTTCGTACTATTACTTATACCTGAAAATATAAATTCAATATAATAACAAACTGATATTAATAAGAAAATAATATACGTAAAAATTTACAATAACATATAACTAATAAAATATATATAGACACATGTTAGAAAATCTTAATTATGATTAAGTTATATCAGATTGAAAAAATAATATACGTAAAAAGTTACAATAACATATAACTAATAAAATATATAAAGACACATGTTAGCAAATCTTAACTATGATTAATATAATACGATGATTATGAGAGATATATTTTAGTGAAGCCTATTTATGAATAATGTTTTGGGCACAAAATTTTTGCCTAACATAGGATTTGGTAATAATGTATACAAGTATAATATAATGTAATGTAATTTGTTTCTACATTGAATCCTTTTTTGCTATTGCATGATTGATATTAATAAGAAAATATGTATTATTAAATAATAATAATTATCATTATGATATTAATAATAAAAACTTAGAAATATAGATGATTAATAGAATGGATATATTGTTTATACATGTTGAGATAGAAATAATTGATAGTGTGTGTTAGTATATCCTATTTAATTGATAATAAGTAGGTGCATTTTAAACATCACAACCTATAAATAGTAAACTGATTAGTCAATAATGCATATATAAATATAATATAATACATCATAATCTACAAGGAATATGTTCATCGCTAAAAGTTGTGTTTTGGTGTATTTTTACATGGAATACCCAATACTTTATATAGAATATATGATAATATATATTGAATACGTTCACCAGTTTATTTCTTATAGTTGTATTTATATAGCATCCATATCATTAATGTAGAATGTTGTAATTGTTATACCAGTTAATGTATATAGAATTATATAACATTCTACATATATTCATAATATTTCTATATATGATGTGTTAAATTTTAGCAGCAACATAATTTATATAACAGATGAACTTAGATCATTTGGAACGGAACATGATCATATACATTCATGCATGTGCATCGAGTCATTGACATGCATGCATGCCAAACAAAAGTGAACATTCGATATGTTATTAAAGGGAAAAAATAATTTTGTTGTACTATACCAAAGAAGTATAAATTATGTGTTTGATAATAAATTTAGTAACGAACATTATTATATAAATCATTTTATCATATATTTCAATTTCATTCGCACAACTTAAATTCATATATACACCAAATCGAAGTTGATGTCTAAATCATATGGAAGTTGGTGTATGTGAACACAAAAAAATTGGCATGCTAAGCTCTGTGTGTGTGTCTATATATATATATATATATATATATATATATATATATATATATATATATATATATATATATATATATATATATATATATATATATATATATATATATATATATATATATATTGGTGTTTTAAATTACATGTAAATAAATAAAAATTTATTAAATATCATACATTTTAGTAATTTTGTTAACATACCACACAAATAAAAATCATGACGCTGGTTATAAAATTTTCCAACATATATCATTATATCTCTTGAAAATAATGTTTTTTTAAATATATATCCTTTTGTAAAAAAAAACAAAAAAAAAAGTTTTAAAAATCCAAGAAGTCATTAAAAAATGGAATTTGTGGGAAAGTGTACCTTTTTTACTTAAAAAATCAGAAAAAGCTTTAGATTGGTCTGTTATCACAAATCAACACACCAAAACCAAAAGAACCCCATTCCCTTCCACCACTCTCTCTCTCTCTCTCTCTCTCTCTCTCTGTATTTGTTTCACCCACCGCCACCGCCCCACTCAGGCACCCCACCAACCACCACATTCATCCATGGATGATAAAGAAAACAAGAACAAGAAAAAGAAGCCAAAACACAAACACCCAAATGACCAATCCTCCTCAGATTACTCTTTCAAACCCTCATCGGAAGTCAAAGGCCTCCGTTTCGGCGGTCAATTCATCGTTAAATCATTCACCATCCGCCGTGCTCGTCCTCTCGAGCTCCTCCGCCTCCTTTCTCTACCACCAACGACAGCCACACCCAACCACCCATCGGTTTTCCCCTCAACCACCGCCTTCCTCCCAACAAACTTTACCATACTCGCCCACCATGCATGGCACACACTCACCCTGGGCCTAGGAACCAAGAAATCGAAGGTGGTTTTGTTCGTTTTCGAATCGGAGAAAATGAAAGTGTCGGTGGACCGGGTTTGGCCTGCGGAGATCCCTCTAGGGGAAGTGAACCGGAAACTGGTTAGAGGACTGAGCGGTTGCGAGATGGCCCGGTTCAAGTTCAGAAAAGGGTGTATAACTTTTTATGTGTATGCGGTGAGACGAAGCGGGAACATGGGGTTTTCATGTGCAGATGATCTGAGGGTAATATTGGAATATGTGGTGGCTTTGAATGATTTCATGGATCATACTGCCATGCTTGCCATGCCTAACCAGAGAACCATTAGCTTCGCTCCCCCTGCTGCCATGGCCCACTAGCCAACAATTACCATTTTACCCCACCCTTTATATTTCTTTCTTTTTGTTACAGAAGCCAGCCATTATTGAAAAATATTATATTTTTTTCTATTAATTTTTTTCAATCTGTTTAATGTATAACTTAGGTAGGATCAATAAACTAAGCGTGATCATTGTTGTGTAAATGTTTTGATTTCGGTGTGCTTTTTTTTTTTATGAATGTCAAATTTTTAACAAACTTTTTTATTAGTTAATTCAATATATCTATCTATTGTATATTCTTCTAATAGCATTAGTATTTTAGATTTTTATATATAATCCACAAAATATGTTTAGTCAATAACGAGTGAGTTTGCCCACGAGTTGCGGCGGTTAAGAATGAGTGGAACTCTGATTTGATAGATCGTGAAACCAAGAGATCATATTTGTATTATACGGCTTGGTTTTCAGTTCCATTTATTTCAATTTTCGGTTGAATTTGTATTTTTGTTTATAAAAGTTGAAAATACTAGATCATGTTGGTGCCATCAAACTCCGTTGTTAATTTGATCTTCTAATTCATTGGTTTTATTCTAGTTGGTTTAGACCAATGACAAAACCCCATCATTTAAGTTGTGTTCTTGAGGGTGGAAAGAAAATGAAGTAGGGAAAATAAAGGAGGGAAAAGAAAGAGGAAGAAAATAAATATTTTATTCTTTTGGTTTCTTCCCACTTTTGGGATGAAAATTTTAGAGGCAAAAACACTACAGGTGCGCTTAGTTAACGAAAACTAGTCATTTTTCAGTTTCAGTTTTCAAGTTATGGTTCTTAGAAAAAAAACAAGGGTTTCTATGAAAAGTGAAAACTTGTTTAGATGATGAAGTTTTAGTTTTATGAAAAATAAGATGAGTGATTATAAAATAAAAAAATAGGATAGGTGATGGAATAATAATAATAATAATAATCATCGTTACAATAATAATAATAGTAATAATAATAATAATAATAATAATAATTAGTAAAATAGAGTTAAATAAAAAAATTTACTTGAGGGACCAAAACTAAAATGAACAACAAACTTGAAGGACCAAAATGTTATTAAAGAAAAGGGTAAAATGGTCATTATAAAAGATTTAACAATTTCATGGTTAAAGTTAACTGCAGAGGGACCAATTTTGCAAGTAAACAGTGAAGATAAGGACCGTTTATGCAAAATTGAAACTACAGGGACTGTATCCAAAGTTTTATGTAAACCACAGGGACCATTTCTGTAATTTACTCTTAATTTTATATTAACATCTATTATAAGTAAAAAATCTGGTCAAATTGTCAAAGGACTAAAGATGAAATGAAACTTCAAATTATCAGCATGGATTATAAATAATATTTATAAAAATAATTTAATTTAAACATGTAATATAAGTAAAATAAAGTAATAAACTAATAATAACACATGTAATAAATAAGTATTAGAAGGTTTATCAACAATGAATGATTGAAAATGAGTAAAAGATAATTTCAAAATTATTAACACGTGAAATGTTAGTATGATATCAACGATTCATCACTTCATGAGTAGTACACTTTTAATTATAATTTCTAATCTAATAAGGTTGTTGTAGTCGTAGAATAATCTTATGTGAGTTGATCTAAACGCTAAGGGTGCGTTTGATGCAGAGAATGAAATTATAGAGAAACAGAATAGGAAATGGAATTGTAGAGAAATGGAATTGGTAATTCTCTCCATTTCTCTCTATTTGCGAGAGTATTAGATATAAACAAATGGAATTCCTTGATTTCTCAACTTACAATTCTCATCTCCAAACAAATAATGAAATCATTTCTATTTCTATTTCCCCCCATATAATTCCTCATACCAAACATACCCTAAAGGTGGATAGCCTCGGCCTAAATGTGTGTAAATAGGCTAAAACAATTTAAAATCCTTTTGAAATAATATTCGAAATAGATGGAAAAAATCAACATATTTTGACGGTTTTTGTGTTTTCGTCTCTCTGTGTTGTTTTTTCCTAGAAAAGTACTCAAGTTAATTTTATTTTTTTATTTTGTGAAAGTTGACTATTAGAATTCGTTTATAATTTGTATACCAAGTTTTTAAATAACTAAAAAACCAGGTTCTAGTAGATAAAACAAAAAATAAAAAATTATCTTGAGATTTTTTTTGAAAAAAAGTAACATGAAAATAGTAAAAACATCTT
Organism: Centrapalus pauciflorus; assembly: GCA_020465985.1. Taxonomy (NCBI): domain Eukaryota; kingdom Viridiplantae; phylum Streptophyta; class Magnoliopsida; order Asterales; family Asteraceae; genus Centrapalus; species Centrapalus pauciflorus. The sequence goes on along the minus strand of JAANYP010009342.1, from coordinate 648,831 downwards.
GGTTTTTTTCGTAATAAACCTTATTAAAAAAAGTGACTATATTTTAAGGTAACCCGTAGAGTTCATTTAAAAACGAATTGGACAATGCAGTTTAAAAGCTAGTCCGTGAGCAAAAACAAATACGCCCACCGTGGGGCTCGAACCCACGACCACAAGGTTAAGAGCCTTGCGCTCTACCAACTGAGCTAGACGGGCTTGTTGCAAGCAATCTAGTTTTTTCATTTATTACTAAATGAATATTTTTTTTTTTTGCTGCAATTTCATCTGCATTTATTTGTTGGTCGTTTTTAGGGTTTGAGGGATGTTAAAATTCAACACATCTGTTGAATTTTGCTTGGTCGTGTCGTCGTCGGATCCTGAAGAGAAGCATGGAAATATGGGGATTGTCGACGATGCTTGAACTGACACTGATTGTAGCTTTAATTTTTGGATCAGGTTTAGCAGTTGCCATTGTTATTGAAACATTTAGAAGAAGATTTAATCACAAGTATACTTACTAATCTGGAGACTCTACTTTTATTGCGGTATTGATTTTATTCTATGTTTATTTGGCTCTTATCTTGATTTTCTTCTGACAGTCATCTTGAAGCTCACCCGATTTTCGAAGATCCTAATTCTCTGAAACAGGTACGTTTTTTAATCTTCGTTTACGTTGCTAATTCTATTGATAGTTACGAATCTGTATCGTTTTTGACAATTGAACCGATATTTAATGTATACCAGAACTAGGCTGTTGATCCGCACTGTAGTTATATAGATAAATTTATTTAATGCCGAATTAATCGTGGTCTTAACATGATGATTGGCAGTGCTGATCTTTCAATCATTGCTAGTTAGGGCTCTAAGAACCGAGAAGGTTTTTACTCTGATGCTGTTACGAACTTGGAAACAAGCATATCTGCTTGCTCATGACGTCTTAGGTTAATGGCACGTAAAGACCTTCTAGGACTCTTGAAAAAAGATCATTTTGAAGGTCTTTTCTGGGATTGGTGTTTGTGTTAGATCTTGTTTTATAGAATTTACGTTGAAGGTTTTGTTCACGTTGAACAATGAATTTACACCATCCGTTTGTGATATCCTAGTTCGTTGTGCCAGAATTTTGTCAATTTAATAAAACAAAGTGAATTTAGGTTGAGAGATTTTAGTTCAAACATTAACATCAACATTGATGGAATGTGATAACCAAGTAAAAACACATGATTCTAGTTCTCCAATGCAAGTATGCAGATTTAGGAAATGTCATACATTTTACCAATATAAGAATCTCCTTTTGCCAATTTCATTGACAAATCGTAGGTATATTTGTTTTCTGCAAATTAATTCTGTTTGAGGCATTTGTTGCAGATTGGATGTCCTTATATATATGATCCAGCAGAAAAGTATATTTCATTGATTATTCCTGCATACAATGAAGAACTTAGACTGCCTGTAGCTCTTGATGAGACAATGAAGTGAGTAAAGGAGGCACCTGTCTTTCTTATTACACGTTTTAAAAATCTTCAGTTCAAATTACAAATTTAACTGCTGATAAATCATAGTTTGTGTGAGGGAACTAACGCAATGAAGCTCATGAAATTGTAGAACAATCATATTGGGAACCTTTCTATAGCCGCCCAACTGTTTGCTAAAACTGAAAGAATTAATCCTAAATTCCTAATGCTTATGACTCGGTTACTTGCATTATATTAGTATTTTACATGTAAAGAGCTTGCATTGCAGAATTTCTTGCCTGGTAGAACTAAAGTAAGCTGTTTTTATAAGATTGTTGTATATATGACCTCATCATGGTTCCGAATTTCATATGTAGTTATCTTCAAGAGCGTGCAGGAAAGGACCACTCATTTTCATACGAGGTATCTTTTAACTATTTTCTGATTGAATCAATACATTTTCTAATTAAATCAATACTTGGTACACTCTTGACGCATAATTATTATTACATAGAAGCCTTCATTTTCTGAAGAAGCTTGATGCGGCATTCTTGGTTGTTATGTTCACTTTTATGGTTTAGGTGATAGATAATTGAGAACTGTGCGAACAAATTTGTCAGGTGTTTAGTATAGCTAGTGTGTAACACCAAATTTGTGTCCAGGACCTGAGGGTGGTGATTTATCTTGTTAAAAAGAGTCGTGGTTGATGAAAAACACAAGATATGCTTATCCATCGTAGAAATCTCAGGCCAAATTCCTGCGACTAATGGAAAGTACAGTTTGGTATCATGTCCTGCATATAAGCTTCTAAAATTTTGAAATGATTGATTCTTGAGCAGGTTATAATTGTTGATGATGGAAGTGCTGATGGAACAAAAAGAGTAGCCTTTGACTTTGTGAGGAAATATAATGTAGACAACGTTAGAGTAGTTCTTCTTGGAAAGAATCAGGGCAAAGGAGAAGCCATAAGGAAAGTGAGTCTAATGCGTATGATTTGTTGATTTTGTTTTCAGTCTTCATGATGTGTTGACCATTTTGACTGCCTCTTATTTGACTCATGACAACTGATCAAAGCTTCTTGCTTCTGCGAAAGCATTGTAAAACAGGGAATGCTTCATTCACGGGGCAAACTACTTCTGATGCTAGATGCTGATGGAGCAACCAAAGTTGATGACCTAGAAAAGCTTGAAAAAAAGGTTAGTGCATAGCTGTCTGTCAGAATAAATCTGTATATAGATTAAACATGCTCTGGTTTAGGGTGATTGTAAATAGCAATTGATGTTTTCCTTATTAGATCCTTGCAGTTGCCAAAATGAAACATCAGTCAGCTGGAGATTCAAGTGAAGAAATTGCAGATATTCCAATTGTGGCATTTGGTTCTCGTGCTCATCTGGAGAAGAAAGCGTTGGCTACGGTAAGTTTCTTGTAGATGTGGTAAAAAAGGGCTGGTCATGTATCATGTTAAAACGAGTTCTATTTGGGTTGTGTTGGGTTGACCCGTCAGCACTTTTGCCCTTCTTTTCTATTTTTACAAAAGTATCAAATAAATAAACATGATTACAAAAATTAATATGATAATCTAACTTTTATAAGTCAACTAATTTAGGAGGTTTGGAAATTTTGAAAACAAGTTACTTCCGACCCCCTTGATCTGTTTGACTCATTTCCTTCCAAGCTATATTTCCAATTTTACTTGTTTGACCTATTATCTGTAACATGTGACCCAAATTGGTACACCTTTTTTTATAATGGAGTTAAAAATCACGTCTAGTTCCGTGTCTTTATCCTTTATCTTGCTACTTGTTTGTTTTTTTTGGTTCTGAACAATTTCACTTTATGCATTAGAGGAAGTGGTACCGCAACTTTTTGATGAAAGGGTTTCATCTTGTGGTACTCCTAGCTGCTGGTCCTGGAGTTCGTGACACACAGGTTATCGTTCTTCAAAACTTTCCTCCTACTTTATATTCCTTAATTTATTGGATTTCACAAATAAATATCAGAAAAACCTTTTCATCCTCGTTAATCTTGTACTGCTAGATATATTTTAGTTTGAAGTTTGACATGCATTGCAGTGTGGCTTTAAGATGTTCACTCGAGCAGCTGCAAGGAAGCTTTTTACCAATATTCGTTTGAAAAGGTATGGACTCCGTGGTCATTCTTTTACTTCCAGTGTATATGATAATGATATGAATGTGCATCAATAATAACCCCCTTCCCTTTCCCTACACACAGGAAAAAAGGAACTTTGAATAAATGATGATACACTTTTTATTTCTAAACATGAACCGAAGGAATTTCATTGAATATAAATGGGCGAATTAAGCGTTAGCAGTTTAGCACAAAAATATGTCATGCTTGTTTATAAAAGCTTATAACAGCTCTCTTCTTATGATGCGATCACCTGAGATAATTTTATTATGGTTTACAATAAATTAAATGTCATCAAGTCCATTGGTGTTTGTTTGTATGAGGTCTGTGGATCTATAACTTCATTTATTTTATGTTCTTATGCAGATGGTGCTTTGATGTCGAGTTAGTTTATTTGAGCAAATTTTTCGGCATCCCTATAATAGAGATTTCTGTAACCTGGTCTGAAATTCCAGGATCCAAGGTGAGCCCTTTAAGCATTCTCAACATGCTGTGGGAAATGGCTCTCATGTCTCTTGGATATAGAGCTGGTATCTGGAAAATATGCACTCGAGAATCTTAGTTCAAATTTGGTGGAGATGACAGCAAGCTCTGTTACTCGTCATTTTTCCTAAACCACACGGCTTTCCGTAATGACCAGTTTTCTGACATACCAACCATTAAAGGTTATTATATCAAATATAGGCAAGGTTAACAAGATCACTTCTTTTTGCACATTGTGATGGCATTATAGCATCTGATGAAACCTCAGTTGTTTGCTTTTCTTGGTGGAATCCTTATTTATATACATTGGGACTAATGGAAAGATTATATATGCGAGTTATACTAGTTTGCTAATGTATTATGCTTTTGCTCTTTGGCTGTAAATTTCTGTTTTCCGTCTCTTAGTGTCATAAATATGCGCATTCTTGAAAATTTACTTGCATAAATGTGATTTTACTAGCAAACAGTCTATTTAGACCAATGCGATTTCTTTATTAAATTCTACATACAAAAGATTGAAAGAATGTTATCGTGGATGGTACACCAAGTTTATGTCGAGACCGTATAATTGTTGTTTTCTTTTGGGTGTATCTGTTCTGTTCCTTCAGATTGTTTTTTTTAAGGTTTGTTTGGGGCTCTTCCTCAAAAGCGCTTTTGGTTTTCAAATAATTAGATCCCGTGTAATTGTTTAGTATTTTTAAACTTTAGTCAAGTAGCGCGTGCATGTCCTCTTGTTGATTCTTTCGTTAACACAAAATAGAATCTAATGGATGTTCATGTCGTCATACTTGTTCTTGTTCATCCTGTTTTATGATCGTTCTAACAAAAACCCATCTCATTATATATCATCGACCTACAAACTACAATGCTGACTAGTATTAATGTGCTTTTTGAATCTGTATTTGATTGATTGATTACCTCATCTATGCAATTGGTGTTAGTTTATTAATGAACCGGTAAAGGAAAAGAACAAATGGGAATGTTGTGATTTGATTCTTTGAATAAACTTTTCTTTTTCTTTCAATTTTCATGTCGAAAGAAGCATTACTAAAAGGTTGTTTCAGAGATCTAATTTGTATTTTTATAAGTAAAATAAGTTGCCTAAACTTGAAAATTAATTAAAAATGTTATTTGGTCTGTATATAACATAAAATATATCCAACTAAATATGAAGAATAATGCAATGTATTAAAAGCATATGATTTGAATTAAAAAAATATAAATTTGGATCAAGAAAAGAGATGGTTGTTTTAAGATTAAATGTAGGTCAAAAAGCTTTAAACATAATGAAATAAAATAATAAAAATATAAAATTGAAGATGTGGATGAAATAATTTTGTTAAAACGTAAAGCAGGCAGGGGACCATGTGTATGTGTGTACCAAGTATTGGGGCAAACAAACGTGCAAACCATTATCATTCCAATCCCAACTTCCTTGGTGAATCTTAAAGCAATATCACAATCATGAGTTGCTATCACAAAAATATTGCTTAAATTTGTGGAAAGGATTAATTATTTAGCGTTGCTGTTGTGTTGATGGAAAAGTTGTCAGTAACAAAAAGATTTCCAAATCAAGTGGTTGTATTGCCACCGTAGCTTTCTTTATGTCCAATAAAAATAACAGTCTGGTTTAAAATTTAACCAATTAATATAAATTACAGAATATTCCCACGTAAACAAATCAAATTTTTGGCTCATTTTCTCACATTCTCAAAACTTTTCTCAACTGTTTCCGTGATTGTAAAATGCGACCAGATTACTCCCAAACGAGAAAAAGAATGAATCGGTGCCATTTGATTCTTACTATATTTATATATGAATCAAACAACGTTAATTATATTGTTATGGGCTCACCTTAATTTTTACTAATCATACACATCCTTACATGATTTTTTGTTAATGACATAAAATCCAATGGTATATGATTAGCAACTGAAAGGTGTGCATATAAAATTACCCATTGTTATTAACTAAGACATGATATTGTTTTCTTTTTAATTAATAAAAAAAAGGATAATATTTAAATGTAGTCGTTGTAGTTCATCAACCAAATAATTATAATGTTGACCTTGATGATGGCTTGCATGACATGGAATAAATGTGGTGCCCAACAAAATGCTTGACTTTCATCTCAACCATGGAAAATAGAATCAAGCATGTTCTCCCAAGTAATTACTTGAAAAATACACAATTTCTAAAATGAAATATGTAAATGAAATAATTGTGAAACTTACAACATATATATCTCTCTCTCTCTCAACCCATCCTCACAAAATAACATATATATGTGACATAACATGTAACATGTGAAAATTAAATGTTGAAAGTTGTTAAAACAACGCCTGCTTCGCAAAAAAAATCAAATCAGAAACACTTCCTGTGCACGATTGATGGACCAGATTCGTCATATTCCGCCTTCGCAATCCACATCTGCATCATTCGTTAAATCAGAAACCAAAACAATGATGATAGTCTACTAACTAACAACAAAGAGTTAGGTCATGTTTGTTTACGTCTTAATGGAATCATTAAGAGATCATTTTACCTTTGAATGACTTCTTAATGATTCCATTAAGAACTATACAAACAACCTCTTAGTTAGCTAGGGGTTCATAAATTTTTACTAATTATAAAGATGATGGTTAACAAACCTGCTGGAAGGTGCTGAGTGATGCCAGGATAGACCCTCCGATCCAGACACTGTACTTTCTTTCGGGTGGTGCAACGACCTTGATTTTCATGCTGCTTGGGGCCAACGCGGTAATCTCCTTGCTCATCCTATCGGCAATACCAGGGAACATGGTCGTACCTCCACTAAGCACGATGTTTCCATACAGGTCTTTCCTAATATCGACATCACACTTCATGATGGAGTTGTATGTGGTTTCGTGAATTCCAGCTGCTTCCATTCCGATCATGGATGGCTGGAACAAGACCTCTGGACAGCGGAAACGCTCAGCACCGATAGTAATGACCTGTCCATCAGGCAGCTCATAACTCTTCTCAACAGAAGAGCTAGTCTTGGAAGTTTCAAGCTCCTGCTCATAGTCAAGGGCAATGTAAGCCAGTTTCTCCTTCATGTCTCTTACGATTTCCCGCTCTGCAGTAGTAGTGAAGGAATACCCGCGCTCTGTGAGGATCTTCATCAAGCTGTCAGTGAGGTCACGTCCAGCCAAGTCCAAACGAAGGATGGCATGAGGAAGAGCGTAACCCTCGTAAATAGGAACTGTGTGACTCACACCGTCCCCTGAATCAAGAACAATACCAGTTGTACGACCACTGGCATACAAGGAAAGAACGGCTTGTATGGCAACATACATAGCAGGGGCATTGAATGTCTCGAACATGATTTGGGTCATCTTTTCACGATTGGCTTTGGGGTTCAATGGTGCTTCCGTTAGGAGAACTGGATGTTCTTCTGGAGCAACACGGAGCTCGTTGTAGAAGGTGTGATGCCATATTTTCTCCATGTCATCCCAATTGCTGACAATACCATGCTCAATTGGGTACTTTAGAGTTAATATACCTCTTTTGGACTGAGCCTCGTCTCCAACATAAGCATCTTTTTGGCCCATTCCAACCATCACACCAGTGTGACGAGGACGGCCCACAATACTTGGGAAAACAGCCCTCGGAGCATCATCGCCGGCAAAACCAGCCTGTAACAAAAAAGTTGCTTTGGTTTAGCCTACCATCCAAAAGCTTGAATCATATATCTGTTTCGATTCATGACAGAGCATGTGCAGAGCCAGAGGGAGAGGGAGAGAGGGGGATACTAAAATGAGTACCTTAACCATTCCAGTTCCATTGTCACACACAAGTGGCTGAATGTCCTCTGATTCTGCCATCTTATGCTACCTAAAGAACAACATAAGGCTTCACTTTTGTAAAAATGCATAATGTCCCGCATAATTATTAACAAAGATAAGTTAAAGACGACGTAGATAATAAGTATTATATACGGCATGGACTGCAACCAGGTTAACATGGCAAAAGTATTCTGGTACGTCTTTGCCCCTAAAAGGTAATATGCAAAATATATATACTTCTTAAGAAATATGAAATCATGACTTCTTACGATTAAAAAAAGTTGTTCATTTGATATGAACTCATGCCAAAGGGGGGAGTAACAGGCATTTTAGAGCAAAATTCAAAGAAAAAAGAATCAATAGACAGAACGGCATCATCCTATTCAAAACAAAGGTACAAAAGTAATCTATCCATCTGCATGGCCGATTCACAGTATTAAAGCTTTTCATATTTTCCAGGAACATGAAGCCTGCTTCTACTGGCTTGCAAGCACAGTCGACTTGGTCATCACTCCAAATCATTCATTGTCATGGATCATCCATTTATAATCTACGTCATCATCACTAACATCTAATGAAAATGCCATGGACTTTTCATCTTTTGAGAACAGATGGAAATACTCCTCCAACAGCCAAGCAAAATGACTAATAAAGCATAAAAAACAGAGATTCCGATAATAACAAATCAACAACTTGACTTTGAACAGCTACATGTTTTCCGGTTCAAACATCAACAATTAAACACAAATCAGAACCCCTAACAAGCCAACACTCCCCAGGAAAAATCATAATTGAAGTATATGAGTAATACACCAACTAAAGCAAACAAGAAATGATCACTGAATTACGACAGGTTCTACAAGCATGACAATGCTAGACTTTAACAAGCACCGAAATCTACTTTTAGGACATGCATACACCAAATTTGTAGCATTAAAATGGTCAAAATTTACCAAAAATTGTTAGAAAGATGAACTTACAGAAACGAACGGATCTACTAGCAAAAACAACAATGAAAACAAAAATTGGAGTAACGACGAACATGAACAAGCAAAACATACCTGACAAAATCCTAGAACAATGCCTGTAGATTTGGAAAAGAAAAGAGTTGAGAGAGAAATTGCAACAGGGAGAAGCTCTTGCACGGAGAATAAATGGAAGTGTAGCAAAAGATATAGGAGGTAAGGGATTCAATTTGGACCGTTGGATGGGGATGATCTCCAAGATCCTTAATGGACGGTGGTGGATTACACGTCTTGGTGGCCACAAGCCCCACATCCCCTCCTCCCTGCCCTTTTATTTATTTTGATTATTCAACTTGATTTCCCCCCTTTTATTTTCTTTTTATCATATCCACTTATTTTTTCTAACAAATTTCAATCTGTTGCTTTTCTTTTTTCTTCTTTTCATGTCCAAACAGATAAAACGAGTGTGTGTGTGTATATATATATATATATATATATATACAGGAATCGGTTCAATGAAGAATCTATATGCATCTGAAAACCATAGAACCACTTTATAGTCATTGGATCAAGTGATACATAATGCAAAAATCTTAATGCATCACGTGGGAATTGTGGTGCATTTGTGGTGGTGCATGAAGGTTTTTCAATGTTTTTCGATGTATAGAGGTTCTCCATTGAATATACAGTCAAGAAAACCCAATACTTTTTTCTAAGTTTAATCAACCTATGCATTCTACGTAATTAAGTTCCGTAACTTTATTTATGAAATAAAAAAGTCTTTAAATATTAACTGTTCGATAAAAGGATTCTTATATTATCAAGTCATTCATAGATATACAGTTAATGTTGAAAACTATGATGGTTTTTAAATTATATTATATTTTAATAATTTATTCACGATATAAAGACTTTTCAGTTTCTTCACTAATGTATTTTGTTTTATTTTATTCTAATCTTATTATTTATGAAATGGGAAAGGGCTACCAACTTCCAACTAGATAGAAGCTTTTCCTCTCAATCTATCAACCACAGCTGTCAAACTTTAAATAAGCATATCAATAATCAAATATAAATATTTCGTATTAATCACTTTTACCACATACATGTCCACCCTCCCACTAGTCCACTACCAACACACCGAGGCTGTCCATAACTCCGGTCTCCATATATATATATATATATATATATATATATATATATATATATATATATGTGTGTGTGTGTGTATATATATATATATATATATATATATATATATATATATATATATATTTAGGTTCAAGTGAGTACCACTCATTATGCAGCGCACTAGAAGGTACCACCCTTAAAAGTAATTTTTTTGAAATTTTTTTTTCATGAACATGTTTTAATTAACATTACGCAGATCATATGTGAATTTCACGTAAATCCGAACACTCTAAGTGCATGAAAACACGCATCACATAAATGCGTGTTCACATGTCTTCAAAATTATGCAAGTGTGTGTTCACATCATTTTTTAGGAGCTAAGAGATGTGAATGTATGTGAAATTTACATATGATCTTCATAATGTTAATTAAAACATGTTTATGAAAAAAAATTTTAAAAAAGTTTTTTTAAAGGTGGTACCTTCTGGTGCGCTGTATAATGGTGGTACTCTCTCGAACCATATTCTATATATATATATATATATATATATATATATATATATATATATATATATATATATATATATATATATATATATATATATATATATATATATATATATATATGTTCAAGATCTATGGAAAACCATCTTTGACTGGAAAACTGGAAAACCATATTAAATGCACATGTTCATTACGGTAAAATGTTAAATTTAATGCACAACTACAATATACATATGTTCAAATGTGCATTATTATTGACTAGTTCACATAACTTACATGTTCATTAGGATAAAATGTTTAATTTCATGCAAAATAAGAATATGCACATGTTCAAATGTGCAATATGCATGAACATGTGTATATTACGCATTTTTGCATGAAATTAAACATTTTGTCTTAACGAACATGTAGAATATATGAATTAGTTAATCATAATGCAATTTTGAACATATGTATATTATAATTTTACATGAAATTTAACATTTTATCATAATGAACATGTGCATTTGATATGGTTTTCCAGTCTAATATAGTTTTCCATGGATCTCGACCCTATATATATATTAGGTTCAAGTGAGTACCACCTATTATGCAGCGCACCACCAGAAGCACCCTTAAAAGTAATTTTTTTCAAAAAATTTCATGAACATGTTTTAATTAACATTATGAAGATCATATGTGAATTTCACGCAAATCCGAACACTCTAAGTGCATGAAAACATGCATCACATGAATGTTTGTTCACATATATTCAAAATTATTTAAGTTTGTGGTCACATCATTTTTTAAAAGTTAGGAGATGTGAATGTAATGTTAATTAAAACATGTTTATGAAAAAAAATTTAAAAAAAGTTTTTTTAAAGATGGTACCTTCTGGTGCGCTGCATAATGGGCGGTACTCTCTCGAACCACATATATATATATATATATATATATATATATATATATATATATATATATATATATATATATATATATATATATATATAATGGTTCATGCCTTCATGGTAGAACCAAGTCCAACTTTATTAATCTTTTGAATTTTATTTATACATTTGTATAAAGTATAAGTAACATTATTTTGGTCTGTAAAACTCAGTTGCGGATATGTGGAAACAGGTACATGGATCTTGGACTGGTTGTTGAGAATGGTGTGGAGCCTGAGGTGGAAGAGCTCTGATGATCTTTTGGAGAGGTTACGTTTGGTGGAGAGTGTTCGAGGAAGTGCAGACATATGGGGTGGGACATGGACTCGGACTCTTCAAGTATGTTCTTGGTTAGCAAATTATGTAAAAAGATCCAAAAGATAACCGGCTAGTTTCATATCAAGCTACAAGAATGAGCCAAACGATGGAGGTTTGGCTCATTCTTGTAGCTTGATATGTTTGAGGTGATTGGTGAAATAAAATTTTGACCTTTCAAAAAATTTTCTTAAACACCATTTAAGAGAATGTATCAAGTTCAGATGCTTTATAAGAAAAATACATTTCTTTCCTGACGTTATATTCATCATCTCTTTGTTCAAGAAACCTAAAGTTTGATTATAAACGAAAACCAAATTCAAACATGCCATAAAACCAAATCACTCACATCTCTCGTAAGGAAATCCTTAAACTATTAAGTTTTAGCATACAAGATTTGTTCTTTGCTAGAGGCCGTCGACTATAATACATTGTTTGAAATTCGTTTGTTTATGCTAAAACAAAATGGGATTGACTATTTTTAACCTTAGCAGTAGTTGATCAATAAACTAATCTCTTTCGGTAGAAAAGGGACTCTTTGGCACCTTAGATAAAATCTTGTACCTATTGGGTAGTTGATCAATGAACAAATCTCTTTCGGTAGAAGGTAAGTGCTTGGCATGGCACGAGGGTTGTTCAGCTCGCATCCATTGCAAGACTATGTAAGAAATGTTGGATTGTGCCATTTAGTTGTGTTTGAGTAGAAATCTTGATTACATCCAGTCTAGAGGTCCAAGTGTTCAACGCACATGTAGGTAGATTCCCCAGTAAGCATGACGCAGATGGTTCCATTTAAAAAACGTTAACAAAATCGATGTCTTTTGTTTGAGTTGACTTGGAGACTAGATCGTTGTTGGCTCCAAGATATGAGTGGCTGTTACAGCCCACTTCGCTCCTAATCCACAGTTGGATCTTTTTCTTCAAGAAACACCACTCAATCTTTTTTGCACATTTGGCAAACATCCAGATTTCACCAAAAGAAAAATAAAAACTCAATCATACTAACAATCGCAAATCAGCTAAATTTAAAAAAGCCATCTGACTTAGCAGTGGCACACAGGTACACATGGTTAATGGGCTTAGACCTGGAAAAATAAAAATCATAGAAGCAATATGATTCACAACTCAATAAGGAGCTAATGTTCTAAACAAGTAAAATGCATGTTCCTGTCAACTAGAATGAACTCATGATACGATCAAATCTAGCTAATGAGCCAGAACCAAAGAAAGCAAGACACCATCTGTGTTTGTAATCTTTTACAGGAATGGGGGCAATATCACCCATCGGCGAGGATACTTGGGTCTTCCTTCTTTCCCATCAAAGAGCTGCAACACAGAGACAGAGGACAAGATGATTAATTAGAGCAAAAATCAATGACAAGTTCAAGATTAATATGTATTATTATTAGTGTTTTCTTCCTCTACTTGAAATATGCCCCAACAGCAGATTATATTATATATAAAATGTTGTAATTCACAATGGTCAATTACTAAAAATAACAACTTTTTTATTTTTGATCATTTATAGCAACATTATTTATTTTTTATCGCTAATAGCATCAACTTTTGTACTTTGTATCCTTAATAGCATTAACTTTTGTATTCTTTTTATCATTTATAACAATAACTTTTTTAAATTTTGCTATGAATGATAAAAATATATAAAAGTTGATGCTATTAATGATTAAAAAAAATAAAAAATGTTGCTATAAATGCTAAAAATGCATAAAGTTAGTTTATATTTTTAGTAATTGGCCCAATTCACAAAGTTAAAAGGGTCTACAAAATTACCCTCCTGAGACGATGATGCTTAGCCAGTGCCCAATTAGTCATGATGGAAGCAGCAACCACGAGAAAGATATAACCCGCAACAGTCTGTGTCGCTATGTTGAAGCCAGCCCATTGATAAATCTCAGTTGTGTAATTTGCACAAGTCACAATATTGAACAAAAACCCTTGTGGAATCTGGTATCCTCCACTCCCACTGGGACTGCGAAGATTTCTCAATATAATGTGGCAATACAAGTTTGCAAGTTGCATGATCAACCCAAACCCGAATCCAATCTTCATCTGGAGCTCACTTACAGGTGTGTAGAGAGGGTGATTAACATAGTAAGCAATATAACAGCAGAAAGTCCAGTAATAAGCACAGTTTCTAAAGACATTTGAAAGAGGTGAAGTTGCATGACTGAAACGGTGCACAAAGAATGTCTCCATGATACGTTTGAAATAGTGGAAGCACCAGTAGTACAATGCATATGTTTGAACAGGATGGATAAGGCGTTCGCCTTTGTAACCAAAATACTGGTACACTGGGAAGTAATAGAAAACAGGGTAAAGGATCAGTGGACCCAAATACTCGAAAAAGAAGAGCGTACGGTACGAAACTTGTGAACCCAAGTCCTTAAAGACGACAGTAATGTTGTCAGAATTTCCGCTAGTATACTCTTTGAGGCTTTTCTTGTACTGAAGGACCACAGGCTTCTCCCTTGACCCCGGTTGGAGGGGCAGGGTCAGGCGTTGTCTTGAAGGATAGTATTTCTTGACTGTTAACAGAAGATGCATGTGAGTGTAACAAACACAGCATTGTAAGCAAGACAAAAGACGGTCTAAACCATATAAAACTTCTTCAACAGCATATATTCTCAACAAGCCATCCTTCCTTTACATGGAAAAACGATATTTGAAAAATAAATTATTTTATATATATCTCGAGTTTTTAAGGTTGTAACTTAATTGGATCATGCTGTTTCAATTAGGTTTCAAATGACAAATGAGATACCATATACTTCAATTACGGATAACTAAAAAATTGAAACTCAAAATCTCAAATAAAGAATTCATTCTGACTTTGGTTCCTTCCAACATTAAGCAACAAACCAAAGGTCCCCAGAAGTAGAATAATTAATGGAAGACATAAAGAATGTATGACCTATACAGAAGTCAACATATTAAATACTACATTCTCTGAGGTAATAATAATACCCATCGATTCTACAAATTAAACATGTATGGAACCTAAACTTCAATCCTGTTTTCAGTTCTACTTGCTGCACCAATAATAGCCTAATCTATCGATTAAAAAGGAATATTGTCATAAGATGTAACCTTTACTTTGGATTTTATCCTTCATTTCCAAATGTATATCTTTCATTCTTCTAGAAAGATTATAAATGATATCATATTGTAACCATGGTAAACAATTAGGGGAAAGGACCTAGTGCATACCCAATCATACCCCCAAAAAACTACAGCCTCGAACCCTCAAGGCCTCAAAGCACCAAATTGTGGGATTCAGCAAAGGTAAGAAGCAACCTATATTGTTTTTCAGACACAAAATTGATATGGACGTTGCAGATTCAAAATATTAACTTATCATATCACTCGTTACTTGATCTAACAGAAAAATAAGTTCAAATTTGATTTTTGGGTGTCACATAACACTAACAAAGTTTATTTTGGTTCAAGCAAAAACGATTAGTTACCACGGTAAATTAATAGAATAAATTAACTTTTATTTCTACTTGGAAAACCAAAAGTGTTTGGATCGATTTTGAATCCGGTAGATTGAACTTGTGAATCAAAATGCAGTTTTCTTAGAAAGGAAGTATGAATTTCGATGTAATTACTAAGATCAGTTGCAATCCTAAGGATTATGACTCGCACATAGTTTTTTATTTTTTTTTAAATTTATATGTTTTCTGTATATTTAAACGATGCAATTATAACAAGGCGAGTCCTATTTTATTCGTCAATATTCTTACAAAGACCTCCTTCCCTTCGTACTTCAGCTCAATCCCTCACACTACAGTAAGTTGTTCAAGGACTTATCTTTTAAAAACAGCTCGTGCACTCCAAGGTTTGTCATATTGACACTTTCCTCGCCGCACCTCTCTCTCAAAGACCCATTGCAATGCTCTAATTAGCACTTAAAAAAGACGGGTATCAGTCAGCCCTATTTTCGATATCGGGTAGATTGATTTACAAAGAGCCGAATTCGATACATCTACAGAAGGATTTAATCAGGAAGAACAAAAACTTACTTCGCTGATGAATTGCCTCCTGCAAATCAGCCACAGTAGCCTGACAAAACAAAAGCCCCAATCTCCTCAAAACCCTAAGATATTATAAAACTGCAAAAAATACTGAAATTGAACTTACAGAGCTATCGAGAACAAGGCCACCGTTGATTAATTCTCTACCGCTCCGAGTAGTAACTGTCACCTTCATATTTCCGGCGGAGAGAAAACAATGCGAAGTGTGTGAGAGATCTGGTGAATGGTTGGACTTGATTTATGGGTAGCGATTAGCGAAGACTAATGAGGTCCACACTCCACAGTAGGAAGTCAGGGTTGCAAGCAAGTGTGATAATTTATGGATTTTAAAGGCGTATGGTTGGGGGGTTGGCAACAGCTGCTGATTCTCGTTTATGTTGAATGAATTTGTAATAATGGTATCCTTCTAGATTTCTTTGCATACATGGGTATGTTTTAATTTGCATACATGGGGTAAACACATTCCTACCTTGTTCATTTAGAACCATTTTTTTACCAACCGGGACCGGGCCTTTGGTACGACGGTGATATATAAATGAAAGGTTATGGGTTCGACTTCCTCAGAGACAAATTGAAATTTAACTAAAGTCCCCGTTTCGAGCAAGGAAAGTAGTTTAGGAGTAGAAATAAGATAGTTTGTCGTTCAAAAAAAATTTTTAGAACATTGTTTTACCCCTTTAACTTTTTTTAAAGAGAAAAATAATCAAAAACACACCATTTGTTGTCAAATTTTAGTATACATAAATGAGGGGACGTTTAGTTCGTAGACTTTTTTCCCTTGAATTTGTATTCTGTTAAAGAATTTGCAGTATGCAACATTTTCATTTATCAATATTTTGTTAAAGATTTTGCATTATCTTTTAGAAAAAATTTACTAAATTGAAAAATGCAAGACAACTGATATTTAAAAATCCTAAAATGAATGTTGGTCTTTTTAAATAACAATGAAAGAAGAATTTAAGAAATCCCGATATATTAAATTCTAACTGAAATCTGTAAACCAAACACAAAATTTTAAATGCAAATCTCAATAACTCCTAGAAAATTCACAAACCAAACGACACCGGGTGTTTCTCAAAATACTCGTATGTTACTCAAATATGTTATTCAACTAACTATATGTTACTCGACTAACTATTTGTTACACAATTTGAGTACTTTTTATTTTAAATAATAAATGTCAAGCGAATATGTAATTGGACCCCATCCACCTAGATTTTTTGTTCCATCCCAACTAAACTATCTCATCTTATTCTTATCACCTTCCTTCTTTTTATGTTATATTTAAATTTAAATGTTGAGCAATCAAAAAGCACTCCACCTCACCTCACCGGGATAAGCTCGATGAGTATGTCCTGGATTACCGGATTCATTCTCGTCCTGATCCACCATGAAATTTTTTTCGAAATAAAAAAAGATTCTAGGAGAGGGCTCGTTCGTACCTTCTTGGCTTAGGCTTGCAACTTCACTTACTTTATGGGCTTGCCGCCTTTTTCTAGCAGAAGCTAAGCGCTTGGAAAGCGACACAAACGAAATCTTTAATTTCGTATAGAAAGAAAACGAACCACTTCTATTCTCGGAGCCCACGGAGCGGTATATGAAGAATGGCATTTGCATTACTCTATAGATATGCTGCCTACGATTAGCTTTGCTGGGGAAGTCGTATATATCCGCGAAGTAGGACTGAAACCGAATGTGGGCCTAGAAGCATTAGTCGAGTCTCTGAATATTCCCGAGGGTTCTCAGGATAAAGTATAAGAATTTCTGGTTGACCTTGTTCCCAGAAAAAAGATACTTTCAAGAAACGACGAACACGACTGAAGTGGGCCTGCTGGGCTTGCTTCTCATGAGATTGGGTAAGGGAATCGGAAATGGGCTCATAAACCCCCGGGACGGGAAGAGAAAGATTTTTTTATACGGCGAGCTTTCTCTCGTAAAGCCAAAGACGCCCCAAGACAAGTTCCAACTGTTGGGAAGGGGACATGATCAATAGAACCTGACTGGATCCGGGTTGGGAAAGGGGCGCCCATTCCTAACCACTTTCGAAAAGGTTCGCTCATGCTGGAGGGGCGGCCAGAGATTGCGCGAAGATATTGTTTTGCATCAATCAGTGGTTTATGAGAATGCCTTACTGCCGTACTTGCGGGTCATGCTGGTTCCATTCCTTCTTACTGTACTTCTGGGTCAACCCAACCCGAATGGGGAGAAGGGGGTCAGCCAAACAGCGGTCCACTTTGTACGTTTGCTTCGCAGGAAAGATATTCTAGTAAATAGAAAACTCGGCATTCATTCATGAACTGTCTTGCACGTGCCATCAAGAGCCACCGGAGGCAAGCGTTAGACCGTAGCTTGCTGCTGAAAAACGTAATAGGCTAGCGCAGCTCGCAATGCTCATTCCGATGACACTTCGGCAATGCTCCCTTCAAGGCTCCAACGACACTTTCTTTCTACACCTTATAACTGTCTCATTATTGAATATAAAGATTTGTTTCTTGTTTCAAAAAGTCAAAATTTTGTTTTATCATATAAGAAGAATCTCATATCTAGGGTTTGTTTTATAATGTTAGAAAGATCATACATCTAGGTTTGGTTTAATTTAGAATCATGGTTTTCAAAAACTTTAGTTTAGTGTTTTCTAATAAGGAAAATAAAAAAATGATTAATCTTTTTTAAATAATTACTAACGGGGCGTTTGATTCGTCGATTTCCTGTGATTCACTGAAATTTTCATTTAAAGTCTCATGTTTGGTTCACGGATTTCAGTTACCATGCATTCTATTATATTGCTTTGTGTTATTATTATATTTAAATTAAATTAATGATAAAGTTTATTGCTTTGTTATTATTATATTTCAATAATGTACAATAATTATAAATGAATAAAAAACCTTAACAATAATATATGTAATATAAGTGTATAACAATAAATATCAATAAGTAATAAATTTCATATTTAACTTTATAGACATAAGACTCTAATAACTATAGTAATTTTTATAAACAATTAACTATAAAATATTAAATTAATAGACCAATCCAAAAATTCAATTCTTAACCGTTAGTTTTAAAAAATTTAATTTCTATAATAATTGAATATTTTTTAAAGTCATTTTTAAATGTTATTAGCTATTTATAACCTGACAAACTTATATATATGTGCCGTTTGGATTGAATAAATTTAAAATGATGGATTCTAAAATGATAAAATTCTAAAATATTTAGGGGATGAATAAATTATTAAAGGTGAAGAAGTGATGAATATAAAATGCTAAATCTACTCTTTTTATTTTTATCTAAACATTACATGGAATGATATTTAAATTCAAAGCCTAAATGAGTTGTTAAATACTCCAAACCAAATGACATCTTAATGATCAAATTAGAATCTTTAAATTTAAATTCGATTAAAATTATAAGTACCTATTTTTTTGTCAGAGAACAAATTTGAGTAATCTTAACCGTCGAATTATGGGTCTAATGAAAACAACTACGAAAAAATTACAATTTTTTTAAAAAATATACAAACATACGTTATATTATTATCAAAACTACAAAAAAGTTATAAAGTTTTTAAACGTCACAATTCATGCAACACATGAATAAAATACTAGTTAAATATTGACGAGAAGCGTGGTAAATAATTTTGACTATATAATTTTATTGTCTAAAGTTTTTTTAAATAAATATTTAATTTACCATTATTTGTCCTTTGATTTTTAATCATGAAATTGCATTTCGTACATTTCACAAATATTTTGAGTTTTTATTATCCCATTCTAAATTAAGCAAAAGTTTATTAGCCAAAACATTATTTATGAGTGAGTTTTCTTTAAAATGTGTCTCTCACATCCGTATAATATATTAATAATAATTGGGATTGCTAATATATTCAAGAGATTAAAAAAAATAAAGGCTATTTTTTATTATGAAAACATGCACTAGAAGAAACTTTTATCAAACACTATTCCATGTTGAGGTTTTGCTAATGTGTGCGTTCAACATTTATATATATATTTTGATGTTATTGTAACTTTTTATTGCATTA
The DNA here is from genome assembly GCA_020465985.1 of Centrapalus pauciflorus. Classification (NCBI taxonomy): domain Eukaryota; kingdom Viridiplantae; phylum Streptophyta; class Magnoliopsida; order Asterales; family Asteraceae; genus Centrapalus; species Centrapalus pauciflorus. The sequence continues at coordinate 629,020 of JAANYP010009342.1, read as the reverse complement.
TTTTAAAATTAAATTGCACAAATGATATTTTTTAAATATATTAAAAAATAGGGGTAAAGCCATACAATAGTAATCTACTTTTGAAAATTTATCAATATGGTACGTCTACTTTTTTAAATATCGATATGGTACATGTACTTCAATTTCTCATACCGATATGACCATATTTGTAATAGACCCCTGTTTTTCATACCATTAGAACCCTGTTTCGTATGTAAAAACCGGGCTCTATTGTGTAGAATGACCATATCGATACAGAAAATTAAAGTACACGTACCATATAGATAATTAAAAAAGTAGACGTACCATATCGATACATTTTCAAAAGTAGGTTGCTATTGTATGGCTTTACCCCTAAAAAATATGATAACTTATTTTATATTTATTATATTATTGGTTTTTATAGTACTACTTCATTATAATTTATATTAACCATAATTCTTAGTTAATAGCAATGGCTTTTTAATTTAGTTAAAAATCAAGTTTATTTTATATATCATTTAATATAATGTTTAACAATTTTAGTTAGGGCCAATTGATAAAAAATGGCAATCAATTTTTATATATTTTTTTATCATTTATAACAAAAGTAAATAGAGTTGATGTTATAAATGATAGAAAGAAGTACAAAGTTGATACTATTAATTACATAAAATATAAAAGTTGATTTCATTAATAGTAAAATACAAATGATATTACTATAAAGAGTAAAAAAAATATTGTTATTTATGATAGTTTACATTTTTAATTATTATATAAGATTCATTTTATCATAATCTATAATTTCAAAAACTAACAGCATTATTAAAAAGTTTTGTTAAAGGTTACGTTGCTTTATTTTATGATTTTTTGTTTATTAGTTAATTAGTTAAAACTTTTTGTTTTTGTTTTAATTTTTAAATAAGATATTATAATCACTATGATAGATAATAAACATGTGTAATTCATGATATGTTGATATCTTTTAGTTGGTAATGGACTTTTCCTATAAATTTTAAATTATTTAAGTTTTTATTATTTATACTTATTTTAATTCTTAATTGATTTTTTATCTTTTATTTTCTAATCTTTTTATTAATTTATCTAAAAAAACATGATTTATCAAACTAATTCGCTTAACTACATATGACTTTTTTTAAAATTAATTTCAGCATCAATTATAGCTAACTTTCAATTACATATAATATCAATATTGAATTATAAAATGTAGCAAACAATTGTAAACCAGTTAAGATCTGAAATTTAATATTTAAGACGAATTAATAACTAAAATTGTCAAACAAACAAGATCTTAAACTTTTATTTACGGATAATATAAATATTTAATTATTATAAGTAATAAGATGACACAAAAATATTATAATGAATTTTAGTTCATATTCATTTTAGTTTATTTCGGTATTTTATTGTAATTTTTTAAAGAAATTATAAAGTATAAATTATTATAGATTTTAGTTTGACAAGTATTTTTTATATATTAAAAATCTAATCTATCTCTATCTATTAAAAGAGTAACTATACTTATTTCTGGTGAAGCCACGTGTCGTCACCATGAATCGACACGTGACATTTATAGATTTTAAAAATAATAAAGAAATTTAAATCAAATCTATCCAAATCTAATATAATCCACTTTTAAAATCAAATCAAACAAAATCTAACACTCTACTAACTTATTAATTAAATCTATCCAAATCTAATATAATCCACTTTTAAATTCGAATTAAATTAAATCAAACAAAATCTAACAATCTACTAACTTATTAATTATAAGATAATATAATAAAAGTTTAAAAAAATATGTAAGAAAATAATTACCCTTCATATATATTTAGAAATATACAAAATTAATAGGTCATAATAAATAATAATATCATCTTATATACTTTTGTTTAAAAAAATAATATTTATATCTTTATCTTTTTATTTATTATAGTTTATATATATTAAAAATATCCGCGTAATACGCGGGTAATAAACTAGTTATTTATGATAGTAATTTGGAAATATGCCCTAAATTTTACGTTCCACTGAGCGGTCACAAATCTAGTTTGATGACGATCACAATCTTACCTCCGTGTATCTAAATAAATATATGAACGAGTGAAGAAGGAGCGCCATTTTAACCTAACCTGCACTATTACAGGCTTCGGCGCCGCTCTTACTCTCCTCCACCACTGTCTTCTCCTATCCTATCGCAAGATCCTTTCCTCTCCTTTTCATTCGAGATCGGTTATTAACGGCACATACAGGTAACACATGATCAAACCTTTCTATTTTTCTGACCTAAAATTCCTTATACACGAAAGAATGAAGAAATTTGGAATGATATATTTAATTGTGCTGAGTGGGTCGAATCAATATATTGTAGCAGTTGATGAACAATGGTTCTGTGAATTTGATACACATATAGCTTTGAAATTTTTCCCCCAGGAGAATATAAAGCCTAGAAAGCTTGGGCCCTATGCTTGCAATTGAATTTGCATTTTACATTAAGGTGTTGGTCTTTGCAGTCATTTTTTTTATTTGTTGTTGGGCTGGGTAGCCCGCCTAAAATTTTATTTTTCAAGAGTTGACACAATTCCTGGCATCTTAGATGAATTTGAGGTTTAACTGTCGTCTTCAAGAATTTGTAGAGTTTGGTTAGCTATGAGCGAGCCTGATTGGCGAAAACATATGGTTGTTGGAGTAGCTCCAGCTGGAGATTTTGTTAATAGATGCGTTTGGTAAGGTAGCTTTAAGCTGGAAAAAACTAAAATGTCAGAAAGGGATACATAAATAGATAAGCTAAATTAGAAACATAATTAATTAAAGTTTATATAAGCTCAAGGTACTTCCAGAAGCTACCCGAAGTAGCTCAAAATAGGCCCTATATCTGTGATTAATCTGCCTATTTTTAGGGCGTGTATATTTTGAATCATTTAGAGTCCTTAATAATTGTAATAGTAGAAGCAAGTTTATGGACTAACAGTGGAAGCTCAACCTCGGCAACTTCCCTAGAGCATGGGCATTTTTTTAAATAATCCACAGGTGAATGTAGCAGTGATTAAGGTTGGTTAAGAGACGTGGAAATTATTTTTCATGTGGCTGCTTTTCCTTTAGGATATTTTTGCTAGACTCAAAATTTTATTCAAAACACTCTAGATAGCGGGTCATTTATGGGCGCACATGTAAGTCATATAGCAATATATTAACAATGTTAAAGCTACAAGCCTACAACTACAAGTGCCCAAGAGTAAGTGCTTTGATATGGCTTGACAACATAATTGGAAATCTGCTCTAGTAGGGAACAAGATTTTCAGTCTATTAGTCAACATGAGTGTAAAAATATAGTAAATGTAAAATATTATGCTGGTCAGGTTAGCTAGGTCAAGTGTTTTGTGGTGTAAATCTATGTGCGCATGTCTTTTGGTTTCCCCTTAATGGACAGTTTTATAATTTGCAACAACTGTCATTCTCATTATTGGTCTAACCAACCGTTCAGAAAACTAACAAAGTCATACATGTTTATGCTAGTTCAAATCGTTTAATCTGTTGAATGTTCCTTCACTTTCACATGTTGTCTAAGGGGTCCTTGTAGCATTCAAGTGAATTGTAGCAATCACATGTATGGATCTTAAAAAATTGTTGAAGAACTAGGTATACGAGTTTTTATAAACAATATTGCAAGGAAGTAAGGAAATCTACTCAACATATCACCGTATATAAATATAGTGCACTTCTTTGGTGGCCTTAACTGAGCATGATACAACTTTTTACATCCCTATATGTGCATAGCTGCTTCACTGCTGTAGTTGTAGTGGATCTCCACAAAACCAAACATGGCTCTTCCAATGCTATGCATCTTCATTGTTTATCTATACTATATTATAGAACATCTATAAAATGTTGAATATTAAAGTAATGATTGAACTTTTGTCTAGCCATTTCTTCTCTTAAATCATGATCCATTCTTAATTGAATTACCTTTTATATATGGTACCTTTATTTTGCAATTGATTGCCTTAATTTAATTTACAATTCCTCTTAAATTTTTATGGTACATACGTATTGGGATGCATAATACATGATTTGTTGAATATATAACATAAAAATAAAAATTATTTACTCAAATATATCATTAATGAGGATGTTGTGGACAACTGGACACCTTTGATATGAGTCCAATGATGAATATCTTTACTATTATGCTACTGCTTTGTGCCGTTACGCTTTTAGTTTGTAATAATAGCTTTATGGTGTAATTTGTCCGTGGAAAGGTGCATCTCATTTTGTTTTTCACTCTTTCTAATGCACAAATTTATCCCAATAGTACATAGGCGGAATTGTGGACCTCATACTATATTTAGCTCATGGATGTTGCTCTTGTATAACCTTATATCTATGGTGTTGATTTATGTGCAAAATACCAAGGCATTTAGAGATGCCTCAAAACATGCAAAAAGACTTGAATGTGCTTACATCAATCGCAGAAAAAGATACACCAAGGGTACTAGTACATGAGGCAGATGCTAATTGCATGCCTCTCTGTCAGTATTATTTAAGGTTAAGTATGACTAGCGTTATACAAAGTGTGAGGTGCATTGAGATGCAAATTTTTTCCTTGGTGCTTAGGCAAGAGGCAAACAGCATGTTTCATCAAATTGGGGTGCATGGTGCACCATCTATAAGAAAATTCTAATACATAGGTAGGCTTCGTTAGTTGACAAAGGGTGATTAAAAAGTTGAGTAAACTTATGTTGTTTCATGAATGCAATGTTATTAAAAGCAAAAGTCGCACTCGAGGCGACATGCCCTGATTAGGGACTAAGTTGAGAGGCGCAAAAAGACGAGGGCCCGAACGAAGTGAACCAACTAAAATTTAGAGAATATTTTACATGACAATGTTACCATAAAGACAAAATAAAAGCATATTGAGTAGAATTATAGATATAATATCAAATACACTACCTCAATCCATAATTATTAGTAGTGGCAAACAAAGTAAAATGTTCCAAAAGATTGCGTAAGGCAAACCAGAAGGCTGAAGTCAGCCTTATAATAGGCAACCTTTGATGTTTTTCGGGGGTATAATTGACCATGCAAACTATGTTTTATGTCTTAAAATCCTAATAGATGTTTATGAAACAAGGCCTTCGACTCTCGCCTAACTCCCTAGGACTAGTCGTACAAGGCGCTCCTGAACATTTTAAAGGCGCCAAGCCTGAAATGGCCTGGCCTGAGGGACTTAGTCGCAGAGGCGCAGGCCTTTAATAACATTGCATGAATGATCATCGTAAATGGAGGAAAAGATCAATCCCTTGATACAACCAGATCTGTGCTGCACTATTAGCTACAGGCAGGCACAAACAGTCAAACACATGCTCGTCAGACCACTGTTCGGTGAAATTAGACACTTGCAATGTACAGTTGTCATTTGAATTAGTCAGGTTAGTTTGTTAGTTGTCATTTGAATTAGTCAATCACTCAAGTTAGTTCACTATTAGTGAAGTCTTAATGCTTAGTGGCCTAGGTGGCATTCATGCTCTGATCCTCAGCTGTAGTGGGATAAGAATTTTCTTATTTGTATTTGTTGTTTCCAGTATGACGATATTAGTAAATGGCTCCAATACTCATCTTTCTCCCTCTTAATTGTTCTGGAGATCGGTCCTTCTTGAATTGGACCATACTACAGTACTACACCTACTATCTTGTGTTTCATAAAGCACAAACCATTCTTTTAGATGATAGAAATAATAAAATGAAAGAACAAAAGAAAGGTACAACTATGTTTAGGTGTTTTATATATAAACATCAAAAAGTCGAGCCAGTAGTTTACTTGTTTCTATCAACAAACAAAGTCAGAGGTTAACCAAACAACAAGGGTGGTAAAGAAATAATGATTCACGAGGCATGATGTAAGGCAACTAGGGGAAGAATCACATACAATAGGCGGAGTCTGGGACAGTGAGGATCACTGAGATATCATAAACTGGTGCTGAGATTCAAGGACATATTATCTTTGACATTGGATGATATGCAAGCTATACGAAGCTTACAGACTATTGTATTGTATTGGTAATTTATTATAAGTGAAGAAGGTCAAAACGAAAACCTCATCTTTGTTGGGTCTTCAGGCACTAAAGACATCATAAGAAATATGATAAGTATCCATAATGGTAAATGTGCATTAGAAACATGACTGTAAATGAATCAAACTTATATCTAAATAGGCTTAGCAACACAAAAACCATTTTCTTACTTATGGCCATTGTTATCAAGCTTAATGAGGTAGTTTTAGAACTTAGAACTAGAACAATGAGGTAACATAGTGAAACAAGTATCCCTTGGAGTCAGGAACACGGGTTTACTTGATGATGACAATGATTAGTGGAGTCATGTAGGGGAGACATAACTAATCTCAGTGAGGTCTCTTAACATATCTGCCTCAGCAGTATTGGAAATTTGGAACCATTGACTTCTTTAACTAGAGGCTGTGTAGAAGAAACTTCAACCTATATTATTGATTTCCAAATTATGGGATCAATGATCTAAGATGAAGCAGTGACTAAGAAATAATTTGATCTTATTCTGCAACTATGACGAGTAACCCGGCTTGTGAAGAGCATAAGGTGTGCATCCATTTGAGTTTATTCTCATTAAAATAAACCTAGAGTGATGGAAGTAATGTTTGAAAGTTTTCCATGCTACAAAAATCTCTTGATACATGTTCAATTTTTAACAAGTCATCCTTTTTTGGCTTGGTTTTTTGAGAACAACAACTAATATTTGCTAGTTCAGTACTATTTCATTGCTAAGTTCATTATGAGATTTATCTCTTCCCCTTTTAGAACCTCGACTAATGTCTTAACCAGAAGCTATAAGAACAAAATATCCCTCAATTGTGTTGCTAGAATCCTAGGCTTGTAAACTTCTCAATGTGAAGCGAGTATGTGGACTGAATGCTAATAATATCAAAGTACCTTAAGAGCATAAATTGGACTTGCTGATTAGTAGATGACAATCATTCGATGGAAGTTGCAAGTTGCATCATGCAGCTTTTAGCCAGATCACCTCAGTGGCTCAATATTATGGGACAGAGCTTATTGCATGAAGTGATTGTGTTGTTGAGATACATGGTTGACCGTGTTGTGAACACCAAGAATATGCCTGAGATATAAGTTGTCCTTGAGACGTTCATAGAAATTGAATTAGTAGTTATCAAATGACTGCAGACTGCATCCCTTGTTGCTGCTCTTATGCCTTCAATCATATTTCTATCTTTGCCAGCTTTCTTGATGATCCAATGATATAGTTATCATCTTCAAGTGTTCTATACTTCTATGCCTCTAACTGTTGTACTTGGAAGCTCTTACACAAAGGGACACCGGATTTTATATATTTTCGTTCTTTGTCTTGTGTTGTGATGCACTTGAGCTTGATGATCTTAGAAGAAACAAAGACAGAGACAAGCACATGGACCACCTTGTGCACAATCACAAGAAGCAATATGCAATCGAAGACTGAAGAGATCAGAAGATGCAGATCAATACAAGTCTCTCTTTATTAAGCTGAACCTATGAATTGGTGGAAGTAGTGTAAACTCGCTAACCAAACCCTCTAGACATATTTGAAGCCCCTGTAAGATGGTAAATAAACTGCCTCATATGTGTTACGATATCTTGTGTATGATCCATCATTATATTATCTGTAAGATTGATCTTCCCAGTTCCCATTTCCTATGGAAGTTAAAAACTGCAGAAATCGAATGAAGCAATCAGATCATTGGCACTTAAAAATGGATTGAATCTCCATAAGAACAAAATTATGGCTGAGATACTCGTGCATGAAAAATAGCAGAAATCGGATTAAGCAATCAGAATCAGATCATCTGACAATGATCTATCTATTTACATGTCACCGTAGTAGCATAGTACCATATATATCAGTTCTCATAAATGCTGACATTGTTTATTATCCCATCAATAGCCAGGGTGTCCATCTGAATTAGAGGTTTTAGTGGTATTTTTCATTTCAAATGACCAAACTGGTCTTCTCTGTAAGCAGGACACATAAAGGTTGCTCTGATTTGAAATTCATCGTCTAAGCTAATGGGAATATTATATTCACAGTTTCACATTCATACTACAAATACGGAAATACCATAACTTCAAGCGGCCTCGTAATTTGCTTTACAGTCCAAGGTAACCAAGAAAATAAATGCTAAAGAAGACCAAAACCCTGAGACATATAATTAGATAGTAGGAAAAACCCACAAGCTAACTACGCATCGAGATACTTCCAAATCAATGAATGGACATGACGATTTTTAAGCTGTGCAGACTGACAGTTAGCGGTCTGCTGCTACCAAGTGGGAGTCCGAGGGCGCTGCGCCTCAGCAGGGGTTCTGGCGTCCCGCTCCCGGTGTGTGGGCAGGGGTCAAGGGGAGGCCCTTTTTGGGGGTTTGGGGGCAATGTCCCAGACATTGATTTCGTCATATAGGCCCAATCACATTAGGGCACTTACTGTTTCAGTTTTCCATATACACACCACCATGTAATTGTAAACCCTAATCCGAATTAATACAGATGACTCGCTAGGTGGGTGTGGCCGTGGACGCATGTCATTCTGGATGGCTGGACTAAAGCACATATACATGTGTTTCCATATTCTGCATTTTTTGTTTGTTTGTTTACTTTTCCCTTGCTAGTTTCTCTAGATTCATTGCTATTAAGGATGTTGAAGAAGCCTTGAAAGAGTAGCAGTAAGCCATTATGTTGAACTAGGACGTTACTGTCTACAGCTAGAGATTGTGACTAAGATGGCCACGTTTACTGAGGTGACAACAATAGATGACAAACCATGTTTAGAGATGGTCATATCCACATCAAGTTGACCAGAAGTTCAAAGTTTTTCACACTTAGACTTGTGACTTTGGTGCAGTTTAAATTCAGCAGTGGTCCTAATAACAGATCACAATGGCAGAAATGTTAGACAATGGAAAGCCACCTGTGACATATAACAGGCACTTGTGATGGCGCTGGCCTATAATACTCTCTGGTATTGAACCCTTATGATGGTGAGGCAGGCAGTATTAGGTATTTACAACCTGATGGATATTTAATTAGTACAAGGAGGGTTATGATGTTGGTATGCAATGTGTGGGCTAATTACAATGACTGATAGCATTAAGGTTTGAAGTTTTGCATAGCAGACAGGATGACATGGTGGGTGATAATTCTTAGGACCTGTTTTTGTTGGTGTAGCATAATTGACTCGTCTTTCTTTTCTTTGGCAGTCTTCGGTTCTTAGTATTTAGTGTGAGTCTGCCATGCTTAGAATTTTGTTGGTGTTAACACTAGTGTGAAGGTGCAAGTATACACCTTCATACGGTTACTTTTGGTAGTGGTAGACTTACTGTACTATACTACTATATAAGGACATCTCTTTCTATTGATCAGCTTTGTGAAAAAAAATGTGTGGAAACTTCTATGGAGGGGAAAAGTATGTTGATCTGTTTCTCATGAAGAGTGTTATGTGTTGATTTGAAATACAGGTGGCTTATATCATATTAAGCACTGATTTGTGCATGTTTGAATTGCTCATTGGTGAGTATATTCTCAGTTCCTGTGCATTAATTTGCTGCAGGAAGATTACGGAACAGGAAAATTAATCTCGATCTTGATAAATTTTGCTGGCACTTAGCTATAATATTATTTTGATGACAAACCCATTTAGCTCTTCGTTGACCATGCCTGGACATAGTTTCCAGTCTTTTATTTGCCACTGCCCTGACTGTGCATGAACATATTGTCTTGTATTTTTGATTTCTCATCCTTATTATTTGCTCTTCCAAATGCATTGTTCATGTTAGATTGTTACTCTAAAAGCTAGATGCACTTTTCCAAACATCATTTGGAATCTTTATTTTTTGGATTCACTGATTTTGCAACTGATGAGCACTGACCATCCCCTTTATCATCCGTTTATTTCACATAATTGCCTTTTGAACTCCTCAAGCCATATCTAATGGCGCAAATTCTATCACTGTACTCACTTTGCCACTCCTTTTCTCCTTTCATTTTGTTTCAATCTGCCCATTGTTCTCTTCTTTCTTCTGTAAATGCTTCTCGCTTCTGTGTATCTATCCCAGTTGCTGTTCAAGCTTTTATTCCTAGATATATAAGATGCCAAGGACACGGGCAAGGTCCAGTGCAAGTGCAACAGCTGCCAAGTCTGATGAACCTCCAAAGCCGGCCAAGATCGAAAAATCATCTGAACCAGAAGAACAGGTGGACTTTGATGGAGATATTGAGGAAGAGGTTGAATATGAAGAAGTAGAGGAAGAAGTGGAGGAAGAAGAAGAAGAGGAAGAAGTAGAAGAAGAAGTTGAGGAGGAGGAGGAAGAAGAAGAAGAGGAGGAGGAAGCAGATGCTGATGATGGAACTGATGCACAAAAAGGACAGGACGAAGAAATGGAAACTGCTGAGGATGACGAGGATGTGAAGAAAAAACATGCTAAACTTCTTGCTCTTCCTCCTTATGGTTCAGAGGTATATCTTGGTGGAATTCCTCTAGATGCATCTGAGCAGGATCTGAAAGAGTTCTGTGAATCTATTGGAGAAGTAACTGAGGTATCTGTGTGTGTGTGTGTTTACTGTATATGTATGATAAACATGTTTATATGGTTTAATGTTAATACCTATAACAGGTCCGTATAATGAGAGGCAAAGATTCATCTGAGAATAAAGGCTATGCATTTGTGACCTTCAGGACTAAAGATTTGGCTTCTACTGCCATCAAGGAGCTTAATAACAACGAGTTAAAGGTAGTTCAATAATGTAAAACAACACCGAGCTGCTGTTGCTGAATAGTGGTGTTACACTGGAATTTAACTTTCTGCATTCCTCAGCTTCTTGACGTCTTATAGTGGGTTTTTTTTTTTTTTGTCATCTTAGGGTAGGAGGATCAAGTGTTCAACATCTCAAGCGAAACATAAGTTATTTATCGGCAATGTTCCTAAAAATTGGACACTGGAAGATATGGAGAAGGTTGTCAGCAGGGTTGGACCAGGCATTAATTCTGTAGAGCTGCTGAAGGTTTAGATACTAATGGGTTGAATCATATATTTGCTTGTAAGGAGCATCAAGCAAAAGCTAATTATTTCTTTGCCTGTTTTCTAACAGGATCCGCAAAACTCTAGGCGGAATCGTGGATTTGCTTTCGTTGAGTATTATAACCATGCCTGTGCAGAGTATTCAAGACAAAAGATGTTGAACCAAAAATTTAAGCTTGATGATAATGCTCCAACTGTGAGCTGGGCTGACCCAAAAAATGCTGAGTCTTCGGCTTCTTCTCAGGTGCTTTAATCATCATTGCAATGCAACTCATGTCTCGTATTTTTCTCTACTGTCCAGATCATGTGATATACACTTCGATATGAATTCAGTGATGGTCAGTCATGTGATGATGAGTTTGTGCATAATGGACTCTTCTAATAGTAAGTCATCACGTCATGTTCTTTGTTATGCAGGTCAAGGCTGTGTATGTTAAGAATTTGCCAAAAAGTGTCACTCAAGATCAGTTAGAAAGGATATTTGAGCACCACGGGAAAATTACAAAAGTAGTTCTCCCTCCTGCAAAAGCAGGTCACGAAAGAAGTAGGTTTGGCTTTGTTCATTTTGCAGATAGAGCAAGTGTCATGAAGGCTCTGAAGAACACTGAGAAATATGAGTTAGATGGTAATGATGATGGGCTCTTGCATCTATCATGTGATTTGGCTTTCTAATGAAGACTTATCCTGTCTGTCAGAAAAAAATAAATAAAATGACTCGACAATTTTTGAAAAATGTATAGGTCAAGTGTTGGAATGCTCTCTTGCTAAGCCACAAGCAGACCAGAAATCATCTGCTGGAACATCAAACTCGCAGAAGGCTGCTTTACTTCCAAGCCACCCTCCTCGTGTTGGTTATGGTTTGGTAGGAGGTCCATATGGTGCTTTGGGTGCAGGTTATGGTGGGGCAGGCTACGGACAGGTGCAGACTTTTTTTGGTTTATTACCTGTGGATTCCTTAGTTTTAGTTTATAGCCGGCCCTGAGGGCGCCCAATAAGGGCGACCGCCCTGGGCTCAAAATTTGTAGGGCCCTTAATTTCACTAGTTCTCAATGTAAATAAAGTACGGTTATTTTTTGACTTATGGACGAAGAGAAAATAAATAGTATGTACACACACATGTATATATGTATAAGTCTGCGTGTGTATGTATATATTTATGTGTGTATGTGTAGGGCCCTCTTCTATGTTTGGGGCCCTGTAAATCAATGGAACGGCCTTGTATTCATCTACTTTGATCTTTATTGTTTTGCAGCCACTTATCTACGGACGAGGACCTGCAGGAGCTGGTATGGCAATGATGCCAATGCTCTTGCCTGATGGAAGAATTGGATACGTCCTGTAAGTGTTCTAAAAAAATTCATGTCCCCTACAATCAGTTCCTGGATAGGTTTTTGTTTTTCTTATTTTTAATCGTCACGTCTTCTTGACCAAATGTCGTTTGTTTTGATCCTTCAAATTCGTTGCCTTCAAATTAATGATAGATCAAGGATATGATAAAGCTGCAAATATCCATATTTTGAGTATGATGCACATATATAATATTAAGAAAACAAATTCTGTCAAAAACAGTCTCTTAAAGGTGCCATGCTTTTTAAAAAAAGGGTAGGCGTGTCAAGCGTCTAGGAGTTGGTAGTATATGTGACGTTTTTCTTTGTTGATGTTCTGCGTGTGGGTGCGTGGCGTATGGCTTATGATAATATTGATCTTTATTTGGCATCAGGCAACAACCAGGTGTGCAGCCGCACACCCCACCACCCCCAGCACAACAGCAAAGAGGAGGCGGTGGTCGTAGTGGTGGAGGAAGCAGTTCAAGTGGCGGCCACAGGAGAGGTAATGACAGTGGAGGTCGAGGACGTAGCCGCTACAATCCGTATTAGGTCTTCTGTAGCAAAGGTCTGATTTCAAGTATGTTTGAGTTTAACTTTTGAGTCGAAACAAGATACTCTGAGCACTTGTTTTTTCTTTTAATTACATGAAGGGCTTGACTGGCTAAACTTTGTTCTATTGCAATTCCTAAAACATGTCTCTTCTTGGTTCCCGCTTTGCTGATTCTTGCACAAAGTGCCCACCTGATCACACACATTTTATTGATCCTGGATGACACAACACTAAATCCACACTGTATAATGAACACCCCGTGTGTGAATATGCAGTACATCAGAAACATTTCAACACAAACCTACAACCCGACTATTACTGGCGTTTCATGTTAATATAAAAAACACAAGCCCGAGAGAGGAAATGAATTTGCGGTAAAAGCCAATGTTTAAAAGTCGATAACGATATAGTTGCTACTTGTTACATAGAATTTGTTTGTTTCTAAACGCCTAAGTTATGTTATAGGGTATGCGTTTATTTTTGTTTAATATCACAATAAAAGATGCACACTTTGATATGTAGACATTTTTGTTAAGTTTATGTAATAATATTGAATATCTGTCAAATTATTTAAGTCCCGTCATGTAAGGATTTAGAGTTATAAAACATGTCATAGTTTTATATTAAGCCGATTGTTTCTTGATGGTTCTCGATCGATCGTGAGTTCATGTCTTCATGACCAGGTCTTAAATAGGTTGTGGAGTATTTATTATTGTTAACTTCACAAAATGACTTTTTTAATAATGGCTAGTGTGCTACTTAGATGGAAATTACACACACACACACACATACACTTGACTAATATAGTAGTAATATATGAATCGTCAAGTTGAGATTACAAATAAGACTAGGAAAATAATTATGTGTTACTTGATTTTGATCAAGTTAATCAGAATTATTCAGTTGATATGGTTGTGAGATAAATAATACATGGTTAAAAGAATAATTACACGCATTATGCAATGTATTTCGGGCCAACAATTTAAATAATAAATAAAAATTTATATAAAATTCATCGAAATATATGGTTGAAGTAATTCATCATTCTTAACTATGTGTAATAGAATTTAAAATTCTAACATTTCGCTAACTTATACTCTTAAGTCTTAACTAGCCTTAATAATCATTTTATTCCTCAATCAATAAACATAGTATCTAATATATATTAAATTCAATTTCTTTTGAATTTCATTCCACACACACGAGCCATACCAGCCCTAATAGTTATATATGTGTAAAAGTAAGTTACTAGAATAGATAATTGTATTACAACACATTGATAAGAAAACTTAAAAAAAAAACAATTACAGTTTTATACATTTTCCTAGCTTCTTTTTTTTTTTTTTTTTTTCTCTCTCTTTTTGACACGTTCGATGTACCTTTTAATGTTACTTTCAGATTGTGGTTAGTTAAAAAAAGGGAACACGTAAAACTATAAAACAAAAAACTTATATAGATGAGGTCTATGATCATATATTATTATATCAATGCGTGTAATTAAGAATAAATTCCATCCGCTGATCTATATATATATATATATATATATATATATATATATATATATATATAAACTTAGGATCTTTTGTGAACACTTTATTCGTTGTGAACATTGTGAACAACCATAAAATAGCTTTTGAATCTTATGAATCTTATTGAAAATACTACCGAACTCTTCTATTAACTCATTAATCTTATTGGATCCTATGGATTTTATTGAATCCAATTAATTTGTCGAATCTCATGACTCTTGTTGAATCTTATGCATCTTGTTATAAAAACTACGTACTATGAACTTTTTGAATGTTCTGAATCTTAAATAGACACTTCTATGAACCTTTTGAATCATATGAATCATATTACAAACACTTGTTGATATATATGAATGATTATATGTATTTTTTTATTTGTTCACAACGTTCACAACGAATAACTTGTTCACAATGGATCTTATCCCTATATATATATATATATATATATATATATATATATATATATATATATTCAGTGAAGAGTTCATTGCATCATCCCTCGATCTCCCGCCTGCCGGGAAAACGCATATACCTAAAATTAACACCACTGTACTTTCAATTGTAGTTATAAGTGATATAGATTATAGATCGATCGATGCAGTACTCTGAGAATGGGACGAGTCCAAAGACGATTACTTTTCATATATATCCTTCGGTTCCATAACTGTGAGGAATGCGTACGAAAGGTGGGAATTGCATTCCATCAAATTGGTGGTGTTGAATTGGTTGGATGGTGAGTGGGAATGTCACAATCTCAACTTCCAAACACCCTCAACTTATCAAAGACGCCATTGAACGCAAAACCAAGAAAAAATGTTGTCATCTTGTCGGAAGATATCACCCCTCAAAACCCTAGTTATACCTCTAATTCAAGGCACTTTCAATCTTCAACAATTAGCTGAAGCCTTGCTAAGAGTGTCACGGGTCGAAGGATTGAATAACATCGAGTTGGTCGGCGATCTTAATTCCAATTCATTCAGGCTCAACTTAAGTCACCGCCGGCCTTGGTGAGGATGGTGACTCACAAACCACCATCGAGCCATCGCTGTCCACGGCTGAGACATCCGATCAAGTACAGGTGTATGGGTGCCCACCGGAGTACTACGGTTTCGGTTCAACTTGTAACCATGATCATTCAAGAAACTGTTGCACAATTCTTTGAAGAAGTGGTGTGGTGGCAATGATGAATTTTCAACACTTCTAGTAAAACATTGTTCCATCGATGCATGTGTGAGTTTGGAATAATTGTTCATATATTATTATTATTATTATTATTATTATTATTATTATTATTATTATTATTATTATTATTTTGTGAATAATTGTTCATATATTATTATTATTCGTGAATTTGTTACCTGATTTTTTCACCTATCTTGTTATATTTCATGATTTTGTAGTTGTTTCAATATTAATCTCTACATGTATTAAGTTGGATCGAACAAGAGGGATATATATATCTTAATTACTCTGTAACTTGCTTTCTCATGGTTTTTTGGACCAATTTTTCATTAAATTCCAACAAAAAACTGGTACTTGTCTTGTAGTTCACAAAGTTCAAGAGGGATATATATATTAATGGCTTTTCTCCATCCGTTCACAAAGTTTAATTAAACAATTTAACATTTTTTTTTATAAATTTATACTGTCACTCATCGATCAATAGATGGCTTATGTGAAACTCAATGATTATGAATTGAAGTGACGAATAGTGTAGAGGGTGTTTAGATTTCCGTTTGAAAAATTGCAGTATCGTTTTGGAAACTAATAATATGATAATAGTTGTAATAAAAAGTGTTGTCGGAAATGTAGTGTTTAGTTTAACTTCTGCTGTTTGCTATCATAATTATCAAATGATCAATTTTTAAAGTGTTTGGATTTGCGTTTTAACTTGTAAAATGATCAGATAATCACTTATTAATCAAATAAGTTACATTTTTTAACTTATAAAAAAAGTGTGATAAGATTAATTCTAAACAAAAATAATCACTTATTAATGTATGCAATCCAAACACTTTAAACTAATTATTTACGTTATTGTAATACAATAAACTAATAATCACGTTCCTAATGCAAAATCAAACACTCTCGAACTTACCTGATTAAAATATGTAGAAAGACAGCATGCTAAACTAATAATTTACGGTTTGAGTTTACACACGGCAGACTAATAAAAGTTTGGGCCGGATCTAAAGAGTGTACTCTTGGACTCTAAACATGTATATCATATGTACATATAACTTGGATGTTATCCAACATTTATTTTTTACATAATTGAAGCCAGATCCAAGGTTTATTTTGTTGAAAAAACTGTGTTTTCATGATTTTAAATTTTAAATAAAATTTAGTACATGTAACTAATATTTAATGGTTTGTGTTCTCTTTGAAGAAAATAATATAATTAAATTGTCAAAGTTTGGTGTTTGATATAATAAATTGAAGAGAGAAAACTTGTCCTGTATATTAGGAAGAGATAAAACCCATACGTGTTTTTAAATAGGAGTATTTACGAGCATGACAAAGGAAATTGTGTATAACACGAGCCTCTGTTTTGTTTTGTTATAGAGGTTTTTACGTAAAAAACCTTAAGTTTGAGTATTTTTGTGATTAAATATCACGAAACCTCAACCGACTAAAATATCACGAAACCAGTGTGTTCATTGTTGCAACAAGTTATATTCATCTCTGAAGAATCCTCTGACGACCGTTGAAGCCCCCGATGAGTCCACCGGCAACCGATTTAGTTTCTCGTTTAGGGTTAAATGCACTTAAACCTCCGACGTGCGGTAACCTCCACCTCTGACGAAGTCTCTGTCGACCCTTGGAGCACTCGTAACATCGATTTGTTCATCCTTGGATTTTTTATTTGGGCTATGGATTCAATTTTGTTTTGATTTTTCATTTGAAATCGTTTGTTCTTGAGAGTGTTACTGGAGAATGTGGTGGTCATAGTAAAATGCAACCGGTAGGAAAATCACTATTTTAATCAATTTTAGTCGCATGTGGATTTTCTGTGACAAGAAAAATGGATGGAGATTTTAATCTAAAAGAATAGTCTAACATAAGCACTTTTTACATAGAAATCTCTTTAGTTTAAAGTATTGTACTTTACTTTCTTTTTGAATAATTTTAATATTGGTAATTTTCATTTCCTTACTGTAATTTAAATTTAAAAATATTATTTATTTGTTATAATTGATATTCAACATTTTATTTCTACATATCTTTTTGTAATGCCTCTGAAAATCCATCTTAGGTGCTGCGTAAATTAAGACATTCACTCACGACTTACAAGTGTAATCGAAGAACTCACTCATAAACAAATCTATAGTTTGTCATTAATATTAGGCTATATATATATATATATATATATATATATATATATATATATATATATATATATATAATGTCATGGAATAGTAACATAATTTTCTACTCGTGTCTACACTACTTTTGACCACAAAATGATTGATATTTTAGGCGTTTAATTAAGAAACCATATTTTATAGTTCAGTACTTCAGTAAAACAACAAATTATATATATATATTGCCGACGGAGCAGTGAGAAAAATGCTCACGTGGCGCAATATTATTGGTATAAATTCCTATATTTAATGCTGATTTGGCAAGCTATAATTGGCTATAATTCAGAAAAAACTGCAAAAAATGGATTTCTGGATAAATCATCTGCTGGATATAACTAAAATTCAGGAAAAAATGGGATGCCCCCCCCCCCCCCCCCCCCTACTATTTTGCCTCGATAAGTAGAAATTAAAAAATCAGTCATAGCTGTGATGTAGGGATAAAACCACCATAATGTCAACTAGAAAAAATAGTGCAACTGAAATATAGAGATAAAACTGAAATATAGACTTTTACTTTAAATATGCAAAAAAAATCTGGAGATAAGTTTAACAAACAACACTGTTTTTATAGTAAAATAACACAAAAACTCTTTTTTTCATCTAAACAAACAGTAACTAATTTCACAAATAAAGAGGGGATATCATCACACTAATTTTTTAAATATAGCAGCTCCAGATATAAATTATCATCGTCATTTCATTTATTTAATTATATAAGAGAGGCCCGTAGCACAAGTCACAGAATATATACAGATAAGATTTTTGTTAATGTAACAGCTTCTAAGAAAGAAAATGTCATGAGCTGACTTAATAACTGAATTCAGTATATTGGTTATATGAGACTATACATTCTGCATTAATTTCATAGAAATAAAACAATCTATCTGTTTCATGCATTACGTTCTGCTATATAGTTTCGCATCAGCTTTTAATTATGTTTTATGTTATATATTCTACATCAGATTTCAAACCTGAGATCAACAAAGAAGATGAATTCGACGTGTATTTCACCCTGGGTCTCCATAACAACCAACTGATGATGAATCAAAGATACGATGATGAATTCGACTCATATTTCAATCGTGTCTGCAATAAGAAAAGTTGTAAGTATCTTCTTAACATTCTAAAACAAAACTGTTGGTATCTTCTTAAATTTCTGAAACAAACCATGTTCCAGAAGTTCGTGAAACTTGATCGTTTTCAGATTTTTAACATCTACTAATATGGTTCCATTTTGTATTGCTTTAGTCCTATCCCTTGTGATTAAAAGAAGAATAATGAAGTTTTGTTAATAGTTTCCCTAGAACAAAGAAGAGCAGTCTACCACATCAAAGGTTTGTTCACCACAAATACAAAATTAGTATTCAAAGAAAATTTCTGCATAATAAACACTTTAGGGATAATACCTGATAATTACATTACCGATTTTTCAATAATATCACGTAGAAATTAACTTTTTCAACCTGCAAGGGAAAAATGAATAACATTAGTTGTTAGTCGTTTAATCTTCTACATAACAAACATTGCAGAAATAATAGGGATAATATTTGACTGTTGCAGCACCAGATTTTCCAGTAATAAAGCATAGAAATCAACTTTTCCAGATTCTAGAAAAAAATTCACAGCTAAATATAATTTTCATCAGAACAGACTGCAGAAATTTGAAAAACAAAACTGCAGAAAATCTGGAACAAAAAGCTGCAAATTTTTTTTTTGGATAAATCACAACAGAAAAGTAAAAAAATGCAACAAAATCTGCAGAAAATAAATGGATAACAATGAGTTTTAATCTATGTGCCAATTAAAAACGTTCTTGATAAACTGCTAGAAATAACCTGCAAAGAAAAAATTGCAATATTCCGTTATTTTACTGAAAAATAGGAGATACAGAAAAAATATTTAAATTTAAACTGAAACAAATAAAACGGGATAAGAATTATGTGCCTACAAATTGAAATGTGAAAATGTAAATTAAAACAAATAAACCGAGAAATAAGAATTGCGTGCCTACAAATTGATGAACACTGTCAATCATTTCACATTTGCATCCAACCAAATTCTCTATATAGCAAGAACAACATGCATAGGTGAATCTTCCATGAATCTCTATTTTTCAGTCAAAAAGTTCTTCTATTTATATGATTTAAATGCGATGATGATTTTCAACTTTTTTTTTACCAAGGGTTTCATGAATCTGTGTTACGGAGTTTCTAACTGAGTTTCAATCTTTTTACTATGTAATTATCAATCCTCCATATAAACACATGATTAGTAGTTGTTTTGCTGGTTGCAGCTCAACAGACCTCCTACCTTGCTGATTCTTTTAACCAGATCAATAAGTGTGAGAAATGTCCAGAAGGGGTCCCTCCGCTTCTAAGAGTCCGAAAGACATCGATTTTATCTATTCATGTCAAATGCGAGCTTACATGATTCCAATATTCAAAGTGGTATCCACATCTATTTAGTGGTTTTAATGGAAATAACTATGCTTAGATGGCATAAAAGGAAATGTCATAATCAAATTATTAATGTAAACTCATACTTGTGGCTCTTGCTGGGAGGTATAATTGTTCTAGGTATATACTATTGTTATAACTTTTGAAAAGTATAAACATTAAAAGCAATTTCCAACACATGTTAAAGCATAGTGTACAAACATTTAAAGCAATGTACAACCCCCGTTGCACTGCCTCCATGATTCTTGATGCCATGCAGAGCTTGTAAAAGTCAAAAACCCACCCTCATCTCTCACAGACTCACGCCCTCTCTTTCATTTGATGCTAATTGTTAAAGAATTAAAGTTGTAAATGAAAAAAAAAAAGCAATAATAATTATCTAATGGATAAATTTTACAGATTTGAGCCTATATATCGAAGTCAGTTCTTGCCAAGAAGGGAGTTTGGACGGAAGGAGTAGGCCACAAAGTTACAGGTTATTTTTATTTTTTTTTTCTTTGCCAATCAAAACCTAAAACCCTATTTTATGCAGCAGATTAATGGAACCTAATTTATCAAAACCTATATACTTCTAATCTTCTAATGATATACTGTTCAATTTCATAGTGCTTATCATGTTTTCTTAGTTACAAAATTTTGGATTTGATTGTAGTTTTATGTAGTAAAGTATATTTGTTGATTGATCGAATAGCAAAACTTTGGTTATTAACCAATTAAAATGAAGTTTGATCATGTGCTCTAGGTGGATGAGGTTGTGTACATGTTACTTCTAGAGTTTAAATTACCCCACCATCATTTTATTTTGTTGCTCATGGTTATGCATGCAGCTGTTGTTTCTAAGAGATTGTATGGATAGGCTATTTGGAACCGGGTTCACGACTTTCAGACTGTTAGTGAAATTCCGATCACATGACACATGAGTATTACAAGAAGATACGTTCCTTTCATATAACCACAATCAAACCCCAAATGGTCCCAGGCAACTCCTGCAAGTTTGTTATTTTTATGCTCCCTTTGTTTATTAGCATGACTATCACTAATTCACCATGGGCATTTTGGGTAAGGAGTTTGTGTTTATAATTTTTGTATATAAAATGTTGTCTATCACTAATAACTTATGAGTTTTCTATTGACCTGATGTGAACATTTACATTTGCTATATAAAATGTTGTCCCTTAAAACAATCATTTTCATTATTAATGAGACCCTAGGGAAAAACATCAAATAGAACCATTAAGACTTGTCATTGACCAAATTCTGCAATTTGCTAGCAGAGGACCACGCTTATTCTACCAAATCGTTACTACTTATATAAGAAACATTAATGAGTGGCTTTTTACACAATTAAGCAGACGGTTTTAAACCATAGCTAGAAATGCATTTATAACCAAATCGAAAATCCATAAATCAGTTCACAGGCAAATCACTTTATAGATCTAAACGCTAATTGAAACATACAACCCAAACTCATATCTAACATCAATCGAACCATAAACTACCCACAATGAAAGAAAACAAAATGAAACCCAGACACAGATCTAGAACAAAATTATACCTCAAACTTGAATCCGTTCGACGAAGAGGGTTAGGATTCTTGTGTGATGACGCCGAGTAGGTGGTTGAGTATGAATGTGAGACATAGTTTGAGGCTGGGCGTGTCAGTCGGGAGAAGACGAGTGGTGGCGTGTGCCAACAGACGACGAGTGGAGGAGAGGCGAAGGGTAGGGTTTCACCAGGACATCGATATTGATTTTGAAATGGGCATATGTACGCAGACAACCAAAAGGAGGATATTTTTTTGGTTTGGCTTTCTACCAAGTGTGTTTGGACACATTTTTTTATTACAATTTTCATTAATTATATTAGTCTATTATATATATATATATATATATATATATATATATATATATATATATATATATATATATATATATATATATATATATATATATATATATTGTGTGATCTATTATATATTTCTATATTATGAAAGGTTTATTTAATTAAATTTTACTGCCTTTTATATTATAAATATGTATGGTAAAACTATACATCATATATTATATTAACATTTCGTATACAACGAATGTGTTTGATTTTTTTAGTAGTTATTATTACTTTATAAATATACAATAGAATTTATACTTTGTCATAATAAACAATCCAGTAAATCATAAAAAAATATTTTGCAGATTATGTAAAAATAATATTATCAAAAATTAACATAAAATTGCTTGTCATAATAAACAACCCAAATTTTTAGCTAACAGTAAATAATAAATTATAATTTTACTTTTAAGTAATAGCTACAAATACAAATGAGCAAAGATGCAAAAATAGATTTGAAAACTTGAATTAAAGTAGAAGTTACAATTGAATACTATTGGTCATGGTTTGTCTACTTTTATAATCGAAGAAAAAAAATCAAAACAAACCAAGTTGAAAAACTAAAACGATCATAATAAAAAATTGAACAAAATGATGTTAGCCGAAAAACACATCACCCGAGCAACGCACGGGTATTCAACTAGTTAGGGGTGTTTAGACGTGGGTTTGAAAAAATACTGCAGCGTTTTGAAAATTAATAATCAAATAATAACTTTTACAAAAAGTGCCGCAAAAAAATTAGTGTTTTGTTTAATTTATGTTGTTTGTTACCACAATTATCAAATAATCAGTTTTTAAAGTTTTTGGATTTACATTAATTTTAACTTCTAAAATGACCAAATAATAAGCAAAAAAAAAACTACTTTTTTTAACTTATATAAAAGTGTGGTTTTATTAATTCTAAACACAAATAATCACTTCTTAATTTAAACCATTTATTTACATTGTTGACACGTAATAATTTTCATCATACGTAAAACCAAACACTCTCTTAAATGACATTCTTAGGCAAATGGTCGAGAAATCCTTTAAGTAGTGAAATAATTATAAAATTTAATTTTGACAAAAAAAAAAATAGTATTAGTGACCAATTAAAAATGTAAACTTTATGATCCTTTGTCGGAAAATAAAGACGTTTCATGATCATTTGTTGGCCTAAAACTGATTTTCATTATCCTTTCCGGGTCTAAAAACTTTTATGATACATATTTTCGTTATCAAATTTTGAATTTTATGTTTTCTCGACTAACTGCTCTATTCTTAATATCACTAATTAAAATCTATATATAAAAAACATGTTTTAATTGTAAAATTGACCATGAACATGCATCCAGCCATCACGTGCAATTTCAATTCAATTCGTATATATATTTTTTTGAACTGCAAACTATCCTACTCCTAGTCCTAAACTACTCCTTTACCTCCAGACTTACTTACTCCACCTAAATTTCAACTTGACTTCGACGGGGATCGAACCCGTGACCTCTCACTTACAACTCCACCCTCTTACCGCCAGGCCAAAGGCCTTTTGGTAATTCGTATATATATACAAAGTTGACTATATATAGTTCTTGAATAAATTTCATTGACATATTCAAGTGGAGGTTGGAAGCAGTCGTTTCAGTTTAGTCACTTTCAAGCACATATTTTATTCAAAACCCATATTAAATAAGCCGCGTTGAGTTTATGTATGTGTATATATTTATATCCACCCAATTAACCCATCAACGATCCGCTTGAAAACCCATATATGCACTTTCGAACCGGCCTTTAATTTGCTACTTCTGTACGTGTTTTATTTATAAATTAATCAAGTTATAAGCATATATGTCTGGGATTCCACAACTAGACCACCTTAAGATCCCACTTGAACACATCAAATTGGCCACCGACAACTTTTCCTCCCATAATTTCATCGGTCGGGGTGGATTTGGGAATGTTTACATAGGCCAACTCTCCATCTCCGGGAAGCCAACTACCACCGTCGCAGTTAAACGGTTAGACGACAAGTCTGAACAAGGAGAACGTGAGTTCTCAACGGAGATCGTCATGCTTGCTAGTTACAAACATCGTAACCTCGCCTCCCTCATTGGATTCTCCGATGAAGGAGGCGAGAAAATCATTGTTTATAAGCATGAAGTTCGTGGAAGCCTCGATAATTATCTTGCCGCGATGGATCTCACTTGGGTTCAACGGCTTCGAATATGTCTTGGTGCTGCTTGTGGACTAAATTATCTTCATAGCGGTGTGGGAGAGGGTCATAGGGTGTTACACCGAGACATAAAGAGTTCAAACATTTTGTTGGACGAGAACTGGGAAGCTAAAGTTTCTGATTTTGGTTTGTCTAAAATCGGTCCTACGAATCAGGTGTACACTTTTCTAGTCACAAACGCTTGCGGCACGTTTGGCTA
The DNA here is from genome assembly GCA_020465985.1 of Centrapalus pauciflorus. Lineage (NCBI taxonomy): Eukaryota > Viridiplantae > Streptophyta > Magnoliopsida > Asterales > Asteraceae > Centrapalus > Centrapalus pauciflorus. The sequence continues at coordinate 604,399 of JAANYP010009342.1, read as the reverse complement.
TCTTGATCCAGTATATTTTTGGACGGGCGTGCTTACAAAAGAATCCGATGTCTACTCTTTTGGCGTCGTATTGTTTGAAGTCTTATGTGGGAGGCTTGCGATGATTAAAGAAGATGACGACGAGCGTGCATTTTTATCTCCGCTGGTAAAACGTCGTTATGAAGTGGGAAAATTAGACGAAATCATCATCCCCGATCTACGACAACAAATGAAGATAAAGTCTTTAGAAACATTCTCAAGAATTGCTTATCAATGCCTGAAAGAAGACCGAAAACAACGCCCAACGATGGAAGTAATCGTCCAACAACTACAAATGGCGCTAGCATTTCAAATCGTAAGATGTTAATTAATTTGTTAACCAATTAATATCCCTTAATTAATCACAATTAAACTTTGTATTAATTAATTAGTTGATGTATATATATGCATGATAGGGAACGGGTTTATGGGGATCAAGCACAGGGGGATCGCCATGGTCTTTCCAGCTTGAGAGAAATCAAAAGTTACGAAAGATAACGATAGATTACAGGTACTGGATTTACTCGCTTATTTTCACAACCGAAGATATCAATGGCTCGTTGCATACTTCGGAGCGGTATGGTGGCTTTAACGGCCCTAGCGGTGGTCAAATTTCAGAGGTGAACAACTAACGAAGCCCTTGTTTGTTTAGCGCTGAATGAAATCATTAAGAGGTGGTTTAACCTTTCAACGAGCCTCTTAATGATTCCGTTAAGAAGTAAACAAACAACCACTAACTAACTGTTAATCCATTCAATAATTAATACTAATATATGGATGTGCTGTTTATAATGCAAATAAATTTGTAAGTTGTGGTTATGGTTTTAATATAATGAATTAATTAAAGCTAGGTTTATTTAATGCAGATAAAGTTTGATGCGGATGAAGAAATAATAGGGATATCCGGAACAGTGACCCAAGAGAGTCCGGGTCATATTGTGGTAATCTCGTCTTTGTGTTTTGAAACAAACAAAAGGAAGCATGGGCCTTTTGGTATGGAGAGAGTCACCCGTTTTTCGGAAACATGGGACATGGGTTTGTTTGACGGGTTTTATGGTCGAGCCGGTTGGTATTTGGATGCCCTAGGTTGTTATTTACACCCTAAAAAATGAACTATATTATGATTTATTAATAATAGTTGTAAACGTACAATGATCTTGTTTGTTTCTTTCTTTCTTTCTTTCTTTCTTTTTTTTTTTGCACTCACGAGCGGATCATATTAGTACATTTTGTGAAAATTAGAAAGGAAAAATACTTAGATATTAATTTTATGTCAAATCCATAATATATTTATAATCATATTTCTTATTCTTATTCTTATTATATACATTTACAAAAGTACAATATGTCGTTTAGTCATTCTTGGTGTCGTTTTGGAAGTTTCCTAGTATTCATACATGGGCTTCTATTAAGTTTTACAAGTTTTGGGACAACCATCTCTTATACCTGATGCTATAAATTATTACTTTTCTAGATTTGCTATTGGGCTACTAGCCATTTCTAGTGATTTGCAAAAAAAAAAAAAAAAAATTTAAAATTTTATCATTTCATCAAGAGATATTATGCAAAAAATTTAGATTTACTAGTGGTCTTTTTATTTATTTTTTTCTCACTACAAACCTCTTAAACCTTTTAATTCATATATGAATATAAGAGGTTTGTTAACATGATTAAACATATTTTGTAGAAACCATCAAATTATAAAAATTTTCAATTAAGTCCACAATTCATTTTGTTGTTATTATTATTATTATCATAATTATTAGGGTTAAGGTCGTATAATACTAATGTATTATTTCAAATATATCGATATGGTACATGGAATTTTTTTTCTTACCATATGCTACATGAATATTGGTATTATATATGTAGAAATGTATCATATTGAAATAAAAAACCAAAGTACGTGTAGGCGTGTATAATATGGGTATGAAAAAAAAATTCATGTGCTATATCGATACAGTTGGAAAAGTAAAAGGATTCGTCGTTTTTTCAATCAAAATAAAAAACAATCAGAATGATGCAACTATTGGAAAAGTGAAAGGGTTCCTAGGGACCCGTTTAGTTGACATATTTTTGACAGATAAAGTTTCCTAGAAAACAAGGGTTTCTATAAAAACACGTTCAAAGCCATTGTTTTTTAATGTTTCAATATTTAATTTTCATTTTTAAGATTTCATAATTACAAATAAATTTGAAAATATATTTTTGAGGTTTTCGCATTTTGTTTTCAATCTAATCATCTTAATCTATGTCACAAAAGGAAGTGAAAAATGCAAAAATACATTTATAACACATCCAAACACATTCTCATCTGCAAAATGTGATTTTTTAAAAACCATAATGTTTTCAATTTTATTAAAAATTTCAAAACCAAAATTCTTGTTTGTTAAACGCACCCAAGATTTCTAATTTAAGGTAATCCAAAATAGGCCCCATGAATCAGGAGTTTACCTTTCTCGTGACAAATTAATGCGGTTGGTACAATAGGTTACATTGATCAAGTTTATGCAACGATTGGCATGCTTACAAAAGAATCTGACATTTATTTTGTTGGTGTTGTATTATTTGAAGTCTTATGTGGAAGGCTAATAACGGTTATAAAATACAATGACGAATGTCTATCGATTTCAGTTAGCAAAACTTCATTACAAAGAGGAAAAATTAGATGAATCATCGCCCCTAATATCCGGAAACAAATGATAACCAGATTCATTGCGAACTTTCTCTAGATTGGTTTATCAATGCTTGAAAAAAGATCAAAAACAGTGTCCAATAATGGGATGAATCATCTTAGTCTTAGAACTACAAAACTCGTTGGAACTTCAAATCGAAAGTTACCATATTCTTTGAACCAGATTGGCAATCATGATCTTGTTATAACTTGTCCTAACATATAATCACAAACTTTCTTTTCTTAATTGATCGATGGTAAGGTTGTCAAAGAATAACACGAATTGGGTTATGGGGATCGACCACCTGTGGAAAACCATGGTCTTTTCAGCTTGACAGAAATCAAAAGCTTAGGAAGATAACGATAGATCATAAGGATTTGATTTATTCTATGATTTTTACAACTCAAGATTTTAGTGGTTTATGGTATGATCTTCTAAACGGTATGATGGTGATAGTGGCTACAGGGATAGCCAACTTTCAGAGGTGACAAATCTTAACTTCATTCCATCGTGATTTAGTTTTTTAATTGTTTTTTAATACGTTTTGATACTTGAACCTGTAACGACTTGATTAGGAAAATACATTGGATGGCGCCTAGGTGAAAAAAATATTATAATCTTAGTTTAATTAATTGAAAACAAATCTACAGTTATATTACATGATCATATCTCAGTGACATGATTATGGATGGCTTTTGTAGATTAATTTAGATGTTGAAAAAGAAATTACTGCAATACTCGGAACAATAGGAAAAACCACTGGACGTCAAGCAAGTTATACGTTAATCTTATCGTTAAGTTTTGTGACGAACAAAAATCAATTGGGCCTTTTTGTAAGGTGACAAAATACTATTTTTGGAGTTCCATGGGATGATGTAGGTCCGTTTGCAGGGTTTTATGGTCGTGGCGGTCTTTATATGGATGGTCTAGGTTGCTATTTGAAGGTTACCATATGAAATTGGTGCATCACTAACTAAACATTGTTGTATACTATATGATGAACAAGCCATTCTTAGTTTAGCTTGTAAACCGAGTTTTTGTAGATTTGTTACAGTACTGAAATATGTGTTCTTCTTGATTAATAAAAACAAAAAACAAAAGTACAAAACCGTCATTTGACTTTTGGGACTATGGGCCAATTGGTAACCTTAAAATGGGCTTTACGATATAAGTGTATAAGGGGTATAGGCCTTTAAGTGTGTTTGGTTTTTCCTTTTCATAAACAAAAGTACCGAAGCCAACTGACATAATTAGTCAACATTTGCGTAATTTTGATACTTAAATTATTACAAGTCAAACAAAAACTGATAATTTTTTTAAAGGGTTAATATTGAAAAAACCCCATAAACTTTCCTTAGTTTTTTGATTAAGTCCCTAAACTTTTTTTCTAATTGTTTAAATCTCTTAACTATTTTTGTTTTATTCAAAAAACTCACTATTTTTACATATTTTAGTGATTAAACCCCCTAAACTTTTTGTTTTGTTGGTTATGTATTAAATTATCATCCGGTAGCCAGTCAAAAATATATACTTTTGAATAATACAAAATAAGTTTAGGGACTTAAACAATCGGAAAAAAAGTTTAGGGACTTATTCGTGAAAATGATAAAAGTTTATAGGGTTTTTTCAATATTAACCATTTTTTAAACGATAAGAACTCGGAGCAGATAGAAGATTAATTCAACCAAACAATTTCACCATTTTGGGTAGTTTTGAATCGATTCGGTTAACCTAAAACTGATCCATATTACACGTTTTTTTTTCAAATTAGAAGTCAAAACTGCATGAAACTATTTATTAAACTAGGTTAGATACTCATGTATAACACGAATTGATTTTTATAAAATATTTAATAAGAACAAATATTTATATACACATAGAAATTATTTATAGAAATTAGGGTTTGTTACATTTTAATTAAATATTATTAGATTAGTTAGATTATTTGATTTGATTTGAATTTAAATTATGCTTGGATGAATCTAGTAGATGACATGTGACCAAAAGAGGTAGGTGTGTTAACACGAGACAAATTTAAAAAGATGTTGATGTGTGATAGATTCAATTACTAATTAATTTAAGGATATGAATACATGTATTACTAGATTGTTTCTTACTTTTTGACATCCAACAAAGGATGATTGATAAATGTTATTTCATGTTGACATATTTTGGAAATTCAAAAAATCGAATTCGAATTCATCCAAAACTAAATATAGAATAGGAGGACCATAGAATTAAGGAGCAAAGCTAATCTATATATTTATCTATAAATACTAATAAATGAGTAAAAATTTTCTACTTGTCATATTCTCTTTTAATTTGTCACTTGTTATTTTCTCAATTTTTTATGTCTTTTACTACAATATAATATAAATTTAAATTAAATCAAATCTACTCTATTAATTTATAACTAATTTAATAGTTAATTAATTAAAATTATATAAACTCTAATTTATTATTATTATTATTATTTTCTATAGATTATGAATATTTATTTTTAAATGATTATTAAGTCAACCATATAATATATGGGTATTAATTTAGTTAACAATGAAAGAAAAGGCTTTTGCCTTGATTGTTTTCTTTAGTCTTTACTTGCTTGCAAGTTTTAAGATTTATTAGAGTAAAATGTATTTTAATCCCACGGCTTTTGCTAAAAAAGTACAAAAATGTTTCCAAACTTGATAAGCTAAATTACATAAATCAATAGTCCTTAATTTTATAGTTTGCTTCAATTTTTTTATCGTGGACAATCATAATTAACATCAAAACCGTTAAATATATTATAGTCCTTAATTAATTTATAAATTTTTAAAGCCTTGGAATAGTGTTTATACAAAATTTAATGTTTTGTATTTTAGATAAATGAAGCATATATACATGTACACGGTACGCGCCCAAGAAAATAAAGAATAAACGCCAACAAGTTCATGCGAAAAGACAATGAACTTTACTTAAATCATTAATTAATCAATTGCGTGCATGAGCCAATCAACTCAATACTCTATATATATAAACCACCGCCCATAATCACATTACATAGCCGTACATATATACCAACTTCCAAATTAATCTCTTTAATTCCGATTATGAAATAAAAACTCTCGATCGATCTCCGGCGATCGAAAACTACACGTACGACAGAATATCTCTTGCCCCGGCCAGCTGCCTGTCAATGACCGTAGTACGTTCAATCGTACGTGATTACATTAGTTACGAAGAACTAACCTGGATATACGTCATCGATCTCTAGACGGCTCAATTGATCAAATGAAGGTTATTCTTCAGATCGTTGATTTCGATAACTGCAAGGGTTGTCAACGAAAGGTCCGAAACGCACTGTATAAAATCCGTGGTGTTGAGTTTGTGGAATTCGACCCCGAAAGTGGGAATATCAGTGTCTCGGCCACCGGTGAAAACCCTGAAGTAATCAGAGACGCTCTCCAGCTCCGAGTGAAGAAAAAAGTTGTCCTTGTGTCGCAAGGAATTGTCCCTATAATTATAAATAATCAAAACCCTAATTCCATGTTACGTCAAGCACCTGCAATTGGCACTTCCGATCTACGAGAGTTAGGTGAAATCGTGCGGAGAATGTCCCAGGACCTGGATGGTGTGGAGATCACGCATTCGAATACGATCAGGGTGAAATTCAACCACCGTCAGAACCCACCGGTTGCTAGGCCTGGATACCGCGGTGATACAACTACGAGTTACGGCGGCGTTGATCATATCACAGATGAAGACGTGCGTGTTGAGCATACACCTCTACGACCAACACCACGAGCTCCGCCATGGCCAGCTCCAGCCGTAGAGCCGTCGGCACCACCGATATCAAAGACAGAAGAAGAGGTTTATGGGTATCCACCGGAGTACTATATATATGGATCGATGATCAATGCTACTACTGGTACCCATGATCACACAGATGGGTGTTGCAGCATTCTGTGAGTGTTATTTTGAAGTTTTCCGGTTTGTATACGCAAGTTTTTGCAAGTTTGCCTTTGTAATTTCTTTTCTGTAATTTTGATATTATATGCTTGTAAATTCTGGTGATTTTGTGTGTTTTTAATTTTCCAGGTCAAAAAGAGATAATTAAGTATTAAATTTATATATATCATTTTAATTTTTCTGTCAACTTTTTGTTCAGTTCTTAGTGGTCAAGAGACTCAAGATTTATACAACCTTTTGAGGTGTCAATTGCAAAGTTAGTTTTTAAATTTAATTATTAGCTTACGTACAATTTAATTTAATTATAAAGGAATTCACAAACTTTCTTGTGCGACTAAAACTTCTCCAAGTCTTTTTTATGTACATAAATAATTATATATATATACACACACACCGGCAGACCTAACATACATACGGGTGTCACTCGACACCGATAAATTCTAACTAAGTTACGTATGTATCAAAAACTCGAGTAACCCCTAGGATTTTTTTTAATGACACCTATGAAAAATATATAAACCTATTATGTACATATCTAATTTATATTTGTTGTTTTTATTACCAAAATTTATTGAAATATAACTGAGTTAAAAATTTAAAAGAAAAAAAACCACTAGAAATTAAAAAGAAGAAATAGATAATTAGCCCAAAACATTACAAAGAAAGCCCAAATTATAAAAACAAAATGTAGCTCAAACCTTGTGGAAGAGGCCGGTTCATTTTTTTGTAAAAACCCTTCATCAACAATTTTTTCTCATTAGTCCATAATTGACGACGCTTGACGCTTCTCTCTGTGACTCTACTTGACGACGACGACACCAAGCATGCAAGCCTTTGCTCGATTCTCTCTGTCATTTGCGGCTCTGCTTGACTGTCTCTTTTTTTCTAGTCGGCATTCGTTGAATCGCATGCGGCTGACCGTCACCGAGTGACAGACTCTGTCTAACACTCCAGGTATAAAAGTCTCAACTCTCAACTTTATTTGTTTATATTATGTTTGATTTATAAATTTATTATTTATTTATTTATTCTATTAATTTTGTATTTGTTACTTTGTTATAATAAAAAATATGATTATTTATTTATTATATATATTTTTTGTAATTTTCTAAATAATGATGTGAAAATAATTACAGTACTTTTTGGTTTAAGTATTAATGGTATTGTAGTATCGACTTTTTGAATTAGAAAATCTTGTTATTTGTTAATTTTGTGTTGGCACCCCGTTTCAGTGACCCGATCCGTCTTTAAAAAAATTTCGAAAATCTAATTATTAAACTTACTCTAAAAAAGTGACACCCATGACAAAAATTCTAGAATACGCCCCTGCACACACACATTCATGCATGCTTCTAGTAAACATGCATACACACACATGCATACATATATATAGGAGGCTTCAATGGTGAACCATAATGCGTCATGGACCAGAGAACTAATTTATAGTGATTAAATCAGGTGATGCATCACACAATAATCATGATGCATCACACACGAATTATGATGCAACACGTGGGAACTCTGATACATTTGTGGTTCTTCATTGGTTTTCTGATACATTATGGTTATCCCTTGAATCTCACCGTGTGTGTGTATATATATACTATTTATATAAGTTATTATCATTTTGTTTATAAATAATCATTATACAAATTTGTAGATCATATAAATTGAATCATTTAAGATTATCACAATGTTTTCTTTTCCGTGTATTTGATTAAAAATCCTTGTGATAACTTATTTGATACTCGATGTTTCTTTTCCCTCCAATTTCCTTGGATTCTAAAGAAATGGGTTGTACAAAATACTAGATATTTAAATTTATTTATAATAGCAATCAATGATGCATTTTTTTTCAACCATAAACTTTGATATATTTGTAATCCAAATTTCAAAATATACCATAAACAAATTACAATTATTTCAAAATCCATATCTTGAGCCTAAATCCCAATTAAGAATACTTAAACATTAAATTTATGCTTAATCAATATCTTACCTAGTCTCCTTTAAATCTAAATCTTATCTTATTAAAAAAATTTCTAAAATAAGTTTTAATTTATTACACACACACACACACACACACCTATATATATATATATATATATATATATATATATATATATATATATATATATATATATATATATATATAGAGTTCAATGGAAAACCACTATGCACGTGAAAACTATGGAAACCTACGCATACCGTCCGATTTGATGCATTTCATGAAAAACGCGGTGGCATGATCGTAAATAAGGTGATGCATCACGCGGGATTTTGATGCATCACGCGGGAAATTTGATGCATCACGCGAGATTTTGATGCATCACGCGGGGAATTTGATGCATTTGTGGTGGTGCAGTGCGGTTTTCACAAGTTTTCAGGTGCATTGTGGTTTTCCATTGAACCTCCCTATATATATATATATATATATATATATATATATATATATATATATATATATATATATATATATATATATATATATATATATATATATATATATGTAGTCAGGTTCAAAAAAGTACCTCTCGAAATCAAGTGCATCCGAAAGTACCAACCTTAAAAAACTTTTTTAAACTTTTTTTTCTCATAACCATGTTTAAATTAATGTTATACGCATGATATATGAATTTCACATACATTCACACTTTTCTCTGTCCTTAAAAATTTTGTGAATGCTCAACGCATATTTATGTGAATGGTCATCCATGTAAATGGACATTTCACACCATGTGAATAGTGTGAATGACCATTCACGTGATTTTTTTACCATTCACAAGATTTATGATGTTGCTACTTTTGAAAAAAAAGTCTTATAATATTGTTTTATACATGTTTATTTAAAAAAAACATGTGAATGATCATTCACATTATGGTACGCTGGGTACACTGGAATCTCATAGGTACGCTGATGAACCTGATTTTATATATATATATATATATATATATATATATATATATATATATATATATATATATATATATATATATATATATATATATATATATATATGGAAAAATATGCAATAAACCATAAAAGTATAAAAAAAATTCGATAAAGTCCCTGTTTCATTTTCTTTTTCTGGTAAGTCCCCAAACTGCGTAAACCTTTTAAATTCACCCGTCAACCTGCTATACTTAAACCTATTTTGTAAAAACCACAAAAGTATAAAATTTTTTTCGATTAAGTCCCTCACTAAATTTGTTGTTGTTATTATTATTGATAATCCTTTAATTATAATAAAACTATTTATTTACGATTTTATTTTTCTTAAGATTTAAATTAATTTTTTTATATTCACTTTGGATATTTATAAATCTTTATATTACAATTATATAATATATCATTGTTTATTTAATATTATTATATGAAATCTTTTGATTTTGAACTTTTCAATATATGAAGACGAATCGTTCTTGTTTTTTTTCAAACTTTTAAAAATAATGATTCCTTCCGACTTCATTTCCAATAATAATAAATAGTTGTAATCATTTTCATTCGAAAAAAACGGAATGGATTACAGATTGTTGCGTTTGAAAAGATAATACATTACGTTTTTTAAAACGAAAATAACCACACTATTTATTAACGATCAAAACATAAAGTGAATGAGCTCGTTGTTTTTTCCGATCAGGTAAAATCAAAATCAAAATAGCTATAGCTATTTTAGTTAAGGGTTCATCATTTTTTTGGATCGTCAATAAATAGTTGTAGCAAATTTTGTTTAGAAAAATGACATGAGTTGTATTTTTATACAGTCAAAAGTTTGAAAATTAGAATGGATCATACTTTTATTCATTTGAAATAATTAAAGTTAATTGAAGTTTTTTTTGTTGAGGGATTTATAAGACAAAATAATTTAGTTGAGAGATTTATAAGACAAAACAATTTAGTTGAGGGACTTAATCGGGAAAAAAATCATAGATTTATAAAATACACGTCAGCAATGCAACCCAACCCGCTCATCAGGTTACCGGTAATTTTTTTTTTTGAAAAAAACATCAAATTCGTGATTTTTATTTGGTTAAGGGGCTTATCAGAAAAAAATCAAAGTAGGGACTTATTCGAAAAAAAACTTGTAGTTTGATAATTTTTTGCAAAATTTTCGCATATATATATATATATATATATATATATATATATATATATATTGAGATTTTAATTTGTATATAACATAATGTTTATATATTTATTACAATAAATAAAAAAGGTTATGGAATATGATTTTACTAAATATCTTTTACTTGTAATGACGGATCCAGAAAAGCTTTTTACCGGCATTACTATTTTAGAGAAAGTTCAAGGTTATATTTTCAGGACTTTCTTGAAAACGAATTATGTCACCAAAACTAATAAAACAAGACGGATAAGGTCATCAAAATTAATATAATAACAATTTCTAGTTAAGAGTATGACATAGCTATAAATAATAGATATGATTACACGGGTTGGAACCATTAATACAACATTTTCTTCAAAATTGATCTCCACGATGAAATGAGATTTAATTTCAATAAAGGCATGTTTAAGAATGGTTAATGTATTTAAATTTTAGTATTTTAAATTATGATCCACAGTATTTAAAAACTAAATTATTTATTTATTAAAACCATCACTGAAAAAGTTTCAAACTCATCAAGACCGGTCCAATAATTTTCAGGGCTCCGGACAAAAGCATAAAATGGGCCCTATAAATATATATGTATATTCAAAATAAGCACTATTCAAGTAAAAATGATAAATTAACATTAAAACACTTATAATTATATAATGTTAAAACTAAAAACTAGACTAGTCAATAATCTTGTTTAATCCTTAACCTAAGTATATAATAGATATTTTGATAATGGGTTCTGGGCGGTTGCCCGTGTTAACCTTACTCGGGACCAGCCCTGAAACTCACTCATATGTACGTGATTTTATTTGTTAAAATAAAAATAAAAATGAAGAAAGCATTAAATACTAAAACGATTTTTGCTTCTATGCATACATATACTTGCCGGAAAAACGGCCCTAGATACATAAACAAACAAATAAATTATTACAGGCGTGGGTTAAAATACCAAATCGAATGTGCAGCCTCTAAATAATTTAAGATGAAAATTAAGTACTAAATTAGAACATTTATTGTCACAATGGTAAATTAAGGAAATTGTAACTATTAATAGCAGAAATCTCATTAAATAGATGGTTACCAATAATTTAGTTAGTTACGTGTTTAGTCTTTTTACCTGATTAACTAGTTATATCGATAAAGTGACATTTAGGATGACAATTTCCGACACGTCCCGAAATAAGCAATACGAACCTGACTCGAACCCAAAGCGGGTTAAAAGTAGGTCGTCATAGAGTTCACACTAAAATATTTTGGTTATATTAGTGTCAACCTGATTACTCGAAATCAACCCAACTGATCATATAGGTTTTAATAAAATTATATAAAAACTTAAAAGAGACAGATTTAAAAATATTATAATTTGTAGTTATGTTGGAAAATAAATATAATTAATTTATTTTAACCCAAATGTATTATTTAATTGTTATTTGAGTTTTGAATTTCAATCTATAGGTTTTAAAATTCAAATTGAACAATAAAGTCGAATTCATACTTTAATGATTGAATAGGGAGTTGAAAAATTAAAAATTGAATATTAAATATGAAAACAGAAAACCAAGTAATTAAGTTATAATTTGATCGACCCGATTTAACATGAAAATCTGTTTACATGAAGACCCAAAACACGACCTGATTATTGTTAAGTTTTACATGTATTACACACATGTGTGAAATAGTCAAATTTTATAAAACCTAAAAAAATTTATAAAAGTACATAGAATTTTTTCACAATACGCTTCTTTCTGTATTTATTATATTATATAAACTAGTTTATAACCCACGTATTACGTGGATATTTTTAATTAAATTTATTTATATAAAATGTATATGAGTAAAAATAAAAACATACAAAAATAATAATTGTGTTTATTTCTTATTATTTACAGATTAAAAAATCGAGTATATTTATCTTTTTTAAAAATATTAAATTGTATTTATCTTTTATTTTTTATAAATTGTAATTATTTTTTGGTGAACGTAGAGGTGACACGTGACATTTAATTTTTTCCTTTATTATACATAATAATAATAATTTCCACAACTAATTCAAATTTTTACATTTGGATCTAATTATGATTATTATGGATAATAATGATAGATATTTATTTTAGTTAAACATTAATTTTAAATGTTACAAAATCTAATTTATTACTAATTAATTAATGAAAAAAAGTCAAAATTTAATGCAATTAAGTTAAGGTGTTAAATTTGAAAAAAGAGATGGAAAAAATAAATTTTTCTTGTATTGTAGAAGTGACATATGACATGATTGTTTTGTTTTATTATAATATATATATGTTAATACATGGGTTGATTTAGAAATACATATTTTTTTATATTTTAATAAATTATTATAAAATTTATATATAATTATAATAAAAAAAGACTTAGTTGTTTGATATTAAATAAAAAAATATTATTATATTGTATTATTAAAAACAGATAATATGTGTTTGCAAAAAATGTTTCTTTTAATTTTTATTAATATCAAATATGAAATATCAATATAAGAAACAAAAAATTCAATTATGTGAATGTGTATATATTTTGAAGGGTTAAAGTCGTAGAAATGTATGTTACTTTACTGAAATTATCGAAATGACTAATCTAATTTTTTTTTTGCCCATTTGGTACTTGTACTCGAGTTTTATCATTCAAATGGTACATTCGTCGACCGGTAACCGGTTGTACCGGTAAAACTTTAATTTTATTTTATTTTTCTAAATGACATGGATTTATATGTTGAAGTGGATTTTTAAAAATTAATTATGGTCAATAATATTCTATTTATATATCATTTCAATATGTTAATAAATAAAAAAGTAATAAAAATAATGAATTCAAACTAAATTTAAACCACAAAGACAAGAATAAGTTTTGGATGCTTTCATTTGTCGCCTTCATCAGAACAAAACACCATCTGTTCTTCCATTCTTGGTACAGATCTGTGGAGGAGGTGATGGACATGAAACAACGCCTTGATTAGACATCGACGTCATCACCGCCGACTCCACCTCCCACCGATTGACATTCGCAACTCCTACATACCACCGACTGGAGTTAGCCGAAGTGCCAAACGCCACCACTATGCACCTCTGTTCTTCCATTCTTGGTACAAATCTATGGAGGAGGTAATGGACATGAAACCATGGTTCCAGATCTTGACGAATGGTTGATTTCGATTTTATTGTTGGCACAAATCTCGATTTAGGAGATTTCGATTTTGACGAATGACAAACATGAAACTTGGGTTTTGGTTTTGTGCAGTAAGCTTTGAAATGTTTCTGGTTTTCCTCACGTGTTCATCATATTGTTTCTGGTTTTTCGTCTTCAACGATTTCAAGAAATCGTTTACAGATCTAGGTTTGATTTTTTATAGATCTGGGTTTAATTTTTCAAGAAATCGTTTAGTGTTTCTTGTTATAGGTTCAATTGTGATTTCATTTGGCTTTGACTCCTTTAGATCGTGATTTGTCTTTGACCATGGTGGTGGCCGGAGGCTCGGAGAGGGTCGTGGTTGGCCTATGGATTTGAATCTCAAAACCCACATGAAGGTGGATAAAACTCTGATAACTTCAATGAACTCTAATTTTGACTGTGTTTCGTTGAAGGTTCAAATTTTTGGGTTGGTTGATTTATAAGTCAAAAAATATTGTTTGAATGTCCAGAAATCTGGGTTACTTGATGAAGGTTTGAATTTACTGGGTTCAAATAATAAGAGCAGTGATAATATAATAATAATGGTAACATTTTGAAATTTAAAGAAATGAATTAAATAATCTAAATGAAAGTTTCATGTCCACATAAGCACCACATCATTAAAAACATGCCACATAATCAGTTGAATTAGAAAAACCGCCAACTCAGCATTAAGTACAAGTACCAACGAGGCAAAAAAAAAAAAACTAGATTAGTCATTTCGATAATTTCAGTAAAGTAGCTTACATTTGTACGACTTTAACCCTATTTTGAAAATGATAAAATATAAAAATGAAATACCTGAAAATCAACAATCAAAATTAATCATATATTCCCAATTGAAGTTTTATCAATTAAATTTTAAATCTTGTTAGTAAAATAATTAACAAATTTTTTTTAACTTTATTTATACTTCTACATTTAAATCCAAATTTTTACATTTGAATTCAATCATGATCATTAAGGATAATAATGACACTTATTTATTTTAAGTAAATATTAATTCATTAATGAAAAAATTGAAATCAAAATTTAACGTAATTAGATTAAGGTAGTAAATTTAGAATATGAATTAAAAAAAATGACATAAGTATAATTATTAATGTCAGTTAAAGATATAAAAGATATTTCATAAATACGATATAGATTAGGAAGTATAAATGACGAAGTGGGTAACCCCCTCCTCTTCAACCTGCTCCGAACGGTGATCTCCTCCCCATCGTCGGCGACTTCCTCGCACCCTCTTCTTCGGCCCTCCCCACCCCCACTACCTGGTTCGATCGGTCTTCTGCTTCCGTTTCAATGGTTTTAATTTGATTTCCAAGGTTTCGAGGGCTTCTACTTCGATTAAGAAGGGTTTACAAGGTTTGTATACGATGCTTAACTATTCATAGGAATTGCATAGGTTCTTCTCCAGCCTACACCATCGATTTGTGTTGGTAAGAAAGAAAACCAAAAAAAAAAAAAAAAAGAAAGAAAGAAAGAAAGAAAGAAACTGATTTGTGTTCGATGCTTCAAAAGACGAACACACAAACTGGTGTTGAAGATCTGGGTTTTGCTGGAGTTCGTGTCGTTGTTCGATTTCATTTGAATTCTGGATTTCGGTCAAGTAGAACATTATTTGACCAAATTTGAGAACCGAATTTATGATCTTTTAAGTTATAGTGAGTAAAATTATGTGGTGTTTGTTAATATCATAACTAAAATTGATGTCTAATTTTTTTTTGGTGAGTCATAACTCATATGGGGAAGTGACATCCTATGGTTTTTTAGTTTTTACCCACTCAAGATGTTACCCAAATTCAAGATTCAAATACATGGCGTTTTATTTTATAGAGAGTAAAACAAAGGTGTTATTTGTTTAGGTTCATCGCTAAATCGATGTATAAATTTCTAAGGAAATGCTATGGAAACCATAAGGTATACAAGAAGTGAATCTTTATATTCTTATTTGTTTAGAGGAGATGAATTTATGACGTTTTTTAGTGAGGAAACTTGGGTGTAGTTTGTTTTATATATTTGGAGTCGTGACGTTTTATGAGTAAAACACACATGCCATTAGCGTTTTCTAGTCCCAATTGTCATGTTTCAGGTTTTCTTATTTATGTAGTCCCTATGTAATTGTAACCATAATCCAAAAATTGATCAAAGTGAGTCACTAGTGGGTTTGTGGACAGGATGCCATTCTTTGGACAAAACCACACGAATACGATGTTCTTATTCCCATGTGTTTGTTTGTGTGTTTACCATTTTCTTGCACCGTTTCTCAACAGCTATATGGTTTAGATCAGAATTATTTGATATCTGATATTAGTTGGAAATATAAAAGAAACCTTACCCAATGAGTGACATTATTTGATACCTTGTTTATGATGCACTAATAAATGATTTACGAAGCAATATCCCAGAATTTGAGATCCAAATTCATGATGATTTTTAGTTATAATGTGGAAACATGGGTTTAGTTTGTTTAAGAATTGAATTAATGACATCTTTTCAAAGTTATAGTGAGGAAACTTGGGTGTATTTGTTTGAGATTAGAGTTTATGACATTGTAATTTGTAATAAGAAAGTAGTTTGGTTAAGATCAGAATTACTTGATGCACTCCCCCAAAGATTTATCAGACCCTAATTTGAGATTCAAATGCATGTTGTTTTTAAGTTATACCTAGAGATGTGATTTGCTCATTGAATGCGGTCCCACACCTAAATTGAGTAGACACGGGTTTGTCAATTGTAAAACAAGTAGCATTGGTTAAAACACTGTAATTCGGTCAGACCTCTTAACCTTTCTTTACCTACTCGGCTCCTTAATTTTACAAAATTTTACACAGAAAATTTATAGCTCCTATTCATAATATATGATTTTCTTTTCTTAATTTTGGTGTTCTACTGCTTTGAAGATTCTGGGGCATTTCAATAATCTGTTTTTTGATGAACTCTGTAGTTTGATAAAATTACCCAATCAGCAACACATACTTGTATGGTGTTGCTGATCAATGAACAACACATGTGCTACAACCAACTCTTACCATATAACTAGGAAAAAAGGTCTACAAATTGGTTCTCTGTGCTAGTACACCCTGGAAAAGAGTTTTTCACTCTACATATTAATGTATGTTCTTTCATTTATGCCTACAGCAACTCTTTGTGAATCAGTGAACTTATGGTACTGTGTTTTTGTTGACATTATGAAGAAAAAGGCAACAATGTGCCCTCCTTGATACGCTTCGGATATATGCACATTTATCAGCTTCTATGGCTTGATGATTTATGTATTTTATATATGACATATTCTTCCATGCATTGTTGTCTTTATTGTTTTTGAATTCCAATGCATGTAGATTTAGTAGTGATTTACATTTGATGGCGTTTGACCATGTTTTTTTTGTCTTCTTGAGTTCTTGGTTTGACTAACTACTCTTCTTTCAATTAGCCTTTTAATTTAATTTTGTTTATTTATCTTTTTATTTAGTCATTGTATTTATAGTTGCTTATTTATGTTTTGTTTTCAACTTACTCATAATTTGATTCTGTTTATCTATAAGTGATAGTGCGTCCAAGACATAATGACTATGTAATTTAGTCATTTAGAAAATCCAATTACATTTATATCATAATGACTTAGTACCAAATTCTCTGCTCATATCTTTACATAATCTAAAAATATAAATTTTATTTATTTTAGTGAACTGATTACCTTTTGCAAAGGTCTAAAGTGCTAGCAGGTCACTTGAGAGCAGATTGAAAGGTAATTTGCTTGAGCTTATAAAGCTTATGACTTGCTCGGTTAGGTTGGTTGTCTTTGTTTTAGTTAATATTTTATTTGGCTTGCTTGATGTACATGTAGTTTGGTCGAAGAAGTATCCGGAACTCCTATGGGATCGTTGCAAGAAAGTTTGAATAGGTTCAAGAAGCAACAGGAGAAATGCCAGTCAACCCTTAAGAGCATCGCAGGTTCAAAAACAAGCAATAAGACAACAACCCCCGCTCCTAGAGTTGTGCCTGCAAGCACCTCGACAAAGTTGCCTGTTCCTGCAGTTAAATTTTCCAATGACACGGAGAGACTGCAGCATATTAATACTGTAAGGAAGAGCCCTGTAGGAGCTCAGATCAAACGAGTGATTGATCTACTGTTTGAGGTACAAACCTTAACTTTTCTTTTTTATATTAAAATGTATAAAAAATTATATTTTTCCTTTCTCTATTGTCTGTGCATGTAGGAAATAAATTTGATGTTGAGCATTTAAAACAATATAAAAGCTATTTTTCATGTTCTAAAAGTTGGAAAATTCCCAAATGATTCACCTTCTATGCTTTTTTGAATATTTTGGGATGGTTTGTAGAAACTTGGCCATCATTTTCAACATGTACCTGCAGACTGCAGTATCAAATATGAGCTCAAAGAAGTTGATCTATAACGCGTTGTTTTATCATAGTTGTTCTTTTCTGGGGTCATCAACTTGTAATCGTGATTATAAGTACATGCTTCAGAAAAGAGAAAATTCTTTGGTGAAATCCTAATATTATATGCTATGTTTTTGGATAAAACAGAGTGGTATTGCAATGCAAATGGGTCTTCTTAGATTTAGTGCCTTATGCAAGTTTGCATAGGCAACATTAGTTCCAAGATGGTTTATTTAGCAACTTTCACCTGTAGAACCAATGCACTACCCCTCTTCTACCGTTGTGCAACCAATACCAGAGTTTGAGCCACGGTTCACTGCCTCTATTGTTGCAAGCCAATCTTTTCTTTTTCTCTGTTTCAAAAAGGTTGTGCACTTAGGGACTTGGTTCCTATGCCATATAGAATTCACTAGCAGTTGCCACCAATACCACCGTTGAAGCAAATTATCCCTAGCTCCATCTAGTCTCTCTTCGTCTTAGTTTCTCTCCATCATCTCCCTTCCTGTCACCTGCTTACAAATAGGGGTGTACACAAGCCAGTCAAGCTCGTGCCCGTTTAGGTTCGGGCTTTGCTCGTATAAGACTAAGTATAAAGTTCAAGCTCAGCTCATGACTCAATTTATAGGCTCAAGCTCAGCTCGTTTCGAGCTCTAAGTATAAAGCTCGAGCTTGGCTCACGCTCAACTCCTTTAATATATAATTTGTTATTTTATTACTTTAATTATATAATTATATTTATTATTATAAAAAAATTATTTTATATTATTAATTTAATTATATATTATATATGTATATTTATTTATTATATGTTACTGTATGTGTAAATACCATGCTGGCCTAAATAGTCTGTGTGCTTCGTTGCCACTTACGTGCATTATCCATTTATCCCTCTTATCACTCAAACCCACATTTCACTTCACGTCGACCCAAAGCGACGCCAAATAGCCACAATACTCTATATTAGGGCTGCAAACGAATTGAACTCAAAAGATTGACGAGTTTTCAAGACGTAGGCTTGAGCTTGGCTGGAAAAGCTTGAATCTGTGTGTGTGTCAGATTTCAACTTTGTGAGAAATACTTTTCACACCTTTACGATACGCTTTTTTTTTTTTTTTTTTTTTTGCAAAATGTATTGGTACATTAAGAAGATGATATGAATGTTGAATTCCCTAATAAATAAAAAAGTTCAGCTTGGCTATAATAGAGATAGTAGACCTGGGCATAAGGGGGATTATGCTTTACGCTTGTTTTTTTTTTTTCCAGAGGAGCTTGATAAGGCCATGGAATTAGGGACCTGAGAAAGATTAGAAAAACGAGGTTAATAAATAGCTAACAATCTAATTTGTAAATAAGCACAATATTTTGATAAAGTTTTTAGAAAAGCTAATCCAAATACCCCCAACTAGAAGGATGGGTCAGCCTGAAAAAGCTCAGCTTGGCCTTGTGGAATAAATGCCCAATTTTTTATTTTAATCATATCTCATAATGTTCTTTGGATATTGTGCTTTTTATATGAATTTATTGTTTAATAGAACTTTTTGTTAAAGAATGTAATTAGAAGAAAATATGAAATACTAATCAATTTGACAACTCTAGTTCCATGCCAGTTATTACTTATTACTACTATCGTCATTTGACCAACCAAGGATTCAACAAATATCTGGTCACTCAAGATGCAATTTTATTATCGTATCATTACATATTAAGGCATCTAAAGTTGCTAACAACCCTTGATAATCACTAAAATGAAAACATATATTCAAATCATGAAACTCAAACAAAACACCTGCATGTTCATTTGTACGGAGAAATAATCCAATAAATCAAATCATGAAACTGAAACAAAACACCTGTTCATATGTACCTACTATAGTAGGTTCTGATAACAATTGCATCCCAATCATCTGTCACCTTGCAATAGAATGAGGTTAGAAACAAAATGGTGTTTTATGTTGTACCATCTTTATCACATGACATCTATGGTTTCCATATATTTGTTTTTCGATAAGGTTAACATTCTGATTTATGATTGCCAAGTCACATCTACGCTGTTTTGATTGCCAATACAATACAAAATAATATGCATTATACATTTATACCCCGTTCCCAATTCCTTGTAATAAGTTACAGTGAACAAAGTCTTGTTGACTGAAACTCCTCTCCATTGTATTTACTATCTACTCACTTTTCTTTGGAACTCTATGAAATAGCATACAAAAACCTATTGTATCCATTTGGTTGTTGTACCGCATCATACACTTTGAAGGGGTAATCCTTAAATGGGCTTGTATCATGTGTGATGACAATGTCTGGAGCAGAACACTATAACACGAGGGATGATCAGTATTACATTTTATCCTATAAAAAGTCAGAAGTAATCCTAAATGACAGTTGTTCATTACCAAATGACCAATTACTTCTGTATATGTTTCAAGCTCGGCTCTTTTCATTGTGTCCCACACTTCAATATGATCTTCATTGTTGCAACAATGAGATAGAAGTGGTTATTCTAATGCACAAGAATGAAGAACTATGCATAAGAATCATCACTTTAGTACATATTGCATCTAATTTATATATATCACCACATTCACAAATTACTAGCCAATCCGTTCAGGATGTGGCTAGTTAAACTGGTTATATGTTGTTTTTGGGTTTATAATTCCAACACACCAACACAATTTAACTAAACGAATGTTTGACTTTGGTGATAGTAACCACCAACCCGAGACACAAATTGTCTCCCTTAAATTACCTGCTTCAGGCTCGTTAAAGTCGTCTCTCCTCCATTGTACTCGCATTTTTCTCCAAATCCATTGTTGTCAGAAGTCTTAGTTGTTTTCTGCAAAAAACAAATGTTCACAAGCTTTGTAAAGTAATATTACAAATATAATTACGGGAAATATGTTACAAACTCTAACAAGTAGGTAATCTTTTACTCTAAAAGTCTTGGACCATTTAAACAAACCTCATGTTCAGTGCATTTTTTTTTTTGACTTCTAGAGCACATAGAATATCCTAAATATAATCTATTAAATAATGAGAAAGCATAGATTTCCTTAGCAATCAGAATGTTAACAGCGTCAGATAATGAAGAATTGGAAACCATAAACCTCATGTCACAAATGATGGTAGTTAGCAGATGCTTGGGATACAATTGTTTTTGATACCTACCCATTTGGATCATGATGGGATCTTTTCTCGTACATATGAACATGCAGATGCAGATGTTTTGTTCGAGTTTTCCATGATTTGATTTTCTGTTGCCATTGTAATTGTCATGCGTTGTTAATAAACTTTAGATGGTGTAATATGTGATGATGCAATAATAGATTTGCATGTTGAGTGATTTAAGATTGTTGATATCTTAGTTGGGTGGTCAATTGATTGTAGGCTTAAATGATCTTCATTCCATTAGTAATAACTAGTAGGATTTAGTTGGAATGTATGACCATAGTGGGCTTTGGAATTACAACCTAGACTTGTGTGTTGTTTACTAAACTAGTATCTCCCAACCTAAGCATACTCAGTGTTTAAGGCAATTGGGTATCGATGGTTTCAGGCTTTCATTTACAAAACCTTGTTAATTATTAGCATTGTAGTCGTGTGACCATTTCTTAATTAAGCCAGTCTGTTAAATACAGTCAAGGCAATCCTTTACCGCAGAGCAAATAAATGAAGCATGTTATGTTGATGTCAAAGGCAACAAGGCTGTGTTCGAGAGTTTAACAAAGAATCCCAAAGTGAATTATGATGGGAAGCGCTTCTCTTACAAGGTAATTCCTCTAACTCTTTTTAACGGTTCATTTAGTTGATTTTCTTATTATATATATAGTTTGGGAAGCATGATACTGAAGCAGAAAGTTCAAATTTTATTTACAGTCCAAGCATGATGTGAGAGACCAGAAAGCACTTCTCCATTTAATACGTAAGAATGCAGAGGGTATTGCTGTTGCTGATCTTAAGGATGCCTATCCAACAGTCATGGAAGATCTACAAGTAATTATAATGTCCAACTTTCCACCCTGTGATGATGTCTTGCACACATGTAACTTGCTTATGACTTGTGAGTTTGTTTAGGCCCTGAAAGCTGCACGTCAGATCTGGCTTCTATCAAATTTCGACTCTCAGGAAGACATAGCGTACCCAAATGATCCTAGAGTGCCAATTAAGGTTGATGATGAACTGAAACAACTATTCAGGGCAATTGAATTGCCACGAGACATGCTGGATATCGAGAGGGACTTGCAGAAGAACGGCATGAAGCCTGCCACAAACACCGCCAAAAGGAGAGTAATGGCTCAGAATGGTAACGTAGTAAATAAAATAAAACAGAAGAAGAAGAAGAAGACTGAGATCAGTAAAAGGACGAAGCTCACCAATGCTCATCTTCCTGAGCTGTTCCGAAACCTTAATGGCTAGCTGCAGTGTGCACCAAAAGGGTTAGCCAATGAGTTAAGTTGGTATAAGAGCAAGCACTGTTCTATTATGATATGTAATCACTGTTTCATAATTAGGATCTCAATTTCAATTTTATGGTGGAAATGGATCATGCCCTTTTGAGTTGGTATATCTACAAGTTGGTCTTTTTATTGTCGTCAAGTTTTTGTTCATGTCATCATGTGTTGTTTCTTGAAGTGTGTTGAATAGATTCAAGGTCCAAGTTCTTGATCATGGCTTGATTGCTTACGAAAGGAAGCCATAAGCCTGAAATCATAAGCTGTAAGTAGCATTTCAGAAGGTTTTTGTTTATTTGTGTTGTATCTTGAAGTTGGAAACCATAACCCTGAAATCCAATGGTGGGTAACTTAGCTGTATCTGTTACCCAACGCAGCTACTTTATTCGGGAGGATTTCTTTCTCTAAAATTTCATAATATCATATATACTCGATTCAAAAAAATAATTTTATATATGTCATTTATAAACTTCATAATATCATATTTACCCAGTTTAAAACTTTAATATCATATATACCCTTTAAAACTTTTAAATATATCAAATATATTCAAATCATTTATTTATTATTTTTATTACTTTAAAACTCATAATAAATATTTATTTATTAAAGAAATGACCGATCTACCCTTTTTATTTCTTAAACTTCATATTTACTCAATTTAAAGTTTTAATATATTATACACTTTGAAACTTTTAAATATATCAAATAAATCGAAATTATTTATTTGTTCTTTTCTATTATTTTAAAACTCATAATAAACATTCACTATTTATTTCTTCATTTTTATTACTTTAAAACTCATAATAAATATTCATTATTTATGATTAAAACTTTATAGTTTAGCAGCAAAATGAGTTGATGAATTGTTATAAAAACAGACCGATTATAGTGTTAAAAGAAGTGTTTTAGCATTTGTGATTTGATTTGTCATTAAAAATAGACAAATTGAAGCAGGAACATTATTTGGTTCATGCTGATGACTCAATAACACCGTAGTAGCACAAACGTAGTTGGTACAAGTTCTCTAGTGTTTTTACAATGACTATACTTGCTATAGAAGCCGCAATGCAACAGACATAGCACCATCGACGAACTTTCCCAGCCTAAATTTGAGTTTCTTCCAATGGTAGGCCGCTGAATCCAGAAACATTCTTAAGTGCTTCCTCTTCCATTTCCACAAGTTGTCTGCAGAATGTCTCCACATCTCGAGCTTCTTCCTTCAACGGCAATCTCAACTCCTTCCACTGGTGTTCACGATACCCATCATCCGTCATGGGTCCAACAACCTTCCCAAGCACACGGAGCTCTTTCCGATCTATAGAAAGCACATGTGCATCCTACACAAACAAAAGATATCAAGAATCAAGGAAATGAATGTGTGGCCATTAAGCAAAGAAAGATCATGTACATTGAACACTATGCTTGTTGTAACCCGAACTTATTTTGTAGCACAAGGATTTCATACAATACTTTGCACCGCTTCCAGGATTGAGGTCATACCTTCACATTCTTATTCAAGTATGTAGCGCAGAGAACCATCAGTGCCCGACGTCTAGCTTCACTCTGATTTATCCCATCAATCAAACTTGCAGAAAAAAGTGCTACAGAAAAAAGCAAGTACTCACAAGACTGAGAATTTGTTTGACACATTTGAATTATACTGTGTATTTAACAAAAGAAATTTGGCAAGGCTTTCATAAATATGGTAAACACCAGCTAGCTGGAACTCTGGAAGTGGGTTCTAGAAAAGAAGCAGACAACTATTTTGGGACAAAGGTGTAGAATATATAGCAGACAAAATGATGTGTATGATGATACTTACACAAGGGGTCGGCCTTTGATTCTTCCATATCTTTTAAATCCACTTCATGGCTGCTTCCCGTGTCTTCAATGTAAGTTACTGAACTGCACGGTAAAGATTTCATGTCAGATGTATGCTCTGCATTTCTCAAAATGTATTTATTATTAATATAGTCGGTGACCTAATAGTTTCCGATGAGCCAACCAAAGGTCCTTTGGCCTTACGGGATCCAAGGTGGTTCACCAACCAAGTTGTTGTGGGTTCAATCTCATTTGAGACAAGGTGGTTGCCTTTCAAAAAAAATATTCAACAAGCTACGTCATGAACTTGTTCTCGTAATGTGTTACCATGATTCAATAGATGGAATCTTGTCCAATAAATTTATAGGAAAATCCAATATTTGTGCTCATATATGGCTTTTAAATTTCTGTCAGAAAAAATAATTGGTAAAGACTATTCCAACCTTGGGTTAAACTTATAAATACTGTATTCTTGATCTTCGTTCAATAGCTCTTGAAGATTTTCAGCACGAGATGTAGATCTGAAATTAGATGAACATAATATACCAGACACCGAGTAACTGAACTCTTTTATTGCCTCTCCTTCTGATATTATCGTCTCTCGAAGGCTTTCTGCAGCTGACTTGACCTGATAGAAATCCAATACATAAAAGGCAGAATTTCATACATGTCCTTGTGAAACTTTGTAATTACGCATATATCCTTATAAATTTCATTCAAAACTTTTAAAACTCTCATATATGTCCAAATATCTAATTTATTATCGTCAAATCATTTACAAATTCAAAACATTATCTTTTTAATTCCCTCATTAATTAAGTTCATACTAATTTAAAGTGTAAAATAATCGGTTTCAAAACAAAACGTATTCCTAGTTAAACCTTTCATAAAAAAATACAAATAGAATGAATTCAAACACTTCATTTGTTCTATTTAGATAATTTGGTATTCTTCGACTGGTATTAATAAAAAAAATTAATTGTCAGTTAATTTTTTATATAAACTTGGAATACCATTTAATGTGATTTATTTTTTGTAGTTGATGTAAAGCGTGTAATTGTAGTCATACAATGTGTGTAGCATTAGATGTACATACTAGAGACCAATCGTTTTTTCGGTTTTAGAAAATCGTTGAGTTTTTTTGTTTGGGTTTAGGAGATATACTTTGGAGATTTAACTAATGAGAGAATTTTGTAAAAAAGTTTTGAATTTTTAAATGATTTATTAATAATAATAATCAGATATTTGGACATATATGAGAGTTCTAAGAAGGATATATGCGTAATAAGAAAATTTACAATGATATATGCGTAATTATAAAGTTTTGCAAGAACGTGTATGAAATTCTCCAAATATAGAGCATATGACTGGATGTAAACATAATAAACAGTAAGACAGTTGTATAAACTACTGTTATCATTCTCTAAGGATAAAACATTGAATGCATCTCAAGCATGCATTCTGCAAACAGACAAGTTTGAGAAAACATAGATAATGTGAAGTTGTTAGAGGGGTATCTCTGTCCTTGATAAGTTTTTTTAGTAGGTGGGGATGTAATGGTGATGTTGCCAAAAAGTGAGGTTTTGCTTTTGATAATGGCAATCAAGGAAATAATAACTTGAAATCCCTATGATCTGGCGGTAGCAAACACACTCGAGGATGGTTTAGCAAGCATTCGTGTAGGTAGATGTTTGATGCAACAGTTGGTACGAAGCACAAAACTGTCTTGGATAGATAAAGCCCAGCCAAAAACTAGTAGTGAAAATAGTTGCATAAACATATTTTACTACAATAAATTAGACCATATAGGTATTGTATGGATCGTGAAATTGAACCTTTTTATCACTGAGCGGCACAACTTCACCAACAAGAGCAACCCGATTAGGAGTCTGTATCAACAGAAGATTTGTTATTATAGTTAAATATAGTATTGTTTTCAACTCACGCATATAAATTTTAGACCACAAAGCCTTGTAATGTGTTCTGTATGACTGTGTGCAATGTGAACCTCTTCCCATCTTATTCATGTTTTATATACAATTCTTTTGGTGTGCACACAGTGTATGAGGTAAACAAAATTAACATGCCAACCTTCCTCAAAGATCGAAGCAGACTTGCAAGTGAACCCGGTAACGGACTTGTGACAGCCAACGAACCCCGTTCATCTATAATCGTATTCTTTTTTAGCAAAAATTGCACAAATCAGAACACTGGAGGAGTGGAGGGGCACATATATTTCTGAGTAAAGCACTAATAATGGAAGATTAAAGATACAGCTTTTGCATAAAAAGCCAAAAAAAAGACTTTGTTGAATTTTCATCTTTTACAAGTGCCATGATACCAGCAGAAGTAAAGGTAGTTGTATGATTTCTATAGAATCCAACTAACCATACCACGTTATGCAAGTCATTTTCAGGTACCCAAATGTAGGGTCTCCCCTTCTTCACAACGTATTTAACTTTTGAACTGTAGATTTCTTCCTTGCTGTAAAAGAAAACACAAACACGAAAGCACAGAAAATCCATATAATGCACAAAAACTATCAACCTCAAAACAAGCAACATAACCAGCCAAACAACATCCTACGAATCAAAGCCTCTAAATTAGATTGATACCTTCCTTTAGCATCAGCCTTAACCGTATTGAGAATACCTTGCCAATTTGAAGCCAATATATTCTGCAATAATGATGACTCAAATACCAATCGGATAGTCATAATAGGTGTGTGTGGTGTATTGGTGGAATGTTAATGCATACCTTGCATTTTTGGGCGAATGTTAAGCCAGCAGTGGTTCTGCTCCCTTTCGTCATTTTTGTAAAAGTGCGACCCAAGTGTTTGTTGTAATTACTAGGAGAAAGCAAGTAATGCTCCTCCTACTCGCTAGCGCGGCTTGGCGTTGGTCTCTGCGGAAGCGTGCGGCTGTCAAGTACGACGGTTCAGGGTTTTTCAACAAATCCGATCGCAGCGGCGTTGATGGATGCCGCCAAATGCCAATGATAATTGATGACTCCAAAACCCTCCCTCTGTCCGTTTCACACTTCTTGATTTTTTTCATCAATACCAAATTACCAATCTAAAGTAAAAAAACGGTTTTGTTACTTGGATAATTTATTTTCTCGATTATGTGCTAACATATTAAATAAATAAAAAATAGTTACTCATTTTTAGTACTTAATATTGTATAGTATTTAAGTTTTGGCGAACAAAATTTTAATAAAGTAATATTTTTTTTTATCAAATAGTTGGATCAACGATATATGACCCTTTAGTTAGATTGGACTATTGGAGCGTTGACACGTCAAACGGTCAAAGCATTCTAATTAATATTCATGGATACATTCTCGTCTCATGTCTCAATGGATATGAGATTTTCACGTCTTAAAACTTTAAAAAACATTAAATTTATCAAAAAGGTATTTCAAAAAAATTTAAAACAAACAAATAAAATATGCATATGACCTATAAACACATTACAAAGCAATATAATTGAATAATATAAATTTATATGCATGGATAATAATTTATATAAGTATAGTGTAGAGCTTATATCATTAAGACCAAATCCCAACGACTTGCACTATATAACACAAGTTAATTCAATGCTTTATTACCTA
This sequence comes from Centrapalus pauciflorus, assembly GCA_020465985.1. NCBI lineage: Eukaryota > Viridiplantae > Streptophyta > Magnoliopsida > Asterales > Asteraceae > Centrapalus > Centrapalus pauciflorus. The sequence continues at coordinate 576,130 of JAANYP010009342.1, read as the reverse complement.
TTTTTATGAAGATCGCAACAAAAGATGATGAATAATACACACACAGGTAAAGACACACTAAAAAGTTGTTAACCTAATTGCATTAAATGAAAGAAAACAAAGTTTGCATAGATTCGTAAAAAATATATTAGAGTTCATCTTATAAATTATGATTAAATATTGTTAATAATAAGTTTACCTACAATAATAGGCAAAATACATTACTTAATACAGACTTGCAAGTTAAATTGCATAAAATGGTTAAAATTTACAAGTTAACTGCATTGTTTGATAAATAAATTAGTTAATTCCATAGATCGGTAAAAACAGTAAATGTTGTAACATAAAAAGGCACTAAACCCAATAAATTATTATAACTTCATGTTTAAAAAGGATTTACGTTTTACAAACAAAATAGAAAGTTAGCAAGTAATGTATATTTCATTCTATTAAATTTTAATTTTATTCTATTCGTTTCAACTTTTCAATCCTTTTAACAAATTTAATTTTTTCTAAAAACATTCGTCGACAAAACGCTCTGTCTTTTTAGTTTTTTAATGGGATAATCATGCAAAAAACCTTCAAATTGTCGGTTTTTTGTGATTAAAACCCCAAATCATTTTCGTTGCATAGAAAACCCCGAACTAACTAAATATCAATGGATCAAGGTTTTATCAATGGGTACCAGTTGAAACCGGTTATTAATCCTACGTGAACTTGTAAATAACCTATATGGAATAAATTTTAATTGTTGAAACCGATTGTCAAGTATACACATCATTTAAACCCCGTTGATAACTTTTAATTATAATTTATAAACGGGATTTTACATCATCAACGGAGGTTTAAATGATGTGTAACACTTGACAACCGGTTTCAACAATTAAAATTTATTTGACGTAGGTTATTTATCGGTCCACGTAGGATTAATAACCGGTTTCAAACGGTTACGTATTGATAAAACATTGATTTACTGATTTTTAGTTACTTCGGGATTTTATAATGCAACAAAAAATGATTTAGGTTTTAATCACTAAATCGTTGGGGTTTTTTTTGTGCAATTATCTTTTTTGATCAGTTAACTTCCGTAGTTCCGTGTTCGCTATTGGTTCACACTGGCTGTGACCACTGACCACCGATTACTTCAAAGCAAACCGCAATCCTCACAGTAGAAACTTCAATGGCGGATGATGGTGATGTACTCTCGAAATCTTCTTCCGATGAAGATCAATTGTTCGACAGAGATCGACACGTAAGGTACCTGCAGATGAATTACCAGATACTGCCATCACCCTATGAGGGTCAAGAGATCAACCGTCTTACGTTAGCCTACTTTATCATTTCCGGTCTCCACATTCTCGAGGCACTCGATCGAGTGAGCTCTCGCCTCCTTCTTACTTGATGTTTAATGTATTGTTAATCTCTGCTATAAGCGAATAGCTGATCTGATTATTCGGATCAATTAGGGTTATTTGTTGCTTGAAATAGCACACTCTCATATGTTGATTGCTTCTCGGTTATGGATGGAATCTCACTTGGATAGTAGTCAAAAGCTACTAATATCTAGGAGTAAGTTTAGGAGGATATCTCATTAAGAAGATGTTGATACTATCTTCAGCAATTGGCACGTGAGATGCATGTGAGAAGCTTAACAGAATTAACAGACATCGATCTATTGCAATTAGTTGAATCCCCGCTCCAATTTATACGTAGCTTGTGATAGTCATTCTCGGCTTTGTAACCTGTTCTCTCTTTCGTTCCCTCTGTAATTGCATTCGTAAATGAATGAAACCCTAATTCCCTTTCGAATTCATTCCAATTCTTTGAATTCCTGAGTGAGCTACTTCCTTCCCTCAATTCAAGATAGAATTTCAGGAAGAACCTTACCAGATATTAGATGGAGATAGAATTAATTGTTACAAAATTCAGATCCTGGCATTACGATATTTATTTGGGAATGCAGTATGTGTGTGATATCATTAGTGTTTATTTACACCTCTGTAAGTCAACCTAGTGAGTATTTGATATTCTGATGTGGGTAGAGGGAAAAAAATACCGTTCCTAATTTTTATTGCTGTTATGTAGTTTAGACTTTAGATTCAAGACAGGCAGCACCGACTATAGGTGACGGTGGTATATGATGATAAACTTTTGCTTTCATTTGTTTGTTGTATGTGTAATTGTATAGCTGTCCGCTGTCACTGGCTTCAACTTCTTATATACAAGTACACTTTGAAACTGCTATAATCAACAACTAAATAGAAGGCAAAATCAATTTTACACTAACACTCATTATCGTGGTGTTCAGATGCTATTCTTTTTCTTTCCTCGCACTTCTCTTTAGAGAGAGAGAGATAGAGAGAGAGAGTGTGTGTGTGTGTGTGTGTATGACTTACATAACACCAAAAATAAGGAAAAAAGAATGTGTGTGTGTGTGTGTGTGTGTGTGGTTTTAAACAAACATTGCCTATTTTGCCTTCAATGTTAAATCATGTGTTAATTCTTTCAGTCTGCAGTAAAGTTAATTACTTAATTATATGGCTGAAGATGTGTTACTAGGTGGAATTTTGCCTTCTATTTGGCAGAAATGTGTTTTCTTTCATCGATCAATATACAATATAATAGGGTTACAAGCGAACTATACATGGAGTAGTTACTGTACACATTCAATTACCGTAATTAAATCCCATGATTCTAGCAATCAAATCCATGATTAAGGAATACCATCACCTATGTTATTAACACAATATGTTAAGGGTGTGTTTAGTTCAAGGGTTTTCCACGGAAATTTTTCATGAAAACAAGTGTTTTCTAGAAAACTTTTTAATGAAAACAAGGTTTTAGGAAACATGTTCAAATCAGTGTTTTTTAATAGTTTTCCAGTTGTCATATAGTTTTCAGTTTTCATTATTATAACTATGCATTGAAAACTCTAATTTGATGTTTCCTGATTTTGTTTTCCATCATTTGGACCAATTATGAATGGAAGAGGGGGAGTTGAAAATAAAAACAACTAAAACAACCCTTTAATAAACATGTTTTTATTTTAAAATTAGATTTCAAGAACACCATGCTACTTTTTAGTTTTATAAAAACCTAACATTGAAAAGTTTCTTTTACTAAACACACCCTTAAGATCTACTAAATATTTCCGTATTCCCCCTCAAGCTGGCTTATAGATACCTTCTATACTTAGCTTGCCGACTACGAAGTCATGTTGTTTCTTTGGTAGACCTTTGGTGAGAACATCAGTAGTTTGTTGAGTAGTTGGTAGATAAGGAATGTAAATTAGACCATTTTCAAGCTTCTCCTTGATGAAGTGTCTGTCTACTTCAACATGCTTAGTTCTATCATGTAGGACTGGATTGTGTGCTATTGAAATGGCGGCTTTGTTGTCACATTGTACTTTCCTAAGGGCTGGGAAAGAGATCTTTAAGTCTTTTAAGAATCTATTGATCCATATTACCTCACAAATACTGTGTGCAAGTGATCTAAATTCTGCCTCGACGTTGCTTCTTGCCACATCTTTGTTTTACTTCTCCAAGTGACAAGATTACCTCCTATGCAGTGTTCAGATGTTGATTGTCCATCATAAATGTTCCTGAGTCAATTATCATCTGTATAAAGTATAAAGTATAAACTTCTATTTTCATTATTGCGTTTTCTGAACATCACGCCTTTTCCTGGTGTTCCTTTCAAGTACTCTATACGTAGCTTCAAAGTGTTCTTTCTTTGGTGAATGCATGAATTGACTAACTATACTTACAGCGAATGCAATGTCTGGACAAATATGAGACAAATATATTAATCGTCCCATCAATCTTTGAAACTTCTCCCTTTCAATCACATCTTCATCTTTTGCAGGCTTAAGCTTTAAATTGGCTTCAATTGGAGTTTCAGCAGCTTGGCATCCCAATAAACCAGTTTCTTCAAGTAAATCAATAATATATTTTCTTTGATGAACAAAAATACCTTCTCTCGATCTTTCAAATTCCATGCCAAGAGAATATTTCAGTCTTCTAATGCGAGTTTCTTCTTTAACTCCGCTAATTTTTCAAGATCATCATCTGTTAATATAATGCCATCTATGTAAACAATTAAGATTGCAATATTCCCTTTTTCAGATTGTTTATAAAACATGGTACGGTCAGCTTGGCTTTGTTGATATCCATAACCTTTTACAGCCTTTCCAAATCGTTCAAACCATGCTCTTGGAGACTGACCATATAAGTACTTCGTAGGTGGCAAGCCTTATCTTGTCCTATTAGGTTCTCAAAACCAAGTGGTGGAGTGATAAACACATCTTCTTCGAAATCACCATTGAGAAAAACATTTTTTATGTAATGACCAATTAAAGTTAATTGCAAGGGAATAATATGTGGATAGGGTTAATCTTGGGCACCGGGGCAAGGGTTTCTTGGTAATCAATGCCATATGTCTAGTGTAAATCCTTTAGCTACCAGTTTTGCTATATATCTTTCTACACTTCCATCAGATTTGCATTTGCTGTAAACTCCCATTTGCAGCCAACTGCCTATTGATTTTCAGGTAGTTTCACAGCCTCCCATATCCTGTTTTTCTTTAGAGCATTCATCTCTTCCATTACAACTATTTTCCACTTTGGATCATCAATTGCCTCTTTAATGTTTGTTGGAATAAACAGATTAGATATTTTTGATGTAAATGCTTTATGACTTTGAGAGAGCTTATCATGAGACATATACTTTACAATTGGATGATTAGTACATGAACCTGTTTCTGATAACACCTTTCCTGATTGTCATTGGAATATCAAGATCAGAATTTTCAGTAGACACGAAAGGAATAGGATCAATAATAGGATCAATGGAGTCAAAATTACCTGAAGTAGTGTTGGCGGGAGCATCACTCACTAGGGGCCTCTGATTGATTTGGTGCCAAGTTAATACCAACTTCTCTACTATTCTTCTGAGTTTTTCTCCTTGTATAAACTTTAAAATTATATTCACGTCCTTTAGGATTGTTTGGTAGCTCCTCTTCCCTTGTTGAGGACTCAATCATTCTTGGCAAGATAGCAGACTCGATGGTTTTGTGGTCCACATTTTTAGGTAAAGGAGTAGGAATAACGTCCTAAAAGTTTCCCTTCACATTGTTTCTCCCCCTGAAGGAAATCCCCTTTAAAATAAGGTTGATGTTTTAGGAATGAAATGTCCATCGATGTCCAATGTTCTTTTGGTTTTTGGATTAAAACATTTGTACCCCTTTTTATTTGTAAATGACTCTATGAAAACACATTTTTCAGCCCTTGGATCATATTTTGATTGTCCTTGATTGGTCAAGATAAATAGTACATCACTTTCATAGGTAAATGAGAAAAAAAAAGGTCGAGTATTAGGAACCTCATTTTCAAGACAATCAAGAGGAGTGATATAGTTAAGTATACAAGTTGGCGGCCTGTTAATTAAATCGCATGCTGTTAAAAGTGCTTCTCCCCAAAGGAATTTGGAACATTTTATAGAGATCATAGTGGCACGAGAAACCTCTAATAAATGTCTATTTTTCGTTTAGCTATGCCATTTTCTTGTGGTGTATTCACATTGGTTGACTGGTGTTGGGGTGTAAGTGAACCATGAGGGTAGGGCTTATAAACGTCTGTTTTTCGTGATTGATGATTGAATCACTTGAGAACCTAAGTATACCATTAGGCAACTCATAAGTCTGAGATTCATATTCAGGATCTCTAAGTTATCATGAGACACTCCAAGAACGTAAGCAAACCCACATGTGCATTTATTTTGTTGCTTTATATTAATGTAGCGCTGAATCGCTGATGTCAATGGTACCGTTGATATGATCACTTACGTAAATCTGAAAGAAGAGATTAAGAGATGATAGTATGTTAGGCTGCAAAGACAACAAGAGGGAAACCGAAAACCCAGGCCCTTTTCATTCCTACACCCAGAGTCATTGCCTTCAGCTTCCTCAAGTTGCTAAATGAACTTTGTCATGCCTATGAATACAGAAGCTGTAAAGGCTCCACATGTGTGAAGCTTTAATATTTCAGATGAATATGGAGAGATGATATGTATGTGTAGTATGGCCAATGTTTAATTATTTAGGTTGACTCTAAAAACATATTAATGTGATACATTTATTTTTTATTTAGGTTGATAGAGAAGCTGTTATCAATTGGGTTTTGTCATTCCAAGCTCATCCTAAGAATGAATCTGAATTGAACAATGGTATGAACTATAAAATTTGCTACTTTAAAGTGCACCATGTTCCTCCTATACTTCATGACTACATTGTAGAAATCACCAAATCTACACATGGGTTGTGTTTATTGCAGGACAATTCTATGGATTTCATGGTTCTAGAAGTTCTCAGTTTCATTCTCTTCATGATGGGGTATGAACTAGGAAGTCATGTTATTACTATGTATTCTATTCAAAAATTCACATGATAAAGGAGTGTCAAGTTTGTTTTTTGTCTTTTTGTAGGTGTGGTGTACTTTTCTTACTCTGGTATCTGCTGGCAGGTTTCAATTCCTAATAACAGTCACTTGGCAAGCACGTATTGTGCATTAGCCATATTAAAGACCGTTGACTATGACTTTTCACTTATCGAGACTAGTTCAATTTTGAAGTCAATGAAATATCTTCAACAGCCTGATGGGAGGTAACTGTACACTTGTGATTTTTTTCCGAACTATACTTATTAAGTGTGTAAATTGGTTTTATATTGTATTTGATGACTTGTGATCTTGTCATAAAAAATAAAACCACCACACTTATTCAATCTGATTAAGCAAGATTTATAGAAGTAGGTTTAGGGGTGTGCAAATTAACCGAACCTGAATAACCCACCCGAACCGAACCTTAATCGGGTTAAATGGGTCCGGTTATTCGGTTTTCGGGTTCCTTATTCGGGTTAAATGGTATCCGAATAAGTAATTCGGTTCGGTTTACGGGTAGGATTCATGCTTATTCGGGTACCCGAATAACCCGTTTAATATATATTTTTCATCTTTTTTATTTGTTTATAAGTATAACTAGTATTGTTTATATATAGAATGTAAATATGTAAATACCCATTTTTGATCTAAAACCACTTAACCCGTTTTACCCAAATTAGTCAACCCATTTTTGATATATAACTACTTTGTTGATGATTTCATTTTTTATACCAAAACCGAATAACCCATTTAACCCAAACCGAATAACCCAATACCCATTTAACCCGAAACCGATTAACCCGTTTCCTTATTTGGTTCGGGTTCGGCTAGCTAACTCACACACTCAAAACCAAATAACCCGAACCGAATAACCTGATACCCAATTAACCAGAGCCGTCTCTTAGATTTCGGAGGCCCTATGCAATAACTACAAAAGAGACCCTATAAAATTAAAATTAATATTAGCATCATCAAGATTCGTCTTATTTTTAAAAAACTTATCAAAAGCCCCACTTTGAGACTTAACAAGCTATTCAATTCGTTTTTTCTTTTTACGTTTTTCATACCCAGACTCGTGTTTTTCCATCCTAGAAGACATAAAAGTTTATAAAACGATTAGAAAAATGTTGAAAGAATGAAATGATATAACCTGATGGTGACTTATTGGGCTTTGGATTTGTGTTATGACTTATTGGGCTTTGGCTTCACAAACATTACACATGAACATACCCTAAAAAAATTTTGTGGCCCTGGGCAGAGGCCCATTTTGCGCTCCCTCATCACCGGGCCTGCAATTAACCCGTCCGAATGACACCCCTAAGTAGGTTGGCCTACATTTATGAGATAATATCACTTTGTTACATACGATTTTACATTTTTTTATAGAAATTTTAACCAAGTGATTTGATCGAATACCTTTTCCTATGCTTTCCGTAGTGTAACTTAAGTAACTTCATTCTTCATGAAAGCTAGATTCCTAAAATAGGATAGCTTCACATTATTGGCATGGCTTTGAAAACCGAACTTGCCTTGCCCGTCAGACCACTTGAACCATGGGACCTGCCTAGCCACCGTTTAGTCGCCTTGTCTGAACCGTTTTTGTTTGTGTGTGTTATATGGTGTATTGGATTTCTCAATGTTTTATTAAATATACTTTTTTGTAATTCTAAAATTATCTGACAACTTGTAGTTTTTGGAACTGGTTGGACCGGTAGTGTGGCATGTTCAATGCCCGGTCTGGTTAACAAAATATTGAATATTCTGCAAATTTCTTCAACTTCTTGCGAGCAAGATCTGTACATCCATAATGTTTCTTATTAGGAATTTGCTATTGCCAGAAATTGATTTTTCCATCATATTTCTTTATACTTAGATGATGGGCATATGTGTGTGTGTGTGTGTGTATTTAGGTATATGTATAGCATTAATTTGCGTAGCTGGGGACAATTACTAGATTAACTAGCCTATGTGCTCTTATTGTATATTCAATATGCTTTTGCTGACTTCATGTTGTTTTTACTTATTTTACTTTTTTCTTTTGTGATTTATTCAAAATTCCTGCAATGAATAGTTATTGTAGTATTGATTATTCTTGCTTCCTTATTTGTTTGTGTATCAGTTTCATGCCCATTCATACAGGTGCTGAGACAGATTTACGTTTTGTATATTGTGCTGGTAAGACTCCATGTTTCTTTCAGCTGTCCATTTAAATTTAGTTCTTTCTGGATTGAATACATTGTAGCTGCTTGCTATCTTTAGCTGTTATATCTTCTCTGTTGGACGATTGGAGTGGCATGGATAAAGAGAAAGCCAAGAACTACATATTGAGTTGTCAGGTAATGTTCAACTTCTCAAAAGCTCCCCAGGTGTCAAGGATGATGCTCATGTTTTATATTAGCTTCCTTTCAAAATCTCACAAAAGTTCTGATATTGAATTTATTGAATAAATAAAAGTTGCTCCATCCTGTTTCCCACCATGCAACGGTACCAGGGATCAAGAAATTATTTATTCCCAACTCGTTTACTAAAAATGTAAAATAGTTGCCTATCATATTTATTGTTGTCATGTAGTTCTTAATATAGGGATATTTTTAATGCCTGGCCACCTGAAGTATTTTATTTATTCAAAATTTCAATGAGGGTCAGAAATGCAGTAGAAATATTTTTCATTTTGGATAATATAGTTGTTTTGTTGAAATGGCTCCTTTTTTCTTTGTGTTACCAACAACAGAACTCTTTTAAGGATTCTTGTTCTTAACATGTATTCGGCTTATAAGGCTATGTTTCCTTGCAGTCATACGATGGTGGCTTTGGACTAATTCCTGGTCAAGAGTCTCATGGTGAGTTTCCTTTTCGTTTTAGGCATGTATATGTACTCGTCTAGAATTACATTTTCCTTTCTCATGGATTACAGTAATTTGAATACTCTACGTCTAAAAAATAAATGCAACATTTGGCATGGAACTATTGATCAGTTATCTAAAGTATCACCTAAAGGACAAATTAAAATGAAAAAACTTGTAGAATAATTCAAAGTCCCAAATATCAAACAATGATTACTAAATGACGAAAAAGCAGCTTTAAATTAAACACTTACCAAACAATGAAAGATCACATGTTTTTGAGAAAGCCCAAAAAGGATTGGGTGTTGCTTTTTTTTTTTTTTTTTGGAATGAAGCAAGCAATAACTTGCATGATTTTATGGTGGTATGGTATATATGCAATTAAGCAACCAACTCAGTTATTTTGAATTCTTAAACATTACTGTAGGGAGTTCTTTTTCGTGTGCTTTGATATTATATAAATCATGTAGGTACTCTAGGAAAACAGATTTCTGTATGTGTTCCGAATGTTATTCATTATCTTGACTAATAATTATAATGGTATTATTAACATGTAAAGTGACATTATGATAAGAATTTTACATTAATTAATTCAGAACTGTAGTTATTACTCATAAACCATTCTTACATCTAGAGTCACAGGTGGTGCAACTTACTGTGCTGTTGCATCTCTTCGGTTGATGGGATTTATTGAAGATGGCCTAGTTTCTCAATGCACATCCTCTTGCATCATAGATGTTCCATTGCTTCTAGATTGGTGCTTACAGGTACACTTCCCATTAGATGTTATCTGAAGAGACCCATTGTGAAGGTCAAATGAGTCATTTAACCACAATAATATTACTCATGTTCCAGAGGCAAGCAGTTGATGGAGGGTTTCAAGGAAGGCCTAACAAAACTAGCGACACATGTTATGCTTTTTGGTGAGTCCAAAGTATTTTGTTATGCAAATTCTTTTTCGGGTTTAATTGTTTCAATGGTGATTCTGTAGGGTCGGAGGAGTTCTGAGAATCTTAGGGGCTAACAGATTCATTGATAATAATACCCTACGTGAATTTTTGCTGACATGCCAGTCCGAGGTCTGCTACTCCAATCTCCATTCTATTACATGCTACCCGTTTCCCCCTAATGTACGAAACAGTCAAGTGAAAGCTCAAACCGTTTCTCTTAACATGTCAACCTTCTGTTGTCCACCCAAACCCCAACAATAAGTTTGACTTTTCAGTTTTGAGGTTCAAATTCAAGTTTATAAGATTAAAGATTCTTTTGCAAAATTCAACAACTTTTTCATGTATAATTTTTTGGAGTCTATTTTAATAACAAATGCATCGACTTCAAAGGAAATGTTGTAATCCTCAAAAATGACACTTTTGCATATGGATTATTAATTTTGTCAAGACTTGAATAGTTTTATGAATGTGTGTATTTGGCAGTATGGTGGTTTCAGCAAGTTCCCTGGACAGTTGCCGGATCTTTACCATTCGTATTATGGATTTACAGCATTCAGCATGTTACAAGAGACGGGTCTCAAGCCTTTCAGCGTTGAACTGGGCTTAAGTCACACTATAATATAACTAACTCCCAACATTTTTTTCAGTTCGTTTTTTCCTAAAACTTGTTTTCTTGGGGTAAATTTATCAATACAACACATTATATATGCAGCCGTTGCCTCAAGCAAAACTGGCAGCTTGTAATGTTTGATTTGGTGTTCGTTCATGCCTGATGAAACGGAATATGTTTGCTTAAAAATACATCCTTCAGTGCTTTAAGATTTGTATCACATGCTTGAGAAATTGTACGTTGTACTGCACGTAACACAAAAGACAATGATTTGACATGACGTCGTGTTCGGATATTCAGTTTGTCCCTAGTGCTTGTAGCTTTAACCTTTTCTTTTTTAAAATTTAGGGTAAATTACAAATTTCGTCCCTGTGGTTTATAGCAAATTACGGATCCCGTCCCTCTATAGAAGAAATTACAAATTCGATGTCTGTGGTTAACATTTTGTTACGGATTTAGTCCTTTGACCAGTTATTTTTTTTAAATATGACAATTTTACCCTTCATTAAATGATAAAAATAAGTAATGAACTTTTATTTATTTTACAAAATTAAAAAACAAAAATAAAAAAATGATAAAAGCTCCATCTCTCTCTCTCTATTGGTATCTTTCTGCTGCTGAAACTCTGCGACAGCGGCAGCAGATGGTCGTCGGAGATCCCGTCCTTCTTCAGAAATAATTACGAATTTCGTCCCCGTTGTTAGCAATTTGTTTTGGTTTTGATCACTTGACCAATTACTTTTTTATAAATGATCATTTTGCCCTTAAAAATATAATAATTAACATCAAACATAATTTTTTAAAAAAATACATCTAAAATATATTTAATTACTACTATTTTTAAACTATTTTTTTCCACCAAACCATCTCTCTCTCACCCCCACCCCCCACTAGACCTCTCTTCTCTCTTTCCTCAATATCTGTACACAACCACTATTTGACCTCTCTTCTCTCTTTCCACACATCCACAACACCATATATAGAAATCCTTAATCAGGAAAACTAAACCCTATATCGAACACTCAAATCATGAAGCAACTCACTCAAATCGATTTCATCTCCAACTGCTTGTTTCAAACTGTGAGAAAGCAGACCTCGATGTAGCGATGGTGGAGGCATGGAGCGACAGCGGTCGGCACGGTAGAATGGTTTTCGGCGGATCAACGGTGTAACCAGTTGACGTCGATGCTTTTGATTTCACGGACTACGGTGTTTGACTGCGATGAAGTGGTGGTGGTGTTTGACTTCGGTGAAGGAGGTGGTGGTGATTGTTGAAGGTGAAAGATGTGAGAGAATTTGGAGGTGGTGGTGATTGTTGAAGGTGGAAGATGAAGGAGGTGGTGTTTGACTGCGATGAATGGGTGGTGATGTGAGACAGAGAGAAAGATAATTTGGGATTAAAAATAAAGAAATTTGGTGGATTAAATATAAATAATATTAAATAAAATTTTGAAATTATTTTATGAAAAACAAAGTTAATTGTCTAAATTTATATTTTTATAAAGGGCAAAATGGTCATTTATAAAAAAATGACTGGTCAAGTGACCAAAACCAAAACAAATTGCTAACAACGGGGACGAAATTCGTAATTATTTCTGAAGAAGGACGAGATCCATAATTTATACCTAACCACAGGGACGAAATTTGTAATTTACCCTAAAATTTATTTCTACTGCCAGCGTCTCATGCTTTTCCTTTTAGCCAAAATGACATAATTGCCCCTTTTTTTGGAGGCATGCATGCTTTGAAGTTAATTGTCCGTTCACTGTAATTTCAAGTAATAATTTGGTGTTTTTTTAGGAGGTTAATTACAAAAATAGTCACATCTCAAACCCCTTTATCAAGTTTTAGTCATTTAATATACATTTTACCAAAATAGTCACGCTTTACGTTACCACATTTACGTGATAGCCATCATTTACGTGATAGCCACCATTTACGTGATATGTACTTTTTATTCATATTTTAATGCATTATGTTACAAAAGGTGTTTGGTAACGTAAATTGTTGTACTTTTCCTCTTTTACCATGAAAAGACATTTAACACTTTTTATGGGGAAGGAGCAAAAGTGGTCACGTAAAGTACAACAATTTACGTTACCAAACACATTTTGTAACGTAATGCATTAAAATATGAATAAAAAGTACATACAACGTAAATGGTGGCTATCACGTAAATGTGGTAACGTAAAGTGTGGCTATTTTTGTAAAATGTATATTAAATGGCTAAAACTTGATAAAGGGGTGTGATATGTGACTATTTTTGTAATTTTCTTTTTTTTAGGGTTTGGCTAATGCTTCTGATTTTGTCACCGGATCAAAATTGATGACTAGTCTGATTTATAACGGTAAAAAAAATGATCTATCAATTGGTAAAGTAAATTTTTTTTATGTTTATCACCTTTGTTTTCGCTTTTGTTTCTTTAAATAATTACGAATGGGTTTATATCATGAATTAGCTTCTTTTTGGTTAGTGTATTTTTTTTTCATATTATTTAGAACTTCTAATTCAATAATTAGTCTTTTGTTGTCACTTTAAATTTTTATTGGTTTTTTTAGTAAGAAAATTACAATTTTAACAGTATATTGTTTATATTAAAAACCGAATTGACGTTTTTAAAAAATACAATGATTTGAACAGTATGAAAACACACACAATAACTTAAACGAGGCAAATAAAAAAAATAAACTGTTTTTTAATAATTGAGAGAAGAAGTGAATAGAATTCCTCATATTTAGTCAATTATTAATTTTATGTATATCTAATTATCTATATCAATTAATTTAATTTTTCATTGCCCTGCAGCAAAAAAATACTATAATTTTTTATGTAGAGGACAAATAAAACCTTTAAAGTTTTAAAATAAAAGGGAATTTTCATTTTAGTATATTACCAAGCTCAAAAACAGACACTAACATGACGTAACCACTAGCCAGTAGCCACCTTATGAGTTAGATGGCTATCTATGACCAACCCCAAAATAAATAAGAATGTTAATTTACAACTGTGACAGTGTGACTCATCCTAATAGAATTTAACTCGTTCAAAAACTTTATATTTAAAGGTGTTACTTCATACATCACATCTACGTCCTATAATTGATCTAAGAGGGTGTTTGGTTTTGCGTTATGAACCAGATTATCAGCTTATTGCGTTACAATAACGCAAATAATTAGTTTAAAGTGTTTGGATTGCATACGTTAATAAGTGATTATTTACGTTTAGCGTTAATCTTACCACACTTTTTCATAAGTTAAAAGTTGTAGCTTATTTGCTTCATAAGTGGTTATTTGGTCATTTTACAAGTAAAAACGCAAATCCAAACACTTTAAAAACTGATTATTTGATAATTATGATAGCAAACAGCAGAAGCTAAACCAAACACTACATTTCCTGCAGCACTTTTTGTTACAGCTATTATCTGATTATTAGTTTCAAAACGCTACAGCACTTTTTCAAACGCAAATCCAAACACCCTCTAAAATATGTTTTTTTTCATAACTCATCATTATAGTTTATTTGTTTAACACTTTTGTCCAATCATGAGATAAATATTTATAGCTCAAATACATAGATGTGGTGTATAAGAAATTAGAGGTGGTGCATGAAGAAATTGTCTGTATTTAATAGTCTAAGAGTATTGGGTATACTGAAGCCGAGGAGAGTTTGCCACATGGGTTGGAAGTCACCGGCTACACCATCCCTGTCACTCGGCCTCGCTTTGTTACACACACACACCATATATATATATATATATATATATATATATATATATATATATATATATATATATATATATATATATATATATATATATATATAGTTTTATAATATTGTTTTATTGTTGTTTATTATTATAGTTTTGTAAATTTTTGTTTTTTTAGTTTCGTAATTATTGTTTCATTTGTAATTTCATTTTCATATTTTATGTTCGTAATTTCAGTTTCGTATTTTAAATATTAGTTTTAATTGTTTTATTAATTTCAGTTCCGTATTTCAGTTCCTTATTTTACGTTCATAATTTGGGTTTCGTAATTTTTAGTATAGTAATTGTTGTTTCATATTTTTAATCGCGTAGTTTTTAATTATTAGTTATGTAGATTCAAGATCATTTGGGTGTCATATTAGACTGGGGTACCGGCATATTAAATGAACATGTTCAATACGATAAAATGTTTAACTTCATGCAAAACAATAATATACACATGTTCAAATGTATATTATTATTGACTAGTTCACATCATTTACATGTTTATTATTATAAAATGTTTCATTTCATGTAAAATAACAATATGCACATGTTCAAAGGTGCAATATGTATAAACATGTGCATATTTAATGTAATGAATATAAAAATGATGTGAAATAGTTAATCATAATGTAATTTTGAACATATGAATATTATACTTTTGCATGAAATTTAACATTTTATCGTAATGAACATGTTTATTAATTTGGTTTTCTGGTTCCCCAGTCTAATATGGTATTCAATGGATCTCAACCTTATATAATAGTTTTAAATATTTATAAATTTTATCTTTAATTGTTTTATTAATTAAAATGAATTTATTTTAATAAAAATTTAAGAAAGATGGAAATGTTAAATAAAAGTGAGTATTTCCAACCTCGAAATGTGAGAAAGATGGAATGAGAAAATCTGACGTGGCGTTAAGCTGTACAGAAAGAGGCCTTTAGTTTTGATTCAAATTTTAATGTTATTATTAATGCAAGAGATTGTCGTGTGCAACTGAATAGTTAGAGGGTGTTTGGTTTTGCGTTATTAACCAGATTATCAGCTTATTACGTTACAATAACGCAAATAATTAGTTTAAAGTGTTTGGATTGCATACGTTAATAAGTGATTATTTGCGTTTAGTGTTAATCTTACCACACTTTTTCATAAATTAAAAAATATAGCTTATCTGGTTAATAAGTGATTATTTGGTCATTTTATAAGTAAAAACGCAAATCCAAACACTTTTAAAACTGATTATTTGATAATTATGATAGCAAACAGCAGAAGCTAAACCAAACACTACATTTTTTGCAGCATTTTTTGCAGCACTTTTTGTTACAACTATTATCTGATTATTAGTTTTCAAAATGCTACAGCACTTTTTCAAACGCAAATCCAAACACCCTCTTATACAGACAATGAGCAAAATTTTTGTTATGGATGACTTTTATTACGTTTCAAAGTTTTTTTGATGATAGATTATGTTAAATAATGTATAGTGTAGGGGTCTCCATTGTAATTATGTAATCTATTTATATGAGATGAATACAACACACCCATTCATGGGTTTCCACATATTCTAGCATGGTATCAAGCCTAAGCCTAACCCTAACCCTCAAATATTAGGGTTATTTTTTTTCGGTCCAGTGACCGCCGGCCGCCAACCCGCCGCCGGTAAAGCTTCCGCCGCCCACCACTCAACAGCCGCCTGCTCCTAGCCGCCGTCGCAAACATCCTGAGCCACTGCTGCATTTGATCGACCGCTGCACACACAGCCTTCGCCTGTGCTACTGTTGCGCCGCCGTGCCCTGTGACGAAACCCTAGGCGCCTCTCTCCTACGCCGCTGCTCCTTGCGATTTCTCTGCGCCGCCCACCTGCACCCTGCGTCGTTGCGCTGCAGAACCTCTGGCCATCGCCGTCTCGCCCCTTGCAACGATCGGTGGTAACCCTAACATCCCTCCTCTCCTTGCGCCGCCGCCTTAAAGCCGCCGCCGTCTGGATAGGAAACCCTAGCCGCCGCTTGGACAGGAAACCCCACCCGCCGCCTCGCATTCTGCTGGTCTGCCTCTGCTGTCCGCATTCAAGCTGCTGCTGCTGTCACATTCTACCGCCACTGCTGCCGGCCGCTGCTGACCATCACAGCCGCTTCTCAGATTGCTGTTGCCACCTCCTTTTCAAAACCCTCGGTGAACTTGCTCTTGTTTTCCTTTTATTTTCCGGTTATTTTTTTTATTTTCCATTTGCAATTATCATTATTAGTCATGACGGGAAATATTCCCCCAACAACCAATCCAACTGCTTCCCAACTTGTTTTTGCTATCGGTAATGTTTACCCTCAGTTCAGTTTCAAATTAACAACTGATGGGTCTCGATATAAACTGTGGCGTCGAATATTTACTGATGTGTGTAAAGGTGCGAAAGTCATGGGTCACATAAATGGAAAATCAAAACTCACTAGTCCTGATGATGAAGATTGGGAAGCCATAGATTCTCGTATTAAGTCCTGGTTTTATTCCACCTGTGAACCTAACTTGCTCAATCTCATTACCAAAGATAACTGCACTGCACACGACCTTTGGGAAGCGTTGGATGCTCATTTCTTAAATAATAAATTATCTCGCAGCCTCCAACTTCAAACCCTTTTTCGAAACACCAAAAAGGGTGCTCTGTCTATTACTGATTACTGTCACACTTTAAAAGATATTGCTGACTCCCTTGCTGATGTTGACACTAAAATAACTGATCAGGATCTTGTGTTGCAAATTCTACAAAATTTACCCTCATCCTATCAAAGTTTAATTGATGTCATCACACACACCAAACCTTTTCCCTCTTTTCTTGAAGCCAAAAACATGTTACTTTTGCATGAATCACGAGAAGACCAACCCGAACCTACCCTTGAAACCCCACCTTCCCTTACCACTGCCCTTTATTCCTCGTCTAGCACTAATACTAATGGCAAAGGTAAAAATAAAAATAATCGGGGTAACAAGAACACGGGACGGGTTACATCTAAGGGTAACACGGGAGGGGGGGTCTTTTAACAGCACTACTTCTGTTACAGGTCACTCAAGTACTCCTCCGACTTTCAACAATCAACTTCTTCAGCTTCTTCAGAATGCTCTCTATCAGCAAGCTCAGGCATCTCACCATGGCAGTCATCTTCGACAGCATGTGTCGTCCACACCAACTCATGCCGGGTCTCATACTCCATCTGCTCTCTATGCAGCACCGCCTTCAGTATCTCCTGCCCATGCAGCTCCGCCTCAGTTCACCGATCTGGCAGCTCTCTTCAGTTCAATGTCTGTTCAGCCGCCTCAACAGCATCAGGATAACAACTACTACATGGACACAGGTGCAAGCTCACACATGTCATTTAACCAAGGTAACTTACTTTCTCTTAAACCTTGTGGTAAATCAAAAGTAATCATGGTTGGTAACGGTGCTTTACTCCCGGTTTCTTGCATTGGAGATACATTTCTTCCATTATCACAAAATCACTTGGCACTGAAAAATGTTCTTGTATCTGATCAAATGGTTAAAAATCTCATTTCCGTGCGTAAGTTTACTATTGATAACTGGGTTTCTGTTGATTTTGATCCCTTTGGTTTCTCCATAAAGGATCTTAATACAGGGCGTCTTCTTCATCGCTCTGACAGTACTGGTGATCTCTACCCCGTTCTACAGCCTTCTCTACCTTCCATGCCATCTGCCACCGCTATGATTGTTGTGTCTCCTCATGTGTGGCATCGTCGTCTTGGTCATCCGGGCACTACCATCTTTAATTTTTTACGTTCTCGTAACTTTATTTCTTGTTCCAATACAATGTTACCTACGTGTCATGCTTGTCAGCTTGGTAAACATTGTCGTTTGTCTTTTTCAAAGTCTTGTACGACACTTTCCCAGATTTCACACACCTACGTGTTTTTGGGTGTCTCTGTTATCCAAACCTATCTTCTACGGCTCCAAACAAGCTCTCCCCTCGCTCCACTGCTTGTGTCTACCTCGGCCCTTCTCCTTGTCATCGGGGTCATCGATGTTATGACCTCATCACTCATCGTATTATTATCTCTCGCCACGTGATCTTTGATGAAGATCATTTTCCCTATGCCTCATTTAATACACCACCCTCTCCCTCTGAGTATGATGTGTTCTTGGATGATGTCACCACACCCTCTTTGATGACAAATGATCACACTACATCCTCATCCCCCACTCCCTCTTCTCCTCCTTCTCCCTCGCCTCCCTCGAGTGACATGCCCATCACACATACTGATGCGCCTACAGTCGATACCCAACCACAATCGTCTGATGCTCCTCACTCTCCGCACACTACCTCTGTGCAACCTGCTCCTGTAGCCACCACTTCTCCCCCTCATCAGGCCCCGACCTCCACCCATCCCATGACGACTCGCTCACGCACTGGCAGTCTCAAACCTCGTCACATCTTCAATCTTTCCGCAGTTGACTCTCTCTCCCCAATTCCCAAGTCTTCTGCTCAGGCGATTCGTGATCCAAATTGGAAGGCAGCCATGGACGCTGAAATGTCTGCCCTTCTCTCCAATCACACGTGGGATCTTGTCCCCCCTCCACCAAAAGTCAACATTGTTGGCTGTCGTTGGTTATATCGCCACAAGTTCGACAGTCAGGGTCGCCTTGAGCGTTACAAGGGTCGTCTGGTGGCTCAAGGTTTCTCTCAAATGCCTGGTTTTGACTATGACGAAACTTTCAGCCCGATTGTCAAACCAGTTACTGTCCGAATGGTCCTAAGCATTGCTCTCTCCCTAAACTGGCCGATTCATCAGCTTGATGTTAAAAATGCCTTTCTCAATGGCGAGTTATCGGAGGAAGTCTATATGAAACAACCACCTGGCTATGTTCATTCCTCCTTCCCACAGCATGTATGTCGCCTTCGGAAAGCCTTGTACGGTCTCAAACAGGCTCCCCGTGCTTGGTTTCATCGATTCGCTGTCTTCATTACTTCTCTCGGCTTCCACTCAAGTAAATCTGACAGTTCTCTCTTTGTTTATCATCATGGTCGTGATACAATCTACCTACTTCTATATGTAGATGATATCATACTGACAGCCTCCTCCCAATCTCTGGTCAATCATGTCATCTCTCGTCTGTCATCTGAGTTCAAAATGACTGACCTTGGCGCTCTGTCCTTCTTTCTAGGGGTCTCCGCTATACGCTCTTCTTCGGGCCTTTTTCTGTCTCAATCAGTTTTTGCCCAAGAAATCATTTCTCGTGCTGGCATGGACACTTGTCATCCTTGCTCATCACCGGCTGAGACAAAGTCCAAACTACCCTCCTCTGGCAAACCAGTCGATGATCCGACTCTCTATCGAAGTCTTGCGGGTGCTTTACAGTACCTCACGATCACTCGTCCGGAAATCGCTTATGCTGTACAGCAAGTATGTCTGTATATGCACGATCCTCGCCAACCACATCTGAATGCCCTCAAACGCATTCTTCGTTATGTGAAGGGTACCCTTACTCATGGTCTTTTTCTCCGCCCATCCACTGTTAATCGTTTGGTCTGTTATACTGACGCTGATTGGGCCGGTTGTCCTGAAACACGCCGGTCCACCTCTGGGTTCTGCATCTTCCTAGGTGACAATCTTGTGTCTTGGTCCTCTAAACGCCAACATGTTGTGTCCCGTTCAAGTGCCGAAGCTGAATATCGTGGTATTGCTAACGTTGTTGCCGAATCTGCCTGGCTTCGTAATCTTTTGATTGAGTTACATCTACCTCTTTCACGTGCCACAGTTGTTTTTTGTGATAATGTAAGTGCCATGTATTTAGCTAATAACCCAGTACAGCATCAAAGAACCAAACATGTGGAACTTGACTTACACTTTGTAAGAGAACGTGTTGCTTTGGGGCAAGTGCGTGTGTCGCATGTGCCCTCATCTCATCAGTTAGCAGATATATTTACTAAAGGTCTTCCTACACAGCTGTTTTTACAATTTAAGTCCAGTCTTAGCATTAGTCCTCCTCCAGCTGCGACTGAGGGGGGTGTGTTAAATAATGTATAGTGTAGGGGTCTCCATTGTAATTATGTAATCTATTTATATGAGATGAATACAACACACCCATTCATGGGTTTCCACATATTCTAGCAGATTAGCCTATCCATAATTAAAATCTAGGCTAAGTCAATGCCATATACATACACAATAGCAACAAAGTTACATTTTACTAGCGCTATTATATATGTACATGTTGAGTAAATAGATGTAACTTGGTCTTTATCATAGCGTTAAAAAATGGATTTTAATTATTCATTCAAATTGTTTGTAGGGCATGGAAGGGTAAAATGGGTAAAATAAAAATGCTATATGGGGGTTGGTAGACTTTCGGCGAATCCCACATGTGGCCTTGTCACGGGCATCTTTGTGGTTATTTGTTGTTTAGGTAAAAGTCCAACTCATTTACAAACACAAATCAATTTCCTATTTTCAATTTTGTTACTTTTCCTGTATTCAAAAGGAGGATGAAATCTATCAACATACCTAACCTTTTTGAAGTAATAACAACTTTAACTCAAAACTCACTTGACCCTCAATTTTACGACATCATTTAGAATATATATAAAAATTGTCTTTCAAAAACTTATATTCAAATTAAAAAATATATAATGCATAATTAAATTATATAATAATTTCAATTTTTAAAACAAATGTATATAATATATACATAAGCAAACCTCAAGCCTATAAAATAATTCACAAACCGTTTTAAACATAAAGCTTGAAATCAGTCGAGCTTCCTTCCATTTTATGATGGTTAGGTTTTTCACCACATATGTCATGAAAGTCTAGCTCTTTTCTAGTTATGCAATCACGAACTGAGGCTACATTAAGGAGGGATTTGGTTCACGAAATGTATTTTTTTTTAAAATGAAATTTATTTATAATGTATTTTGAAATTTGGATTATAAAAACAATGAATAAACAAGTGTATAGATTACATCAAAATCTATATGATTGAAGGATCTATCATTCTTAGCTATTTGTAAATTAATTTAAATTTCTTACATTTAGTAGTAATACAACTCATACCCTTAGTTAGCCTTACATAACATTTCATACCCCCAACCAATTAACTACTATATATAATAAATTAAATCTATCTATTCTATTAAAAAAGTAAATATCTTGGCACCTAACTAGAATGTCAATTGACATAACCTAAATACGACACATATAATAATCTATAAAATCTATGTTAAAATATAATTAAATTAATTTAGAAAAAAAAAACGTCTGTCTGTTATCTAGAATTTTTGTTTTAAATTCCAGTCTACAACACATTTTTTCATTAGCTTCTTATCTAAGATTCTTAGCTTTTATAATTTTTTTCATTATTTGTTATTATTTAATTTTTAGTTATGTATTTTATCTTTAGTTACATGTTTTATATATTTTCAATGATCTATTTAGCAATGTAACACTACTATTTTATTATTGTATCTATAATAATATTTTAGTTTATATAAAATTAAAAAAAAAACCCATTTATTTAGTTATTATGTATAGTACACGAGTAATAAACTAGTTAAAATTCATTCCGTATGTCAAATGGAACCTAAGCTTTCAATCAAACGAGAGAAAATTTTAAAAGGTTTTAGTTGCAGACCGGTATAATTGAAGACTTTTAGTCTGTCAATTATTTAGTGGTCGGTCCCTAAAATATATCCACTTTTCTAACATAGTCCTTGTATTATAAATGAATGGAAGTTTACATTACATATGGTTCTATTCAAACAAGTCAATTACTCTTTTTTTTTAACATCAAAAGGTAAAAACAACTAGGAGTTTCGGCAATGTCATCACCCCCGAAAGGAATACCCGCAACCTTTATTAAAAACAAGTTCATTACTTGACATCTACCTTTCATCATACTGAATACCCTCCATTTAATTTTCATCATGCTACAACATTAACATCATCCTAAATAAGATGCATTTGTCTTGTCGCTTTCTTTGTCAAATATAGGACCAACAACCAAATTCAAGCCCTAACTTACTTTAGTAGTTTCTTTATTAAAAAAAGATAATACTTTTTCTAAAAGGATAGAATTCAATAGAGATAAGTAGTAGTTTCATACAAAAAGATATACTTTTTCTACCTGCTAATACTTTTAGAGAACAACTCAAGTCGAACCACAAAAATTGACAATCATATGATTTCATACAAAAAAAAATCTTTTAAGTACTTAAATTTACAAGTGAACAGAATTTTATAAGCTTACTTGGTTGTATTTGATATTGTTTATCGGCTCCAAAAACCAAGTTTTGAAAAATGAAAACCACGTGTTGGTCAAATACATATGCATGCCAAAAAGCATATATAACTACGTTCTGAAAACGTGATGTCAAACACTTTCTATTGCATTCGCAGAAGACATAACATGATGATTAGCTCTAAATCGCAATCTCAAAATCCCTAACAAATATATAATCAAGTATACATATAAACCACAATACCAACAGGGGTTGTATGCATTTGTGATTCTATTAGGCTTAAAAACCAACTAGAGGTATGGAAATATTCTATCATGGCAAAATGATAGTATTTCAATTAACATGAAACCATATTCTCTTGAGGTATGGAGAAAAATCAGAAGATAACAGGCTACCCTTTATCAAACCTCAAAACTAAGGTCCCGCTTGCCTCACGGAATGGAACGAAAGTTATTTATATTGTGTTTGAACTCTTGAATTACAAAAATTATGAATGACATCTTGTTTACATTCCATCAAATTCTATGGATTAAAGAATTCATCATTCCTAACTATTTGTAATATACTTAAAATTCCTAACATTGCACCACCAATACCTTTTGTCAATCTTAAACATCATTTCATACCCCCAACCCATACACATAATATACACTATAATTCAAATTTCATTCCGTGAGACAAATGGGTTCTAAAATTCTTGAACCTAGAATAATATACAATTTTCAAAGCATATTACTTAAGTTATGATAAAAAGTCAGACATAGAGAGAGTGTTTTTAGTCTAAAGAGAGTTGAGAGTTCAATCCACGTCTTTTGACAAAAAACATCAATCAATGACAACATCAACCCATTAAATTATCATACGAGGGATTACATTTTGTGCTCTGAAGAAAATGTTGTCCCCCACTTTGTGAAGAAAACAGGATGTATCCACACACAGGTAAACTAGTTCTTTTTTTAAAGACTTAATTCACTGGATAGTACCTAGAGGAACCCCACTAGCTCAAAATAACCATAGCAAAACAACAGGAACAAAACAAGAAACAAAGATTGTCCTAGCAGAATCAAAGTCAGTTTGGAATCACCTTTACGAAAACCATCAAGAAATTCAAGGCATCACAGACTATTGTATATAACAAATTTGACTGATTTATTGTACTCTCACGCAAGATAATGTATGTGTCTTCATTTTCTGTATGCATCCGATACCATTTAGCCAACAGTCCAACACATAGGTTTAGGTTTCGAAGTGATCAGATTTTACATGATCACAAGTTTGCTAAACCAACCTAAAAATCATCTCTAACCCCCTCACTAAGCATAAAGATCCAAGAAATTCTTTTCTTGGAAGATGGGAAATTGGGAAGAAAAAAAAAATGCTATTATCATTCATTAATACAACTCTACTTGCAATGAGTACCTTGCAGATTGTGATTACAGCAGAAATTAAAACACTCTCGTTAAT
Organism: Centrapalus pauciflorus; assembly: GCA_020465985.1. NCBI lineage: Eukaryota > Viridiplantae > Streptophyta > Magnoliopsida > Asterales > Asteraceae > Centrapalus > Centrapalus pauciflorus. The sequence goes on along the minus strand of JAANYP010009342.1, from coordinate 551,862 downwards.
TCAATAAGTAATGTGGCCTAACGGGCTTTTGTTGAATTAGAAGTTATGCTTAAGCTACCGTTCAAAGTTCTTTAAACATAAAATGTGTACAAACAAGGACCCATTTTGATTCATTTGATGAAGCATTAATATGAGCTTGGATTCTTGTGAAATTGTGGTCTGAAAGTAGGAGGGGAAGCAGCTAATGGGAGTACCTGTGAAGAGCTTGAAGGGTATTGTGATGAGATATTGTGGTGATGGTCTACCTCCTTTTCTTTAGAGACAATTAGTGTAATAAATGATCCATTTTCATCATCTGTGGCTCCATTATAATCGTCACTTTTTTTAACAGAACCATCAACTTCAAATCTTTCAATCAGTTTTCTTCTTTGAAGTTTATCTTCAGCATCTCTCAAGAACTTGAATTTTGGAGGTGGTGAGGCCCAAATCCTGTTGAATTCTGCATCACTTGATGTATGAAGCAGAGGACTGAAGGGTCTAGTTGTAGAACCCCTAGGAGTTATAGGGGGGGTCAAGTATGGTGGTGAAGCAAGTGGAGTGAAAAAGGGAGTCTCAATCGAAAACACAACATCACTTAAACTCCTACCTCTTGACCCCTTTTTACTCCTATCTTCTGATTCCAAATCTTCCTTTGTTTCTTCTTTGATTGTGAAGAGAAATCTTGGTGGACCAGATAGGTTTTGCAGGCTCAAGAGCTCAGTTTCAACAGTCATGTCATCATATGCTTCACCAAGTGGTAGTGGTCTGAGCCATGATGATGATGGTTGTGGTTCATGGACTTGGGTGTCTGTGGTTAGCCCTGTGGAGCTCAAAGATGAGGGCTTTTTCCAACAAAATAAGTACAAGAACTCTCTTCCGGGGCTGCTGTAACTTTCTTGAATCTCTCTGTTTGTTGTCACCCTCTTCTTCCACCATAACAAATAGTAAAGCTCAGCAATAAGAGCTAGCAGTAAACACCCAAAAACAAGACTTAAACCAAGTCCTACACTACTTGAGGATCTCATATTGTTTCCACCTACATCACAGATGCCAAAACAACACTTTTCTTCTTAAAAATAACTGTAGTTATCTTAGAAACTTACAAGATGGATTCTCACAGGACTTATCACAAACAGTTTGTGTGCATGAGAGCTTCTAACAAATGTTGGTATGGAGAAGCCTTGTTGCCCTTATCTTTATCTGAGCCGAAGAGAAAAGACCCTGATGAGAAACTTTGGCTCCAAAGATAAGAAAGGTGCATAAACCAGAGATGATTAAGAAAAAGTGATCTCTTTAAGAAAAAAAACTTATTAGAAATTCAAACTCTTAAATGATTATCCACATGAATCATCATCTTTTTACTTTATACCCGCAAATTAAACCAACACCCATGACTCCAATTTGTCTACATTGCAACTCTTTTTAAAATTTTGTGATGTAACATAAAGACAAGATGATAAATTTTCCATATAAAGATTCCTTTTATAGGGGTTGAAACTAAAATTTTGTTGTAATAGTTACAATTTCAAAATCGGCTATTCTACACTTAACACCCCTTTTACTAATAATACACCTATTTCTTAATATGAAAGGAAAATTAAGTTAAATTAATGGGTTTCATATCATTAACAAAAAAAATACAAATGTTTTTGACTATTTTTTAATTTATTTATAAATTCAAATTTTTGTTAACTAAATCATTCAAATATTATGTAAAAAAGAAAATACATACTAGTATGTTTGTAATACTCTGTAATTGATGCACATTTATTTATCGACAGTATATTTTTTTTTAATTTTTTAGTTTTATTATTAATTACGATTTTTTTATAATTTTTGGAAATGTATGTTGATATAGAATTATAATAAGCTAAAAATAATAATAAATAAGATAAACGATTCGATTGAAAAGAAAATTACTAATAATATTGCAACATTAAATTTTGAATACATATTTTTAAAAGAGTTAGTTTTGGAATTAAACATGCACCAAAATCTAATACAATTGGACCACATATATAAATACTTATGACACAAGAGAAAAATAGTAAGCAATCTTATTCATGCTAAACTTTTAGAAATTTCAAGTGCTACAAATGAACTCGATTTACAATAATGATGCGGTATAAATTCGATTTACTATCATATTACTATTAGAATAAAAATTGAATCAGCTAAATCTTTTAATTAAATTTACGATAATCTTAATGGTATTTCGTTGAAAAAGTGATATTCTTAAATAATTTGTTTTGTGTTGTATTATATTAATAATTTTAACAAATGACTCAATAACTAATCACATACATTATTTTGATACAATATAAATTAATAAAACAATGTTGTTTTTGGATGATTTGGAAAATAGGTTAGCAAAATGTATTTTGGATATCCAACGGGTGAAGAAAATTAACATGATGATTTTGTTTTTTTGAAATTTCAAAGTCAATAAGACTATTTATAATTCAACAACATTGAGTTAAAAAAAATGCACATTCATACGTTTAGCGTATATTTAAGGGTTAATATTGAAAAAAACAAATCAATATATTCAATGTTATAATTAAAAATTATTTAACTGTTTAAACTATTTTTGTTTATTCAATATGTATATTGGACTTGTTAACAAACAAGTAACCTTAATTTTTTTCCTACTTAATATTGGAATAAATGCAAATGTCTTTTCTCATTTTAATGTTTAACTTATTAAATATTTGTTTTAACGGTTATGTTTTACCAATTAATTTAGTAGCCGATAATAAATATATACATTTATATAAGATAAACACTTTAGATATTTAAACAATCGAAAATATGTTTATGCACTTAATCGAGAGAACTAAAAAAATTGATAGAGTTTTTTTCAATTAACCTACCTAATTTAAACACATTTCTCTGTTAATCTCTTATATAATTTCCAGACTAGTTCATCAAAGTAAATTTTCTTAAAATATAAACTACATTACCAATATTTATTTTTTCATAATATGAATTTCATATAAACCATTTTGAAATTTAAAAAATATCAAGAAAAATAATAACTAATTAACATATAACTAATATTTATAAGACATTACATGGAATTTCATGTTAGTCAAAATTTAAATTTTAATGTTTTGTGTCTTATAAAAAAGAGTATATATTGAATTATAATGTATGATATTTTAATGGTTTATAAATTAAGATAACATTCATAAAATTCAAAAAAAAAATCCTTAGAAATTAAAAATACGCACATTAATTTTATCACCTTTTAATTTTCAAAATTTTAATTTATAAAGTTATCATAATCATAAAATTTATTATAAATACATGCTATCTAAAATTTCATTATAAACACATTTAAAAATAAATGGATATGCATAAAAAAATCTATTTGTATAATTGTATAATAGGAGTAATTAGCATTTTAATTAATTTTTTAATTTTCTATTTCATTAACACGTTTTTTATCCTAATGGTTTTTAGTTTGCTTTTATAAATAAAAAAAAAAAACAAATTGCTTGTCATAATTAGAGAAAGTCCCAAATTGATTAAATCTTTTTAATTTACCCATCAACCTGTTATAATAGGTTGACATGCTTAAACTTATTTTGTAAAATCATCAAAGTATAAAAGTTTTTCGATTAAGTCTCCCACTAAATTTGTTGGTGTTAAAATTATTGATAATCTTTTAATTATAATAAAACTATTTATTTATGAATTTTTTTTCTTAAGATTTAAATTATTATTTTTATTTACTTTGGATATTTATTTATGTTGATATTACAATTATATAATATATCATTGTTTATTTATGACTATTATATGAAATCTTTTATTTTTCAACTTTTCAATAAAAGAAGATAAACCAAATTTTTTTTTTCCGAACTTTTAAAAAAGACGATCTCTTCCAATTTCATTTTCCAATAGTAAATAAATAGTTGTAACCATTTTTGTTCGGAAAAACGGAACGGACCACAGATTGTTTCGTTCGATAAAATTGAAAATCTATCGGTCATAGTCTTTTCGTTTGAAAATATTAAAAAATTATGATAATCTCGTACATTTTCTCAAACGAAAATAACTACATTATTTATTTACGATTAAAAGTGGACGAGTTCGTCATTTTTTCCGATCGGGAAAAATAAAAATCGATAGCTATAGCTATTTTAGCTAAGAGTTCATCATTTTTTGGATCGTAAATAAATAGTTGTAGCAATTTATGTTTAGAAAAATGAAATGAGTTGTAGTTTATACAGTTGAAAATTTAAAAATTGAAATGAATCATACTTTTATCCATTCGAAATAACTAAAAGTTTACTGAAGTTCTTATATATTGATGGTTTTTTACGAAATAGATTAAGCACTGTAACATGCTTAGCAGGTTGTAAATTACATTTAGACTAATTTTATGAGTTTTAATTTATTTAGGAACTTATCAGGAAAAATATATGAAAGGAGAACTTAATCGAAAACTTTTTATGTTTTTAGAGTTTTTTGCATAATTTTCTCTTATAATTATGTAATATAATTTTATGAATTATATTTAACTATGTATGTCAATGCAAAAAAAATATAATTGTATGTATGTCAAATTTAAAAAATATATATAATCGTATGTATGTCAATATAAACATGTTTTAATTTGAAATATAGTATTTAAAAAAATGTGAACAACACACGGAATTTCATGTGTTTGTAGCACAACATTTTCATATTATTTTTTTTTTTTGTAACGTATGCCTGGTAATCCCTGGCAAACTGAAATTGAAATATAATATGAATTGAAAACATGAACACATTGTTAATGAATAAAAGTCAACATATTTTGATATTTTGCATAAACTTATAAAAGCGGTGTCTCGAATAGAAACGTTTCTGTACATGTTTCAGTTTTATTTAAAATGGAATGTTTTACCTAAAATAAAACTATTTGTTGTATGTGAAACAATTTTTGAGTATAATGATTTGAAAAAATAGTTGATTAAATTAGAAGAATTAAACCTATGTTTCGATACTATGGAATCAAGGGTGTGCAATGTGGGTTTCAAGTCGAGCGAGACAGATGTCACATGGCAATCGGCCTTAACATTGTCCGGTTTCTCCCAATCCTGCTAGAAACACCCCAAATCAAGGTCTCAACATCGATACGGTACCTCTCCTCCTCTCTCGCATTCACTATTATCTTTTTTTAGTGTTAAAAAAGTTAGTAAATTATTGGATAAAAATGGTAGGAATAGAGAGGTGAAAGCTCATGCAACATTCAAATGACCAGGGATAAAAAGATAATCATACTCTTCACCCTAACTATTATTCAAAACATGTGTTTTAATAAGTTTGATATCACCCACAAGTTTATAGTATGAATAATATCATGATTGATACTTTTATTATTGTGAAAATTGCATTCATATTTATTGTTTAGGAATAAATGAGATAATAACAAAAGTGGATTAAAAGTGTGGAAAATAATTTATTTATTTTTTTCTAAAAAAAAGAGTAAGTTATGGTTAGACGAGGGGATGCCCACAAAATCACATGGCATCATATAAGGAAGAAAGTGATGTATCATTCAATACGGTCAGTTTTTGCCCTCTATACTCTTTTATCTCTATAAATTTACAAATAAAGTTACTTTTTTTAATCGTGTTATTCTATATTTTCAATAAATAATAATAAATCTGATAGTTGAAATTTTTAAAATTCTTTATATTAATGATAAAATTTATATGACACCATCCACTTAAGATTTTTACAAAATATATATTATTTTTATGTTTTACTTTGTCTCATAACATATCACTAATTACTTATCATTTCTTATGATATTCTCTGATTAATCATCATCACGTTTTATTTTTAATCAAAACTTTTCAACAATGAAATCCATGGGTTACCAATACTTTAAAAAAAAGTATAAATCTAAAGTTAGAACCACGGATAACACATGAATTAAATTTTAAACCGAAGTTATATAAATTTCAATTTTCATATTTAGCATTGTAAAAGACCCAAAACGTCAAACAAAGTTAGTTAGATGCTATAATTAATATATAATAACTCAATGTTATATTGTTAGCTTTTAATTTATACTAGTTTATTACCCGCGTATGACGCGGATATTTTTAATATATATAAAATATAATAAATAAAAAGATAAATATATAAATATTATTTTTTAAACAAAAGTATATAAGATGATATTATTATTTATTATGACCTATTAATTTTGTATATTTCTAAATATATATGAAGAGTAATTATTTTCTTATATACTAGTTATTAACCCATGTAATACATGGATACATGTAATAAATATTTTTTTTAATATAATAAATTAAAATATTATTATAAAAAATATTAATATATAATAAAAAAACTAAATCAATTTTATAATATATTTGTTTTTAAATTTGAAAACATTGTTTAGAAAGTATTATTTTTGTGAAGATTATCATGTTGTTATTCCTTTCATATTTAAATGTGTTTTAGTTTTTACCGATAAATAAGCTAAAATCACGTTCTATGTTAAAAAATTTTGATTCAATTGACAATGAATAAAATCTTAAATCGATTGGTAACATATTTTTAAATTAATATTAACGTTAATTTTAAAAATAAAAACGGAGTTAGTTAAAAGTTTTAACAAACAATAAAGTTTTTATAAATCAATTAGATAATTGTAGATAAAATATTCAAGGTAGAGATAGAGGTTAAATTAGGAAGTATTTAAAATCATTTAATTATATTAGTTTTCATAAAATATTCTAAATTTTTTTAAATAAATTCTCATTAATTGAGAGAGTGAGTTATATAATGAAAAACGGGCGGGAAAAAAAAGATTAGGAGAGCTATGGAAACGACACGTGGCAAGAGTTGTTTTGCTTTATTAATATACTAGGTTATTACCCATGTATTACATGGGTTAATTTTAGAAATTGATATTTATATATATGTATAATATAATAATTATATGAATAATAAAGTTAACTTAATTTTAGTTAGTTAGTTATTAAATTAATCCATATTAGATTTACATAGATTTGATTTGTTTTAAAATTTAAAAATAATATCAGTAAATGACATGGCAAAAGCAGAGAACGACATGTGGCAAATTAAATGAGAGCTTGCCATGTGGCGTTTAGTTACTCTTTTAATAGTATAGATAGAGATAGATATAGATAGATTTTTTAAACTTTTATTATATTACCTTATAATTAATAAGTTAGTAGATTATTAGATTTTGTTTGATTTGATTTGATTTGTATTTAAAAATAGATTATTTTAGATTTGGATAGATTTAATTAATAAGTTATTAGAGTATTAGATTTTGTTTGATTTGATTTGACTTGATTTTAAAAGTGGATTATATTAGATTTGGATAGATTTGATTTAAATTTTTTTATTCTTTTTAAAATCCATAAATGTCACGTGTCGATTCATGGTGACGACATGTGGCTTCACCAGAAATGAATATAGTTATTCTTTTAATAGTATAGATAGATTTAGATGAAACATTATAAAGTGAGTCTCTTAATACTTAATGAAAATTTAACACTTGATATTTATTTAACATTAAAACGAGTTATTGCTAAATTGAATATTTACTTTGTATTTATAATAAGATATTTCTTAAAAGAGCCTTTTGATATTTAATTAGTATTCAAAATGAAAAATAATTATTAATATTCAGTTAATATTTAAGTTTTTAAATAATATTTAAAATGAGATATCACAAAAGTGAGCCTCTAGATTATTTTACCTACTTAATAGTTTGTTTTAATTAAGTTTGGTTGTAAATTACAAATAAAAAGTATCATAATTTATAAAATTAAATATTCAAAATAATTATATATATTTTCCTATTTGTTTAAACATATCATAATAAATTAAGTTATTGTTTTTATTTTTAATCTATAAGTAGATGTCCTCGTTCCTGTTAAAACCTTGTTTGTTATCAATCAATTTACTTTTATTATTTAAATATCATTTGTGTAAATGGTGATGAGATTTTTAGAAAATCAACATGTTTATCTGGTGTTACATAGTTACATAGCCCATTTTGTCATGAAGTCCAAGGTTCACCCATCTTGTTTTAATCAATTTGATTCACTGTGCTTTCAAATTTTCAATAAATTAAAATTTAAGAATAATATTGTATAAAAAATTAGCTAAAGTAATTGCAAAAATAATTGATCGTTATATTTAATCTAGATCATTTATTATAATGATATAGAAATGACTTGACCGATGTATTTGTATAATGTCTTGCAACATTGTATGATGTCTTGCAACATAAGCCATAAATTTTCATAACTCGTGTCCTACTTAATTTTATTGGAAAATAATCTAATAAATAATATGTATCATCATTTACTTATTAATAAGATGGGTGAAAAGACTTTTAAAAAAAACTACTAAACCCTATCATGTAAAGCAACTTCATTAACTTGTCTGGCGGTCAACATGAAAAGATAATTTATGTAAATCATAGACGAAAAACCAAAGTGCTTTGAATAACTGTATTTGAAACAAATACATTCAATTGCATGATTTGTGTCCCAGCCGCTAACCCACTATCACAATTATAAGATAAAACAAAGTTAAATGAATACTTTTTAAAACATTAATGAGTGTAAAACAAATCCTAGAGTTGATGCATACAATATCTAAACAATGTTAGAAGTTTCTTGTCTAATCTCTATATCCGATTCAGAATTTAAAATTTGAAACAATATTTGTGTTGAAGGAATGGCAATAGCACGACACACGGGACAAGTTGAATGAGAATAAAGCCACATATCTATACAAGTCACATGAAAAGAGTGCAAGCATTCTGGTAAAGTACGTAATTCTTCATTCTCCTCAAACTCGCACAAACAAATCGAACAAATGGCATCATCGTCGCCTTCTTCTCCCTTTGAACCTGCACGTAGCCTTATTTGGTGCTTGTGGGCTGGGATGAGTAGTACAACTGAATTTTCCAGACTATAATCGTTACTTTGATGTTGGTTTTGTTGGGGTACATGATCTGGTGGAGTAGGATTTCGTCGACAGTTCCACCAGCACACTGTAACATAGTGGTAGACGGCCACCAAGATAGCTACCAGTGAAACTATGACCAATAATGTGATCAATTTGAGTGTCAATGAGTTATCTTCCATCATTCATTTGGAAAATATGAAGAAATTATGAGATGATTAAGAACATGGCATGTGGAATCTTTAGTAGAATTGCGGACATTACAATGGAGCCAATTGTCTCATTTGATGTTGTTCTTAATGGGTATATTTTAAACTTGTTGACTTGATCAACACTTCTTTGTATTGTCTTGTTAAAAATAAAATAAAAACAAAGGTTTCATTTTCTTGGTGGTTATGTTTGTCTATTAGTTACAATTGAAATGTAGTTTTATACATAAAGAAAAGAATCAAATAGTTTATAATTTCTATCAATTATAGATGTGAAATTATAATAAAAATTACCAATTAATTATGATAGTTTTTAGATTTAAAGTTGTCAACAAGAAAAAAAAAAAAATTAAAGTTTGTTTATGTTTGCAAAGAGTAGACATTTTGATGCTTAACAAAATTGAAATAAAAATAGATGCTAACAACAAATGGTATGATTGGTGGCGACTATTTATTATATTATTATTATTATTATACGCTTTAGCTTTAAGAAAATTAATAGCAAGGACATAAGAATTTTTTATGAAAACAAATTAATTGCAAGCTATTAAGAGGGTGTTTGGATTTACGTTTGAAAAAGTGTTGTAGCGTTATGGAAACTAATAATCAGATAATTGCTATAACAAAAAGTACTGCAGGAAATGTAGTGTTTAGTTTAGCTTCTGCTGTTTAATATCATAATTATCAAATAATCAGTTTTTAAAGTGTTTGGATTTCTGTTTTTACTTGTAAAATGACCAAATAATCACTTATTAAGCAAATAAACTACAATTTTTAACTTATGAAAAAGTGTGGTAGGAAAACACTAAACGCAAATAATCACTTATTAACGTATGCAATCCAAACAATAACAAATTATTTGCGTTGTTGTAAATTAATAAGCTAATAATCACGTTTATGACACAACACCAAACCTCCTCTAAGAAGTTAATAACCAAACATTTATCACTTTAAAATATGCTCTTTTTTAAGGCTAAACACATGATTCCTTTAGATTCTGCTTTTAAATCTATAAATTATGTTCACATTGTGACTCGAATTCCTAACCTAAAATCCAAGTTAATGCATTGTCTACAATGCATTTAGATTTAAGGGATAGATCTATTTAGAATGACATTTAATATAAAATTGAGAGAGTACGTACCAAATTCATCATGAATTGAATAATGTCAATATTGAACCATTGATCTATTATTATTAACTCATTATTAGTATTATTCAACTAAATTATTGGTTAAGCATAATCAAAATCATTAAAAAAACACCAATATAAATTTTGATGCATTAGGATTGCGAATAAATAAACGATTATATGATTCATATTTTTAGCATAAAATACAATTAAACAATAATTCAAAAAACCATACAATGTTAATATGAATCAATATTTCAAATGATTTAATATGTGATAAATATTCCATTCCTAGATTAAAAGTCATTCTTAAGAAATCTTGAATCTTAGATGTTATATGTTAGGGATAATTGCGTAAAAAACCTCCAACTTGTCAGTTATTTGTGATTAAAACTCCAAACCATTTTTCGTTGCATAAAATATCCAGAACTAACTAAAAATCAGTAAATCAATATTTTATTAATGGATAACCGGTTGAAACGGATTATTAATCCTATGTGGAATAAATTTTAATTGTTGAAACCGGTTACCAAGCATTACACATCATTTAAACCTCCGTTGATAATTTTTAATTGTAATTTGTAAACATGATCACATTATCAACGTGAATTTTAAATGATGTGTAATAATTGACAACCGCTTTCAACGATTAAAATTTATTCTACGTATGTTATTTACCGGTCAACGTACGATTAATATAAGTGCTTCTAATTCAAAAGAGTGTTCATAAAAATCCGAATCCGAGGATAATAAAAATCCGAAAATCCAATCCGAAACTATCTGAAATTTCGGATTCGGATTCATATTCATGTAGTAATTTTCTAAGTTCTCGGATATTCGGATATCCAATTTGAGTCTTTAGAGATATACCACATCTATTGTTTTGGTTACCTGTAATACTCCACATAGAAGAGAAATGGTCATGGGACGACATATGATAAGAGATGTTTAAAATCCAATTATTATTTTAAATTTTATATATCTTTAGATTATTCACATAATATTGAGTGCTTATTAATATTCTAATGTACATTTTTTGAGTTTTATTTTGATTATAGATTTATTAACTACTATTTTATATAATTTAGTTTTTTAAATATTTTTAGTTGTTTTGTAAAATAATTTTGGATACATTTAATTTATGATATATTATCTTTAATAGTATTTGGATATATGAATTTGTATATTAGATATTTAAATATTTGATTCAATATTTAGAAAAAGTTAAAAATGTAAATTTTCATATATTCGGATAATCCGAAGATCACTGTCCGAAATTATTTCGGAAATCCGATTTTAGACATCCCTGGATCTTACTGCATGAGATAGGTGGTCAAATTTCACTGAACTAAAAACAAAAATTAACTTGAGGATTTTTTGAAAAAAAATATTATGAAAGAATTAAAAGCGTATAAAAAAAAAGATTTTGGGTTTTTTCGGAATTAAAAAAAAAATCTATATAATATGCAATAAAAACTTTAGTTTGGTGGTCATGCAAACGCAGATTTCAGAATCGGCTCCCTTGACGGAGATTTTCGTCGGCTTGTAATTTCAATCGAAGGGCTTACACCACGCTGATCCCGTCATTCCGTCCCCCCTTTCTCTCCCTTCTAGAACCTTCTGTCTCCCAACCATGGCATCTCCCTCTCAAGCTAGTCTTCTTCTCCAGAAACAGCTCAAAGGTTTCCCTTCTTTTTTAATTTTAGGGTTTCTATTTTCATTTGATTTTGTATTTCATTCATTTATGAGATGACGATTCGTGTCTTGTCTTTGCAGATCTCTGTAAGAACCCTGTCGACGGATTCTCAGCCGGTCTTGTTGATGAGAGCAATCTTTTCGAATGGAGTGTCACAATTATTGGTCCGCCTGATACATTATAGTGAGTTTCCATCTGTTTTGTCACTTTTCCTGTGCTTTATAAGTTGTAATTTGTAAATAGAACTTTATTTTGTGGACTTGAGGTTATTAGATGATTCACTTGTTTGTGACTGGCTTTTGTGTTCGGTTAATACTCGTCTATTTGATATGTCTTGTAGTCTCGTTTGCCGTTTAGGATATTAAATTTTGTTTTTGGGGTTAAATAAGTTATTTTGTTGTCATTAAATAAATGCAATAAGCGATTCTGTTACCCTTTAACATTTACGATGTCATGTCTATAAGTTGATGCATCAACATATATTTGTGGAATGGAGATTTATTGCGTTTGTGGATCATTTTGAATTGATATCATATGGGTGATTAAGATTTACTTTTACATGTTTGGGGTTTAGTCAGTATTGGCCTTTAGCTTTAGGCATCTGCTTGGAATTCTTGTTTGTATTTTGACTTAATTGTTGACATTGAATAATGACAAAACAAAACCCTTCTATATATTGTGTTTGGTAAAAAGTTTAGGAGTTTCCTGAGCTCAACAAGTTTATTGTTATCGCCTTATCGGTTTATTATGGTATGCTACTGTTGTTTGATTTGTCACCTTATCCAGCTTTCACAAGTTCGTATACTGGTAGGATACGTGGGTTGCTTAAATGGCTTTCAGGGATGTCCTTGTCTCGAAATTAGGAATTATTTCTCACTTGTGATGTTTTGGATGTGTTGCTTTAGTGATGGGGGATTCTTCAACGCCATAATGACATTTCCACAAAATTATCCAAACAGCCCTCCGACAGTGAGATTTACCTCTGAGGTTTGGCATCCTAATGGTTAGTATGCCTAATCTGCACCTATTTACAAATTGTGGTCTATTTTGTTTTTTCTCTGATCACTCTACGCGCAAAACCTTCTTTCTTACAAGAAAGACTTATCTCATGGTGTTGTACAGTTTACTCAGATGGCAAGGTTTGTATTTCAATCCTTCATCCTCCTGGTGATGATCCTAATGGTTACGAGCTTGCAAGTGAACGTTGGACTCCAGTTCATACGGTATGAGATTGATACTTGCCATCATCTATGGTAATGTCAATAATTGTATTTTCTGTTTTCATTTTCCCATCAATCAAGAACAACATGCGAATATGGAACTCAGTTGATTATGATTCAAACACTAAAGTATATATTGATTAGAATAATAATAATAACAACAAGTGCAGTCTTTACGTGAAGCCAAGTTTGTCAGGAGCCAGCCCAAACATGTTTGATAGGTTTAGGCCTGCTCTTATTTCATGGCAGGCATTGGCAGTTGGTATGTTATTTTTCTGTGTTTTACCTCTATAATTTGCTAATGATTTTCCACCATCTGACTGGAGTCACTGGACTTCACATATGGTACAGTGCTTTCATAGCAGTATATTGTATCCACTCATTAAGTTAGGATTTTCTAGCAATGCATGTCTCATTTAATAAGTTGTTACTACTACTATAAATATAAAATTACAAGAACAACGTAGACAGTTGCTGAACACTTCGTTCCCAATGTGATAAGCAGTCTATCTTTTCCAATAACATCAAACAGGCATAGAAATGCTCTAGCATGTGTTGACTTTTTCTTGTCTTCAGGCTTCCCGATTGAATTTTGCAGTGGCTAATAATAACGGCCTACTGCTGTATGTATTTTCTGTATGATCTTATTAGTTTAATCTCACATCTCACATTGTCCCTTTTGCCCTTTTGGTAGTTGATGGGTTTTCCAGTTTCGATCAGTTTATGTTATGCTGCTTCAAGACAACCACCACTTCCACTCACCTTGATCCCCCCCCCCCTCTCCCCCCCCAAAAAAAAAGAAAAAAAGAAAAGAAAAGAAGAACGACTAAGAAAGAAAGAAATAGAAGAACAATGAAATTTTATAATATAGCTTGAGCATTTAGGAGATGCATTTAGGGTGAGTACATACACCCGACTATAAAAAATATAACCCGTCTTTAAGATTTTTTTTCTTCTTCTATAGAATCCTAGTTAATGAGAATTACTTTATGTTACTAGTCTTAGGTGCTGTTTGTTTTTTAAGAGGTTAACTGTTTGGAATCTGAAAATCACATTTGAATTTAAGGGGTGGCCTTAAGGTCTGAAGTTTGAAATCTGAAATCACGTCTGAAATTGAAGAGGTGACCTTAAAGTCTGAAATCTAAAATTGTAAGACTATTAATTAAATTTTAAGTTTTAAATTATTTGTACGTTATATATATTTAATTTATATAATTAACATATTTAAATAATTTAATATTTTAATCAATTAAATAATTATTTTTATTTAAATAAAGTGAATTGAATATTTTAATCAAATAAAATATTAAGTTAATTTAGAAAGAAAATTTTCAGATCTTAATTACAGATATCAAAACGGGAGTTCACCTCTTAATTTTCAGACCTTATTTCATAGCTTTTAAGATCTTAAGTCTTAAATGTAACAAACAGTTTGAAATCACTTAATATATGAAATTCACCTAAGTTTGAAATGTAACAAACAGTCTTTAATCTCTTAAGATCTGAATTTTAAGATTTAAGACGAATTAAGATCTAAAATTGTCGAAACAAATGGGGCCTTATGATGCATCAAGTCAACAACCGGTGATCAAGCCTTCTGATTAAGGGAGTGGTATTTTGAGGATTTAATAAATGGAAGAACTAAAAAGATCATATTTTGAATGTTCAAATGATCTAATAATGATTAATTAGATATTTGGACATATATGAAAGTTTTAAATGTTTAGAAGGATATAGGTGCAATAAGGAAGTTTACAAGGATATATACGTAATAATGAAGTTTTATAAGGACGTGTATGAAATTCTCCCAAAAAAAGCCCACCTCTTTTCAAAAGGAAGAAAGAAGTAGAAGAAGAGCACATTTCATCATCCACCACCGTATTATTACCTTACTTATCGTTTAAGTTCAATTAACCAATAATTTTTTAATAGAATTATATGACAAATATTAAAGATTTGGAAAATAGCATTACTTGAGCCTTGTAGCAACTGGTAGTTGTAAGGTTGCTATTTTTATGGCTGGAGTAATTAAGAGGACAGTTACAAAGTGTCTATATTTCTACGTTTTAATCATTAAAATAAACCCCACATACCACTCATTATGCAACTGCATAAGAGTGCATTATGTGCGCTAAAGCCGTCATCGACTCTTTTATCCGGTCCTTCCTTGCATTCATTATTAATGGTTGTTTACTTGTTTATGTGATTTGAACATGTGACCTTCCAGTCATAAATGACTCAACTGGTTGTTCCAAAACAATGTAATTGGATTTTGTTTTTCCAAGTAGGAAGCAGGAACTAGGTATTATATACGATGCTCTCTTGTTCCACACTTCCACGGACTTCTATCAAGGCCAGGCTTGTAGTGACTATGGGTAGTGGTTGCCGTAGTTTTGGTAGCCATCTCTTATGGTCTTTAACGGAATCATTGAACTTGCTAATCTGCTTCTCTTTTGTTCAGATTATTGGCTCTTCCATTAACTTGTCTCACTTTTTTTCTGCTTAGTTTCGTGTTTCTTCTTATATCATAGGATGCTAAATTCAAAATATAATAATTTCAGGTGGAGAGCATAGTCTTAAGTATCATATCAATGCTTTCTAGCCCCAATGACGAATCTCCTGCAAACGTGGAAGCTGCGGTAATGCCACATATTTTCAGTTTCCATTTGCTGTTGCTTTTATGTTTGCTTGATGCTGAAATGTTTATTGATTTTTTTCAAGAATGGCAATATAAAGAATCTTATCGATTGCAATCAACAACACCAATGAGTTATCATAATAATGATGGGCAAATAGGTGGGTTTACCTTGAAAACCTGCCAAAATAGAAATGTTACGAATTTTGTTCGTTTACAAGGTCATCTTAGGATATAATCCTGGGTGAGATGGTTATTGACCTGACTTGAACTAAGCAAGAATAATGCCGCTTGATATGAAAATTAATCGGCCAACATAAAATCATTCAGGTTGGGTTCAGGTTGCCTGGTCATACATATTTTCAACCTACCAACCCATTTAACTTCAATGTCATACAAAATTGAAGTTTGAAATTGCATTAGGTTAATACTTACAAAAATAAGTTTAGTTTCTTTTTTCATCAGTCCTCCCCCGGACTTCTCTCTCTCTCTCTCTCTCTCTCTCTCTCTCTCTCTCTCTCTCTTAAATTGAATCAATTACCAAATTCACACAAGAACAGCTTGTGGAATCAATTTCAACCAGAGAGCAACTCTCGTGATTGTAATTCTCATTCAACTGATTAACCAGATGTGTTTCTTACGTTAGAAAGGAAACTTAATACCCTAAAAATAGAGTACAACTATCTATGCATAAACTACTTACCTGACAAAAGCCAATAGGAAATTAAAAAAATACATATTAAATTTCAACCAAAATGATTCATATCAATACTCCCTTCATCAATTAATCCTTGACCTCAAGGATTGTAGTTGGCCCAAAAGTCACAGACTCACAGCTAGAATGCTAGATGCTTCCAACCATTGTTACCACTTGTAACTTTACTTGGTGCATGACATGTAGTGTTTGTAAACTATAAGGTCTAAACAAGGTACGTGTAGAGACTGACATATCCCTTGTCCACATTTTGAAACTCTATTCTATTTATCCAATCACCATCATAGGATTCAAAATCACCACTTCTTGAGTGGCGTCCACTATAGTAAAAGTGGAGGAAATGATTGCAGACTCATCTCTAAATCTCTGATTGAATCACAATTTGTGTCACTGCCCCTTGCACCACTCCTATGCTTCTGTTTATCATCAGTTTGAAGATCCCTACCTGCAAGTTTTTGTTCAAGAAGGTAGTTCATAGACACAGCTAGAGCCAAATGATGTGCCTTGACACTGATCTTAAAAATTTTATGAGCATGTGCATAGTCCTCATGACAAATGTTGGTGCTTACAATCCACAACACTTTCTTACGAAGGCCAGAGTCTGTGGAAGCACATAGAACAGGGACATCATATTTGTGACTTGAATTAATGACATCTGGTTCTAGCTTCAAATAATGCCTGCTTTGTAGGTTTGCCTCCGTGACTGTAGTTTTTTTCACCGCTTATTTCAATTCTGCTTGTACTTAATTCATTGTCTCCGGGTTCTCCATGAGTTGTGCCATCACCTATTCAAGTGTTGAAATTGTATTAGTATGTGACTAGAATTGATGACATCTGGTTCTAGCTTTAAATAATGTCTGCTTTGTAGGTTTGCCTCCGTGACTGTAGTTCCCTTCACCGCTGATCTCAATTCTGCTTGTACTTAATTCATTGTCTCCGGGTTCCTCATGAGTTGTGCCATCACCCATTCAAGTGTTGAAATTGTATTAGTACCAACAGTAAACATGTCAAGAATGATGACTTTGACATCAGTTTTTGAGATATGGATATCCAGTTCGCTTGTCTCTTTGATTCTCCACAGCACGTCCACTAGATCTTCAGAATTGTAAATGTATGCTGGTGTTTGATCCTCCACTAATGCAAACACATATGTGGTGGCAATTTTCTTATCATCTCCAAGCTTCCTTTATCATTAGTTGATATCAACAAGCCATCATTTGATGCATATCCCTTGTCTTCACCATTGGTTTCATGATATTCTGTTACAGTAGTCAATTTCCACTCCATTTCTCTCTCTCTCTCTCTCTCTCTCTCTCTCTCTCTCTCTCTCCTCATCTTTGCATCGTACGATTTGAGCTTTAAAATTTATAAATAAAAGAGGCTCCAAGGCAGTAAACTTAAGATAATTTCTGTTTGAGTAGCATGAAGTGTTTTTGGTTGTAATATCAAACAAGTGCATCTTCGTGAAAGACAGAATAGCCTCTTCGACAAAAACATTCTGCACATAACTATAAATCTCAGCAACCCTACCCCCCAAATCAGGACTTTCTTCAAGCAATTTGTGTGCACACTAAGGAACCCAACACATTGGATACAAAATTATCAACTACATTCTTCAATCCACCCTTCTGAAAATTGATTTGATTGAAAGGGTTGGTTTGGTACCATAGAGGTAAGAGTTTATCCTAGGGATTAAATATATGTACAGATGATTGTATGGTTAGGGGGTTTTAAAGGCCTGTTGCACCAACTATACAAGTCCATGTCATATCTAACTTCATAACATGTGTAGATATGTGAGAGTTGCATCTTACTCATATTAGTGAAGTTCTTCACACACACACACACACACCCCCCCACTCACACACACACACACACACACACACACACATATATATATATATATATATATATATATATATATATATATATCCAGTAGCACCTTATGAGGAACAATGGCTTGATTGATTAGGAAAACGAAATGGGAGTTGTATTGACTTACAATGTTTGATCGATAAAGCTTCTGCAGTTCAATGTGTGGTTTATGTGCGCCTTCCTTCACTAATTGCTTAGGGTTTTTAAAGTCAATGAGTGGTTTAGACATCACCTGGTCATTTAAATCTTGCAAGTGCATCTGCTCCGTAAACCCTAAATTGATAAAGTCTACTTGCTTCGAGTTTCTTGATTCAGTGAGTCGTTTAGTTTTCTCCACTTCTATCGCTTCCTTCAAAACAATTCTGGGTGGTTTTCTCATCTTCCAAAACAGTCGATTCATTTTTATTTGTCTTCCTTGAACACCAACGAAGGATCCAAACCATTATGTAATAGCAATAACTTCGTTACTGGCTTGAGCCTGCCATTGTTGCTAGTAACGACTCACATATAGTGTTGCTTTCCAGTTTCTTGGCTCATCGTTCTCTCTTTTCTTCACAGGTAGAGAGAACTAGGGCTTTGATACCACTAATAGAGCTCTAAATAGAATCAACTACCAAATTCACACAAGAACAACTTGTGGAATCAATTTTTAACCAGAGAGCAACTCTTGTGATTGTAATTCTCACTCAATTGATTAACTAGATGTGTTTTTTACATTAGAAAGTAAACTTACACACTAAAAATAGAAAAGTACAACCATCTATGCATGAAGTACTCACCTAACAAAAGTCATAAGGAATTTATCCCCCCGCCCCACCCCACAATTGTTATTGTATAACGATTTTGAAGCTTGCTTGACTTCTGAATGATTTACTTTTGGCTGTGCTTTGAGAAAAGGAGTCCAAGCTTACGATATGGAGTCAATAAAACTCATTCTGCCGTTTTTAATTGGTGGAGGGAGAGTTTGGTATGTAAGTGAGACCACTAGGGAAACATAATAAACATGGAGTATGTGAAAGATCCGTTGATACATGAAGGTAGAAGCCTAAAAGGCAGGTGGGTATTACATAGCATGGCTACTCAATTTACAAAGTGTCTTTAGGTCCTTCCTCCTGCAAGTTAAGAGAGGAACTCGCCTGAGGGAAAGGGACTGTGAGAGTGTGAGGTATGGAATATGAAGTGATTGGAATTTTACTAATTAATTGACCAAGGTTGATGTTGCATTAACATTGAATTTGAAGTGATTGGAATTTTATTTTTAGTATATGTTAGTTTGATTGGTTGAGGTATGGAATGATGTTTAAAACCAGCTAAGGGTATAAGTTGTGTAACATGTTAGGATTCTAAATTCATTTACAAATAGTTAGGAATGATAGATTCCTTTAGTTATAGATTTTGATGGAATCTAAACACATTTTTATTATTTGTTTTTATAATCCAAATTTCTAAATACACCATGGCCCGTTTGTTTGAATTTGAATGAATTGGAATTTAAATTATAGGATATATATGTTTGTGGGTTGAGATATGGAAGTTAGGAATTTTAGTTCCATTACAAATAGTTACAAATGATGAATTCCTTTAGTCCATGGAATTTGATGGAACCTGAACAAAATGTCATTCATTATTCTTGTAATCCAAGTGTTCAAACACAATATAAAAAAATTCTGATTCATTCAAATTTCATTCCATGAGCCAAACGCCCCCTTAGGGTACGTTTGGTACAAAGAAATCTTCTAGGTTTAAAAGGTTAATTAACAAATGATAATGACACATGACAAGGAAACGAGAGAAATTGAATTTATTTTTAAACCAATTCTCCATTCTAGGTACCCGTGTCCTTTACCATTAAACAAGGTTACTTGGCTTTAGGCATTTTGTGTTGATGTGTATACAACTACAAATGATTTGTGTTGGCTATGGAAACATAAATCAAAATTGAGGTGGTATAGTACTGGTTTTAATGTCCGTGCTTTCTATAAATATCTGGGCCTAATTCAACCCTGTTGTGTCTTGGCTAAGTGTGTGTAATTAATGTGTTATTGCAGAAAGAATGGAGAGAAAGAAGGGAGGAGTTCAGGAAGAAAGTGGGTCGATGTGTAAGGAAATCACAAGAACTTGTGTAAAACTGGCCGGCACTCTTGAAACTTCAAAATGTGAGGAACCAGCTGCAAGTTGCTACTATAATCAGTTTCTTCCCCATGTACAATCTTCCATTATTTTTTATGTTGTCTGTTTTCAATTCCCATACACCTTCTGTTTACATAAAATATACAAATCAAAGAACTTTCAGATTTCTTTTGTTTATCTATATCCTCGTCCGCTTGTCTCCGAAGTTGAAAACAAAACAGACATTTATTAAAATTTTGATAAGGCGGTTATGACGAATTTGCTGGTATCTTGACCAAGGTTGGTTTTGATGATGCCTGTGCGTTTGTCTTATGATGTACCTTTTATCATGTGTTTACTGTTAACTAAATAAAAGTATTCTAGAATTTGTAATGATATAATTAACTAGTACTTAATAGTCAACTCAATAGAGTTATCAGTCAGTTTTATTTTATATTTTTTAAGTTCAAAAATGAGAACTATCAATAGGCTTGATTAGTTGAAGGTCTGAACACAATGTATTTCAATGAATTGATTTCTATTTTATGTTAACTACGTGTTATAATCAAAATATGATGAAACTGGAAATAGTCTCACATCATAATTTTTGGAGGATTAGATTTATAGAGACTAAAGAGATTTTATTATAAGGTTTAAACAAGCATATATGATATTAATATAATATAATGTTATTATCGATACAAATAAATGGCAGAGATGAAGTCCTTTTTGAAAATGATTAGTAGGCAAAGAAAGCTAGGGAGTGGCAGACAAACAGTTTCCATCTGTTAAGTTTTGAAGGTCAATTATTGATAAGGTTCATGGTAGTTATGATGTTAATGTTTACGTGGCAGTGGTGCGATTATTGGAACAAGCCAAATATATTTGTTGTTTTCCCGTCTATACCAACATTTTGTTGAGTAAATTATGCGAACGGAGAATACATATGTTTTGGCTCTCTAGAGAATCAGGTGGAACACAATATTAATCCATCCTATGTCCTTTTTTCTTTTTGTCAAAAACAAAAGTTGGAATAAAATATATTTTGGTGTTGTATGTTTATTAAGATACTAATTTAAGTAGTCTTTTTTATATATACACAGATGTCTATAGTCCAAAAGTTTGTAAGAAGATTGTTTTATAAATTAGAAAACTTGTCATGTTTAAACTTTTTCGAAGCAAATGATCTAGTAAAACCTCCGTCCGATTACGGACATAAGGAAAAAAAAAGGTCTTTTTTGCACAAACAAAACCATTGACATCAAAATCTATCCAAAAACTCTATAAGCAAGTATAAATTCAGTTTCTAACAAAGTTTTAATGTAATTTGACTTAACATTGTCAATCATATTAAATTTGAGTATTTGAAAATAAGAAGTTAAACTTCAATTACGGAGGGTATAAAATAAAATCTAGGTGATTAAATATCAGATATGATTGAAATAAAATAAGGGATACAAAAGATGAGAGATGAAAAGAATATATAAAAAGAGAAGAAAAAAGAATAAAGCAAAAGCCCTTCGTACAATTACCAATCATCTCTCTTCCCTTTTTTCTTCACAGACTTCACGCTTGTTCACACACACAACTACAACTACAAGACCCTCTTTCTCCATCATGTAATTGTTTTATGCATATATATATATATATATGTTTCCATGGAAATCATGCTTTCTCTCGTGACTGGTTCAAGCTCTGCTACAGTCCAGATCTCCAGAAGAATATACAAATCATTCTACCACCTCTCTTCATGATTCTCTCTCATACACTTCTCTCTTCATACCTTTTCTACTTGAAACAACAGTAAGTAAGATGATTCGCAACGGCGGTGTTGAGAGCCCTTCGCCACGACCTCGGATCCACCAGACTCACCCACACGATACGCCTCACTTCCACTCCACTCTCTCCGAACGCAAGCTCCGCCGTTTCAATTTTCTCATTCTCGTTTTCCGTGCTGCTGCCTTTTCCTTTGCGCTCTCCGCCGCCGTATTCATGGTCGCCAATAAGTCCCTTTCCCCACGCTGGTACGACTTCGGTGCCTTCCGGTAATCTCTGATTCCTCTTTCCGATTTCAATGCAATAATACATACATCTCTTCATTGCAAAATTGAAACTCTAAATATTATCAAAACTCTACAGATTCGTTGTAGCAGCAAATGCAATAGTCGTTTTGTATTCGTTATTTGAAATGGTTGCTTCTACTTGGGAGATTTCTCGAGGTTCCACCATCTTCCCGGAATTCTGCCAAGTGTGGTTCGATTTCGGCCACGACCAGGTTCTCTCTCATCACTGATTATTCATTGCATTAATAGAATATTTCATTTTCTGATTTATTTTTGGGTGAAAATTTCAAAAATATTCATCTCGAAACATTCAAAAATTTTCGTGTGAGATTTGTTTTTAAAAGAATGTTTGTATCTGCAAAAAAAATAAAAATTAATAAAAATACACACATGCGGACATAGCGACAGTGATGGTACTGAGTCAAGAAACGATGTCGTTTTCGTGTAGGTTTTTGCGTACTTGTTGCTGTCGGCGGACTCGGCTGGGACGGAACTGGCGAGGCAGCTGAGAAGGATCGACACGTGTACGGCTAACAACGCGTTTTGCATCCAATCGGACATCGCCGTGGCCTTGGGATATGCCGGATTTTTATTTCTGATGATCTCGTCGTTGCTGTCGGGATTTAGAGTCGTCTGTTTCATAATCAAGGGTTCTAGATTTCATCTGTAGGATTGTTCAGGTCGGAGAGACACACCTGATTATTGAGCATTTGAGCGGGTAAGATTACTGTGTGAGGGCGACTGATTTGATATGGTGTGCCGTGTTGTGCCCTCAATCAGATTATTCCACGTGGCGCAATTATACAATTCTTCCGTGCTTTTTGACAGTCTGCAAGTTTCTTTTCTTTTTCAAAACACAAATAGAAAAACCCAAAACGTGCTTTGCGTGAATAACTTTTCTTTTTTCCTCCAAGGTTATTAAAGGTTTAGCGGTCCTCATGAACCTCATTTATTTGTTTTTTTGTTAATGGAATCACTAAGAAATTATTTAAAAGTAAAATGACTTATTAACGAAGCTATTAAGAATTATTTGTTTGTTTCTTCCTTTTTTATCTATCCTTTTTTGTTACTTTATTTTACAAAATGATCATTTTTGTTTCATTATTACCTGATTTAATAGTAACTGATTTATATAAAATCAGATGTAAAAAATAATGATTACATTATAATGAAACAAATACATGAAGTTTACCGACAAAATCAACTATGAGGGATTATAATTCGTAGTTGAATACTGAAAAAGAAAACAATAACATTATTCTAATGGTATTGCTTTTTATGTCTTTTATCTAAATAGAACAATTTATAAAAAATAGACTGCAAGAGATTTAATGAAATAAATGTGCCTATGTAATTGAAAAGGATATGATAGAGAACAATATCAGAGACCTGTCTTAACTTGAGCTTGACTTCTGCTATTCTAATAGCGGTATGTTTTCTTTATAAATTATCCTAACAAAAACTTTATAAAGATTTATTATAAAAAACATCTAAGAACCTTCAAAATTATACATGTTTAAATTCTAAGAACACAAAGAATACAAATACGTTCAAAATGTATTTCAAACACACAAAATATTGAATCTAAATACAAATTGACAACAATATTTTCACATCAACTATTTACATGTAATATAATAATATTACACATGTAATAAATATCTACTAAAACTATTTTACATATAATGTATAATATTATACATATAATAGATGACTATTACACATGTAATATTTGACTAATACACATGTAATATATGACTACTAGTTTAGCAACCCATGTATTGCATGGATATAGTTAATAAATAAATTTTTTAATAAAAAGTATATAAGATTAACATATCATTTTAAATATAATAATAGGTTGATATTACAGCAAATATGAATTTAAATATGTTACAAGTTATTTAAAAAACAAATAGTCAGTATAAGAACGTGATATTATATATTATATTGTTATTATTAATATTTTGATGTATTTTAGGTTTTAGTAATATATAGTTTAATATCACGTTCTCATGTATGAGAAAACTTGTACTTATTTCTAAAATTGATTATGTTAATGTTAATTTAAATTCCAATAAATATAAGATTTTAAGATTCAAAATAGATTTTAAAATTAAAGAATTTAATTAGATTGATTTTCGTTAATAGTTGCTAAAGTAGATAGTAGTTAGTATTAGGTTTTCAAAATTATTAAAAGAATAATTTGAAGGAGTTATATTATGAAAATTAGGAGGAAAAATGAAAAATTAATTAGTTGAGAAATTGACATGTGACACTAAATGTTTTGCTTTATTAATATATATAGATAGATTTAGATTACACATGTAATAAAAGTACATATCTGATTCTTTACAAAAACTCAGATATAGAACATGAACATTTAGTACGTTTGAAAATTACAAAAATCATCTGAAGACCTTCAAAAAATCCAGAATCGATATTAGTGATGATTGAAAATAACACGAACCGTTATCTTCAAAAAAACTCAGATCTTGAATGAACATTCATCAATGTTTCGTTTTCATTTCAAAAACACCGAAGATGAACAAAACCATAAATGTTCAAAGAATGAACAGATCTTCTTGGATGTTATTATAAAACTTCGAACAAATCTAAAACTTTCTAATAAATGTAGAAGAATTTCAAATAAATGTAGAAAAATTTCAAATAAATCTTGAAAAAACTAAGATGTAACATCCCATTTTTTGAGATAATTGCGTGGAATTATTTTAGTGGATAATTAGATAATTATATTTGTGTTGGACCAATGAGATCCCGAGTAGTGGATTGATACGTGTCGGGTTGCGAGTTACGTGTCTCCGGGTTATAAATTTAGTGGATTAATTATATATTTGGGTTCGTGGAGTTAAATGGGTTAAGTGGATTTTTATTGTGAAAATGGAGTATCGGGTTCGGGTTATGGGGTCGGAACCCGCTAAAAGTGGAATTAATATATATGTACGTCTCCTTTTCCCTTCCATCCTTATCTAAAGTGTGTGAAGTGTGTGTAAAAGTATGTGTGTGCGTATGTGTGCTCTGGAGATCAGAATTGAAGTGAATCAAGTTGCTGAAAAGTGAAGCCAAGGATTTGCATCTTGCTTGATCTTCTTCTTCATAGTGTTCTTAAGAGTGTTCAAGGTAAGGGTTTGATTTTTGGATGATTAAATCTTGAGATATGTTTGTGTTATGTTGGGGAATTTGATTCTTCTAGTAGTATGGGTCGAATTCATGTGTTTTGGTGTATATTTGCTGCTGGAAATCGAGTTTGGAGGGGTTGAAAACCCCTGGTTCGGCTATGGAGTTCGAAGGGCAAGATTCTGCTATCTGGCAAAAGCGCGGCGCGCAAATGAGAAAAGCGCGGCGCGTAAATCAGTCTGCTAGAGAATCTTGGTTTAGTTTTATAAAAGAGTTTTGAGTCGTTATTTGGTCGAGTCCCTTCGAAATATTATTGAATTGAATTGTTTGGGATTTTAGGTTCCGTCGGGGGTTCCGTAAAGAGTTTTGGGGATCGATTGTACGTTCGGGAATGTGTTTCGGGTTTATATTAATTGCGATAGCTATGTTTGAATTAAGTTACCGGGATTCCTGTTAGGTTGTTTTGGATCGGATATATTGGAGTCGGGTCGCGGTTGGGTTTTGGGTTCGATTGGGATTGCTTTCGAGTCGGGTTTTTGCCGGGGCTTTGGGATTCGGTTAAGAGTGTTTCGAGTCTGAGTTAATTGGGTTATTGTGATTCAAATATATATGTTGGTTGAAATGAGAAATAAGTGTAGGGATTGTGTATGTTTACAGGGACGAGTCGACAGCGAGACGAGCCGGGTCGGAGGTTATAAGTTCAGTGTTTGGGACCGATTGATCAGGTGAGTACCCGAGTCTTTTCCAAATGAGCGCTCCATTTTTCTGAGTTGTACCGTGTTATTTGTGTATATTGTGCTATACTGCGTATGAGACAGGGACGTGGGCGCCAGGTATGGTTCTGTTCTTACATATGTGATATATGTGCATGAGATGAGATCCAGTCCGGGGTCCGTGATGAGTTCCATACAGACGGTGATTCGCGATGTGAGATCGCGTGGGTTGACTGTCCCTAACAGTCCTTGGAGCGTGTATACACGGCAGAGCCTGTAGCCGGTTCGCGCCCGTGCTACAGGGTTGTGGCTAACCACCGGTGCACACGGTCGTTAGCTGGGGAGAGGCCCCCCTTCAGTGATATTGTGTGCAGGGCTTCGGATCTCATGCTGAGTGTTCATACCTGCTTTATACTGCTGATTGCCAGAGACAGAGATTGAGCTTGTGTTGTGTGTATGTGCTACGTGTTCGCATGCTATGTGTTTACTGTGCAGAGTCTAACCCTCGAGTACTCACGAGCTTTCGAGCTTACGTATTCGAGTCTTCCGTGTTCAGGATTTCAGTGAAGAGTTCAGTAGCTGGGTTTGTTGATCAGCGACTAGCCGTTATGTGAAGACTATTGCAGCTGCCTGTGTCATCAATTATGTTAGTGTTTGTGTCTTATGTGATATTGTTAATCAGTGAATGATGTGTAAACAATATTATGTGAAAGTTTTTAATTAATGATGATTCCGAGTTTCCTATGACATATGTGTAATTGAGCTATTGAGATGTGCCACCTTTGTATTGTATTGACGTGGCATTTCCGGGATCAGGGAGAGTGTTACATAAGACGAAGATGAAGATGAAAAAAAAATGAAGATAAAGAAAAGAAAAAGATTTGGAGAGACTCAAGAGAGCGAGTGAAATTAGATCAGTGAAAAAGAAAAAAAAAAGCTTTTGAAGATGAAGGGAGCAAACAGAGAGTGAGAGAGAGAAAAAACCGGAAAAAAAATGTTGGGGAGAGAAAAAAAATTCAATTTCTTAAAATAAGTGAAAGAGAGATTAGTAAAAATACTAATATACAATTGCTTTTTTTTATTTTTCATAACTTTTTGACAAAATATTATATTTTATTATAAAAATGTAATTTCATCCATCACAATGATTTAGATGATCAAATGGTCCACATTCTTCTTTGGACTATATAAATATTGAGTTCTACAATGAATATTCACAAACACACAAATATAGATTTAGGTTCAAGTGATCACCAAAAGTAACTACTTTTAAAAGTAATTTAAAAAAAAAAAATTTATATACATGTTTTTGTTAACATTACAAAGATAATATATAAATTTTATGTATATTCATACATTCTAGGTGAATAAAATTATGTATTATATAATATGATTACATCAGTACATCACATTTAAGAAGTTAAAAAGGACATGAATGTATGCAAAATTTATATATATCGACTTTATATTGTTAATTAAAACGTGTTTAGAAATTTTTTTTTTTAAATCTTTTAATTCGTTACGTGTGGCACCGTCTAACCTATATATATTGACATCAACACCGTGTAACGATTATCTCAAACAAGTCATAATCATGTCCGAGTAAACGATACCGTCCCACCGCCGTTGGAGAGAGAAGAATTTCCGAGGTAAATAAGCGCCGTCTCTTATGAATTTCGTATTGTATACTGAGTAATTATTGATGTATTTGTTTCCCTAATCTTTCGTCTTTAAGCTAGCTTTAAAGCACAATCTATTTTGTGTCGTTAGCTTTAAAAACTCAATCGAATATGTACATGGACGTCGTTTTTGACAAATGTATTATTCATTCTTTGATGTCTTGTTTGAATGATTCTCCCTTTAATCGGAATAACTCCAAAATCCATGAAATTCGAGGATATTTGGAATTGTTAAATTGCAAGGTTGTGCAAACTGGAAATTTCGACTGAAACCATTGGATTGATTTAAGCTAGAATTAGTTTCATCGGTATATTTCATAATTTAATAAATTTGCGGATTGTTATATGGGGAAGAAAAAAGAAAAGGATCTGAATTTGATTGGATTTGTTCTCGATGCACCTTATACTTTGTTATTTTGACGAATGCTGTTCCTAGTTTCTAAAACAATTATGTTCTGTAGTTTCCATTTTGATATATCTATAAGAATCAAGATGAATTGATTATACGCTAGACAAAAGTCAGTCTATCCCTGGTGAAATATGACTAAACCACCTTCTAGATTGATGTCATTTGATTAAGCAAAAATGGATGATCCGGGAAAAAAAAGAAATTTTAGCAAAAGAATGTAGAAGCTTTACCAAATATATGGTAGAATAGGAACCCATGAAGCAGATGTAGACCTTGATGTATTTATTTTAGGTTGAAGAATGCAAACTGTCAATCGTCTGGCATCAATGTTTTAAAATAACCGACATTGCTGTCAAAATTCAAATTAAGCCGACTACTTGGGGTGCCTAAAAAAATTGGCGCTCAGGTTTTTTTCGGTATTGTTTCTTATCAGTTGAGGGTTTCTTTAACCATTTAATTGTATCTGATTTTTTATACACTCATTCTTTTTATCTGTGAAGTGTATGACTCATATTGCAGTTTCATAGGTTTGATTGATTACTGATAGTCATATTCTTCTTGAAGAAATTATAATTGGCTGTTTGATGTTCAATTTAAGGTGGTGGAAACATGTGTAAATGCTTTACTTTGTATCGTTTTTGGGATCTTAAACAGTTCATGCACTTTCTTGGTTGATGAAGGACGTGATGTGATGGGGGAAACGTTACGCTTTTTCCCATCAAATAAGAAGCTGGAGCTAAGAATTAGTGCTACCCAAAATTTGTCTAAAAGTTGCTTACCTGGTTCACTTGCCAAGAAATCTTCAAGGAAGAAACTTAAATGCATTACTTCAGTGAAAGTCAGCATGGTGGCCACTGGGGATGTCGGAGTCTTTCTTTTGACGACTGCAGTACTGGAGATTGTCCGAAGGTTCTCCTCAGCCCACTGTCCATTTATATGGCGTGGGCTTCAGGCGCTTCAAGTTCTCTGCTGGCCGACATTTAAATGGATCCAGAAATGGTCTCCATTCACTGGTTTGGTTAAAGGAATGCAGGTTTGATTTACATATCTTTCTTGTGGTAGCATCCATCCAAAAACCTATGTTTCTCCGTTTTCGGATATTGATTGGTGTCATTTGACTTACGTGTTTTGATTGAATTTAACTGCACAAAGTTGTGAAGATGTGCATTTGTGGTCTTCATGAGAACGAGGATCTTTAATCATTTTCGTCATCTCATGTTATGCTGTTAGCTTACTTGTCTTCATCTGATACCTTGTCTCTATTTTCAGACTTTGTCAAAGCCGTTGATATTCCTTTCAGTGGCAACAGGGCTTTTCGATGAGTCAGTTTTCTCGAAAGGAACACTTAGTGGTTCAAGTGCTGAACTCATGGAGCTATCTTCACAATTGTCCACCCAAGAAACAAGGTGTGAAATTCTTTCTTGTTTCGAGATCCCTGTTGCTAGAAAAAGATGACCAAATTAATTTGTTTCGTAGAAATACAAGGTGCAGACTGATGATTTTTGTGTAGTATAATGTTCATCAAACTTTGATCTGTATGTGACTTGTTTTGTACGGCATCAAACCTTAAACGCATCTCAGATATTTCAGTTATGCAGGCCTGACAACAAGGTTTCAAGAATTGCTGTTATGGACAATTGGTTGGTAGAACTATATGCAGAGCTCGATAAACAGGGTATTGCTGTACCAGAGAGGTATTGCCACTTCTTTCCAATTTTGGTCCTCTTTCGCATAATGACCTGTATTCCAGCAATCTTGTCTAACTTAGAAACTAAAAAGACTCTGTGTTGTATCTCATTCAACTTGAATTTATATAAAGAATACGATTAATACGAGAATTCCAAGGTCGATGCATATGAGATGCCTTTTTAAAATAACTTGGATGATTGTTCCAGACTTAATGAGGATGAGCTTCGTAGATTCTATGCGGTCTCTGATGGTGACTTTGCAAGGTTTTTATCAGCGGTTAAGAAGACTATTCGCTGGAGGCAGAAATACACTCTTTTTTCACCACAAGAACTTGAGGCTTGGGTCAATTTAGTCTTTTGGCATGGTTCTGATGTGATGCAAAGACCTTGCCTCATCTTACGCATTGGACTCGCAGGCTCTCATTTGGCTTCAAATGGTCAAGCAATGCTTGTTAGAGCAGTTGGTATGTAGTTCTGTCTTGTAAATTTTGTGTGTCGCTTCTCATGTGGTTTGGTTATGATAATTACTCATGATCGGTGATTTATATTTACTGCTTTGGCCTGTGGTTGCGTAATCAATTCTTGTGTTGCCCATTCACCTGTAATTTGGTTTGCAAAATAATAAGCTTTGAACTCGATGCCATATTGATAATAAACTTGATGAATATATACTTTACCCATTGATATGGTGAAACTTAATTGGCAGATGATATTATTCCATAATTGAATTTAAAATCAGATTTGGAAAGTGGGCTTTCTTTAGTTGCCTTTGATGATTGTTTTCAAAAAGTGATTTGGCATGAAGTAGTATATAGCAATTTTAGGGATAATGTATATATGGAAATTTTCAATTTGGTTTCTTCTATGCTATTTCTGGCCAAAACTTGCTCGAAAATCATATGACAAAAATACACTTAACTTTAGGTAAATAATTTAAATGTTGTAATGATACTATGCATACAAACTATAATATGTATTGTTTTATTTTATTATATGGGTATCGTCGTGTTATAATTTTCTAGCAAATTTTTGGCAGGGATTGGCATGCCTGTAATGTTGTTTAGACTTTTTAGGTGGTCGTAGTGTAATACTTTGGTGTCCCTTTCCTCAGTAACTTGGTATCCATTACTTTTGGTTCAACTAACCTATATTCCGCATTTCAGTTTCCCAGGTGGAATATGGAGTTCTAAACTTGCTTGATGCAGAACATCCTCAGATTACTGTTTTGATGGATTGTGAGGGATTGTCACCCTTTGGATTCCCTATACAAACATTCAGATCATATGCGTTACTTCTTCAAGATCATTACCCAAACCGCCTTGGGCGTTTACTTGTAGTACGGCTTCCCTCTGTTGCCCGAGTGATAACCCAGACTCTATTCCAGGTAAGCCTGTCTTCTTTAGTGTTTTTAAAAAGAGAACAAATACGGACATGAACATTAATCTGAGAAACAATCTTTCCTTTAAAAGGTGAACAATACATGGAATCTTACTGCTGTGCATGTCTATATTTATCTAGTATTTCCTCCATCCTTTGTAAATCAGTAAATCACGTTGTTTGATTTGGATAAAGTTGTAAGTAAATATATTTGGAAACTATCTAAAATACTTTTTCGTAAATACAACTATAGATGGCTCAAATACATTAGCATGATAGCCTCAATTTTATTGTGCACCTAGTAATGACTTCCCATTTCATTTTTTTGGTATATAACATTCTACGTCCAATCTAGTATCTACAACTTGCTTTGTCTAAGCATAAAATTTGGCAGCCAATAAAATTCTTGACGGTACTTTTTTCTAATCATGCAGGTCTTGAAGCCTCGTACCCAGCAAAAGTTGACCATCGTGGGAGAAGACTACCAAGAGGTTCTTTCTAGATATTTTGAAGAACTCCCACATTTTCTTGGTGGCAAGTGTTCTTGCTCTAGATGTGCAAATGGGTTAGAAACAATTGAGGATAGAACAAGTGTTGTTGGTCTTCGAGCTCATCATCTCAATGGCACATCTTCTGATTCTCAGCTTTACAGTGGTACTAGCTTAGATATAAATCGAGAGCACATAAAGATTGCTACTGTTGGGGTGTTACTGATTTGGGTATGTGTTGTTTTCGTATTAGCAGTTAATTATCACCAACTTATTCTCCCTCAATTGTACAACAGAAGTGGTTCATGACACCACTATTTTCAGCATTGCTAATTATAATCTTGGGACATTTTTATACAAATTTGTTTCAGTATGAACTTCATAGCAAGCATATTCTTTTTGTTCTGTTCATGTTAGGGTTGTAATACAACTATTTTGTGTTGCTGGCGTATCAAGCCTTTTTTTAATATTAAAACCAGTTGGTTTGGAGGCATCAAACCATGTGAACAAATCAGATGCGTAATTGCACAATCTGTGTCGAGAAACAGACTGGACAAAACTTCAATGTTATAATTGCTTCTTTCCAATGTCATAATGATCCTCTTATAACACTGCTAGAACGACATTTGATATCCGATAGCACTAGAAAGGCAATTTCTTTCCCTTCATACTTGGAGTCAGCCAACATCTAATGATAAGCAATTACAAGAGCAAATATGAAAATGCCCAATAAGTTGGCAACAAATCCTGTTTAGACGTAAATCTTCTCTTCCTCGATCCTTAGATAATGCTTGACTTCAGCTTGTTCTTCAACATGGAACTACAACAACAGTGAAGAGGTCAGTGTGCAACACATGGAGATGGCCCCTACGAGGCACCTTCGACCCTCAAGTCAGTTATCCTCTGAGTGGCAACTATGAGAGAAAAATAACAATATCGGTAGAAATTATTTTTAGTGCTCACCGAGAAGGAGAGATTGAGCTATAAGCTATTTATACCTCTCTCTTCTTCTCCTAGGATTGGATGGTGGTATCAATGCAAAATGGGACCATCAGGTGAGAGAGGAAAGTTGTTATCATAGTAGTATAGTACCATTTACTCTTGCAAATGTTGACCAATAGGATATTCTTCTCCCTCTGCATTATCCCTTTGTTTCATATTACAGTTCTTGATAGTGATCTAGAGGTAATGAAACATAGTATCCTTGTCTTGGAGATACACTTGACCTGATTATATGGTGCCATATGGCAAGGTATTTTACCCACACGAACAAACCCAAGTCGTCATCAGTGATCATCTGTGAGCACAACAACAAAAAATTCATCATCTTAGACCAAGTGAGTTGAGGTGTTCAATGATCACAACATCATCATGTGCCTATGTATACCATACTATCCAACATTTCACGCTATGTAGTGCACAAAAAAAATAAATTGATCACATATGAATGGGTCATGTGATTGGCTGATAGCGGTTTTCTTTGGTTATATGATAACAAATGCTATTTTCCATTAAAGAAACCCATCATCATGGTTGGTTACAATAATTGTTGTGATTGAATTCTATAAATAATGATTTAAGTAATAAATAATGATTCAAGTAATATCAAGAACGGAAATAATCCCCTGTTACAACACCCCATCAGTTCACCTACATCTGTTTGCTTCCTTCCTTCCAATGCGCCAGATTTTGTGTTAAACCAACGTCCGCTCCAATGGAACCACTTTCATCCTCATTGGATCTGCATACAGTTACAAATGCATGCCTTTCTTTCTCTGTATATACCTCCGCCAGCAGTGAACAAACTCCCAATACTTTTGGTAAATCTATATTTCTCATTCCCTTTTTTTAGTTTCATGTAAACAAACACTCATTCTGATGGTTTTCTTTGATTAATGCTTGATCAGATTCAGATCTGAAAAGGGTTCGTTGCGGCCCTCCGCATCTTCGCTACTACTCAACCTTTCATGATTCTTGTCTATTTCTCGTGTTTTGGAAGATTCAGACTATTCTCTCTCTGGTTGGTATAATGGTATGGTAGCAGATTAATAATTTTCTTCCTAGTGTTCTTTTTCGTCTCATTGGCTATATATTAGAAGCTGTCGCGTTTGCAACCCAAACGAATATATTAGTACTCGCCTGAAGAGAAATTTGGGGTGATCGATTAGAAAGACGCTGCCGACAAGCAATTGGGTAAGGTAACTGAAAATAATCTGCATTTTTCATGGATCGTTGGTTAAATGTTGGGATCGTTAAATTGAGTTATTCTTTTGTGCATTCCAATATTCGTTTGGGTTGTGTTTTGATGATTCATGGTATGATGGATAGTGTGAAGAAGGAATCCAAAGAAGATGACTACAAATGGAAATAGCTATACTACTACCAAACCACCTCCGAATCCGTCTCCTTTACGTAATGCCAAGTTTTTCCAGGTATGATTCCAATGGCTATTGATCTTTTAGGTTACATTTCTTTTAGCAGATGCTGAAATTGTGATTCGTAAACAATCTCTATATTGGTTTTAAGTTGGATGAACAATCTTAGTGATCGATCATCATTATGTGTGCTATTTTGAGGAAATTGTAGTCACTTGAAGCTGCTGAATCTTGTCTGATTCTTACATTGTTAGGCCAACATGAGAATATTGGTTACCGGAGGAGCTGGTTTCATTGGCTCTCACCTGGTGGACAGATTGATGCAAAATGAAAAAAATGAGGTACACTTTTTTTAAATGCGTTTTGGTGAAATTGCTGTTGTTTTGGTACTCAAGGATACTGCTTATCAGGTGTTAGTAGTGGATAATTACTTCACCGGATCAAAGGATAACCTTAGACAATGGTTTGGTCACCCAAGATTTGAGCTTATTCGTCATGGTAAGTATTCTGATTATGCAAGATTGCAGCAAGATCCTTTAGTTTAACTATCAGACTTGCCAATTAGTAGAGTTTACCTTTTCTCGTAACCTACGACATTGCTTATTCTAACCGTAAACCGTCTATTTTTTACTTGTGTAGTTGAGATGGCTTTGCGATCTCATATAACATTATGGTTGTCCGAGTTTGTTTTTTCCCACCTGCCTGTGAAGGCAAAGGAAAATTTTGATTTCCTTGCAACTACCTAGAGTTGGATCCACACACACCATAGAGTTCCATAGTTGTTAATAAGCCTAGAATTCGATGATGCAATTTCAGAATATCTTGAAAGCCACATGATGACATTACTTCAATGACTTAAGAGGGTGTTTGGTTTTGCGTTATGACGTAGATTATTATGTTACAATAACGTAAATAATTGATTTAAAGTGTTTGGATTGTATTAAGCATATCACACTTTTTCATAAGTTAAAAAATGTAGCTTATTTGCTTAATTTAATAAGTGATTATTTGGTCATTTTACAAGTTAAAACGCAAATCCAAATACTTTAAAAACTGCTTATTTGATAATTGTGATATTAAACAGCAGAAGCTAAACCAAACACTAAAGTTCCGGCAACCCTTTTTGTTACAACTCTTAGCCTTCTAGTCTAACCAGATTTTTGGGAGGTATCTATCATGTGACATTCAAGACGATTAACTTAACCTTGTTGTCCGTCCGCAAATCCTATTTGCATCACTTTTATTTCAAACTGGTCTCTTAAAATCTAGAATTTGATCTTATTACATATGATATGCTTTTATATTCGCTTGTTTATGATACAGACATCACAGAGCCATTGATGGTTGAAGTTGATCAAATATATCATCTAGCTTGCCCCGCATCCCCAATATTTTACAAACATAATGCTGTGAAGGTACCTAATTGAAACCTGTGTTCAATTTCTTTTGTATGATGTATTAATTGTAATTCTTGTTCTGCATCACACATATTTTTTCTTTCTTGTTTCGTCCCTTCTTCCCATAATTTCTTTCCTTTTTTTCCCATTTCATGGCCTTTATGTTATCTCCTCCACTTTAACGCATCGACTTGTATTTATGCACATTTAAACAGACAATCAAGACCAATGTGATAGGAACATTGAACATGTTGGGACTTGCCAAGCGAGTTGGAGCTAGGTTGGAAACTTTTGTTTTGTATTTATGATCGTGTTATATATCAGCCTGAGTTTCAAGGTATCTTTGATATGCTTACAGGATATTGCTGACATCAACTTCAGAGGTTTATGGAGATCCTCTTGTGCATCCTCAGGATGAGAGCTATTGGGGAAATGTCAACACTATTGGTAGATTATGCCTCACTTAAACTTCTCATAGCCTTTAATTCACTATTCATGTGATGAAATATATTTCCTTCAAGGCTAATCTATAATGGTTTCTTGTAGTTTAATCTTATAGGACAAACATGGCGACACATGTATGTAACCTTATGTTGTATGCAGGAGTTAGGAGTTGTTACGATGAAGGAAAACGAGTAGCTGAGACTTTGATGTTTGACTATCATAGGCAGCATGGAATAGGTGAAAACACTATCTCACCTTTTTGTTACAATGTATACATAAATAAATTATATTAAGCGATTACTGTTCTCATAAATGTGCAAGGAAGGAATTCATATTCTCCAAACTCACTTGTTGTGATGCAAAGTATGGTGTTCTTTTTGCATTTTGCATGAATATAATGTTTGTTTTCAAAGAAAAGCTAAATAGGATGATTCTAAAACTGATCACTGTTGTATATTGATTGCAACAGAAATAAGGATTGCTAGGATATTCAACACATATGGACCAAGAATGAACATCGATGATGGCCGTGTTGTCAGCAATTTCATAGCTCAAGCAATCCGGTAACCTGTGATGCCACCCTGCCAGCACCCATTCCACATATTTCACTACTCATTTGGCTTCTTTTTTCATCTTTGATGGTTTCATCGGCTTTCTGTCATCCACTGAACAGGATGTTTAAAATAATTATTTCACCAGTTGTTTATTGTGCTTGAATGTAGCAACGAGCCTTTAACTGTACAATCACCCGGAACTCAGACTCGGAGCTTTTGTTACGTCTCTGACATGGTAAGCTACAACTTCTACATATCATTACTTTCCTGCCAAAGAATGGTGTCAGCAGACTGCTGGTTATGACCCATCCTTGCCGGTGTTGGTTCTTTTGCATCATGTCCATGGACTGTGGTCCTTGCTCCTCAGTCCGTCCACCTTTTGCCCCTTGGTGAACCCTCCATTCTTTTATCATTTACCAGGTTGATGGTCTTACTCGACTTATGGAAGGAAGCAGCACAGGGCCAATCAACATTGGAAATCCAGGTTACTATGATTAGGTTTTATTACAAAATATTTTTTGGATTAATCACACTAGGAGGTGGCAATTTCAGCCCGTTCAAGCAAACGGGTTGACGACCAAAAGTCATAAATTTTACATAGTTTTGAAAAAAATTTCGAAGAACAATTTTTTAATACACCGTTTTATAAAATTCTATTTTTAATAAAAATTATGTTCTATCTTAG
The DNA here is from genome assembly GCA_020465985.1 of Centrapalus pauciflorus. NCBI lineage: Eukaryota > Viridiplantae > Streptophyta > Magnoliopsida > Asterales > Asteraceae > Centrapalus > Centrapalus pauciflorus. Next base: position 514,321 of record JAANYP010009342.1, on the reverse strand, counting down.
TTTTTTACAATTGGTCCATTTAATTATTCGGTCCGTTGGGTTAAAATTGCCAACCCTAAATCAAACCATTTTCACCTGTCCTTGTAGTGAATTTTTATGGTGACTCTGATAGTAGCTACAGCCTATAAGTTTGTCCCAAAACATCATCGCTTTTAAATACGCCAAGAGCAAACACTTTGTTTGTGCTTTTTATTCATTTGATTAATGTTACCTTTCTCTTTTATGCTCAGGTGAATTCACCATGATTGAACTTGCTGAGACTGTGAAAGAGGTTAGTTACTGGAATTGATCATGACTCCCCCATCGCACACACTCAGCCACTACTTGTCACTCTCTTCACTTACAAGAATTGCAACAATAGTGTCCCCCCTTTAAGTATAACCCTTTTTGGAATTTCACAATCTTGGTCCATACTAGAGAATATGCTACAAATACTTTTACATCTTAAAATATGGGTTAAATGCCAAAAAAAAAAAAAAAAAAAAAAAAAGAAGCAAATAATCTGTCCCCTTTTCTAATAGTAGCTACCATATAATTTGTTTAAATAATTCAAAGCAATAAACACATCCAATCACCCAATTGCGATGAAATAGCAACCATATAGTTGTTTAAATCGTTCAGTCAAAGCAATAAACAAGAATGATTTCAAGAAATACAAACTTACAGCTTCATAGCAACTTTCATTCTAAAGGAAAGTGTTTAATAGCACATTCTGAAATTGCATTAGAAGTTACTTCTCCTTCTCATGTAGATAGTACTTAGCAACTAAACATGGGTTCATGCAGTTGATCAACCCGAAAGTGGAAATCCAACATGTGCAAAACACGCCTGATGACCCTCGCCAGAGAAAGCCAGTGATCACAAAGGCAAAGGAGTTGCTAGGCTGGGAACCAACAATCAAGTTGCGTGAGGGCCTTCCTCTCATGGAAGAGGATTTTCGAAAGAGGCTTGGAATCACCAGGACATGATGAGATTGAGAGCTGCACTACGGACTAATTTTTAGTGCTGTGACACCAAATCAAGTGTTTCTGAAAGGTGATGCATGGCGGCCTTGCCTTCAGCCGCATCTGCAGATTCTTTGAGTTTGCTGTTTTGAGTTTTTACTCGTATGTAATGACATTATCTATTTGGGAATAAATTGCTGGAGGCTTTCATTATGCTTATTGCCAGATGTTTTGGTGATCGCTCAAATTCAAAACATCATTCATTTATCGGTATAGGCATTTATAGATCTAGTTTCTAGCATATCAACTCGAATTTTCAAACTTTAGGAAAAACGAACTGGCTTAATCTTTCACTGGGTAATTAATGTCCACAACCATAGTATGCATAGAATATTAAATTATGTACTCCGGCCTCCAAATTACCAAGATATATGCAACCTTTGAGTTAACTCAACTTCAACTCATTATTAATTTGGTTTCAATATTTAACAAATGTGAAAACCGATGCTCTGCAGCTGATAGCTACCAGATCATGCACGTACATTAGAATTTGTACCGTAGACATCCTAACCAGCTTAAAAACAGTGGAAATTAAAAAACGGCCTTATGCATGAAAAGACGGCCTTAAGCTTGATTTCACCCAAAAAAACATTCAAACAGCAACTTAGTTCATAATTTAATCAGCCAAAAGATCAAAGGAAATAGCTATCAATCTTTCGAATGCAACCACTAAAGAACATGAACCACCAAGAATTTACCTGAAAACCAGATTCAAAGTAGGTGCAAGTTAGAATCAGAATACTTAAGCATCATCTTCAACTTAAACCAGCTTATCATGAGATATATAACATAGAGAATTTCAAAGAACTGCTGGCAGATCCATGCAAATAGTAAGTATAGAGGCACATGCGAGAATAAAAGAAACATCATAAAACACATCTGTAGCTATCCCTTGAAATAATGATGGGAACTAATAACGTATGATTATTCCAACAGGATAGAAAGGATATGTATGCTCACGGGTAAATAACGAAAAAGTCCAAGGCTCGTAACTCGCAAGAACTATGTGAACCAACTTGAGTATTCTGAATGTCAAGAAGGCTGAAGATTCTAAGGTGGTCACTGCTGCTATGGTTAATAACTATAGGTAAGAAATGCTATAGATTCTAGTTTCAAACAACTGCTTCAAGCTAACAATTATAAATCTGCCTTGGATGAGGTTGTGGGAAGTCCTACTTTCACATACTTATGGGTTGTTTATGAAACCTTAAATTCTTACTTTATCATATTGCTTTTTATGTTGCCAATAAAATTCTCCTTGTTACAATTTGCATGAATATTTCAATTTTAATGGCTACACCTGATGCCAAAGTTTTATAACCTCAAGCAGCCATATAACTCTCTTGATTTCTCTACATGTGACCACAGCCCAACATCCTAGATTCAATATACGAGGAAGGATGGATTCTGCTAGCTAGAGAATTATCTATTGGAGTATTGGACCCGTTATGTACACAAATTAGTAATATCCAGAAAGAACAGGGTTAAATATCTGTTTGCCACCAAATTAAAACACTTTCCCTGTATTACTGATGATTAAATATTTAATAGTAGACTGATTCTGCTTCGAACACATGCATTAGCCTTAATCAAGCTATAGAAAAAGTGAAAGCTGGTAGCATTTTCACAAGAAAAATTTTTATACACCAAATGGCTGGCATGGGCATATCTTGTCAGCTTAAAGCAACTACCAGATCCCAATAAAATAAAGCCACATTTTAATCCTGTGTGCATCTTCTCTACTCCAAATCAAAATTTTCCATATAAAGATTTGTGTTTAGGACCAACTAGCTAACAATTAAATTGTTAACTCATCCATAGCAAAGGGTATTATTTTACTACTCAAAGAACTTGCATTATATGAAACGAAGTGTAAAATGTAAAGCACTAAGGGAGTGTTCGGACTTCGGATTTGCGATCGAAAAAGTGTTACAGTGTTTTGAAAACTAATAATAAAATATAGATGTAATAAAAAGTGTTAGCGGGAAATTTAGTGTTTCTCTTAGCTTCTGTTGTTTGCTATCACGATTATCAAATAACCAGTTTCTAAAGTGTTCCGCTTTACGTTTTAACTTGTAAAACTACCAAATGATCCATTGTTAAGCAAATAAGCCTCATCTTTTGGCTTTTGAGAAAGTGTGGTAGGATTAACTCCAAACGTAAATACTCAATTATTAAACAATACAATCCAAATACTTGAAATACATTATGTGTGCTATTATAACACAATAATAATCACTCTTGATAATCAAAACCAAACACCCCCTATAGCTAGGTTCCGGAGCATTCCTTCTATATAACCACGACACACTAGTGCTCCATTGTATTCTAGTAAACTGCCGTTGACACTTCACACCATAGATGGTTTCATATAGAAGATAGGCAATTGAATGACACACACACAACCAGAAAAAAATCAGGGAAATGAGTAACTTTGTAGCTAGCCTATTGTTATAAAGATCTGTCATCCTTCAAATTGTAAAGTGGACGTTTTCTAGGGATGGATGGAGTATTAAAATATAAATATGATTTACACTATTACAGTCGGTCTAGTAAATCATGGGAGACTTGGAAGTGTGAGCACACCATTAAACCCTCAAATTTCGAAACAACTTTAAACTGAAATATATTCATGCACTAAAGTTCTAATCTATGATCTCTAAGGAGACAGTTGACTTACTTCTTGTGCCGCTGAGCAAAAGTCGAGTTCTTGGCGTCTTCCTCTGTCATAAATTCATCACTCGGATAATCAGAAGAGTTAACAGATAAGACGTATGAAATATGTCACATATATGTTAATCCTAAGTATTCAAGTATACAATTCATGTATGTCACTACTCGTATGTAAAAGCAAATACCAGTAAGACCGAGAGAAAACTTGGTGATTATGGTGCCGGTAATAGCGAAGCCAACGAGAAACGGCCAATTCCTGTTGAACTCTCGCCGGAAAAACACTGGCCATGGATCGAATTTTCTCATTTCGTTGCCTGTGTCGTCTTCCTTTGTGTGCCCTAACAAGTCTTGTGGTTTGTTTATCGCCCATCACTTGTGATAAATTTAAAGGGCAAATTTAAACCATGAACAAGTAATTTTTGCGTCGAAATTATAAATTCAGTATCGGCCTATTTGTTATGTTTTTAATCCTTTTACTGGTCATTTTTTAAAATATTGTCATTTTGCCCTTGACATAATTATAAAAATATGTAATTAACTTCTTTTTTTCATAGAACTAAATAATAAAAATCCAAATCTAAATTGATTATTCATTTTAATTATTAAAATAGCTCCATCTAGTCGTTCACCACCTCCGAACAAAGTCCACAAATCCACCGGTGACGATTCTAGTCTTTACATTTCTCCATCTCTCTCTACGTTGATAACTACAGCTTCACCACCGTGTACTCCGGTTACCTCCTTCGTTCTCTCCGTTGGTTACCTCCTTCATCTCTTTATCTATAATCAGCGCACACCACGAGAAGTAATGTCGCAGACAGATCTAGTGACGTTGAAGTCTTTGTCTAATCATTGTTTGTAATCGTTGGTTAAGTTCAACCTCATTCCGAGAGTAGATGTGTACTGTCGTCCCTAACTCCGCCAGCTCCTCCACCACAGCGTACCCGATTCCACTTGTACCACCGGTGACGATTGCAGTCATTCTGGCTAGACCAAGTAAACAGTGTTCAATCCACCACAGCGTAGTCGATTTCAATAAAAAAACATTCAATTGACCAAGTAAACAATGTTCTGATCAAGAAAAAAACTTCAAGCATTCGGATACTAGATGTGAAACAAAACTCCTCGATTGTGGTGGAGAGAGAGAGAGAGAGAGACGACACATAAAAGAGGAGGGAGTTCAGATGGTGATAGTGGTGGCTATGGTGAGAAAGAGGTGGACGGTGGTGAGTGGTGGTGGGGGGTGGTGTTTCGGTGGTAAAAAAACAAAATGTAGTGATACGGAGAAATGATAATGTGTAATGTATGTACCGTGGAATGTACTAAAGAGAAGAAAGTTTGAAGAGACTTGGGGTAGGGATTCTGTATAAGTTTTTATTTATTTATTGTATCATTAAAATATTTAGTTATTAATTAAAATTGAGTTTATAACCTATATTTATAAAAATCTTAAGGGTAAATCGGTCATTTTCAAAAAATATCGGTCAAAAGACCAAAACCATGAGCAAACCATATGTACTGTAATTGTAATTTTGACGTTAAAATGACGGAATTCATAGTTTGTATTAAACCATAAGGACGGAATTTATACTTTATTTTTATTTATATTCCAATATAAAACTTTTTTGGTCCAAACAATTTTTAAATGATAAAAATTTTATTGTTTAGATATGATACGCTACAACACAGAGGTAAAACTACCTTGTTTTTGCAATTAACCCAACGTAAATTTTCATTTTTTAAAACTTAAAACTTAAAAGTAGTTGGATCCAAATATGAAATACCCTCCCCTCAAGTCGAGCCGCATAATACACGACGAAATTCAACACAACCGCACGGCCACACTCGGCGCTCCGCCGACCCCTGCTTGACAGTCTACCGCGGTCTCGGCGTCGTTCCACCTGGCCACTGTTCTGTCTCGATCGTCTCTCTTTTCTTTTTTCACTCTCCAAGACTTCATAAACCGATCGTAAGTAATCGCTTTTTATGAGGGCATGTACTAATACTGTATATTAGGATTGAATGATAGTTGCTTACTTGATAAGCTGATTTATTTGGCGATATTTTTTTCTTAATATGCATCTTATTTACTTCAACTTAGCTGTTCAATTGAATGTATCCCCCTCCTAAAAGAAACGAGAAGAAATTGCAACGATGTTTTCTGTATCGAAATTCATTTAGCTTTGTTATTATCAATACTTGGATTGAGAACATACTGTATTTTTGTTTCCTTGTGTGCTCATTTTTGTTTATGGATTTGTAAATTGGATACGAACTTCTGTGGGACCGAATCTTGACTCTTCTAGTATCTGGATCATTCCTTTTATCTATATGACTATATGTTGTCTACTATCTCTTAAAATTTTGAAATTTTTGAATGTTCAAAGTGAATCAAACACGGATATTGATTGATGGATTTTAACATTAGACAAAAAAAAAATATATAATGCATTCGTTGAACAAACCCCACTTTGTTGTCCGGATATTTGTCTAATTCATCAGTGTCATGTAGATATACTCTCTACCCCTTGGTCAATAATTTAGTTCATACTTCATAGCAACTCCAATTCTTAATTATACAAATCTTGTTAAATAGAAGACAATTTTAATACAACATGAAAGTTGATTATATATAATGTATGCATATCAATTAGTTCTACTTGTTTGATTGAACCTTTCTTCACATGAGTTGTGAATAACAAAGGAGTTGACCTTAGATAAGAATGGTGTGGAAGTATGTCATTCATTTTCCAAAAAACCTTAAGTTCAACTATTTATGGTTGGTTTTGGACTGCACTATTTTGAAATAAATTGTTTTTGTTCTTTTATTGAATTTTTCATTCTTTTGTCCATGATATTCTTCAAACACCACTTGAATGTTTGAATACCAACAATATTGATTTGGGCCTAAAACCATTGAGATTGTAGGTTGTGAAACCATGGCTTGCAAAATGTGTGTGTTTTGTTGTTTATTCTAGGGTTTCATGCATTTGGAAGTATTCTTGAACCAACGGTTGCTTGTGCTTATGGGTTTCTGCCCTTCAATAATCAGGACGCTCACCATTAACCGCATCCATCAGCATACTCCATTTGTTTGTGGTAATGTCAGTTGTAGCCTGTAGTCAACTGGTTTTCAGTCAGAGCTCTGCTTCCCCTCATTTTTGTTCTTTACGTCAATCAACGACTTTCCCATTCAGAGCTGTAGCATCCAGGTCTCTCTCTCTCTCTCTCTGTGTGCGTGAAATTTGGATGCGTGCTGCACAAATTTTGTGCAGTTATATGTATGTGTGTGTGTATATTGAGGTTCAGTGGAGAACCTCGATGCATTGGGGAATCACGAGGAACCAAAAATGCATTAGGGACATTGTTGGAATACGAATTATTTAATAATTAATTAAATTTTAGTAATTGACTATAATCAGATTAGGAAAGTTGATCTATTCATTAACCAGATTTCTTATTTCTCTCCCGCTTTCTCCTCCTCAACCCTCTCTCTCTATCTTTCACTCTCCCACGACTTCTCCCCTTTCTCAACGGCCATGGCCGGCCGACCATCATCATCCATCTCTCTCAGCTTGTTTTGCAAGACTTCCCGCCACCATTGCCACTGTCCACCACCACCATTGCCGTTGTGGATCGGCAATCCATCACCATCACGACAACCCACCACCGACAATCCACCACCACAACCACCATGGCATCAGCAATCCACCACCACCACCACGACAATGTACCATCACCACCATGACAACCCACCACCACCATGCATTTGTTGAATGAAGATGAACACGAAGATGATGAAAAACGAAGATGAACTAGATTTGCATGATGATTTTGACATAAACATGTTCAAGATGAACACGATGCATCCGATCATGATGATGAACACGTTGACGATGAACACGATGCATGATGATGGCCAAAGATGAGGATGAATATGGCCGAAGAAAGATGATGATGCATTTTAAGATGGCCGGAAATGGTTGAACACGAAGATGATGATGCATTTGAAATGCAAACGATAATGAAAACGAAGATGATGCTGCATTTGATTATAGCCGGAAAATGATGATGGTGAAAACACGAAGATGGTCAAAAATTGTTGGCGACGGCGATAAACCAGATGCATCAAGAATTTGTATGATTTTGCATAGATAAAGCCGATATGCATCATGAATCGAACGATGGACATTAGATGCATCGACATCTAATCATCTTTTTTGAATTTGTTTAGATTTTGTAATTTTGGAAGTGTATCATTTATTTAGCATTTATTGTTTAATTATTTGATGAAATATTCAATTAATATAAAATTGATTCGACTAGATATATTATTTTTCCCCAAATAGCCCTATGCATACCAAATATGTGCATCGCGTGATGCATTTAATCTAAGGGTTATGGTTGGTTCTTTTTAGGTTCCCAATATACATGGTTCTCCATAGAACCTGACCATACATACATACATACATATATATATATATATATATATATATATATATCTGTGTGTGTGTGTATGTGTCTATATATATATACCTTAATCTTAGTCTCTCTACTTTTGCTTGTCTACAGGCAATTATTATTTAAAGGTCACAGCGGTTTTCTACCAGGTATAACTAATACATTTTGTTACAAGGATTTCGTAAATTCTATTGTTACCTGGTATACACTAATTGGTATTTATCTGCTGCCTTTCAAATTCTATGTATACCCTCTGTCATGGTTGCTTTTTGCATGCCTTTCAAACAACATAGAATATATGTGGTTATGTCCAAGAAACCCAAATATTGTTGGTTTCAGATCAGGGCTTACAGTTACATGAGCTAACAATCCTACAAAGGCACTTGGGCATCCTTGGACTCCCCCACCCTGGTGGTTGATTCACCACACAGGGTAGTTAGATTCCACAACTTAACAGAGAAAACACATGGACTGAAGAGCAAACTACTAATCTATTTTTATACATAGATGTTAATGACGTGGTATATATGTTATTTGCTAAGCATGTACATGGATGAGTTTTCTTTCTCAAAACATGTATGCTGGTTTTATTGCAGTACCGCTTTCTAACACTGTTAGATGCACAATGAAAACGTACAAGTTATCTGACCTTACACAGACTGAGGTCGACAATCTCAAGGCTCGACCCCGAATAAACTTCTCTTCCATTTTCAGCACGGTGAGTTTCATTTTTACATTTATCCAGGGAAGGTGTCTTTTAGAAACTTCAATATATTTATATAACTATCTCTGGTTGAATTGCCGGATGGGTATATTGAGTACATGTGAAAATTGACAAAATCATTGTCTCAGGTCCAGCCCATTGTTGATGACGTTCGCAGCAGAGGTGATGCTGCTGTTAAAGAGTTAGTGCCTCTTTTTATCTTTTATATGTATTACTATCGTCGTCAATGGAGCTTTAAAATTTTTATTATCCTTTTTGCAGTTATACTTTACGCTTTGACAAAGTTGAAGTAGAAAAGATTATTGAAAATGTCAATGAACTTCCAGATCCAAAGGTACTTGTATAAATAACTCCAATGCATGCACTCATCTTAGTAGCAATCTTTTAGCTCGCAATATCTTTAGGGTTAATGTCATGAACTAGTAACATACTTTTCTATTTGTCTTACTTAGGTGACTATGTAAATTTCTCATACATTAGTTCATTATATTTTCAAAAATCGTCTCAGCTAGACCATTTTTGGAGGTAAAATGTCATTGACCTTCGAAAATGACCTAAGTTGGACAAAAAGTCTAAGGTACAGTGACACAGAAGGTATGGAAAAAAATAGTGACATTAGTGTGATGAATTGTTAAGTACATTGTGTAAAGAAACGGCATAGGGAATAGGTAATCACAAACACAAAGCACAGAAATAGAGGGACACAAATATATGTGGTTCGGTCCAAGAATAACCTACGTCCATGGCCGCACTACCGAGTCACTTGCATTTAATTCGGATTAGGGTTACAATCATTTAGGATCGATGTATATAGGATATATTGAAACTGAATAAGGAAGACTTAATGGGCCGGGCTTAACAAAAACTTCTTTAAGGCACTGTCTATTGACCCTTGCCTACTCTTTCGGGAGCAGGAACCCATTTTGCTAAGTCTCTGTAGCGACAGTGAGGTCCAAGGGCATATAAGACTCCACCACTCGACACATTGCTATGTTATGGCATTAACCCTTTTATTGTTATGGTGATCCGCTTTCTATTACTTGTAGGAACATTAATTTTTGCATTATGATTTTTTCTAAAATATATAGCATCTAGAAAACTCATCTCTGTCCCTATTTCAGCTTGACGAAGTAGTTCGTGAATCGTTTGATGTGGCATACAGCAACATCTATGCATTTCATGCTGCACAAAAACCGGTTGAGAAAGTTGTTGAGAATATGGAAGTAAGTTGTATGCATTGTACTATTTTGTTGTCTTTGAACTTCCGAGCTTATTGTATGTTTATGAGTTTCTCAGGGTGTGAGATGCAAACGAGTAGCAAGGAGCATTTCTTCTGTTGGTCTCTATGTTCCAGGAGGCACCGCAGTTTTACCTTCAACAGCTCTGATGCTTGCCATTGTAAGAGCATGATAGTTATCCTGATCACCATATTTAACTAACTTGTTGTAAGTTAACCTTTTGTTTACTGCCTCACAGCCAGCACAGATAGCAGGTTGTAAAACGGTAGTTCTTGCTACTCCTCCTTCTAGTGATGGCAGCATCTGCAAAGTATATATTTTCATCTAAATGAGATAATTGATTACAGATCATCTGTTTAACTTGTTTATGAATAACAAGAGTGACATTTTGTAGGAGGTACTATATTGTGCTAAGAAGGCTGGTGTGACGCACATTCTTAAAGCTGGAGGTGCTCAGGTTTTACAACAACAGCATTTAGCCCTATTTTTAAAAATTCCTTAATGAAATGGATTTTTTTGAGTAATGATTTTTCTTCGAGTATGTAATTCTAATGATATTTAGCTCTTGTAGGCCATTTCTGCCATGGCCTGGGGAACAGCATCATGTCCCAAGGTACCCCCCCCCCCCCCTACTCCGGTCATTGGATATGTAAATCTGTTATTCTACTTTCATACAAGAATTATTTTTCCTCGAGTCCCTGCCTGTTTTGAACAATGCTATATGTTATCGTTTGGTTTTAACCTTATAACCTACAATGTTCATTATTTATCTATATTTTTGAAAGGGATATCAGGTCAAATTCATAAAGCCTCTTTAAAAGGGATGTATGATATTCTCTAACATCTTCGTGGAATGAACATTTGCATTCGATACTAAGCCCATAATATACCTTTAACAAAATAATATGTGCACTTACACCATCCCATGTAGCCATAATGTGGCTGGTCCTGCTTCTAGTCTTATAATGAGAGAATACATCATCTTCTGATTCTGATGCATGACTACATGTTACATTTTACACGTATGAATTGGGAAAGTTGTGATTTTAGGTTGAGAAGATATACGGTCCTGGAAATCAGTATGTGACAGCTGCAAAAATGATTCTCCAGGTACATATGTCTCCTAAACATGATCTTATCGGTGGCAAGTACACAATATTACGATGGTGTTAAAGAAAGTCGGATAATTCCATGCTGTTTTACTCTCTTGTTTTGTCTAAATATTAAAACCTGCATGTTTTGTATTTTTACAGAACAGTGAAGCCATGGTTTCTATTGACATGCCTGCAGGCCCATCAGAAGTGCTCGTCATTGCCGACAAATTTGCCAGTCCTGTTCACATAGCTGCAGATCTTCTTTCCCAGGTTAGTTCTTGATTTTACTTTAGTTGCAATATTCTTTTGTAAAACAAGCAGTTTTGTGGCTGTATCAGAGCTTATTCTACAAGTTCTTGATTCTGGTGGATGATAAAGGAATGCGGCTGGTGTTCTTTTCTTAAACTTGACGAATATTATTTAAATTTGTGGTGCGGTAAATGACATCACCCTCAAGTCCAAGCTTTTCTCCAATTTTCAGGCTGAGCATGGGCCAGATAGCCAGGTGGTTCTGGTAATTGCAGGTGATGGTGTAGATATAAAAGCCATTGATGAAGAAATCACCAAACAATGCAACAGTCTCCCAAGAGGAGAGTTTGCTTTAAAAGCTCTTAGTCACAGCTTCACGGTGTTTGCACGGGATATGGTAGAGGTAAGTTCTTTTAAGTGTTCTGTATGCATTTATTAGAACTTGTATAAAGAAAAGGTGCCTTGGTTTTGCAGTGACATGCATTTTGTCTTAGTTTTGTTTTTCAACTTAAGTGTTTTCATGGGAACGTTATGATTTCGCATATAACAAATTAACTGTTTGAATATGCCGTTTCAACTTACTTTCAGGCAGTTACTTTTTCCAACTTGTACGCACCCGAGCATTTAATCATTAATGTAAAAGATGCGGAGAAGTGGGAGAGCTTCATTGAAAATGCAGGTAATGTTATGTTGTCACTTAAGGTAGTGTTTGTTATGTTGTAATGAGAGAAGGAATGGAATGATTCATTCCGCTAGAATGAAAAAAGATGTTTGTTTTTTAAAAGGTGATGAAATGAACCATTCCAAAAGGAATGTGATTCCTTTCGTTTCATTCACTTTCATTCCTTAGGGGAGGACAATTTTTTTTATTCCTTATGCAATGAAATGCAATATAAATGTTTTATACGTTTTTACAATTAATAACAATAACTTAACTAATTAATTCTAAACTTTCTTTAAAATATTTTTAGTTTTTAAAAATAACAATAAAATATATAAATTATCTTATATTTTGTTTGAATTTTATAAAATATATTTATCGTTTGCATTTTATCTGATGTCACAAGTAAATTTACTATTTAAAAATGTTCACTTTTTATAGAAACCCTTGTTTTTTTTTTCTAAAAACTATAACTTGAAAACTGAAATTGAAAAATGACTAGTTTTCGTTAACTAAACGCAACCTTAACATTCATTACATAAAACTATGTTGAGCTCTTTTTAATAGTATGTGATATGAACTGAGAATTTCAGTGATAGAATACGGATAGAAACAGAGATGGACAAAGGCTTTGAATAAGAATCAATAATACAATATAAAAGGATCCCAGGGATAATCCCTCTCTCAAAGCTAACTATGCTAAGAGCCTCTCAAAGCTAACTAGCAATGAGCCTAACAAGATCTAACAATATTTCTGCACACCACATCACTCCCCTCTCCACTTTATTTATAGATTTGTCCAACTAAGTAACTACTAATATTATTACTAATATACCCCTTCTAGGATATACTATTGTCATTTCCTATCAATACTTCCCCCTTATAAAAGTCCTGCACACCAAACGCCACATAAACACCCCCCCCCCCCCAAATCATTGATCTGTGCGGCTTTCGAATCATGACCTCAAACGTGTTCAAGTGACACAGCTGCCCATTACCGTCCTCGTCATCATCATCTCCCAATAGAAGAACACGTAAATGACCTTCTGAACACTTATATGCAGGGCCAAACAGATTTCCACATCGAAAACAGAGACACTTCTTACACCTCTCCTCTCATTGTGAGCGAGACAACGTTCGAACCCTTCTACCACGTTGCAATTTTGAAGGCGTATCTGGCGAACCTTTCAACGATGAGCGCTGATTTGATGAATTAATTACACCGCTTGAGACCGTAGGCTTAGGGCCATCAGACTTAATTTGGCCCAACTGACTATGCAGATCCATCAGAGAAACATTAGGAAAGCCATGAATTTGAGATTGGCCCATTAAGGAACCTCAGTTCATATTGTAATCGTTTCCCATCCCACCCTGAGAATGATAGCGGAAGCGAGACTGAGAAATTGGAATATCCGATGCGCGTAGCATCTCTGCCACAAACTTGGTCAAATACATAGCGTTTAAACGTGATTGAGGACGATGGAGACAAACCCATCGCTTGACTTCATCACGTAATCCAACGATAAAGTACCCTAAGGTCTGAGACTCCGACATCTTGCGAACGAGTGAAAGTAAATACTCGAAATCATCGATATAGTATGAATTGATGAAGACTGATTGTTGCCAATTGTTCATACGGATTTGAATTTCAAAGTCATTAAAGCGCTGAACAATTGTTCCCAAGTAATTGATTCATGAACTTGTTTGACAACAATAAACCAAGGTTGGGCAACCCCAACCATACTCAATTGAGTCAAACGAATCTGAGGGAAGGAATATCATTAATGTCGAAGTACAGGTACATCGTTGCTTTCTAAATCCATCATTGTGGATTGAATCCATAAAATTCAGGAAGTTTAATTTTCTTCACTGCTAAGGTAAAACAACAAAGACATTAGGAGGAGTGTGAGCATCACCAGACCTACCACTTTCATCCCCAGAACCAAATAGAATTCTAGATCCAATTCCTCCCATAAAATCATGTTTTTCCCCTGTTGTTTCATCAAATCGTCAGCTTACGAAACTTCGAAAGTTCAGTTTGATCCGCAGCAAGAGATTTCAACGTGGAATTGATTTCTGTAACATCTACTTGTAATTGAAACGAATTTGTTCCTCGTTTTGTTCTAAACAGTTGAACAGGTTTGGTCTCCATAGTTTTGTCAAAGGCGAGGGACTAGGCGCATAGGCAACGCGATTTAGGCCTAGGCGCCTTGTTAGGCCTGAGTCCAGGCACAAATTCTAGGCTATCGACTTAGGGGACTAGGCGCACAGGCGAGAGGCGTCCAGGAGGGCTGATTTTTTTGAAATGGCACATTAGGTTATTTTATTTGTAAAATCTTAGGCTTTTTACAAGATTGCCCTTCATAATTAATTATAAAATAAGACATGATAATCATAAGTCAATACCTACGGCTACGTGACCTACGTCAAACCTACGATCTCCTCTCCTTTCTCTTTCACGCCGATCATCTTCAACAAAAATCTTATTCAATAGCGATCATCATCTAAAGTTATTACAATGTATGTATTTTGAAGTTCAAAATACCTCAATTCCATAATGTGCCTAAATATTTTTTGTGAGTTTTGATTATCTTATTAGTGACGAGAGATGATGCTAGCCTGTCGTAGCCTATTACTATTAACCATCGTAATACACTATTATGTATTCAGGATTTCTTATTCTACTTTGTGAGTTTGCGTATTTAAGCTTATGTATATTCAAAATATCATTCGTTTTTAGGTTTTATGTTAAATAATGTCATATATAGTTGCTTGAAAAAATAATAGTGATACTTAGCTCGGGCCCTCGCCTTTTTGCGACTCTCACCGTAGTCCCTGGTTAGAGTCAGTTAGAGGTGATCAACAGTTTGGTTTATGGGTTCGTTGGTTTCTCTGGTTTGGTTTCTTCGGTTTAAATTTTTTTATCCCAAACCAAACCAAATTCAAAGCTACATAAACCAAATTTGAATTCCGTTTGGTTTGGTTTGGTTTGGTTTATAAACCAAAGAAACCAAATGTTCAATATGCAAAAAAAAAAAACTACAAACAATAAAGCATCTCAAATATTCAAAAATTACATATACTATCCCAAAATATCAAGTTAAACAAACATAAAATATTTTATGTCAAAGAAATTAATCCTAAAATTTATAAATATATTAAGTACATATATAGCTTTGGGTTCAATTTAATACCACAAATGTCCATAAATACCAATATTGATCAATGGATTTATAAAATTAATGGTTTAAATTCTAGGTGATATTTTTTATAATTAATTTTTTAAACCAATCAATTTTAAACAATTAATACTATTCATCCAACTGTCAAACTTGGTACTTCTAGACCATAAATCAATCCAAAACCGAGTTTCATAATAGGTTTGGTAAACTGAATTTTAAATTTGGTTTGGTTTGGTTTGGTTTTAAATGGATTCGAGTTAGTTTGGTTTTTGGTTTCCTCGGTCACGAACCAAAAACTGCCCACCCCTAGAGTCAGTCGCCTCAGGTGCGCTTTTCACCTTTTAACTACCTTGGGTCTCCATGAACACAACAGACAACGAATTGCAGAACTAAAAGAAGGTAGAAGAAATGGTCGGTAGAGGCAGAAATGAAGGTAGGTCGGACCAATATACGAACTGAGAATTTAGTGATAGGTAAGGATAGAAACAGAGATGAACAAAGGCTTTGAATAAGCAAAATCAGTAATACAATCCAAGAGGATCCCAGGGATAATCCCTCTCTCAAAGCTAACATGCCAAGAGCCTCTCAAAGCTAACTAGCAATGAGCCCAAGTGCCTAACAAGATTTACTAATATACCCCCTTCTAAAATATACTATTGTCATTTCCTATTAGTTTGATTATAATAAGAAGTGAAATACATAAAATTATGTGGAAATACATGTTGGTTATGTAAAGTGGTAAATAAGTACAAGTCGATTTCATTGATAAAAAAAAAGTTATTTATCACATAAATTAGATAAAACAGTGAACTTTGCATAGATTGCATCAAACTCTTATTTAAAATATCTATGGTGATGTAATACTTATCGTTGTAATTTAACGCCATTTATCACTTTATTTTGATTAAAAATATGATTTTCGTATAAAATTATGTTAAATGCATTTTCTATTAAATTGCTATTAATTTTAATATTATTATTCACTAAATTCATTTCTTTCTTATTAATATTCCTATCCACCAAACAATCGAAAGTAATGATTCATTACATTTCAGCAGCCCAACCAAACATGACTATGGATGATTGGATGGTAATGATCTATTCCATTACCTTATCCATTCTATTACATTGTCCGTCCCATTCCTTTGTCATTTGATTCCATCCACTCAAATGGACCCTAATCGATTTTAAATTCGTTCTCATTTCACTTTAGATATTGAGGTTCGTTCATTACTGTATATGGTGTGGTGGGTGTAAATAAATGGTTATCAATCACTTCTATGCATGTAATAGTTGTATCATGTGAAAGGTTTGTTTGCCTACAAAAAGAAACTGAAGACAGTCTACAACTGCCATAAAAACAGCCTTTATTGGTTCTCATTTTTTTTTATGTACTTTTTGCAGGCTCTGTATTTTTGGGGCAGTGGACTCCAGAGAGTGTGGGAGACTATGCTAGCGGAACGAACCATGTCCTTCCTACCTATGGGTATGCACGTATGTACAGCGGAGTGTCTCTCGACTCCTTCCTGAAGTACATAACCATCCAGTCTTTGACTGAGCAAGGACTCGCAAAGCTTGGTCCGCATGTTGCAACCATGGCCGAGGTTGAGGGGTTGGATGCTCATAAGAGAGCTGTGACCCTCCGACTTCAAGATATCAAAGCAAGGCAGGTTGTATGAATACGTTAACGTGTCGAACTCCCTGGTGAATTGTGTGTGTAATTTTTTCAAGTGTTATTTAAGCTTTTATACAACCAACACATTAGGTTTTGTTCTTGCTACGAGAATATTTCAGTTTTGAGTTTGTAGTTGTCCAGGTTTTGCTAGATTTCAGGATTCAATTAAATTTGATTACACCATAAACTTCTTTTATCGATGATTGATGGAAAGAAATGTTCATAATGTCTTTTAATTATTACTCCATCTGTCTCAATTAAAATGTCTACATTTCTATTGAATTTGTTTCAAAATAAATGTTCTCCAATAATAACTCTGTGTTTATAATGTAGTTATTTTTTTTAAAAAATTGATAAAGTAAACAAATAAGGATATAGTTGTCATTTAAGTAAAAGCAAACAGTGATTATCTACTTAAAACTGTGTGTTTTTATCCGATAAGTAGTATTGTTCTTGAGAGCACCTGGCACCATTGCAGGTTTATGCCCCTTATTTGATGATTACTTTAATGTAATGGTAAACAAACTAGCTTCAAACTTTTTAGGCGCTGTATGCTCATAGAATGAAGATGAAAGAAATCAAATTTACTTTTAGTGTATGTAGACATTTATATTATAAAGAAGACTAACTATAATTTATTTAAATGGCTAAATGCAATCAAAATCTATTGCATAGTAACATATACCACCAGCTAAACATTAACATGTCCTATAGGCTATAACATCATATCAAATATTTTAATGTTTTAAATTTAAATTTAAATTCATTCAAATTTCATTTCATGAGTCAAATAGGAGTGCAAAACTTAGACCCCAGTGGATTTAAAAATTAAGTGACGTAAAACCCACGACTGTTAATTGATATATTTATATAAACAACAAGATTCACATGACTGTTGATTGATACTTTCACATATGCTCTAGTTCTCCACCTGGTTCCATGGAAGCAGCACATGAACATGCTTCAAAGGTAGGCCGGCTTACAGTGCTCGAGTTTTCCAAACGCGTACTGATCCGTCTACAGATGCAGTTATCATACAACTATCTTTTGGGTGATAACTAACGCTTGTTACCTACCAACAAACGTAGAAATTGTTTAATATGTTGTCAGGAATTAAGAGAACAGAACAATAATCCATGTGTTCTCAAATATGATGTATGTTTTCAACACAAGTGTTGTTAAGGGGCATTTTGGACCAAACTTGGGTCCTGTGCATCTCAAAGTGCAGCAGATCCTGATAGTTGTAAGAATAGAGGCCAAGAGAACCTTACCACCGAAGAGTGAGCACGGAACCTCGAAACTATTGAAGCATCCACCAAATCCCAGAAAAAAAGATGGCCATCTTCTGATCCACCAACTACATGGGCATCGGTGTTTGTAAGACAGCAATCCATTTTGAATGACTGGTGAATGTAAGAAAAAGGTTAGCAAACACGATCAACTTGGTAACAAGCAACTTCTCATCAGTTTCAAATCGAACAAACAATTTTGCCATTAGTTTTTGCAATAACCATTAGATGTCTCATTAAGGCAGATGGTACAAAAACAAAAATTCTGTAGTTTTACATATTTAAGCAAGTTACTATTTACTTCCATAACAATATGTGTTGGCCATTACCCAAAGAACTATTGATATCTTAACATCAGATCTTACCTTGCAAGTATGACCTTTATATTCTTGTAGTAATTCACCGGTCGTTCTGAAAACAAATCGACGGTCAATATACTGTCGCCCTTCTAAATAACCGGATGATGATGAATAAAAGAATAGAAGCATAAATGTACCGATCTAAAAGCCGCAGAGTAGAATCCAGACAACTAGCTAACACACAATTTCCATCGTTTGACAGAGAGATACAATTGACAGGTTGCCCCAAGTCGTCAGATAATTCTCTGAAGTGGTAACAAAATAAAATCTTAAAAAATTTTCAATACAAATGTACTAACTACTACGCAAACGGGTTGAACCCATTTCACAAATCCAACAAAAATGTCAGATACTGCATATAACTAATAAGAAAGACTTAGGGAGGGTTTCATGATCCTGTTGACTGTTCTCACATACCTACCAATTCGAATGTCAAATGTCCGTACAGTCCCGTCAACACTTCCAGCTATGATTTCGGTTTTCGTTAAACAAACCGACATGACACTGTCTAGAAAGGTGTCAATGATCTGTGAATCAATTAAAACCGTCAACACATAAATCTGTCAAGAGCTTCTGTATGCCTATTAGTATATGTACATCAAAGAGAGAAAAAAAACCTGAATTGGCTCAGTGCTATGCGATCTACAGTCCCAGGCACGCAAGGAACGATCGTACCCTGCTGATACAACCACAGATGCATAGTCATTGAACTTTACAGCATTCACCTGATCAACATGGTGAAATATATAATATAAGTACATTTCCTGCTTGATATCCGCTTGAACATAAATTACAAAGAACCAAAATATTACATACCTCGCTATCATGGCCTCGAAACTTTCGAATCACACGGCCACTTGATACATCCCAATAGAAGACTTGTCGATCACCACCACACGAACAAATTTTTGAATTATCTCTACAAGGAAGTCACAGAAAACAAGTTGAATAAAATTAGAAAAAAAGAGCCCAATAACTCATGGCAAGAACTTGCATCGATAACTAGCTTGGGAAAAAGTAAAAATGATTGATGCTCAATATTGCTCATACCGCTTTAAAACTTTATTTAAACTTAAAGCATTAAGGATTTGCATGCTGTGGAACTCATACATCAGTATAATAAGATACTAGCTGCCTCCTTCACAAGTCTATAGATAGAATCATAGAATTCAACAAGTTTTAACTGGTTATTTGATAAAGATTCCAAAGCCAACTAGATATATATACATATACATATATTCATTATCAGCAGGAAACATTACTAGATGATGCCCTTATTGCACTTCTTGTGGTTAGAGCTAGGATTATAACCTAGATCCCCCAAAGAAATGGTAAGAGAAGATAAATGTCTCTGTTGTTCTTGGTTAACATGTTAGTGTCTTCTACAGATAAAGTTCTGATGATTCACAGTTTAAAAGATCGAAAACAAAAGGACATAAACACATTACCAACCATAAAACATAAAATCCTTAACATTGAGCAGCTACACCTTCAACTCTGAATTGAGTCTACAATCCACAACTCAAAGACATTGGGTCATTTTTGTAGAGGACTAATAGAGTAAGGGGTTAAGTATCACCCAAGTTAACACAACTTTTAAATCTGCTGGAAATTTGAGTCTCTAGGGTACTTCACCACAAGTAACTGACCATCTTAAAATGAGGTTTAGCACACGATTTTTTACATTGAGCATATTCATATGCCAACTACATGTTAAATCAAAAACCAGCAGCAGATTATAATGTAATTACGTCTACAATTATATAAATTATAATCAATATATATATGTTCTTTAGATAACAGCTAGGCTGCTAGGGTTAACCCAAATTACAATTAAACAGACAAAGTTATCGAAGAACAAAACAATACAAACCTTCGGTCAACTGAATACGGAGGAATTTGTGCGTGCATTTACTTACGGTGTAACGTGGACGTCTCGAACTTCACGGCCGTGAGACTTGTAGGTCTTGATATGAATACCCCGGTGAGGATTCCAAAGGCGAATAGTCCGATCTTTACCTCCTGTAAGGCAATAATTTCCATCTCCGTTAAACCTCGCCGCTAAAACTGCGCCTTCATGTCCTTTCAACACGTTCACCTCCTTCGTCGGTAAATCTTGGGCGCTCATCTTTCTCCGGCGAACACGTCACTGACTCGGTAAATCTTGGGCGCTCATCTTTTCAACACGTTCGCCTCCTTGCTATTTTTACACCAGGCCCATGAAATAGCCCACTGTCAACTAAGGAGTGGATTGTGTAAAGAAAGGGTATTTGGATCAGATATTTCTTTTATGAGAGAATTTTCTAATAAAAGGAAGGCTTACCTTACCACCTCTGTCTCCAATGCCGTTCTTGCAATCGAAGGATGTCGTCCACGAAGCAATTGATACACAAACTACTGCAATGCAAGTATTACGGTTCATATCTAAATAAATTTTAAAATAACTTGTTAAAAAACAGAAGGAAAAAAGTTCCACAAACACCAATTTTGGATATATATCTTTTTTCCACAATTTTTTTCCTCATTCATTGATCATTGTTGCTTCCAGCTAACTACTTGTAAAAAACCATTTTAATTTTATTCGGTTGTTCTATTTGGATTCATGTCATTAGGTCACAAACCCATTCATACCCACTAGAGGTAGTGTTGTACAAACAATACCGGAAAATCAAGAAACTGAGTCTAACCGCTTGATTTGAAATCGACATGTCACTGAGCGGTTTAGGTTTTTATTTTTAAAAAACCATATGTAACACTCTTAATTTTAATTAGCATTTATTTAGCCTATTTATGTAGCTTTTATTTAATTAATATTGTAATTAATAAATGTTGTATAAAGTTTGGGTTAAAAGTGTTATATTTGTTTAAAGTTAAGGTTAAGAGTTGTAAAATGAAAACTTTTCAAACTATCGTATAATTGTCACGGTTTAAAAAATGTTGATGAGTCATTAGGTGTGGATATTACTCATCAAAATCATCATCTGGATGTTCATACTCCATTATCTCAGAACTCACCATCACTTTCTCTCTATAATTTCTCATAACTCTTGGTTGTACATCTCTCTAAAAGTTTCATCAATTTTTGCTCAAATTAAGCTTGGAAATCATTGAAAACTTACATTCAAGTGGAAATCTACAAAGATTCATCACTAAAACTAAAAGCTATAGCTCTTTTTAAAAACTTCAGCTCTCAAAAGCTTCAGCTGCTAAAAACTCTACCTCTTTTAAAAACACAAAACTACAACTAAGTTTGCCAAACATACTCGATATCTTATTTAACTAGTTTATAACCCACGTATTACGTGGATATTTTTACTTAAATTTATTTATATAAAATCTATATGAGTAAAAATAAAAACATACAAAAATAATAATTGTGTTTATTTTACAGATTAAAAATTAGAGTATATTTATTTTTTTTTAAAAAATATTAAATTGTATTTATCTTTTATTTTTTATAAGTTGTAAATATCTTTTTGGTGAACATAGAGGTGACACGTGACACTTGATGTTTTCCTTTATTATACATAATAATAATTTTCACAACTAATTCAAATTTTTACATTTGGATCTAATTATGATTATTATGGATGATAATGATAGATATTTATTTTAGGTAAACATTAATTTTAAATGTTACAAAATCTAATTTATTACTAATTAATTAATGAAAAAAAATAAAGTCAAAAATTAATGCAATTAAGTTAAGAGGTTAAATTTGAAAAAAGATGTGGAAAAATAAAATTTTCTTGTATTGTAGAAGTGACATATGACATGAATTATTTTGTTTTATTATAATATATAGGTTAATCAACACATGTATTACATGAGTTGATTTAGAAAATACATATTTTTTATATTTTAATAAATTATTATAAAATTTATATATAATTAAAATAGAAAAATTGAAAGCTATTTAAATTAAAGAAAAAAAATACTTAGTTGTTTGATATTAAATAAAAATATTATTATATTGTATTATTAAAAACAGATAATATGTGTTTGCAAAAAATGTTTCTTTTAATTTTTATTAACTTCAGATATGAAATATCAGTGTAAGAAACAAAAAACTTCAATTATGTGAATGTGTATATATTTTCAAAACGATAAAATATAGAAATGGAATATCTGAAAATCAACAATCAAAATTATCATATTCACAATTGAAGTTTTATCAATTAAATTTTAAATATTGTTAGCAAGTTAATTAACAAAAAAATTTAACTTTATTTACTACACTTCTACATTTATGTAACACCCTCAAACTAATCCATAACGCCACGTAATTACCACATCAGCAACGATATAATATAATAATCTCTACACTATTCCCAAACATACATGCGGAAAACCCGATAATTTAAAACATTATTTTACACAAGAAACAGTCACAGAAGTCCCTGAATATTACACAACCTATCCGAAGTATATAAACAGTCCACAAAATGTAACTACCTCTACGCGGGTAGCTAACTCCTCAATCACGGAATGTAAACCTACTTTGGTGCAGCAGGCCTACTAACAGTCCGGTCACCTGGAATATACACAACAACACACACAGGTCAGCTAAAGCTGGTGAGAATGCAAGGGTTAGTGTACGATTATAAAGCTCAGAAAATAATTAACTCAATAATAAAACGTTCAGCATTCTCTACTGAACAAGTATATGAGATCCCACAAGGTAGCTCAACTTGCGTGGATAGGCCCACGTACCAAATCCCTAGACCGCACAAAGCAGTCGTCAGGAACTCGAAAGGGAATTGGGAGCGACCCAACCCCTGCCCAGCCGTACGGTTTAGTATCTCAACAGCTCAAGTGTCCCAAATCTCATATAATAAAACACAGTTCTCAATATAACACAATAATACGTGCATGATAGTATCTCAATAAAAACTCGTAAGAAAACTCGTAATATCTCTTAAAAAGCTCAGTAAAAGATCATGCAAGTATTAATAAATAATCGTACAAGTATCTCAACAAAAACATGCAAACTCACCTGCTCAGCTAGCTACACTAAGTCTCGGTTCCCTGCCCTTTCCCTACCCTGTCAACACGAGACCCTGAAAACACAATAACACAATCTCAATATCACAAACTCAACCCAACAACTCTATACACAATTCTCAACAACTCTCGAGACCCCAAGAACCCAAATACACGACTCACAGAACCCAAAAACCCGACCCGAAACCCTAGCCGCATCGCGGCCGCACTCAAACAATCGCGGCCGCACTGACTCTATCGCGGTCGCGGCCGCGCTGACCTCAAACTCGGCCGAGCTCACATCGCGGTCCGAGCTCGGGCTCAAACCGCCTGCGATCATCTCAAGAACATCGCGGCCCGCGATCGGGGATCGCGGTCGCGCTCACGGACGAACAGTAGCAGATATGCTCTGTTTCTGCACAGCCAGGGAATTCTCCCCAACTCGATTTTCAGCTCGATTTTAAGCAGTTAATTCATCTCCAATTCACCCAGAAACATAAATAAACACAATTCCTTCAATTATATGCTACTAACAACAATTAAATCACGAATTCAACCCCAAATCTTACCTAAACTCAAAGGTGGAGAAGATGACGAAATCAGAGGCTTTAATCACGAATTTGCAGCTTAAATCTTTGCAGAAGCTGGAATTCAATCACATATACATACACTCTCAAGGTTAGCTCTGGCTTTTGAAATGAATTGAAGAACCAAAGGGACAAGCTATATATACGTTTTGGGTTTAACTCGGTCCGATACCCCAAAAATCCGGTCCCGATACCCAAAATATAATTTTATATCTCCGGGTCCCAACTTAAACAATTAAACCAATGAAATAATTCCACGTACCTATCTCAAATTCGGGATGTTACAATTTAAATCTAAATTTTTACATTTGAATTTAACTATGATCATTAAAGATAATAATGACACATTTATTTTAGGTAAATATTAATTCATTAATGAAAAAATTAAAATCAAAATTTAATGTAATTAAGTTAAGGTAGTAAATATGGAAAATGAATTAAAAAATGGCATAGATATAATTATTGATTTTAATTAAGGGTATAAGAGACATTTCATAAATAATTATGAGTTGTCATTAATCTGGACCATTGATTTCTTTCCATTCAATGGTCCAGAAACTCCAAGTGGTTTTCTTATTATATATAGTATAGATAGATTAGAGATTTATGGTTGGTTTTGTGGGATTCGGCATGCAAGCATACAACCAAGACCCATTTGGTTAAAATTTGCAAAAAGTGCTTAAGTAAACATTAAAATGATGTTTATTATTATTTAGAAAATGTATTACAAGTGTTTTGCAGTTGTTTTAATACCTAAAATAGTTTAAAAACAAACTTGGACAAATTAGAGAAAAATCTGCAATTGATAAACAAAAGTTTGACTGTCAACAAAAGAAATATGAAGTCTAGCATAAAAGTTCTAAAGGTTCAGAATAAAATTTTCAAAAGGTTCAGAGGAATCAAAGTTTCGAAGGTTCGGAATTTCGGAAGTTTGGAAAGTTAATTAGTCTTATTCATTTCAATTCGTATGGAACGCTTTATGTGTGTGTGTAATAAAATTAGAAATTAATATTTTGAGAAGTGTGCAAAACACTGTGCTTTTTTAATATATCGATTCACCATTTTTTGAATATATAAATAATGAATCATAAATTTCGGAATAAATAAACTAATAATTCATTACTTTTTACATTAATTCATTAATTTTTGAATTTATAAATAATGTATCACAAATTTAAAAATAAGTGAAATCAATGTACAAAATTATTGAATCAATATACAAAATTTATGTTTCATAGTTAGTCTCACACTTCTCAAAATATATTTAGTTTCTCACGATAACCTGTAAATACACACACATATACACACACAAACAATACTCATAAAGTAACACAATTTTTTTGTATTATCTCATAACAAAATTTAGATACCCTATAGAATAAATTGTTGTTATCGAAAAGCAAACATATACGATCACAAGATCATCCAGGATAATTCTCATATATGGTATCCTAAGTATTTCTAACGTATCGTAGGGTTCTCTCTTGTTTTTTTTTTTATTTTTTATTTTTGAACTAAATCTTAATTACACAGCAAAAAAGACGGGAGAAAAAAGGAAAAAAATTTGGTTTACCTGTCATGCAATAACTTGCCAGTTCTCACCGTCTGTAGTTATATAAAAAAAACTATTTGACAATTAACAATTTTTATGTAAAAATTAATGAACATGTACCATCAAAAAGCCATGGTGTTTCCTTGTTGGTTGAGCCACGGCAACCACGATACCAAGAAATTTCGAAATTTTATAATTCTCATATTCAACAGATTGTAGAATTTCGAATATTTATAACTAAAAAATGTTCTAAAAAACTAGTTTGCCATTAACTCTTTTTTTTTTTTACTTATTAAATTTAATTTTAATGTTTACTTTTGAGATTTAAGTTGATTTTAAAATGTTAACTACTATTTTTTGATATATATATATAGAGAGAATCAGGTTTATCAGTGTACCTATGAGATTTCAGCGTACCCTACTGTGAATGATCATTCACATATATTTTTTTAATAGCCATGTATAAAACAACATTATAAGACTTTTTTTCAAAAGGAGCAACATCATAGATCTTGTGAATGGTAAAAAAAATCATGTGTATGGACATTCACACTATTCACATTGTGTGAAATGACCATTCACATAAATATGCATTGAGCATTCACATAATTTTTAAGGACACAGAAAGTGTGAATCTATGTGAAATCCATATATCATGCGTATAACATTAAATTAAACATGCTTATGTGAAAAGAAAATTAAAAAAAGTTTTTTAAGGTTGGTACGTTCGAATACACTTGATTTCGAGAGCCACTTATTTGAACCTGATTCTCTCTCTCTCTCTCTCTCTCTCTCTCTCTCTCTCTCTCTATATATATATATATATATATATATATATATATATATATATATATATATATATATATATAGGGGAGGGTTCTTCTAAGAACCATAAAAAATGTAGGAACCTAAGAACCTTTTATGGCCATTGGATTAATATAATCAATGGTTGATATATTGGATGGCAAGTTTGTAATTATTTTGAACTTTGATAGTGGGGAATCTTGAAAATGTGTGAAAAGGGTATTTTTGGAAGAAAAAAATCTCATTTTTCTCTTTCTCTCTCTTACTTTTTTTCATTTTCATTTTATTTTTCATTTTCATTAAAATTGATTTTTAAAGTAAAAAAACGTTTTTTATAAAAAATTATATTTTTTCTATATAGAAAATTATTTAATTGCTAAAAAAATAACGTATATTATATAGAAATATTATATGTTTATATAGAATATTTTTTTCTGTATAGAATATGTTAACGAACATATTCTATGCACAATCTACGTAGAATGTCATGCATTCTACGTAGAATGACATTCAACCTACGTAGAATGACATTCAATCTACGTAGAATGACATTCAATCTACGTAGAATGGCATGCAATCTACGTAGAATGGCATGCAATCTACGTAGAATAGCATGCAATCTACGTAGAATGATATGCAATATACGTAGAATGTCCTGTAGAATATCAATTATCATATATTCTACGTAGATTATTACATGATAAAATATACAAAAAACACATTGAATAGTAATGTTAATCTACATAAAAAGATATAGAAATGTATAAGAAACATAAAAATATATTAAATATATAAGAAACATAACATTTTACATAGATTATGTGTGATTTTTTACAAGTAGTATTGTATTATATTCTATGTAGATTATCATGTAATCTAAGTAGATTGTCATGTAATCAACTTATATTATCATGTAAAACATCTAATAACTATTACATTCATTATAAATCTAATATCTTACAAATTATTTTAATTATAAAATATGAAAAATGAATCTGTCCAATGTACGTAGATTGTACAAAGAATATGTTCGTCGATACTCTACATAGAATGTTACGCAATCTACGTAGAATGACATTCAATCTACTTAGAATGACATTCAATATACGTAGAATGACATGCAATCTACGTAGAGTATCGAAGAACATATTCTATGTACATTCTACGTAGAATGTCATGCAATCTACGTAGAATGACATTCAATCTACGTAGAATGATATTCAATCTACGTAGAATGACATGCAATCTACGTAGAATGTCATTCAATCTACATAGAATGTCATGTAGAATGTCAAGTATCATATATTCTACATAGATCACATGATAAAATATACCAACAACACATTGAATGTTAATGTACATTTACATAAAAAGATATAGAAATGTATAAGAAACAAAAAAATATATGTAATATATAAGAAACATAACATTCTACATAGATTATGTGTGATTTTTTACAAGTAGTCTTGTATCATATATTCTATGTAGATTATCATGTAATCTACGTAGATTGTCATGTAAAACATCTAATAACTATTACATTCATATATATCTAATGTTTTACTAATAATCTTCATTATAAAACATTGAAAATGAATCTGTCATATTCTATGTAGAGTATCGATGAACATATTTTATGTACAATATACGTAGAATGTCATGCAATCTATGTAGAATGACATGCAATCTACGTAGAATGGCATTCAATCTACGTAGAATGACATTCAATCTACGTAGAATGTCATGCAATCTACGTAGAATGTCTTGTAAAATGTCAAATATCATATATTCTACATAGATTACATGATAAAATATATCAAAAACACATTGATTATGAATAGTAATGTTAATCTACAAAAAAAATATAGAATTATATAACATTCTATATAGACATATAATATTTCTATATAGAATACATTAATTTTTTAGCAATTAAATAATTTTTTATATAGAAAAAAAATTTTTTTTTTTTTATAAAAAACGTTTTTTTAATATTAAAATCAATTCTAATGAAAGAATGTATAATATGAAAATGAAAAAAAAGTAAGAGAGAGAAAGTGAAAAAGAGATGCATATAATAAAAAAGGTGGAGAGAGAAATATAATATTTTTTATTCCAAAAATACCCTTTTGATCCAAGGGCTCTAAAAGGTTCCTAGGTTCTCACCATCTTTAAGGTTCTTAAAAGAACCTCTCCCTATATATATATATATATATATATATATATATATATATATATATATATATATATATATATATATATATATATATATATATATATATATATATATATGGCTGAGTTCCAATAATAATCATTCTTCCCGAAGAACCCCTAAAATGCATAAAAGTTTAAAAATAAAATCACAAATATGAAAAAAATTTCACAAAATTCATTATATAATGTCAAAATATTTGTACATAAATATAGTATTAATTTGAATCTACGCATAAATACTTTTTTAATTAAGTACATAGATTTGTTTTTTTTTTTTTTTTTTGAGTAAATCCAACATCAAATATATTGGTTTGTCATTTAGTTTTCATATGTATTCAAATATATATTTGATTTTTAATAATAGTCTGGAATTTTAGAAAATCGGATTCTAAATTATATCGGACTTTGGTATCCAAAAGTTTGAATCTATCTATATATAATAAAAAAGATCAAATATTACATATCATCTTCATATTGATAAATACTTTATTGTTATAAAAGTTAGGTACTATCATAAACTAGTTGCTAATATTTTATTTTTTTTTTAAGAAATAAGGCTACAAATGCTACAAAGCAAGCACTACTTAAGTTATATGATGCTAATGTTACAAGCCATAATCATATTCAGGCACATAATTTGTAGAAACTAGAAACTAGAAATGGGGGGTAAACTGTAAAGTGCCTCGGTATTTAACATTTTTAACCAGACAGAGTGAGGAGCCACGGCCATCTGATCTGGCGCTAAGAATTATGTGCACGTTAGAGAAACGCGGTAGTATCTACATCCTTACCCTCACCGGCGACAACGAACACCGGTTAAACCCCACGTTACTCGACTCCATCAGCGCAGCGCTCCACCATGTCCGGTCTGAAACCCCCACTCCGTCCGCCCTCATCACCACCGCACACGGCAAATTCTTCTCCAATGGCTACGATCTCGCCTGGTCTAATTCCGATCCGGAACGCAACATCCTTATGTCCTCTAAGCTCCGATTACTTGTCCGAGACCTGATCTGTCTCCCGATGCCCACGATAGCTGCCGTCTCCGGCCACGCGTCAGCCGGCGGATGTATTCTCGCGCAGGCTCACGATTACGTTCTGATGCGGGAAGATAGAGGATTTCTGTACATGAGTGAGATGGATATCAAGCTCGTCGTGCCTAATTGGTTTGTGAAGCTGTTGAGGAGCAAGATCGGATCTCCGGCGGCACTGCGTGATGTTTTGTTGAGAGCTGATAAGGTCACGGCGAAGGTGGCTGTAGCAAAGGGAATTATCTATTCGGCACACGAAAACGCGGAGGAGACGGTGAAGGCGGCTATGAAACTTGCGGAGGAGTTGGTGATGAGGAAGTGGGATGGACACGTGTACGGTCAAAATCGGAAGGTGTTGCTTGCAGATGTGTTGGAGTCGTTGATCTTGGACGAGAGGGCCGAGGATGTGGCTGCCGCCAATATTATATCCTCCCGTCTTTAGTTATTATCTATCACAGACACTGTGTGCCGGCAGGATTGTCTCTCATATATGCTCAATTGATTTTGACTTTTTATTCGATCTTGTAACGGTAATAATAATAACAAAAATACTGTTCTATTTTATTTTTTAATAAAATTTTATATATATCTTTGTAAACTTTAAATATTATGCATATATCATTACAAAAATTATTATTACATATATATCTTTTTAAATTTTTAAGTCTCACGTATATATTCAAATGACTATTTTAAATTTATTTATCAATTTAAAAATAATTATATACCTAAACTACCATTTCAAATCCCAACAAAAATAAATTATAAAATAAAGAAATATTATTTTCTAATTTAATTTAATAATAAATTGATTAAGAAATGACATTTTGTATTTTTTTTTAAAATGATGTAATTAATTTAAAATAGTCATTAGTTTACATTGATATATATGAAATTCTTAATTATTTAAGTTAAAATATTTGTTGTAAATTACGGTTAATACTCGCTTTTAATATTAAAATCATATGATTTTACGATTATAATCAGCAAAAACGATTCGACATTAGAAAAATCACTCATGCATAGAATCTTAGTAAGGGTTTTAACTTTTAAGATCTATTATATAATTTAAAGATATTGATTAGATCCGATTCAACATTTATTTAGAATAGAATTTAAAAATCTTATAAATGAGGCAAATTTATTAAATAAAAAAGTTACACATATGGGTTATTTACCTAAGTTGTACGTAAAAACAATTTTAATATAATTCGAGTTCAATATTTTAAAATATAAATATTTAATATTGTGATTAGGTTACCAGAATCTTTAAGAATTATATTGAAATATCATTATAATGTTTGAATTTTAAAAATATCGAAATTTTGACATTTAATTAATTTTTAATGTAACTTATAACACATATAAAAATAACAATGTTAATATTAATAGAATCCTATGATCCGATTTTACACAGATAAAAACAATTCTAAATAAGCTCTCTCAATCTTAACCACTTTAAACTACAGAGTAACACTAACCTATAAAACTGTCTCATATCATTAAAATGTGGAGGAATTCATCCAAGTGCAATGTGGCCCGAATTATAATTTGGTTCGACCATACCGATACTTATATTATGATCTATTCCATTTGACCCATCCAAAACTTATTTAAAGTGTAAGAAACAACTTATTGTAAGATCCAAAAGCAGAGAAACTTCACAACGTGTAGCAGATAAACACCAAAAAAACAATATTAGGTTTCGAGAGTAAACCCCAAACCACCAGGTCCACAAAAAAAACAAACCAACCAGGAAGAACACTATCCAACGAAATCGACAGAACTCTACTTTTGTATTCAATCAAGGGATAAAGGTCCTCATAAACATAAATCCTAGATTTACACAAGATATTTACAAGCCATGCAACATGGCTCTGATACCATATCGTAAAATCAAGATCAAAACAGAACAAAAAACAACAAATATCAACAACAAATATTTTCATTACCTCTAATGATTCACCAATCAAACACCAAATACTAAATACACCAAAAAACCTCTTTACAAGAAAATCACTCGATGTATTATACCAACAGTCATAATCATCAGCCACTCATCTAAACTATTACACAAGAAGTGCAACAAAACCACAGATGTATTTCAACTTACAAACCCTAACAGGAAGGACATATTTATAGAAGAAAACGAGAGAGGATGAATTGAACAAATGAAGACATCTACTTATTCTGATTAGGACACAACATCTAAGGAGAATATATAGACAACTTGTAAAATACTAAAACGACCTTCAATGGAAAATATATTTACTTGCCTAATATACCTGATATGTGTGAACCTGATATAAGTGACGCATACCAGAGCCAAGATACACTCAAATACAATCAAATACAAATAGTTTTGATGAGGCCTAGAAGAGGACCAAAAGCTCAAAACACAATTAACTTGCAAGAACACATGAACCATCTTTTTAACAGAATCGTTTACGGTTAACATTCCTGTCACGTTAGTGTCGCATTAGTTCATCTTCTTTTCATAGTTTACACACTGGAAAATGGAAATGGTCTCCACACTTCACATTTCATGTTAAATAAAAAAATAAAAGTGAAAAAAAGAATGAAAAATTGTGGTTTGCAACGTGAAGACAACATCGTGACGGTGTAGTGAACTGTGATCTATGGAACCTGACCAAATAGACACATTAAATCGTGAACCACTTAGTACGATCTTAAAAAGATAATGCGTAGATAATCAAATATCAAAGTCACTACAAAGGTAGATGCAGAAGCATAAAATATTTTAGGTGGTGTTATTAATCGATATTTATTAATTAAATTTCAAACAGTCAGTATTGGTAAACATATTGACCTACCCGGTCAATAACTATACAAAATGATATTAAAAAATTATAGATAGAAAAATTAATTGGAAAATTATACATCATGACAGGGACATCCAAGCATGCACAACTGGCATCCACAACACAAATCAGATGCTACTCTGAGATTATTGCCATAAAAATATTTCTAATATTACATAAATATTTTATTACCCTCCACGTTAATTAAATTTATTTTAGGTACTGTTTTTGATTATGTTTTTAAAGTGGTTATCAACTTTTCATATATTAAATATTAAACTATTTAGACCAATTCGAGTGGAATATTTCAAAAAAGGTAAGTGAAAAAGATTGACATAAGTTTACTATTTTATAAAGAGAAAATGTATAACATATTACATATATAATGGGCTACGCTATACACGTATAATGCTTTATATGTATAAAAAAATGACTATTATGACCGTTTGATTTCATGGAATTTTTCTTTCAAGACTTACATTCCGTCAAAAATTTTGTATTTTATAATATTATTAAGGGAAAATTACCAAGAAAGATAATATAAAATACAAAATTTGACAATAAATGTATTGTAAATTTTTTTTTTGCCAATAAAGGTAATATAAAATTCTAAGAAAAAATAAAATTCAAATTTTAAGCCAAGAAAGATAATCAAATATTATTTACTTACCAAAAAAGGAGCATAAAATTAAAATTTACCTTTTAATTTGTCATCAATACCTTTTTTTTTTGTCAAATTTGAATTTTATGTTATCTTTCTTGACATAAAAAATTTTACATTACCTTATTGGCAATATTTGAATTTTATATTACATTTCTTGGTAATTTGCCCTATTGTTATTTATTAGGATTTTATCAAAACATTTGCATTATCTTTTATGGATAGTTTGCTAATCTGAAAAATATAAATTAACTAGAATTTAAAATCCTAAATGCAAAATTGAGTTTTTAAATAATAAAGAATGACGAGAATTAAGAAATTTCAAAATTTCAAAACCTACTTCCTTAGGGAAAATCTACAAACCAAAAACATGATTTTAAATTTAAATCCCAATGAACAATAGAAAATCTACGAACCAATTAAGATTATTGATAATTTATTATGTCCATCATAATTCAGTCATTCTCTGCCGAGTGTCAATTGTGTTTCAATTTTTTTCACTATTTTATAGTATATTTTAATTTAATTTAACAATTTAATATATTTCTCTTCAATGTTTCGGGTCTGTTTTACAAAAACTAGTTGGAGCTAGAGGCTGGAGCTTAGAAAACTAGACTTTTTATTAGTAAATATGTTTAGTAAAGTAGCTAGAACTAGAAATATAAATATACATATAAATAAATAAAACAAAGTCGAATAATAATTAATTAAATTTATATAGGTAATTTTAATTTCATAAGTTCAAATTGTTTCTAAAAGCTATGGGTGTTTAAACAAAACTAAAAAACCAAGCCGAATTGTTTAAACCACTTGATCCGAAACCGAAACATCACAGAGTGGTTTAAGTTTTCATTTTTGGATATTTGTGTATAACCGAACTGGACCGATTATACGCGTTC
This sequence comes from Centrapalus pauciflorus, assembly GCA_020465985.1. NCBI lineage: Eukaryota > Viridiplantae > Streptophyta > Magnoliopsida > Asterales > Asteraceae > Centrapalus > Centrapalus pauciflorus. The sequence continues at coordinate 480,159 of JAANYP010009342.1, read as the reverse complement.
ACACACACACACACTCACATACATACATATATACACACACCACTTAAAATCGAGTACACCCAATGACCTGCATGTATCACCCTTAAAAAATTAACTTTTTTTATAATCATATTTAAATTAACGTTACACACATGATATGCGGATTTTAGATACATTCTTCGTTTTAATGTCTTTAAAAATTTTATGGATGATCATGTATATTTATATGAATCGTCATCCAAGTGAATAATTATTCACACCATTCAAATGATCATCCAAGTGAATGATCATTCACATGATTTTTAATAATTGATAAGATTTATTTTCCGAATCTTACTGTATAGATGTATGATTCTTTTGATAAAAAGTCTTATAATGTTGGTTTATACATGTTTACATAAAAAAATACGCGAATGACCAATCACAAGGGAGTGTGTTCGGTACCCTCGGTTCTTTAGGGTACACTCATGAACTTGATGATATATACACACACTAATTATTTTTGAAATTGATCATGTATTGTTATATATAGACTTATTATATTGCAAATGTTGTATGAATCTATTAGATGGTCGTAACGATCTATTTCACAATCGGAATGTTGTTTGCGTGCATTTTTTTAATGATTATTTTAATTGTCATGGAGAGTAGTATTAATACAACAAAAAATAAAATTTTGGGTTGTTACAATCAGGGATGATAAAAGAAGCCGAACTCGATGGAAAAAACTGATTAAAATGGTGCGAGTTTTCCCCGAACCCGATTATTTTAGACGAGAATGAGATTTATGATACCATCCCGATAACCCGATCAATCATCCGATTAAAACACTAAATAAATACCTGCTTACTTTTTACATAATAATAAGTATTTTGTTTATATTTTAGATTATATAGGTATCTTTTTAGTATACATTTATATCATACAATAATAAATATTTTTATTTGTTTTTACACATGTGAATAATTGTTACTTTGTTAGTCAAATTTATAATTATTTTGTTTATGATTTTATCCATATTTGTACCCGTTTATGGTGTGAATCACTATAGAATCTACTCGTTTAGGTTTAACAATTATCTCGAAATAAAACTTCATCATTTGATAAAAGCATTTGGGTTCCCCGAATCCTGGCGATTTTCCCCGCCTATCCAACGGGGATCCACGTTAAAGCCCACGTGTTTTAAACGGGGACAAGATGACCTATTCCTGCCCTGAACTCGTTCGGTTGCCATTCATAGTTACAATCCCAATATTCACGTCGAAATCAAATAAGTTTTAATCTATGTGACATTTTCATATATTTATACTACTCAAATCATGGAAATGATCAACCAACAAGTTAGGTGCGAGCAAAAACCGAATTCGAATATGAAAAAAAAATTTGAACCAAAAAACAAAAAACCAAAAAATCAAAAACTGTTGCAAACAGTTTAAGTTTGTTTTACCCTTAGAAATCACACTGGAAAATCCAATCGAACCGAATTTTAAATTAAAGTAATTTTTATTATTTATTTAAGTTATTTATGATAATTTGTTTTCTAATTTCAATTACTTCTCATTTAACACATACATGTTTGTTAAGATTGAACTATAATAAGTTAACTTATCAAAGTATAAATTATTAAAAGAAAACTCAAACTTAATAAATTAAATTAAACTAAGATCCAACTTTAATAAATGAAAGACCAATTTAATTAAAAAAACCAAATACAAACCATTTATGAAATAAAAATTCTAAGTTTAGTAAATGAAAATTAAGTTTAAAAAGTAAAACTTGTTTAGATGATAAAATTTTAGTTTTAAGAAAAATAAGATAATAAATGATTATAAAATAAGAGAAATAGGATAGGTTATAGAAAAGTAAGAGAAAAAGAAAATATTATACAAAAAATGTAGAGTAGGTAATAAAAAAGTAAGGGATAGATAATGAAAAATGGTATTTTAAAAAGTGATATGAAAATTTATGAAACAAGTCTAAATTTTTTTCTGAAAAGTTAAATGAAAATTTTAAAAATTTTCGGCAAATCAACGCACCCTTAAATTTTTATGTGTTTAAACCCAACATCCCATCCAAACAAATAAAAACTAATAAACCATGAATACAAACCAAAAAAATCAAAAAACCAAAAATTTTGATTTTGATCAAAACCATCCATGCTCACTCTAACATTACTACCTAAGTTAACGGATGAAAAGAATGGTATTCGAAGGAAATTGTTTGTATATTGTGTTTTTTAAAATTTTTAAGGAAGAAAAAAAGGTAAAAATTATAAGAATTTTGGGTTCAATATTTTTTTCTCGAAACTAGAAAAAAATCGATGGAATTGATATTACTTCATTATTATTTCTTTCTCTTCTTTTTCTAAATAAAAGATAAAATTAAAAAACAAAAAAAAGATACCTGTTAATCTCTCTCTTAATCATAAAACACGCCTTCTCTCTTGCATAGACAGCATAATAAGAAGGAAGAAAGAGAGAGTTGGATTGTTGAAATGTAGTGACAACAAGTGTTTCTTCTTTACATAGATAGATAGATAGATACACTGACGCTATATCTATACATACCAATACCATGTCGACGAGCTTCAACAGCGGTCCTCGCAGCCCTGCTACCAGCTCCAGGTTACAGTTGGGCGGCGTTGGTGGTGTCTCCAGGAGTATGAGATCTTCTTCGTCCAAGAAACCGCCCGAACCTCTTCGCCGCGCAATCGCAGATTGTCTCTCTTCTTCTCATCTATCCGTACAGGGCAGCTCCTCAGAAGCATCCAGGACTCTTCGGGTACGGTTAATTCTCGCTTTCTTTCTTCAGATCCCGTACTTTTTTAGTTCTTGAATCTAGGGTTTAATAGTGGTCGGGTGCGATTTGGTGTTAATTTGGATTATAAGATTGTTGCACATATGCCTACATTGTTGTGCATAAACATGTAATTGCAGTTTGGTTCTATGTACATGCTAGGTTTTTTGTTTTATGGCTACGGATTGGGGAATCATATTGTCTGAGCACGTAAAGCAAATTGTAGTTGTCATTGTGCACATACAACGCTTAATTGTGGAAACAGGCTGGTTAGCTTACAAATGTGGTATCCTTTTGCTTCATCGTGGGAATATCATGGGTTTAAAGTTGAGAGAAATTTAGTTTCAGGTTTACTTGTAAATATGGTTGATAATTCGTTTGATATGTGCTGACCTTGATTACTCATGGTTTCAAGATGAACTTATGAATATAATGTGTAGTCGGTAAGTTATGGACCCAGGCTTGTTGTACCTCCTTGCGGATGATGTATTTTTTCTACTAGAAAATTTTCTTAAATGTTCTGTTATGACAGTCCTGTTAGTTCTATTATGGGTATTGATTCCTCACTGTTCTTATTCCACTATTGCAAACCCACTACCTCAGAACTAACTAAAAGACAGACGGGACCTTCATGCTTTATTCTCTCTCTAGCCTTGCTTATGCACAAATTCAGACACAAGCTCACACTTAGACACACATTTATCTCTTTCATTGCCTAGTCTTCACATCATTCTGGCTGGGTTTTTCCAAGCTGTGTTTGATTTTTAAGTGTTCACTGTTCCTTGAACCTTAATTGGGAGTCTGAGACCATTAAAGACATTCAGTACGACTTTGTAGCCAAATTTAAAATTTAAATATGGAGGAAAGGTGGCAGCATTGTGTATGACGTGAGGTTCAAACTATTAAATATCTGGTTATCTTGATTAAGTATCACCAATGGGTGCAGTCATGGGGTCACACAAGTAGTATAAGTGACATACCTGAGTATGTCAAATTCAGTAGTCATAATGTAATCGCGTCACATGATTGATGATTCACATGGTAATGAAGTGGATAGAGATAGACTTGAATTGCCAGTCAGTGTCTGAAGTTACACCACTTCCAGTTGCCTGTGGGTGGAAACTATTCATGAATTACTTAGTTAGAATTTACTTCTATTTGTAAGAAATGGTATGGAGCATGTACCAGGCTTATAATTATAACATTAGCTGTTTCATGTATCATGTAATCCAACTATTAACATTATGAAGACCTACTCTGACAAGTGATTAGAATTTCTTTCTTTTTGACAGGATTATCTGGCATCGCATGCAACTACTGACCTGGCCTATGGTGTGATAATAGAGCACACACTTGCAGAGAGAGAACGAAGGTTTTGAACATATATTTGTTAATTATTATGAATTGTTCCTTGTAATTCAATTAATGCTTCAATCCATACACACACATTCCAAGTGTTATTAATTCCTTGGCTCTAATACATAATACCATGTTAATGTTTGGGGTACCATAGTATATACCTTACCAAGGATTTGCCATTAATATATTGAGAAGAATAGAGGGTATGCGAGCCCATATCAATAATAATATGATTATTAGTACCACCAAGTGATACAACCTTGCCGTCTAAGATTTCTACTTATGTAGTTATGTCTATTAGCATATATTTCAGTGTAAGAAAGTAAAGTTCTGTTTTTCACTTCGGTGTTTTACCTTTTCAACAATACATCAATGGTTCTTATTTATATATACCCAAACTTTCCGATATACACATCTTTCGTCTTATACCCTGCCAAAAGCGTTCATCACTGTTAAGATTTGTCATCTTGCCAAAGAAAGGTGGGTCAGTCTTTTTTTTTTTAACCCGTTGTCCTGTTCAAAATATCAGCTAGATGCGGGGAGGCTGGTAATCAAGAAATTTGTTTTTTGTGGCTTGTCAAAACAATGTCATTAGGAAATAAATGTAAGGGCTTATTTCACCATTCAGTTTCATATCATGAGGGGAACTGTACATAAATATCAATATGTTTCACAATTGAGATGCACTTTGTGTCATTGTTTCTTTTCTTTAGATATAATGTCTATTATGAGTGACATCAAATCATAAGATACATTTTGTCATATTTGAACTTTAATGACAACTATGTGCTCTAGTATGCTTTATACTCTGTAAGCATCCATCTGAAAAGTTATCATCTATAAGAGTTTGAGGAAGATTCAGATATCTATTTGTTGGCGGTATATGGAAACTATTGTGTAATATCAGCCCATACATGTGATGTTTATATGTAAAAGTACATATACATTTTCCTACTAGTTTACTTGTAAAACATTATCCTGGAAATATGAATCAATTTTCTGGAATTGATATGACTCGTCAACTCAATCGCTTTAACTATAATATCTTGAAAACTGTAGTCATGTTCTATTGCTAGATAGTTTATAACTATTTTCTCCTTTTATTCTGCATGCTTTAATATACCACTCCAGCAATGAAAAGTTCTCTATTTATACTCTGAGAAGGCACAAACTTTTGTGTTTTCATCTATTTCTATCATAAGCAAAAAAGCAAAAAACATAAAATGAAGCGTCAAGATGTTTTGGAGCCTCATAATGTAACTGGAAGCTATGATTTGATTTGTGTTCGTTTTACAGTCCGGATCATTCTAACTAATGATTTCAACTGAACGGATACTGCATATTTAATAGCTGTGTTGATCAATTGTCTGCCACACTAGTTACATTTGGTCCTCTGATACATTTCTTTATCTGTAACAGCCCTGCAGTGGTTGCAAGGTGTGTGGCGCTTTTAAAACGTTATCTCCTGCGGTATGTGTTGTTTCTTTTGGCAGCTTATTTATATTATGTTAAGAATGATTACATTTATTACTGGAGATAGTCTTGGTTCTAAGCTAGTTATCACCCTAATGAACATAATATAGAATACAATAACATTTTAATGCAATTTTTTTAGCCTTAAATATTGCATTTCTCATCTCAAGTCTCAACTGGTACTTCACCAGAAATGTTTGTACTCACCTACTCTTCCCTTTGAGTGCTCCATGTATCCATTATGATCTTCTCTCTGTTTAGTTCCTTGATCTTTATTATTATAAATCCACTGATAGCTTGTTACGTACACCTTTCTACAATGTAGAAGCCTACGTGACAGGTAAATCTGTTGCCTGTTGGTGATGGAGACTGACATGATGTCTCTTAATTGTGGCAGATATAAACCAAGCGAGGATACCCTCTTGGAAATTGATCGGTTTTGTTCCAATATAATTATGGAGTGTGATATTAGCCCAAGCAGAAGACTAACATCTCGATCTTTGAGTTCACAAACTGCTGGTTCAACGACTAGTTTAAATGTATCACCTTTGCCTGTTGCAAGTTTTGCTTCAGGTGCACTTGTGAAGTCGCTAAACTACATTCGTTCATTAGTGGCTCAACATGTTCCAAAGAGATCATTCCAGCCTGCAGCTTTTGCTGGAGCTACTTCTGCATCAAGACAGTCACTTCCATCCTTGTCATCTCTAATGAGCAAATCTTTCAATTCCCAAATTAGCCCTGGAATCGGTAAAGAAACTTCTGAGATCAAAGAAGGTTCTGCCGTATCGGTCTTGGATTCACCAATTGCTGAAGATGTTGATGGAGTTGAAGGCAGTGAATTCATAGCCCGTGATGTGTTCAAATGGAGATGGCATGGGGATCCAAAATCATCTTTGCTTTCTTCTGATAGGTATTTCTATGTTTCTTCAATTGCTTGGACTTGTTTTTTTTTTTTTTCCCTTCCTGTAAGCAGTTTTCCATCTATTGTGGCTTCTTGTAATCCTTGAAATCCAATGGTGCAGTGACCGTCCTTTGAATCAACAAGACATGAGTAAGCACAATTTTCTTGAAGTTGGTGCTGCTGCCCTTCTTTTAGGGGACATGGAAGCTAAAATGAAGGGAGAATTTTGGAGAAACTTTGGTAGTATTGACATGCCTTACCTTGATCAGCTGTTACAGCCTTCATTACTAACTACTGTAACCAATTCTGCTTCTGCTCGTGCTCACTTGAGAGCGATAACAGCTTCTAAACGATCCAAGACAGGCCCACATCAGTTTTGGTCTGCTTTTACCTGGAAACTTGCTTGCATTCTTCTATGCTGTTATATCGTCATGAATATTGTCAATTAACAATCCTACATCTAATCTTGTCTTGCAGGGAAGATTCTCCTTTAACGACCTTCCGTCCTCGTTCTCGACCACTTTTCCAATATCGACACTACAGGTAAAATTGCATGGGAGACTTCTTTTCAATGAATTTAGTTTCCAGCATCTGTTTGTGGACAGTTTTTTAGCACTCTAGCACTAGTCGAGGCTCTCTATGTCTAATGTGCTGTGTTGTGAATTTGATTATATTGCCTCTTATGTGGTAACTATTACCAAATCATAATCACTCATTAAGATTTAGGAAGCTATATCCACGTGGAATGATGGAAAGCATCCTTGGTTTTGCGACCGTCAAGAAACTAGTATCTATTTGAAGTCGGTTATTCTAAGGACTAACTTGCAAACTTCTTACACTAGATGAACGAAAAACTGTAACAGCAATAGAAGGGGTATTTTTTAATGTGATGTATTTATGTCTGCAAATTTATTAAATTATGTGCTGAATGAGGTTTTAAATATCCTTGCTCTCACTCCCAGTGCATTCATTTTGTCAGTGAACAACAACCGTTGCGATTGAATCCTGTTGAGGTGGGAGAAGTTATAGCTGCAGTTTGCTCAGAAAAACCTTCTCCAAGTGCTAATATGAACACAATCTCATCTAAACTAAGTAGCAGCAGCGGGAAGCCGTCAATGGATGTAGCTGTGAGCGTCTTGATCAAACTTGTCATTGACATGTATGTCCCATTTTTTTTTTTTTGTATTCTCTTGCCAATGAGTTCAGTAGTTTGAGATTCATCATCAGCTATTTTTTACATGATAAAGTTAGTTGCATAAATATGTTCAGAGGCCATGAGGCGCTCAAAGCAGCATAATATCACAACTTACTTTGACATTTACATATAGCTTAATGAAATGTTGGCTGTAGTGCTACCTCTGTCCCAAATAAATGAAACAATGGACTTCACATATAGTTTAATGGATTGTTAACTATTAGTTAACTGTCTAAAATGCCCCAATAAGAACAAAATAGGGTAACCCATTCTGGACCAAAGCCAGTGTTATATCCTGTTAGGTAAGGCTGTAATGATAAGCAATGGATAAACAGTAAAATTGAATTGGAACCTTAGCTGAAACAGAACTGCCGCATTTATTTGGGCACAGCCGAATAAGTAAAATATTGCGTTTAGTTTGGGACTGATAGAGCATTATGCAACAGCCGTTCAGTTTTTAGCTTCTTATTTTTGGGTTCTTGCTTCTTACCTTGCCAATTTGCAGTCTACTTTAGAATATGTCCTGTTTAGCTACTATTCTGTCGCTTCTGCCTTTATATATTTTTGTTCTTTCTTTTCTATCCTATTGTAGCAACTGCATAAAGCGTTCAATGATCATTTTAGCGTAATGATGATCTTTTATCCTTTATGGATCAATTAGTTTACTTGATCCTCTTACCATATATGATAGCAAATGGATGTGAGGCTTCAGTTTCTAAGGCAACTAAATGCAAAATCAAATGCCACCTTCTGCACTCCTGCAGTGTGATAAAAGATTTAATAATGTAGCAGAAAAAGTATGATCTGGTAGGGTATTAAGTACATAGATGATATGACTTAAGTGTTTGGAAATCTTTTTTATAATGAAATATAAGAATTGTGCATGATGCTTTATAAAATTGCTGCTGTATAAATTTTTTGTTCTTGTGAAAAGTCATTTAATTTTATTTTTGTAGGTATGTGTTGGATTCTGGGATTGCTGCCCCACTCATGCTATCTATGCTAGAGGTTCTGCTACTTCTATTTGTTTGATATCTTTATTGTTAAAATACATCCTATAATTTCTTTTTTAATAATTAATGTTACACTTTCAGGAAATGCTTAGTTCTTCAGAGTTGACATCAAAAGTTCGTGCTTTTGACTTAATTCTGAACCTTGGGGTTCATGGCCATTTATTGGAGCCACTGCTAGCTGATGATGCTTCCATCATTGAGGAAGAATACAGTCAAGAACCATATCTTGACAACAAAGTGTCAATCCAGGGTACAAGAAAGCCAGATTACCTCAAGGCCCAAAGTTTATCAGCAATAAATAAATTTGAATCATGGATATTGTGCATTTTATATGAAGTCCTTCTTCTTCTTGTGCAGGTAACATTTTTAAATCTTTTAGTATCTTGTGCATCAATACCTTCCTGTAGTGGAGGCTTTTTCTCCGTACTTGTATAGTTATATGAAATATTTATTGAAGACAATGTTTTAAAGTTCCCCAGCATTTTCATGCAGTGGTCAGCGGAGTATGTATAATCCCACTTTATCTTTCTTCACTGTATGCAAACTTCACAAGGATGATTATATTACAGGAGTATTGATGTTTCTTTAATATTCTGTTCGCAAAACGATAGAACCTTCTTTTCATTGTGTCAGAGACTTACCTGCAGAAACAGATATGAAAACTTACCGTTATGATAAGTAATACACACACATTATATATGTCTTACGGCATTGATACACATTGCAGGCAGAGGAGAAGGAAGAATCTGTGTGGGCTTCTGCCCTCAGCTGTTTACTGTACTTTGTTTGTGATAGAGGCAAAATTCGGAGAAGCAGGTTAAAAGGTCTTGACATAAGAGTGAGTTATTATGTATAGACTTCAGTGTTGTTGCATTCTTTTCTACTCGAATGAAAGCATATTTACTTCACTACAAGGTTAAGAAAACACAGCTATAACTGCTTGGTGTCGGGAAAATTTGTAAGGATAGACTGTATTTCTTTGTACAAGCTCACAAGGTATGTGAGAAGCTTCATAGAATCAGTTTGTTTAGAGTAAGTTATCTTTGACTTTAGACATGGTAGTGTTTGGAGAAGATCAATATAATATTTTTTTTTCTAGAGGTACTTTCTAGTTTTTTTTTTTTTTTTTGCTTAAATGACATGGCTTAATCATTTGCATGCTATATGTTTTATCTTTGGGTGTGTGTTAACCTCTTCTGCTATTTGCAGGTTATCAAGGTGCTTATACAAATTAGCAGGAGAAACTCATGGGCTGAGTTGGTTCATTGCAAGTTGATTAATATGTTAACAAACATGTTTTACGAAGTCCCTGAGGGGTCTACCACATCTACACCAATTTTTCTTGTGGATCAGGTTGATCTGATTGGAGGAATTGAGTTTGTGTTCATTGAGGTACTCTGTGTGGTTTTGGAATGTTTTTCTTTTCTTTCTCTTTGCACTGTTTTTGTGTAATTAGCTTCAAAATATTTTGCTTCTAGGAGAAGACCTGTGCATAAGCTACAACTATAATAGATGTATTTGAAGTGTGAGTTCCAATTCCAACTATGTTACATGTAATACTTCAAAGTGATCTAGAAGCTTACATATAAATGTGAATAATAACTGTTGATTAATATCGTGTAGTGTTAATGGTATGGTCATAAAACCGAAACTTATTCAACACTGAGTGCTGATCCTTTTTCTTCTTTTTTGTTTCTTTGCATATACAGTTAGTGATCTCAAACTCAAGAGAAGGCAGGAGAAATCTATATCTGGTGCTTTTCGACTATGTTGTGCATGAAATAAATGAAAGTTGCATGGCTAGCGGAATTTCTGAATACAGCAACGATGAAATTCAACCAATAGCTTCCTTGCTCACTCTTGCGGATGCACCAGAAGCTTTACATATTTCTGTCAAGCTTGGCATTGAAGGCATTGGGGATATCTTAAAAAGGTCGATTTCTGCTGCTTTACCCAGATACTCCAACAGTGAACGACTCAATATGGTAATGACAAACCTTAGTTCATGTTTAGGAAAGATGGCGCCTAATATCTATGTACTTTTGATTTTGTACACATTTATGCTATGTATTTCTTTGGGTGCACATTTAGTACTTAACCTTCAGAAGGGTTCCAATTAGGTAGTTGACATGTGTACAAACTCAAAAGGGCGCCATTTACAGGTAATTTAATTACATAATTGGAACACTTTTTAGAAGTTCGAGTACTAAAGTACATAGCATAAATGTATATAAACTCTAAAGTACATAGCTATTATGCGCCATTTCCCTTTGTGTTTATGATTAGCCTCATAGCTTTGTACATTAACCATTTTTTATGATTATGTTTTTTATTTTGCAGCTCTTGGAGAAGATCATGGAGAAATTTGACTCATTGCTAAGATCGTTGACTCATTTGGACAAAGAATTCAGTCATATGACAGAACTAACAAAATCGTACAAGTACTTGGAGAGTTTTGAGGATGGAGTTTTGAGAAACAGTTATGGCTTGAAAGTGAAGCTTGCGTGGGCCACTTTGCATTCGCTTCTTCATTCAGAACGAGCTGCGATTCGTGAAAATGGGTATGTATGGTTGGGTGACCTGCTTATAGCAGAAATAAATGACGACGGAGATTCGATATGGTCAAACATAAAAAAATTGCAGAAGAGAATTACCCTTGCTTCTGTTGAAGATTATTCGCCTGAGTTGGATATACCACTGCCGATTTGGCTTATGTGTGGGCTTCTCAAGTCAAAAAATAATCTCATAAGATGGGGCTTTCTTTTTGTTCTCGAGAGGCTTCTCATGCGCTGTAAATTTTTGTTGGACGAGAATGAACTACAGCATTCAGTTAGCAATGAAGCTGATGGGAAGACCCGTCTTGATAAGGCAAACGCTGTAATAGACATTATGAGCAGTGCATTGTCTTTGGTTGCTCAGATAAACGTGACTGATCGCATGAATATTTTGAAGGTGAGATTTTTGGTGATAGTGATGCATTTTTTTTTTCTGGTTTTTATACATGGGGTTATGACTTATGAGGTTTGAGCAAATAATGATGGGAAGGAAAACCGAAGTGCCAAACCTTCGTATGGAATCTCTTTTGATGGTTTATTTTATATCCTTGTTACCTACATTTATTTTGACTCCGTCTATTTTCTGCTCTCAATAGATGTGCGACATTCTATTTTCTCAATTATGCCTGAAAGTAATTCCGGGAAACACATCCTCATCCGCAGACGTGTTGCATAGTTCTAAGAGTTTTAATTACTCGGTTTGGAATAGAAAGGCAAGTGTGATGGAAGGTCTACCTATAAGAGAGAACTTTTGCTGGGAGCCAGTGGAAGATTGTAAGGGAAGATTTGGAGGCAACACAAACAATCTGACATGTGAGACAGCATCAATGGCAGCATTGCTCCTGCAAGGACAAGCCATTGTTCCTATGCAATTGGTTGCACGTGTGCCTGCTGATTTGTTTTACTGGCCATTGATTCAACTTGCTGCTGCTGCTACAGACAACATTGCACTAGGTGTTTCTGTTGGTAGTAAAGGAGGGGGGAACCTACCTGGTGCCACATCAGATATCAGATCCACCCTTCTCTTATTGCTAATAGGTAAATGCACCACAGATCCTGATGCCTTCAAGGAAGTCGGTGGAGAAGACTTCTTCAGGTAAACTCAGCATTATGCTCTTCATTAAATTTCCACTTCTTTCTGCAAATCATAGCCATATTTATTGGTGTTATGGTAATTGGCAGGGTGCTACTAGATGATACCGACTCCAGGGTGGCTTATTTCTCATCAACCTTCCTTTTGAAGGTTAAAAATATTTAGATTTTTTCTTCTCCATCAATAAATGAACTGGATAAACATCTAATAATCTTGTTGATATAAATGTGATTTTTCAGAGGATGATGACCGAAGAAGCAGATAATTACCAGCGTGGTCTTTCATCTCTTGTATCCAGAGCTCAGCAGGTGTGTCCCCTATATTATGGTTTAGGACTTTAGTCAAAGAATCTCACGATTACAAAACAAATTTTGAAGTCTGTTTGAAGATAGTTAATTGGTAATTTAAGGTTCTAGTTTTAGCAAAAAAAAAAAAGATAATAAATAGAGAACCGCAAACAGAGAAACACAAATATGAGCCAGTGCGGCAGGGCTAAGACAACCTCTTCTCTCTCTCTCTCTCTTTTTTTTTTAATAAATTTTTAACAGCTGACCTTTCATTGAATTCCTAATAAAGGGAACACCAAATTGCTGCCAAAGAAATGTGAATCAACGGGACAATAGATTTCCTTGAATTCCGATGTTCATCTCATTTAAGGAAGACGATAGGAAGAAGAATCTATTTGATTACAAATGCATGCCTAAAATGGTTTGTTTGTGATGTGCAGAGTAACAATGAGAAATTATTGGAGAATCCTTACCTTCAGATGCGTGGCCTACTCCAATTATCGAGTGAAGGATTATGGAATTAGCGTGTACTAATATTTTGCACTTTCATGAGACTCCTCTAGTGGCCCAAAACCGAATGAACTGATGGAAGTCACGAAGTCAAAGATTCTATTTGTTTGGTACAGATACTCGGCATTTTTAGTCAGGAACACTAACACATGGACTACATGAAATGGGAGGTCTGAAATCTCTGAAAAAGAGCCAATTCAACATTTTCTGTAGAAATGTTTGTCAGAGCCACTCCCATGATTCTATCGTATTCTTGTTGCTTTGCCTTGATCCCGGGATGAAATATTGAAAGCGGTGTGTTGTGGAAATAAATAAGCAGAACGTGAACATCCAGCATACTTATGTCAACTTGTACACAATCATTTGGAGAACAAACGTCATTGTCTTTCAGGTACTATCATCTCTCTTATTTGTTGATACAGTGAACTTTGTTTATATGCTCATGCGGCATGCATCCCATCAGCCTAATTATATTTCATAGGATTCTGCTTTAATTTTTCATATCCACGTGTTGAAATATATATTTTTTTTGTTTCTCATAATATATGTACTGTTGCAAGTAGAAACATTCAAGATCAGACATAATTACCTAGTTAGTGTTGAGAGTCACACTAAGATGACATCCTTTTAACATTTCAAATTCCTAAAGGGATTGGTTTAATTATTATAAAAAAGATAAAAGAAATCCCTCGTTATGATATAAAGAGATGGCTTTTTGGCTATCATATTCATAGGTTAGTCTCGGAGCAGCCGTTAAGTTAGCTTTGTAATTGGTAGGACCTCATAACAAAGGTTTTTCCCCCATAAGGCTTGCAAAATGGATAAATGTTATTTCACATCCCGTTTAGTATAATAATAACGAAATCCATTTCTGCTTTTGTATTAAACAGTTGGAGGCATGCATGTACAAGATGAGGAGTTGAGTGTTGGATTTTGTTTCGGTTTTGAGGTTTGCCCTGTTCAAATTTAACAATAACTGACTAGCCGTTGCAAGATGGGTCTCACGGTCACGGTATATAGCCATTGAAGCTTGGAGTAGTAAATTGTAGTAGCAGAAGTAAAATATTTGAAGGGGGTTTCTCTTGTTGTGCATGTGGTACATATTTATCAAAACTTTAAATGTATAAATTTTGCGTTGGTATTTTCTGTTCATTCTAATTTTGGGGTTCACTTCCTTCCCTCCACATTTTTGTAACATAGTCAGTCAGTCAGTCCATTGTGACAATTTCACTCTTCAAGTGTATATACAATACTTTTTGCTACTGTCGAACGACTATTGATCTGATTATTGCTTCTTTTTTTTTTTTTTCTCCATTGTAACAGCAGCATGACCATCAATCATAAATATGGAATTATCATCTGGAAAAATGGGGTTTCATTGTTTCGTAACAGCTCCACTTTAATTTCTGGCATGTAGACCTTTAAAATGGGACATCATTGTTTCGTAACAATGGGCTATTAAAGTTTCTATAATGGGTTATTAATTTTTCGGGTATAACGAATGGGTAGGGTACCAGTAGTGGTGTGTAAAACACTGTACGTCTGTACCTATAAACCATATCGAAACCAGAACCGGTTACAGATGGTTTGCCTTTCGCTCTTTTTTCCTCTCAAAAAGTTTAATTTAGCTTTGGTTTGGTTTTGCAATTTTCTTTTAAAAGTTGAGAAGAAAAACAGATACCCATTCACTGTTTCGCTATTTTGATTTCTTTAACTGTTCGGTCACCCCTAAGATTCATGTTACGTTATGAAAATCTTAAATGTCACTTCTATAACCTATTACATATTACATCTCCGTAAAACATGGATTTGCAGCCTACCAATAATCCTTGCAAGAGCATAAACCATTACGAAAACAATGGAACCTGTTGTTATCCCGCACGATGATCTCTCTACACTCCAACTTCGAGATGATCTTCATCGCTTCATGGCAATCCCAACACACCCTTAGGTTCTTCACAATTCGAATAACGGCTCCTACTTCACTAACAAGAAGAGCAAAACAAACTGCTAGCTTTTCACTATGAGTCCCCACCATCTCGTCCTTCTCTTCCTCTTCAACGTCTCGCAGCACACTCTCTTTATCAGCTATGTATCCCGATACCTTCATTTTCTTCCTTAGTTCCAGTAATAATTCGTATATATCATTTGATCTTTCGTGTGACTTGTCACCTACGATAAACTTATGTAGTTTTCCGCCAAATTCAACCCAACTCCATCCTGTAGTTTTTGTTACTCCTCCTAATCTCATTTCGCTTCTGATCCGTTCAACATCACCCCATCTCCCCATTGAAGCATACATATTCGAAAGCAAAACGTAATTCCCAGAATTTTCGGGCTCAATTTTGAAAAGCTCCCTAGCAGCAAACTCACCAAGATCAATCCTTTTTCGAATTCGACTAGCGTTTAAGAGCGAACCGTAGACTCCTGCATGGGGAACCATTGGCATTTTTTCGATCAACGTCTTTGCTTCATCAAGCTTACCTACTCGACCTAACAAGTCGATCATGCATGCATAGTGATCCACGTCTGGGGTAGCAATTGATTCAAAAACTCGTTTACCTTCTTCTAACATACCTGCATGACTGCAGGCGGTTAGAACTCCGATATATGTTATTCGATCAGGATGAAGACCATGTTCTTTCATCTTCCACATTAAATCAACGGCTGAAAATCCATCACCATGAGCTGCAAAACCTGTAATTAAAGTGTTGAAGGAAATGACATCTTTTGTCTCCATTTTCTTAAATATCCTTTCAGCATCTGTCATGCTTCCACATTTTGAGTACATATAAATTAAGGAATTGTAACCTGAAATGCTTAAACTGATTTTGTTTTCATCAACGTAATTTAACGCCCAGTTTCCTAACTCCAAAGCCCCTAGATGACCACATGCCGATATCACACTCACCATCGTAACTTCATCTGGTTTTATGTCTTTGGACTTGATCATCTCTTTAAAAACCTCAATTGCCATTGCCGATTGACCGTTCTGTGCATAACCAGCAATCAGTGAATTCCATGAAACAACATTCTTTTTAGGCATCTTATTAAAGAGCTCTCTGGCAGAATCCAAATCACCGACCCGTGTATGTGCAGAAATCATTGCATTCCACGCGACTTCGTTTCTGAACGCACCCAACTCTTTAAAAATCTTCCTAGCAGCTTCGAGATTCCCACATTTAGAGTACATGTCAAGTAACGCAGTCTTAACAAAATGATTCTTATTAACGCTCTTCTCATCAAGCATATTAACAAGTGAATTTGCAAGTTTAGGATCACCACGTTCTGAGCATGATGAAATGACAGCAACCCAAGTTGTTTCATCAGGTTGAACCCCATTGACATTAACCATCTCATTAAAAAGTTCAATGCCCTTTTCTGCAAACCCGTTCTGTGCATATCCAGATAACATTGCATTCCAAGAAACAACGTTCTTTTCAGGCATTCGATCAAAATATCTCCTCGCAGTAACCAAATCTCGAGTCTTTGAATACCCAGTAACCATTGCAGTCCAAGTTATCACATTTTTGTCAGGCATCAAACTAAACAACTTCCGAGCTTCAGCCTCATTTCCCCATAGCCAATACCCCGAAATCATGGAATTCCAATCCGCAACCATTCTGTCAGACATTTCATCGAACACTTTCCGTGCATAACAAATAGGCCCATGTTTTGCATACATATCCATAATAGCATTACGTACGTAACGATCACACTGATGACCCATCTTCAAAACATGACCATGCAAGTAAGTCGCAGATATTCCCAAGGATTTAAGTAAGATAGGAAATACAAAAGCATCGGGAATGACACCGGAGAGTCGCATTCTGTCAAAGAGGGTAATGACATCGTTATGGGCTCCGAGATTGGAGTAGAACTTGAGCATGTTGGTGAAAACATAGACATTGGGTTGGTCGGTAGAGTTGAAAATGAGGCGGGTGTAGAGTGGTGGCGCACGGAGGCGCGTGCAGTGACTGAGGAGGAGTGAAACCCAATAGTTATGATGGTGGAGTGAATGGTGAATGATCTGTGCGTGGAGCGATGCCAAGTGTTTGAAATGGGATATTCTTCTTGGTGTAGTGGCGTTCAGATGTGACATCTAAAACACAAGGAAGGATGCGCCTCAAACAATAAGTTATTTATCTATAACTTGTAGTATTGGGTTTTTTTGTTAAAATTTGTAAATAAATAATTGTTTTCAATGTAATTAATTATAATAAAAACGTATTATTTTTTGTAACTTTGTATACAGGGACGCCAGCCGCTACCATTTTAGCTAAGAGGGTGTTTGATTTTGCGTTATAAACGAGATTATTAGTTTATTACGTTACAATAACACAAATAATTGGTTTAAAGTGTTTGAATTGCATACGTTAATAAGTGATTATTTGCGTTTAGCGTTAGTCCTACCACACATTTTCATAAGTTAAAAAATGTACCTTATTTTCTTAAGTTAAAAAATGTACCTTATTTTCTTAATAAGTGATTATTTGGTCATTTTACAAGTTAAAACGCAAATCAAAACATTTTAAAAGCTGATTATTTGATAATTATGATAGCAAACAACAGAAGCTAAACCAAACACTATATTTTTGACAACACTTTTGATTACAACTATTATCTGATTATTAGTTTCCAAAACGCTACAACACTTTTTCATTGTTTTCACCCATTTACAACACAGCACATATGGTAATGGTACCCATGAGTCGAAATTTGTATATATGATTGATTAACTAAAAAGTTATATTTATGTGATACGAAATATAATCCAAGTGACGAAAATAAAATAGTGACAGGCAATAAAAGCCTATCAGCTAATTATAATTATTATTTTTGAAAACCACTGCCATGGATTGTGTGCTTCGTAGCCTGAACCAAATACAGATAGATAGATGCAACCACAATTACAAACATTTAAGTTGGTTCACCAAGAGAGGAGCCAGCCAGCCAGCCAGCCAGCCAGCCGGGTATGCATACAAAATCAGTTGGGTTTTCAATATTTCTACACAACCCGAATACAATAAGGGTTCAACATGTGCTGCAAAAATATGATAGCTCCATTGTCATCAATATAAAGGTCAAGTATCGTTCTTAGTTTATATGCATCGCTTCTAGACGATATTTCTCCAAATCAGCATCAAGATCTTCAACGGACGGTTTCTGTTGTTGTCGACTGCGACTCCTCCCAGATCCACGATACCCATGGTCTTTCCCTCTCCCAACAATTCTACTGTCCACCAACAAACTTAATCAGTGCTACAACATCATATAATTTATTATATGCATGCTACATGATTAATTATGATGGACAACCATTTGACATATCCACTGCACAATATGTGCACCATGATCACAGAGAGTTTATTTTACTGTATTAAATATTATACAAATCATAAACTACACATAAGACTGTCCTGTCCCATAACTCTCATATTATATGCTGCTGATTGCAGAATGACGAGAGTCAAACTAGCTTAGCAAGTATCATGCATGATATTTTATAACTTGTTTGGAGGATAACAGAATTTGAACCTTCGAGAAGCATTGATGGGATTTCCCAATATACCCTTTTGCATTGGAGGCAGGGGAACAGGGGTCACAATTTTTACCCCAACCAATTCAAGTCTCATAGGTTTCCCATCAAGCTGTACATTGTTATATCTCTTCATTGCTGCTACCGCATCCGAATGGCGCATATACACAACTTCTGCAGTTCCCTGTGAGAAAAAAAGCTTGAACACACAACACAATCATACCTTCAGAGCCCCTTGGACAACCCAAACATCAGTATACCTTTGATCTCCCGCTTCTATCATAATGAATTGAGTAACGTTTCAATTCACCAACTTCTGAAAACAGCACCTGCAGATTGTCCGCATAACTATGATGTTAGCAACTTCACTGGCATGGCGACAACTGCCAGCCTGAAATATAGGCAGGACTACTATATAGGCATTGTTAGTTACTTTAATTACCCACACATGTTTGAAGTTTCTTATGTCAAAATTGCTGTTGTAGTACAAGGAGAATGCATGTCATAGAATAACAGCAACTAATGTGATTCCTTATGAATATAAGAAAATTATTACATGAGATTATGAAAACTACGCATATTACACGACAATACAGGCTCCCTAAAAAACAACAATACAGCCCCCCCTAGGTATCAATTTGGTTTCGTTTACGTCAATTCTGGCCAAAAACTTTCCAGTGTCGTAAAATGGAAAAAATGTTTCTAAACAAAAAGTTAAAATTATACATATAATAATTTTAAACCTACAAAATGTTGACACGATGTGAGGGTCATATATGCCTTTCTGAAATTTCATCCAGCAAATTAATGATGGAAATGGCATAAAAGAAACCATGTTGATACGTGACGTGGGTGGCTTGTAATGTGTTTTGAATGCATGGGATAGAATCATGTGATTCCTTATGAATATAAGAAAATTACTACAAGATGTTGTGAAAACTATGCATATTAAACAGCAATTGAGGCTAGTTAAAAAACAACAATATGTGGGTCTGTAATGACGGAATTGGCATAAAAGAAACCACACTGATACGTGGGTGACCTGTAAAGCTGTTTTGAAGATTGGGTAACCTTACCATAACCTTTTCAATACTCTGGGGCATATGCATACATACATCATCCTAATATTTATTACCCACTCTAATGTACAGTGGTCCAAAAACCTGATAGAGTTGATTATGTTGTCACCGTTTTAAGGTAAGTATACTCAAAAGATTAGCAACAGTAGAGCAAGTTTAGGAACAGAAGAACAGAAATCATCAGCCAAACCTTCTGACTATGTATTAGTTATCTTCTTGACCATATAATGCTATATACCAATCACAAGTTAAAGAGGGGTGCTAAACAGTTGAATATAACTCATAAAATCGTGTGTATATGCATGCATGCATGTATAGCATAAATGCAAACCTAAAGACATGGTTACAGAAAAATGCATCTTTCAAGTCAGTAAGCACATGGAAATTGCTCCAAATTTCAAGTTTTTAGTAAGCCAAAGAGTTTCTGAAATTAAATAAACAAAAAGACATATCACATATGTAAGACGATTTATACATATATCTAATTTGGATTTCACTTATATTACTATATGTGAGTTGTTAAGTTGTTAACATATTCATCTACTATTTCTTTATACATGTATAATGGGTATATAAGCAAAAACTAGTAATAACTAATAAGCATACTATAATTGTTGGTTTTAAGAAAATTGTTCTATTACATGCCACAATCTCACAGATAACATGAGTTATGACCTACAAAGAAGTGAACTACTCACAAGTACATATACAAACACAAAATGTACTAAAAAGCATGTATCAAGAAAATTGTTCCTTGCATCATGTCTTTATTGTCATAGGTTTTTTTATAACACGCTAATACACAATCAGCTCGAATAAACATTTTTTCACATAATACCAGGAAACATTTTGACACAAAATAATAACAAAAACTTAACCAATTACGTAAACACAGTAGTCAGTCAGGCGATGGCAGGACTAAGCAATGTCCATAAACAACGACAACTAGCTACAGTCTCTATATTTAGTACTTAATAGTTATGTGATGGGAAAGAAGAAACAAAAAATGGCAAGCTATTTATTAGATTTAAGGCTTCCATAGCATAGAAATTGAAAGCACAATGCTGTGCTTAAAAGAGAAAAAGAAAGTTTAATGGGGCTTATAGAAAACACATAAGACACATCTCAATGCTAAGATTACAAAAAGTGGATTTAGATAAAAACTGATGCAACAATTATCAAGGATATCCATACTTGTATTTAGTTGTAAATAAGAAGACAAAGACCAATTTTTCCATTTTGGCCAGTATGGATTCAGCAAATTTCAATTTC
The DNA here is from genome assembly GCA_020465985.1 of Centrapalus pauciflorus. Lineage (NCBI taxonomy): Eukaryota > Viridiplantae > Streptophyta > Magnoliopsida > Asterales > Asteraceae > Centrapalus > Centrapalus pauciflorus. The sequence continues at coordinate 459,108 of JAANYP010009342.1, read as the reverse complement.
TACAACCTTTTTCCGTGAATTCACAAATATCTCTGCACCATCACAATTCAACAAGGCACTCTCCCCCTTCATACCTTCTTTTTCATTTTAATTCTCCAAAGACAATGTCACATGAAATTCAAACTGTCAATATCATAAAATAGTGTTCTGGTACCATCTTCTAGCATTCATCAACAGGTTAACACCTTTATACAAATAAACACATTATAAAATTTAAATCAGAGGCATTTACATGCAAATATAAATTTGTTATAATTATTATAAGCGTGTTAACATTTACCTTTTCACCATTTTTCACCAATTCAGAAACTATGCAGTACACTGTACACACCAGAATTTGGTGAAGATTCAATCACCTCTAATGAGCCACCTGTTCTTAGACTTTGAACTTCTAAGGTCACATGTACACTTAATCTTATTTTGACTCAAGTCACAACATCACTTTCTTCCGAATGGTGCATCCAAACACCAGAAAAAATTCTTAAATGCAGCATGCCATAGCAGTCAAGTGCATCGATAATTATAAGACATAAGCCAGAACACCATTTCTTCAACAAAAGTTAACCACAATACAAATGGAATAGCTGCAGATATTTCACCTTAATATCCTCGTTAGTAACTTCATAGTCCAAGTTTGAGATGTAGAGCTTCGTCCCCGCTTCAGAATTGGAGTCCCCTCCAAGCAGCATTTCTTGCACATGAAAAGCCTGCCATTAAAACTGTTACGCTAAGCCACCTTTGCATCTATATTCCTTACAACAGAATGATCATCACTACCTTCTCACCAATCTGAATCAGAAATACATACGTATACGCGTAATGATTAAGTGCACTTCACATTTCCACACACACAGACACAGTAATCATCACCTTTGACAAAGTAACCACCTGCCGTGGTCACACAGAATTCTAGAAATCACAATAAGACGTAGAATTGGAAAAAGCCCTAAAACACCACCTGCGGGATGAAGTAAGGATTCGAACGGGTCGTAGCCCGGTTCTCAAATCGTCTGGTGGGGCCGGGACCGGAGTCGAAACCTCGTCCACGGCCGCGCCCTCCGCCTCTGGAACTAGTGTTAGTATCAGATCCTCCGGATTTCTTGTTGTTCTTGATGATATCATCGAGTGACATGTCGAGACCTTCCGTCATTTTCAGCCAGAAAAGAGTAAATTTTGTGATGTAATCGCTAGGGTTTATGATGGAAAATCAATGAATGATTTTGGGGGAAAATGGAAAGCGAGGGTTTTAAGGTAGAGGGTTCTTGTAGGTATTTGATTGGCTCAACTTCTTCACGTCTGGTCTGCTTTTTGTACCTTTTTTAAAAGAAATTATATTCATTATGCTACCACGGTCGGAGGTGTTTATAAAAATTCGAATCCTAGCATCCGAAATAAAAATTTGAAAATCTGATCTGAAGCTATCTGAAATTTCGGATTTTCGGATATTCGGAAAACCGGATACCCGAAATTCCGGATTCGGATAGTAAAATTCAAGAATCCAAAAAAAATTATTTTTTACATAATATTGAGTGTTTATTATTATTATAATGTATATTTTTGAGTTTATCTTGATATTATAGATTTATTAACTAATATTTAATATATTTTAGTTTTTTAAATCTTTTTTTAGTCGTTTTGAGTAAAAATAATTCCGGATAAATTTAGTTTTTGATATATATATCTTTAATATGTATTTGGATATATGAATATGTATTTTAGATATTTAATATTTGATTTAATTTTTTAAATTTTTTTTTAAAAATATGAATTTTTGGATATTCGGATAATCCAATATCCGAAGATATCCGAAATTTCGGATTCAATAGCAAAATTCACTATCCGAAATTTCGGATATCCGATTTTGAACACTCCTAACCACGACAACACTTCACATTTAACATTTCACAACAAAATATAAAGGTTTATTATGAAAAAACCAAACACATTTTCACGTCTTTGTGTTTTCGTTTTCTTCATATTATTTTTTTTCATAAAAGTTTTCAAATTAAAATTTTCTTTTTAATTTAGTGAAATTTAGATATTAAAACATGATTTTTTGTTAAAAAAAATTTTAAAAACTCAATCCTAAATGCATTCTAAGCTTTTGCAAAACACAAAAACAAAAAAATTGCTCTGATAAAATGATCCCGAACATGCATAATGAGTTTGGAAACTTGTCGTATATTGCAATACATTATCAAAGCTAATCAATATTAACCTGATGTTTCAGTATAATATAAACGACTCAAATAGATGACACATCGGGTCCATAGCTCAGTGGTAGAGCATTTGACTGCAGATCAAGAGGTCACCGGTTCGAACCCGGTTGGGCCCTTTTTTCTTTTGTCTTTTTTAGTTTTGCATTTGAATGAGTCTGATTTTTTCCAAGTTATCAACTACATTATTTTTATTTCTCCGATTTGTTATTTCTGCGGTTCCCCAAACGGTAAAGTAATGTCATCATTTGTTTCTAGATAATTGCACAAAAGAATATTTTCTGATTGATATAAAATAAAACTAATTCAAAATTTCATAAAAACAAATTCAAACAAAAATGAACAAAACTTTAGATAGAAACGTTTATTTACAAACACTTGTGTAGTTGTGTCAAATTTACATTATCCGGGGTTATAAACCGGCTAGAACACAAATCGTGAATTGCGTTAGGAGTTCGAAACCATAGCTTGGTAAATGCTCATCATTTCATCCTCCCAAAACACGTAGATCTTGCTTTTCGCTAACCCAACTATGCCCCGGAGTTTTCTTGATCCCAGTCTCGACCATCTTCATCCTCAAGCATCTTGCATCTGCCCAACGGCCAGATTGTGCATAAATGCTTGATAATACCACATAGTGAGCTTGGTTTCCTGGCTCTAGCTTCACAAGATTATCCAATGCCAACTCTGCTAGCTTTACATTACAATGCATTTGACAAGCACCCAACAAACCCCCCCAAACACCAGCATCAGGTTCCATCGGCATCGACTTGATTAACGCCATTGTTTCATCAAACATACCAGCCCTTCCTAACAAATCCACCATACAAGCATAGTGTTCCAACTTTGGCTCAAAATGGTGTTTTTCTTTCATTGATCTAAACACATTCTTGCCCTCGGTAACTAGACCTGCATGTCGACAGGCAGACAACACGCTGACGAACGACACCGGGTCAATTTCAACTAAATTATTTTGCATAATCGAAAAGAAATCAAATGCACAAGCTCCACGCCCATTTAAAGCGTATCCAGCCAGCATTATGTTCCAAGATACTGTATCTTTATACTTGATCTCGTTGAAAACATTTTCTGCATAATCAACACGCCCACATTTGGAATACATGTCGATAAGACTGTTCCCAACTGCGGTATGAGACAGAAACCCTGTGCGGATTGTTTCAGCATGCAAAGCTGTACCTTCTTTTATGTCCGCCAAATAAGCTGCTGAAGGAAGTACACTCACAAGCGTGACTAAGCTAGGGCGAAAACCTTCAGATTTCATTTTGTGAAACATGCAAATGGAGTCTTGAGCGTACCCATGGCGCATATATGCTCCAATCATGACGTTCCATACGACCTGATCTCTATATTCGGTTACACCGAACAATAGTTCAGCTGAGGCAAGATTTTGGCTTTTGGCATACATGTCAATGAGAGCATTGTTCACATGACCTTCTGATTCAAACCCGTATTTCATAACTTGCCCATGAATGCTGCTTCCGAGATCGAGATCACCTAAATAAGCCGCAGCTGAAACTACACCCATGATGGTCCCAGCGTCTGGCTGCACTTCTGATAATCGTAATTTGCAAAACATCTTTATCGAAAGATCAGCCTCGCCAATCTGAGCATACTGATTGATCAAAGCATTCCACGCCACTACTTCTTTGTGAGACATTCTGTTGAAAACAATCAATGCGGAAGTGAAATCATCACATTTAGCATACATGGAGACTAGAGAAGTTTCTATTGATACATCAGAACAGATATTGTGTTTAACAGCATAACAATGCAGACTCTTTCCTAGTTTCTTGACGCACAACTCTGCACAAGCAGGGAGAACACCAACTATTGTTACCATACTCGGTTTGAACCTCGCATACTGCATATCGCGAAATAAGGATATTGCTTCTTCAGGATGACCAGATTGTGCAAAAGCAGCTACAACTGCAGACCATGCCACCATATCTTTGCCAGTAAGCCCACGGAATAAATCTTTAGCCTTTTCTAGCTCACCGCACTTGGCATACATTGTGATCAGAGGAGTAGATACACGAATATCAGAATCGAACTTGTTTTTCTTGACACATTCATGAATAACCTTTCCCTTTTTTAAATCTCTCGTTTCACCAGCTGCTGATAAAGCGCTTACTACTGATACAATATTTACATTTAGCAGATCATTCTTCATCTGATCAAATAATTCCAGGACGTCGTAGTGACATCCATTAAGAGCAAATCCCGCCATCATTGTACCCCATGAAACATCATCTGGTTCTTGCATCAGCTCAAAGACACGGTAAGCAATATCTGTTCTTTTGCACTTGGAATACACGTCAATCAATCCATTCACAACGGTGTTTGGAAAACTTCTCCTAATCACATACCCATGAACACATTTGCACAGTCTAACACTTGTTAATCTATAAATTGCTGGAAACAAATTCAACAGGCTAACACGATTTGGATTCACTCCATGCAGCTGCATACTCCGGAAAACCTCAACCGCCTTATCGAAATCTAAACTCTGTGATAACCCAGCTATCATCGCATTCCATACCACCACATCTCTGTTAGGCATTTTATCAAACACTTGCCGTGCACGAACCAAGTGTCCACATTTACAGTACATATCAATAAGCCCAGTCCCGATATAAACATCAGATTCCAGCCCTCTTTTAACAATCTCTTCATGAAGAGAAACACCCTCTTCGATATCCAAAAGCAGAGTACAAGCTTTGAGTACAAATGTGTAAGTATACTTATCTGGTTGAACTGCAAATGAATCATTGTTTAATATTTTATTATACATAATAATTGCTTCTTGATGTTGGTTTGATCTTATATGAGCTTTAATAATCGAATTCCATAACACAATAGTTGGGTTTGGAGTTACGTTGAAAACCAATCGAGCAAGATTAATTTTTTTGAAAACAGAGTAAGATTCAACGAGGTGGGCGTTAGTGAAGCTGTCTCGTGTGAATCCTGAGATGATCAATTGGGTGTGGATTTGGAGAAGATGTTTTAGAGTTTTAGCGGTGGAGATGCGGCTGATTAGTTGGTGGTGATTACTTATGGTGAAGTGTGAAGAAAAACTGGAAAAGGCTCTGGAGAGGAAGTCAAGGAATGTTGGAAGTGGATGACGATTACTGAAAATGTGGGAAAGATGGCTCCGTTTCATCCTTCTGATTCGATATTCATGGAGGACGATGGAGGATAGGGCGGGAAGTGAACTACAAACGCAGTTTACAAGAGAGAGAGAGAGAGAGAGAGAGAGAGAGAGAGAGAGAGAGAGAGGGTTTTATCTTGCAATATGGTAAGGGGTCCAATCTTCGGGTTATTTAAACTTAACTAATTCAGGAACACCGCCCTGCAGGGTTTTTTGAGTCCGTCTGAAATATGGTCAGTTCTATCTCATTTGCAATCTCAGAATCTCTCTGGTCACACACTTTGTTGTTGGATTTGATATGATAATTGCAATTTGTAAAGATCTTTGAGGCATGTATGTGTGTTGAAACTTTGATTATAAAACAGTACAATTTATGGTTTAAGCAATGTAATCTAAAAGGGTGAAGGATATGAAGTTATGAACACCTTTCGATATCTTGTTCTGTGATTTTGTATATTACTTTGATATCTTTGTCAGTGAAATTTAAAGAATCGGCATTACATTTCAATCAAATTTTTACTTCGTGATTGAAATTTAGTAAACCAAGTTGTATTCCGGAATAAATATTTTGAACTGCTGATCAGCTGATGTCAAGGTCATAATTTGGGTTCATTTACATTACAAGTGTGATTCTAGACTAGTATTTTCCGGACATAAAATTCTGCTCCTCGTAACATAAGCTGTTGATCTGAAGAGTTGATACAGGAACCAAACACAGGCCTCTGTTGCATAGGTCAGTTTCTGCTCCCTTGTTCTGTTTGACAAACAGGATTAGAAATCAAACCTAGAGAAAACATGGGCACTAATTCAAAGTCAAACCCTGATAATACGTAAATCTTGTTTTACCGGAAATTGGAGCTGTCCATTGTTGGTGGTTGAAGTATGTGTTTTCTGCAGCAACTTCTGTTCACCAAGAACGATTCCCTTTAAATTACATGGCATATAATGGGTTCCGTTTAAGGATATAAAGGCCTTGTTTGTTTACCTCTTAATGGAATCATTAAGATGTCATTTTATCTTTGAATGACTTATTAATGGTTCCATTAAGAAGTAAACAAACAACCCCAAAGTGTACCTGGATCTGGTCATGAAGGAGACTGATAGAGATATGAGCCTCTTGAAGCACAGATGCTGTGTCCGTCTGCGTACCCCACCATGCAAATCATATAATTAACAGATGGAAAAATGAATAACCACCCTGCGCGGAACAAGGAATAAGGTTTTGGTAAAGACTGGACCTTGCCGTAAGGAGAGACAAGCTTTTGGAGGGCTGTAATTTTGTCAGCTAGCTTTTGGCTTCTTCTCGTAGGCACCTGCACCACGTCCTGTCCACGTAGCAAACATTTAACTTAGTTGCTCAAAATGTTTCTTAAAAAACAGGATAACTTGCACTATGATTAGCATATGTTGTATCTCGGTATGCACGTATACCTTTTCTCGTACACAGCCAATTCCTCGCATTCGTTCCTGGTGTGCTCGTTTCGTGCTCACAACCTTTTGATCACAAACATCGTTCATACGTTTCTTAGGATTCTCCATTGCCCTAAAATCCTAAATCATTAGCAGTGTTAAGGTTAGGAGAATGACATTCTGTTATCAATCTTTGGATTGTGAATTGTTCCAAAATTAAACATACTTGTTGACATTGGTAATCAAGAAATTCTTTTCTTGGTGAGAATGGTGAATCAAGGTCATTATTGACACCTGCAGATTGGTGGTAGTCCATCATCATCAAGGGACACCGAAGAGGGACATCGATGGATCTATGACCAGCCTGCTCGTAGTAGTTGTACATATCTGGTTTGAGACGGAGTTCATTGCTATAAAAAAATCTGTTAACACGTATACATATAATTATAAGAAAGATCGCGCATTGAAGTTGAGAAGAGATATGAACGATGCATATGTTTACATACACTTTGTTGGCCTCTGTTATATCTGCAAGTTCTTGAGGGAAGGATGAAGATGATGAGGCTTCATTCATGTTTCCTGTTCGATGATTGTGTTAGTTAAGCCGAAATATGTATATAAACATAATACGAACATACTCACCGAAGTTATATAGTTGAGATGAAAACAGTGGCAGGACAGTGTAGTTCATCCCAAACTTGATTTTCTCGACTAACTTAACAGGTTGTCCTGCATTAAGATTTAAGAACACATTAGGATCCAACAAAGTGAAATTCAGTATTATTTATTACACGTAAACTAGATTTGGATACGATGAAACTCGATAAGAATTATATATAAAACAAGATAGAGAATCGAACGCACGAGATTTCTTGAGTTGTGGCTAAAAATAAGAGGATTTTGGATGCAAATTTGATACAGGGAGAGAATCATGAATTTCTAGTGTATTTAAGCCTAGTGTGTCAAGGGCGGCTGGCTTTGGTGATGGTGTTTTGTTTAATCCAGGTTGACTTAGTTATCAATCAGTTTGACTTGTTTAAGTTAGTTGTCTATTAAGGAAACCGTCCTCCTGCTTATTTTACTTCTATTAATTATATTATTATTATTTTCATATTTTTTTTTAACAAACAACAAGAATTATATAGGTTGCAGTTCTTATATGGTTGTGGCCTGTTGGGTATTTTGTTTTGGGTTTTGGATATTTTGACAACAGGTTTTTGATGATTGAAGGAGTTCATTAGCTCTTTTCTTTTTTTTTTTTTTTTTTTTTTTTTTTGGCAAAAAGTTCATTGATTTTGAATCTTGCAATAAAGTTCATTGATTTTGAATCTTGCAATCACACATTGATGTGACGTTTGATTCACGGAATGAAATCCGAATGAATTGAAATTTAGATTTTAGTTATTAATATGGTTGATGCGGAAGGTAGAACTGTAGAAGACAATTTTTATTATTGGTTAGTGATGTAGATTGAAATCTAATTCATGTATAGGTTGAAATTTAATTCATGTACAAGTTGGAAGGAATGTTAAATTTCTATAAACGATGAAATTTGGTGGAAAATACATAAAATTGAACACTTTACATTAGTTCTAAAAAATTGTACATCAAGTTTAAATATAAGTTATGCACATGCTAATCAAAAAATACAAGAAACATTATTCTTATAGCTTTAAATTAAATGGCTAATTGCTAAAAATGGAAACAACTTTGTGCATTTTTAGCATTTACAGCAACATTATTTATTTTTATCATTAATAGCATCAACTTTTACATTTTTTTTTATCATTTATAGCAAAACGTAAAAAAGTTGTTGCTATAAATGATAAAAAGAATATAAAAGTTATTGCTATTAAAGATTCAAAATACAAAAGTTGATATTATTCATATGAAAGAATACTAAAGTTGATACTATTAGTGACAAAAGATAAATAATGTTGCTATAAATGATAAAAATAAAAAAATTGTTATTATTTTTAGTAATTAACCCTAAATTAAACGATATGTTTTATTTAAAGGAAGATGGTTAGATGGTTTATATTAGAAAAAGGAAAACATGAATACGTGATATAGGAAGTGAGTGAAGTTTGACTTCATAAATGATAAATCCTCAAGAAAAGAAAACTCATTTTCCTATTATTTCTTGATCTACAACTTTACACCCAGAGTAAAGAAAACGCAATAGCTACCTAGCATATCTCACATTGCACAAGAAAAACACACACAACACACACATCTATGATTTCTTCACTTAGAAAACACACATAAAACACACACATTAATGAAAATATGGAGCACACAAGTCAGAGGCAGATCCAGAAAATTTTTTCGTTGGGAGCATAAGGTTGTTAGTTTTACTCTTCATGTTTTGTTTTTATTTTGCAAACAAGAAGTTTGATATATACAATAAAAAATCTACCTATACTATTAAATGAGTAACTAACATGTCACATGACATGCTCTATTTTAATTTGTCACATGTTGCTTTTTCCTTTTGCTACTTCATTTACTAAATTTATTTTAAATTTTAAAGCAAATCAAATATATCTAAATCTAATATGGATTAACTTAAATACCAATTAACTAAAATTAAGCAAATTATATTATTCTTATAATTATTATATTATACATATTTTTTAAATATATATTTTTAAAATTAACCCATGTAATACATTGGTATTAACCGGGGATATATATAATACAAACATATAAAAATTTATTTAAGGTTGGCTTTGACCGAGAAAAAGGTTCTATTTGTCCATATTGCATGGTCTTTTGCGGTTTGTCACTGCCCAAGCGCCAAATTCAATATTTAAATATGTATAGATGTGTGTCTTACTTTGATTATCATGGTTGACTAACCCGTTTAGAGATTCCTTGTGAAAATTGTGTTCTCTTTGTTAGACAAAGAATATGATAAATTTTCCAAGCCTTATCTTAAAAATATAATGTTTCTTATTAATTTACAACTTAATGTAACTTAGCAACATATATATTTCTAATATCTTTGATGATAATAACCTTTTAAGATAAATGTTTTATTAAAACTAGTTGCTTTTTTAAAATTATAAAATAATTACGTTTTATGATTTTTATATCAATTGGGGTGGAATTGTTAGAAACATAAAAATAAACCATACTTTTCAAACCAAAACCATAGATAAATTGAACTTATCCCAAATTCGAGTCCGGCACAAGAAGGAACTACAAATAATAATATGTAGCTACTAAAGTTTTGTTTGATATGATATAATAAAGTCACGGACAAATGAAATAAATAAATTTACTGAATGAAATAAAACAATATATTTTTACTGTCATTTTAATGAGCTTAATAGAATGAAATAAGTTATATATATATTTTGTATGTTTGGTATGCATAAATCTACACAACTGTAATTATATTGAATATTAATAAGTAAAGTACCATTGTACAAAAGTAAACTATAATCTATGTATGCTACCATTTAATAAGTTATGTATGGTACAAAATCATTTTTCAAAAATTCAATGTCAAATCCATATTTATTAATTATAAAAAGAAAAAACAATTTAATGGAAAGATAAAAAACTTTTTGAACGACAAACTATATCCTAGTCCTAAACAACTCATTTTACTTCAAGACTTAATTTTTCCACCACTGAATTTCAACTTGTTCTTGACAGGAGTCGAATCCGTGACCTCTCACATACATAACATCCCTCTTACAAAATGGACTAAACCCATTAGTTAATGGAAAAATAAATGACATGTACAACAATTTGACACATGGAACCAAGACAACTGTTTGAAGTGTAATGAAGTTAAATTAACAAATAGCATTAATAATTCGATTAGTTTATCTTTTGACTGGATCGAAGTCCTATTCAGATACTGGAATTAATGTATCCAACAACCTACAAAGAACAAACCAACGATAAAGTCAAAGCATAATTGCTGTAGTCATATATAAATGCTAATTAATTATAGTATAATTTAATTGCTAAATTCCAAAAAAAATGTAAATATTTTAATAAAGTGGTAAATGGGTTTGTTTACCTGTTTCAATGTCAACTATTGGCTCTCTCGTGCATGCAGGCCAAACGTAAGTGATTGCGATAAAGATTAAAGAATGAGGTTTAATGTAAAATTTTACCAGAAACAAATTTTATCTTAATGAATTATTTTAATTTTATTCTTTTGTTATTTCATTAATTCTGACCAAACATATTAATATTTCAATCTTACAAAATCTTGATTAACCAAAAATGAGACGATACTGAATCATCGATGAGTTATGGTTGTTGACGATGCCCACATCGAACAAAAATGGGTTCAAGCAGTGGCAGATTTAAAGTTTTTTTATAGGGGTTGGAATTTATTACATTATGACAGTACGAGTGTTTGTGGTTTTATTAAAAAATTTCACACTTCAAAGTTCAGGACGATTCATCCTGATTACATAATAAATGAAATACGTAAATGCTACAACTCATTAATCGTAACAAACTAAGAGAAATAAGACTTTACAGTTATCCCCTACGAGTTTTCATCTTTTGAAAACGGTGATTATTAATAAAATTATCATCCGAAACATTGAGTAATTCTTTTTCTATGATGTAAATTAACATTCATTCAACCATTCATCAGCAATTGAATTGCGCAATTAATTATGAAGAACTATTAGAAAATCTTCCACTTGATGAAATTACAGATATTGGTAATTTTTTTCAAAATCGATTAATATTATCTAGTGAACTAAAACAAATAAATAAATGTAACTTAATGTTAATTGTTAAACACTTAAAGTTTTAAATACATAATAATCTAAATATCTAAAATACTAAAACAATAAAGAATTTTCCTGCAAATAACAAACAAGTATGTAACAATAAAACTAACAATATATTCATAATATAAGTTTGTAAAGTGTCCAATAATAAATTAGCTAAATAAAAAAAGATTCAATATACATGTATTTTTAAAGGATTTGTTAAATGAGTAACAAACTATTAAGTTTTGGTATATTTTTTTTGGATTTTATAGTTTTTTTATGTTTAAATATAAAAAGGGTCAATTATTAAAAGTAGTAACAATTTTTGGATTTTTTATCATTTATAGCAACATTATTTATTTTTTGTCACTAATTGTATCAACTTTTGTATTTTTTCATATGAATAATATCAACTTTTGTATATTGTATCATTAATATTTTTTTTTTATCATTTATAGCAACAATTTTTTAAACTTTTGCTATAAATGATTGATGCTATTAATGATAAAAAGTAAATAATCTTGTTATAAATGTTAAAATTACACAAAGTTATTTTTATTTTCGACAATTAGCCATTATAAACAAGGGATAAAGTCATACAAATGCATGCTACTTTACTGAATTTATCGATATGACTAATATAGTTCTTTTCTTACCCGAATGATACTCGTACTTCGATTTTATTGTTGATATGACACATTTGCTGACTGAAATTATCGATAATTTCGGTAAATTAACATACATATGTATGACTAATTTAATTGTCATGTCATAAAAAGTATGTCATGTCATCGTTTGAATCAACAAAAAACGTCATGTCAGCATAGTTACCGGTCATACGTACCATATCGACAGGTCACCTTTGAGTACAAGTACCATCCGGTTAAAAGAAAAAGTAAACTAGTCATATCGATAATTTCAGTAAAGTAACGTACATTTGTATGACTTTAACCCTGTAAACAATGATGCTGAGATTTAAAAATCATAGGAGCCTTTGATTATATACATAAAACGTAAAATTAAAAAGTTACGGGGTCTTTTGATCTCCCGTCCACGCATGCTAGGTACGCCCGTTCAAGTCCAACTGCAATTGGCCCACGTCTACACCTTACCCCGGAAATTACCACTGCTGCAGGCTGTCGTCGACCACCGCGTTCAGTTGAGTATCAAATTCTTCTCCCTACTCAATTTTAAATCGTCTTTTTGTTTCATGAGCCAATTAAATAATTTAGGATGCATATTTGTGTGAATGCATCGGTGCTTTTGGTTTATTTAAGATTTGACTAATTTGATGGATGCATCTTAATCACCAAATTACCAAATTCAGAGGTTCTTAAAATGTATTTGTATGGAGCTTCTTGTATTGATTGACTTGCGATTGTTGTTCAGTAACGAAAATGCCATCTAATTTGAATAGATCCGGACTTTAATTCCGATAGGTTTATTGATTACGGGGTGTTCGGGGTTGTGTTTGAAATAGATTATGCGTTTCGGAATTATCAGAATCACGTGCAGTAGATAGTGTTATGGATTTGTTATGCTGCTTGGTAATCGCAATGTTGTATAATAAGTTTGCAAAAGTGATCGAAGGTTCATGTAAATCTGATGATGCGGTTGGACATTGGGATCACGACGCACACATATTTTTAATCATTTAGATGCCGAATGATTCTCTACTGGGATGACGCGTGGTACCAAACCATAGTAAACTCCAAAGATATCTGTGACTACCTAGTTAGCAGTGATATCGGCATATCGCTTTTCATTATTAATTGACAATCATATTTTCTGTTTTCACATTCATGAGCTTTTAGCAGACGAAGTTTGTTCATCACAAATTTCCACTAATGCCAATGGTCATCCAAAACAATTGTGCTAAAAAAAATGCTTCGCACTCGCATTAGGTGATCGCTGTCACCAATTTGTGTAAGGACTCAAACCGTATCTGGCAACAAAATGAAACAAAGAAAAAGGAGCAGGGTATCTGATTGGTTCCTCGTTCTGCTACAGATGATATATTTCATTATGTATCATATGGCATTCTAGTTTATTATTATATTTAGCTTGAAATCATTTTAATTAATATGAAATTCAATCAATGTAGGAACAAAATGTTGTGTTCTATGCTCATTCAAGCTTGTTCAAAGCAGAGGATCTGAGGAAACAGCAGGCAGGCTTTCTTCCAAAACGGTGATCAAGTTTTTGATGTCATGCAGAAGCATGGTTGGTAACTAATACTTTGTAGTAAATTTTCTCTCTGTTATATGTTAATTTGGTTTGTATACTGGACGGATATGATGGAGAGTTTGAGTATGTTGATGATTGTTAGTCATGTAATGGCATTGGCCATTGGTGTGGAAGAAATGGAGGAAGGGACTTCATGATCACTCCCGTATTGACAGGTTTGACAATACTCCTTGGTCTTCCAATTAATGTTGATCTTTACCCAGTGACCTTCTTGTCACATCTTCCATCAAGAAAGTAGGAAACTAGGTTTTGCATGTTTCTAATTTACTTGGCTGGTTATGCATGCAGATGTCCTACATAGTTTAAGTGTATATGGCTCTTGATGCATAATTATTATGTTAGTTGTCTTGTTTGAAACCTATTCCTAGGCTACTTTCCGTACGTTGCATACTGATGACCCTTCATGGTTGTCGTCGCAAGTTTCACCATGGAACAAGCGCAAAGCTACACTAGATCATAGTCGATATTTGATGAATATGTACCAGAAGTTATAGCTTAACAACTATGCTGCTCGTCTTGAAAATTAAGGAATGAGATCCAATGCAACAAGGTTCTTCTCCCTTGCAACTAGCAGTTATCAGGTAAGGAAAGTGTCTTTGTGCACAACACCTTTTTCACATATTTACAAATTACAAATTACAAATATGTTGTTTCATGACTTTATCTGGTTGAAGAGTAGCAACTATTCTTGTCATTAATCACAAGGCTTCCCTTCTAAGAAAAGGAATGCTGATGGGGAAGATTTTTGTTTCCTTGCACATAATAGTTTCTCAAAAATTAAGAGCTCCGCCAATAGTTGCATAATTCCTGGCCTATTAAAAACCAAACTTTTTGTCCATCATGACTTGCTCGAGTGATTGGTGAGTTTGTATCAAATACTCATACACCAGTCAACGGAATTACTAGGAGCAATCAATAGTTGTTAATTAATTATTTATATATAATAAAAGGTTATATGTAACCAGGAGAAAATACATCAAAAAGTCCATTACAAAAGCTTTTATTTAAGTAAAATCAAGACAACACTCCCCAGCCCAAGTTTCATGAAAATCAGTGATGGAGAGTGATGGAGAAGGAGACACAAGGAAAGAGAAGGGAAATTACCACATTTTGTCTAGGAAAGTCATCTTATTGTGACATTTCTTTCTTGAAGCAATGTTTACACACTTTGCCAAAGGTCTTAGTTGCCCTAATGGTGTATAACCACTATGACTTGCACTGCACTAACAGTTCTAGATCTCATCATCACTGTCTTCGTCATCATTGCCGCCACCTCCTGCCGCCGCGTATGTGCCCATCGTAGAGAAAGGAAGAGGGAGGTGGGGAGTGAGAAAGAGAGTAATATATTCAAATGTAAGGAGGATGGAAGCTTAATTAGGTGGTTGCCTTTTGTTTGTGCTTTTGAAGGAAGGTGGGGGGTGGGTAAGAAGAGGATCTTCCCTAGCATATGCTTTGAACTTTAACTTTTTGAACTCTCTTTCTCTCTCTCTCTCTCTCTCTCTCTCTCTCTCTCTCTCTCTCTCACACACACACACACACACAATGCACTTTGTCATGCATGCTTGTGCCCTTGCTTGCTTTCTTGTCTCCTTAATTAGCTTATGTCAAATAAATATAGACGTACGTAATATGTAGTTGTTGGCCTATTAGGTTATTTGCTCAAGTAGTTCTGCCTCATTTTAATGATAATCTAGAGAGCGCGCTTGATCGAGTTTAAAATATTACATTTACGTAAAAGTAACTACAAGGAATTATTGAAGTGATCGAGTCAATAGGTGGATCAATGGCAAAAGTACTTTGATCTCCTTAATTGTGCCATCTCAAATCTTAATTATGATAAGATCATATTCACTAATATATATAATTAAAGTTAGGGGCATTGTTAATTTCTCATTTGTGGGCAGCCAACTACTACAAGAAACTTCATTTTTTGTCTCATTGCAAATTTTGTTTGTTTTTGTCCCTCAACTAGTTTTTTGCTCCATTGTTGTAAAATCATCAATTCAATTTTGCTCTAGCATTAATTTTGGTTCGCATGATGTGGTTTATATTTAAATCCATTAATTGGACCATTATTAATGTAGGGTTTCACAATAATGAACTTCAAGGAAAATAAATAATAGATGGTTTCACACGAATAAAAAAAAATCTAGAGAGGGACAAAAACAAGCACAAATTACAATTTTCATAGCTTTGATATATTACCCAAACATGAAGATAACCCTTATACTTACCATTTGATGATAAGGTGCGATACTAGGTAATGATGAGGGAATAGATCAATTACAAATTAGAAAATTAGACCCATATCGCATGCCGCGCCACATGCAGTATTTACTTTACAAACCTTAATACAACTCATGTGGTTGTATAGCCATGAAATTGGGTCTAACACTACATGCCAAACACTTGTCTCCGACTGTCCCTTTGATTATGATTGCTTATACATTGGTTTGATGTTAGTATTTCCGACATAACTATTTTCACGACTTTGGTTTAATGAAACATACTGCTTTTGGCAAGGGAATTTTTGACCAATTCATCAATACCAATTAACTTAATATCCGACAAACCAATTAAGACCTTCTCAACTTTCTGGTTTTTTATACAACAACTTACTTGACTATAATGTTTAGCTATCAGTAATTAGCATAAATGATTTCAACCTCTTCCTTGATGTCGATTACGTGTGTGTGTGTGTGTATTTAACTAAATAACTAGTAAAATTCTATTTGGTCATTACTTTTATAGATGATACTTATTTGTTAATGAGTAGGAACTGAAACGTTATTTTATACATGTTCAACATGACAACATTTGTGTAGTTTAATTTACGATGAACCATCTTGTTTTATTTAACTAGTATGAATGTCCACGATGGATGTGCCACAAGAATTATCTTGAAAAATGAAAATTGTGATAACGTAAAGGCACAAAATTAAGAAATTAGATAAAGGTTTTTCACTAAATATTGCAAATTTTACACGATTGCGTAATGGCAGCAACACCATATATGTGGTCTGCCATAACTTATAGTTGTTAGAATTCACTAATAAAAAACATATGACATCGATCACCCACCGTTGCACCAGAAAACCATATTTCGTCATGCAATACGCATGGTACGTTCCTTAAAATACAGTGAGGCTCTTTTATTTAATAGATATAACATTTAATCCTGACAAAAGCTTAAATATAATGATACCCCTTTTATTAGGCCTGCTGTTAGTTTTACACAGCATTATTATAATGGATTCATGTATAATTATGGAATCCTGTTATTCTGCTTATCTACAAGAATTCAGAAACAATAGACTACTACACAAATTTAAAGGGTCTAAATTTATCATAAATATATCATTTTATAATATACGAATGTAGGTAGGCAACAAACTTTCACCAATTTAACACATCATGTATTCATGTTAGGCCAAGGGGAGTGGCCGGTTACCATTTTTGCCGCCACGTCATCGCCACATCATTTTTACAATTTCCTTGCCACTTTTGCCATTTCACAAGGATCGCGTTGTCACTTTTACCACACATTTTTTACCCTCAGTCTCTCACAAGACGAAGAGAGACTAAAGAGAAAGAGAGAGACTCGGCATTGGCATGCCGTGCGGAGGACCCTTGCCAATGCCAAGAGGGGGGCGGGGCGGTGTTTGCCTGAATGACAACACCCTTGCCGAATGACAACTCCTTGTGGCCTTAGCCAAGAATCCATCGAGTATTGAGATAAATGATTTTCTATATTCATTTAGAGGATGTCATCATCATGTTAATTGTTATTTCTAGTAAGTCCTTCCTCATGATTAAAGAATTTAATTCTCCCTAATTGGTATTGCGTGCCTTCATTGCTATATTTTTCAGCACTCCCTGTATTTTAAATTCATGAAGTTAATTAAAATCAAATGTAAACGCTCAAGACAATTGCTTTGTTTTAATTAATTGATGTGAAACATATTGTGAAACCACTTAACATATACCTAATAGTCTAACACATTTATAATAACGTGTTATTCATATGAATTATATTAAAACGGTACAAAGTTATTCATATGCATAAAGCTTCCCAATCGACTTATCAAAAAATAGATTGTATTATAATGGTTTTTATCGTAATCTTGTTAAACATATTAAGTATTTATAAAATTCAAAAAACAGAGTACGTTTATTATTAACCTAATCTGTTCGGTTCTAATTGGTATCAAGAAAACAAATTACCATTTGAACCATTTTTTTTAATGTTAATGTCCAACCTTAAAAAAAGTACAGACAACAATTGAATTATAATCAGCTAGTGAATGTTGCACATGCAACTATCATATGTAAAAGTGGAAAATGAATAATAATCTAAAGTGTGCTAAAAACATAAATAGAAAGTTTCTGATTGACGAAGTTTCTTTTATAGGTTGTAAACAAGATTGTTATTGCCAACATAAATTATTAATTTCTTAGCATGGCTGCCTCTTAGCAAACTGATTAAGTGCATATAAATGAAAGTTTGTGGACCCAATCTATCCTCGATCACTATATCTTATAATGATAGCAATATATATAATAAATATAGGCACACAGTTGTAGCAAGTTTGAACATTAACCGTGTGACTAATTATATGATTATAGTGTTGTTTTAGCAACTTGTGACCTTTATTAAAATCCTTTTGCTGGGTTAGTTACAACCTTCAAAGTTTCCGTGTTTCATATACAAAAATGATTAAACTTTTTCCGTCCGTTAGTTTTTGTTGTCAATTTACACACGACATATGTATTTCCACATGATATAAGTAGTTGTGCTAAATTTAACATGATATACCGTCTTCCATGAGATAAAAGATACGTATAAACAAACACATTATAGAGGTGGTAGTCTTGTAAAATACCACCATGTGTCGTAATATAGAAAGAAACTTGTTTTTTTAGTTCTTCATACCTTGGATGATAATTCTTTAAGCTTTTTAAGAATCAATTGAATTGACAGATAACAAAATAAACAGAAAATTTAGTACAGAAAAATTAACGTATGAATTGTCGGGTTAAGAAAAAGAAATTGTCTTCACTATTCTGTTTCGTAACATAGAAGTAACAAAAAAGGTGGAGACAGTGTACGTAGTACACTTCTCGAGCTTCTTAAGACATGATTTAATGGTGGACTTAACAGAAAGTCATCATAACGCTGGATTATCAAACTTATTAGTTTGCATATATAAACCTCACAACATCCTCTGAGTCAAGCCAGAAATTAAAAAAATGACGGAAATGTCGAGGGATGGGTGGTCGCGTATTAAGCCGTACCTCGGGGTGCTCTTTTTACAATTGGGTTATGCTTTTAATGGAGTTATAGTAAAGTCTGCTTTAAACAAGGGCTTGAATCCTTGCACATTTTCTGTTTATCGAAATATTGCTGCAGTCATCACTTTTGGTCCTCTTGCTCTATACTTCGAAAGGTACTTCGAAAGGGTCTTTTGTCTAGTCTAAAGCTTTCCAAATCTGGCAGGAAAAACAATTAAATTTATTCTTATTTTCATTTTCTGGTCACAGCAGAAATCATTTTAGGGACAAAAATTATGTTGCATGGTTGCATAGATTTTCATTGACGGATATCTAGGGGAATAAAAAAACATTATTAGTGATCACTAAACACTTGAAAGATGTATTTTATTTTCCATACTGATATTGTAGATAACATATGACAGGAATCTGCGACCACATATGACATTACCTGTGTTCCTGAAGATAATGTTGCTTGCACAATTAGAGTACACACCAGGCCTAACTATGTTACAGTTTGATATATTTTTTTTAAATCACTTTCGACATACTCTTCAGCTAATGAAAATTTTGTGGGCTTAGGCCTGTTTTGGACCAAATATTGTATTATACTGGAATGAAGTACACCACTGCCACATTCGCTGTAGCAATGTGCAACATTCTCCCTGCCTTGACGTTTTTCATGGCGTGGATCTTCAGGTACAACACGACTTGCTGAATGTACAAACAAAACGAGCTTGACGTATATGCATGTGTTTTTCTGTAGGCTTGAGCAGGTTAACATAAAGAGATTACATAGCCAAGCAAAGATCATAGGAACCCTTGTAACAGTAGGTGGAGCGATGGTCATGACCCTCGTCAATGGACCACCAATCCCACTGCCATGGACCAAGGTGGGCAGGGTGCATCACCATCTAGCAACTGCTACAGCCTCTCAAGACCACCACCTCAAGGGTGCGGTCATGATCACTGCCGGCTGTTTTTGTTGGGCTAGCTTTTACATCCTTCAGGTATTTGTAAATCTATAACCTGCTAACTATTCACTAGTCACTGATGCGCATTTCATCGATATGCGATGACAACAAAAAAAGAACTAGACATACTTTTGCGACCAATTGCATTCCACATTGTAAATGGTCCAGTTCTTTTAGTATAGTACATAATGATGATGCATTGACCGATTGTACACCACCACAAAACTGGGTTTTTTATTTCTATTCTTCAGGCTGTGACATTGAGGACATATCCTGCACAATTGTCTCTTACAACCCTCATCTGTATGATGGGTGCTTTGCAAGGCACCGTGATGACTCTTATAATTGAGAAGGACAAAACGGGGATATGGTCTATAAAATGGGACACTAAACTGTTTGCTACACTATATAGTGTAAGAAAAGAGATCATATTAATCATTCATACGTTTTTATTTAAATTTTCTTGTAATTCTGTTCAAAACTTTCTTTTTTTGGTTCTACACAGGGAATAGTTCGATCAGGGGCGAGCTACTATATTTCAGGTCTAGTGATGAAGGATAAGGGACCCTTTTTTGTGACAGCATTCAATCCTCTTGGGATGGTGATTGTTGTGATTGTAAGCTCGTTTACTCTACATGAGCAAATGAGCTTGGGAAGGTACTTAATTATATCTTTCACTGCAATATTAAGATCAGATATCATAAATTTATTCATTTTCCCAAAATATTCTTTTTGGTTATATCTCTCTCCAATGCATCATAAAAGTGTAAAATAAAAAAAAGCTAAACTGGATTGAAAGTTGCCTAAGTGTACTCAAATGCTTACAATCTTGCATGCTCCCGCACTCTCTGTCTCTATCGGCCACCACCCACCTTAGGAATGATCGAGGTACACATGGTTTGCGGGGTCTTATGTGGGTCATGTTTTATCAAACCGGGCAACATAGTTGGCTCAGACAAATTTATACTTGTTATCCGAAGCAAATGCATACAATATCTTTTATTAAAAAAAGTATTTTAACGCTAATAAAATAGTTGCAGTTGTATTTAATACATTAGTTATTCATAGTACTAGGACTATGTTTTGAGACACATCTTTGATGGTGTGTTTTTATTTAAATTTTCTTAGGTTTGTTGGAGCATTAATCATTGTTCTAGGACTATACTTAATCATATGGGGTAAGAGTAAGGATTCGAGTTTGTCGGATTCAAGAAACGATGAGGTAGAAATGCTTGATCAGGAGGCAGATCTGGATAAGAATTCAGATGGTATTTCAAAATTGGAGAGCATTGATGGTACTATAATTAGAGAAGATGCTGATGGTGAAGCTTCAGTCTGATCCTCTTCTTTTTTTACATTCCAGGAGGGAAATTGATTGATTCTAACGCTTACTACTAGAAATGGCTTAGATGACATTCAAACTGTTATCAGTTTGATTCGGAATTTCTTTAATATATTTGATTTTTTTTTCTTTTCTACAAAATAGTAGTTTATCTATGTCTATTCAATTGTCAATGTAGTCATAATTTTGTAAGATCAAAGTATACTTGACAAAAATATGTTATCAACATAAAACAATTGGAAGGAATAGGTTTTTTTTTTTTAATTTATTTAATTGTTGTATATGTTATAGTGAAAGAAAAAACATTAAACCATGTCAGTGGTATTGATAGTATGTAAGCAAACTATACTATAGCTATTTACAATAAAAATACATATATGGAGTAGTAAGAATTATCGTACGTACCTTGTGTTTTCTTCATGTGTCTTCGCAATTTTCCCACTTAACATTTACAATTCGCGCGTTTTCCATGCTCTTTTTTGAAAAAAACATCAATGGTAAAATGTTAAGTGGAAAATGGGGCATTTCTTAAGACTTCTTGTCCATAATATAAATAAGCTTTATTTTAACTTATCAAATTCAAAACTTAATTAATTACAAATAATCAATACCTAAATTTTGGTTTGTTGAAATCGAAAAAAAGGAAACATAAGGGTGCGTTTAGTTTATGAAAATTTCCACACTTTTCAATGAAAATAAAAACTTGTTTACTTAACAACAATTTCATAAATTTTCATTTCAATTTTTAAAATACCACTTTTCATATTTTCTCTCTTACTTTCCTATTACCTACCCTATATCTTTTATAATACTCTCTTTCTCTCTCTTACTTTTCTATTACCTAACATATTTTTCTTATTTTATAATCACTCATCTTATTTTTCTTAAAACAAAAACTTCATCATCTAAACAAGTTTTCACTTTTTCATAGAAACCCCTTTTTTTCTAAAAACTATAACTTGAAAACTGAAATTGAAAACCAACTAGTTTTCGTGAACTAAACGCAACCTAAGCTTTACAAGCTTTTTTCATGTCATGAGTAGGGGCGTTAAAATCCGAATATCTGAATTTTCAGATGATAATTTTTGCTATCAGAATCCGAATTTTCGGATATGCTTAAAATTCAGATTCGGATGCCAGGTTATCGGAATATCCAAATTCAATACTTTTGTTATTTTAAAAAAAATTAGATCAAATATTTAAATATCAAAAGTACAAATCCATGTATCTAAATACTTAAATAAATATTAAATATAAATATTAAAACCAAACCAATTGTGAGTTATATTACTAAAAACTATAAAATAATATTTAAAAACTAAAATATATGATATTAGTTTTTTTTTTGAACAGCAAAGAGAAAAGGAGCCCGGAGCTTCGGCATTGTCATCACCCCAAAAACTCGAAATCCCAAAATATTATTAATAAAGAAAACTAGCTAGGTGCTAGCAAATACAGACAACAATAGAACTTACAAAGACGATATTGGAAACGAAACCAATAAAGACCATAACAAAGACTTATAATCCGCCCTAAATTTTAACCACGAGAATAAGGAAGCTTGAAATTCATCTTTTATCAACGAAACGGACACTCTCGAACCTTTGAAGAACGTATCATTCCTAGCCTTCCACACGAACCAAAGTAAACCCCCAATCGCTGTTTCGAAGAACTTTCTTTTTCTAACTGAGTTACCTTGTTCCAAGATCCCATCCAACAATCCGTCAAGATTCTGATGCTCAAAATCTGGAATACAGCACCAACCAAGAAACCAACACCATAATTCCTTGCTATAAGAACACGAATAAAATAGATGTTCCCCCGATTCGTCTTCCAATGAGCAAAAAGGACAAGACTTTACGGGAAGAGTAATACCCCTAGAAACCAAATTAACACGAGTAGGAAGTCTCCTTAGTAACAATTTCCAAACAAGACAGTTAATCCTAGGCGGTAACCACTTATTCCAAAAACATTTATTAATTTCACCCTCATACGTGGATCTGTCAATTAATTTCCTGAGAGATGCTACTGAAAAAATTCCAGATGGATCTCCCTCCATATCCAATAATCATTTACAGATTCAAGTTTGACATCCCCTAGGTAGGATTCTAGATCAGCGACTAAAATTCCCAGACCAGCAACAACAATATTCGTATTCCATTCCCACAAAAAACTCACTCCTCCCCTGCTGGTATTCAACACTCTTAGATTTATAGAACAATCTTTGTCTACTTCATGTTCATACAAATCAGGAAAAAGGCTACAAAGTGGGACAGATCCCCACCATTTATCTTTCCAAAATTTAGTGTTTCTACCATCTTTAATCACTCTAGAAAAAAGCTCATCACAATGAATATTCAGAGAGTGAAGGGACATACCTGCTTTCACGATTTTCAGCCAAGTGCCAGGAATTCCTTTATCAGCTAAGTTTACTGCTTCCACATCTTTTATTGAATGAATTGCTAGTATCACTTTTTGCCACAACGCAGTCTTTTTAAATCGAAATCTCCACCACCATTTGACAATCAAAGCCAAATTTATTGCCTTTAAAGAGCCTAATCCCAAACCCCCATATTTCTTGGGAGCAGTAGTTTTGCTCCAATTTACCCATGCAATCTTTGATTTTCCAGAATCCGTCGAACCCCAAATGAAACGCCTTCTTAACTTGTCAATTAAATCAGTGACTTTTTCTGGGGCTTTAAACAAGGACATGAAATATAGAGGCAAACTTCCGAGGATAGATTTAATAAATGCATAAGAGTAAGTTAAAACCAAAAATATACTTTGACTCAATGTTATGTAAAATGATTAAAAAAATATTTGATTTCTTCACTTTTAGGTAGCAAGCACCTTCAAAATTTTGATTAAATTATGAATCACGTGGAAATTGAATTTTCGGTTACCGATAAAAGGGCTATGAACCTTGCATTAAATTTTCGGTTTAAATTTTGTTTATAGTTCATATATTTATATGAAAAAGTGAACTATTGAAAATATTTTTATTTATTAAAAGAACTAGTTTAAAGTATTTGGGCTACAATATGAGTTTAAACTAATTAGCTAAACCTGGGGATATTCTAGGATTTTGGTGTTGGGTAGGACAAAAAACTTGTCAAAACCAATAAGTACCATTCAAACTTTAAAGTAATAAATTGTCATGTCGATTGGTTTAGGGTAAAATTCGGTTTTGACAAAAAACATCTTGCTAATAAACAAATTAAATACAACATAGGTTATGAAACACATAACGATGCAACTTATCACAAGACATAATTGTGTGCAACTAGACAAATATCATTGTATCAATAAATTAAGACAATCACGCCAGAAATAGTATTTCTATAAAATAATTAAAATTGAAGCAATCATTCATAATTTAAAAACATTCCTTGTCGTTGCTATCATTGGCAACTTAAAACTTTTAAAATTTATAAAACATCTTAAGATATTTACATCTATGTTATCAAGTGAATCAATAAAAACAAAGTCGTCAAATGCAAAATGGAATACACTTGCCTTCTCTATATATGGTGA
Organism: Centrapalus pauciflorus; assembly: GCA_020465985.1. Classification (NCBI taxonomy): domain Eukaryota; kingdom Viridiplantae; phylum Streptophyta; class Magnoliopsida; order Asterales; family Asteraceae; genus Centrapalus; species Centrapalus pauciflorus. Next base: position 434,191 of record JAANYP010009342.1, on the reverse strand, counting down.
CATGTTAATATATGGCTATCATATCATGTAGAAGGAAAAAATATATATAATTATATATCTTTTTGTTAAATAATTGAAGTTAAAGTTATATTGGATGGGCCATTGTATAAATTCACATGTAACTAAATTTAATACATAAGATTACATATGTAATCTATACTATATATAATAAGAAAACCACTTGGAGTTTCTGGACCATTGGACGGAAAGAAATCAATGGTCCAGATTAATGACAACTCATAATTATTTATGAAATGTCTCTTATACCCTTAATTAAAATCAATAATTATACATATGCCATCTTCTTAATTCATTTTCTAAATTTACTAACTTAACTTAATTACATTAAATTTTAATTTTCATTTTTTCATTAATGAATTAATATTTACCTAAAATAAATATGTGTCATTATTATCCTTAATTATCATAGTTAAATTCAAATATAAAAATTTGGATTTAAATGTAGAAGTGTAGTAAATAAAGTTTAATTTTTTGTTAATTATATTGCTAACAAGATCTAAAATTTAATTGATAAAACCTCAATTGTGAATATAAATAAAACTTCAATTGTAAAATATATACACATTCACATAATTGAAGTTTTTTGTTTCTTACATTGATATTTCATATTTGAAGTTAATAAAAATTAATAGAAACATTTTTTGCAAACACATATTATCTGTTTTTAATAATACAATATAATAATATTTTTTATTTAATATCAAACAACTAAGTATTTTTTTATCTTTAATTTAACTAGCTTTCAATTTTTTTATTTTAATTATATATAAATTTTATAATAATTTATTAAAATATAAAAAAAATATGTATTTTCTAAATCAACCCATGTAATACATGAGTTGATTAACCTATATATTATAATAAAACAAAGCAATTCATATCACATGTCACTTCTACAATACAAGAAAATTTTATTTTTCCACCTCTTTTTCCAAATTTAACACATTAACTTAATTGCATAAAATTTTGACTTTATTTTTTTCATTATTTAATTAGTAATAAATTAGATTTTGTAAAATTTAAAATTAATGTCTACCTAAAATAAATATCTATCATTATTATCCATAATAATCATAATTCGATCCAAATGTAATAATTTGAATTAGTTGTGGAAATTATTATTATTATTATTATTATTATTATGTATAATAAATGAAAACATCAAATGTCACCTGTCACCTCTACGTTCATCAAAAAAATAATTACAACTTATAAAAAATAAAATATAAATACAATTTAATATTTTTAAAAAAGATATATATACTCTATTTTTTAATCTGTAAATGATAAAAAATAAACTCAATTATTATTTTTGTATGTTTTTATTTTTACTCATATACATTTTATATAAATATATTAAATTTATCCACGTAATACGTGAGTTATAAACTAGTATATGGTAATAAGAGTGTTGGGTGGGTCGTGGACCATGCTTCCAACGTAGCTGTATATCCCAATGTATAAAACTCTTAAAATTTGAAATAAACGAAATCAATCAGAAATAAAATTAACCAAACATACATATATATCAAGGGAATTAATGAGGCCTATGGCTATGGATGGCATTAATTTTGAATTGTTTTATTATCATCATACGTACATGTAAAATATATTGAACCCCCAATATTTAAATTCATGAAAATTAAAAGCATAGTTTTTCACACTGTCGCGTACCATGTTTCTTGATTATTCATTAGTTTTAATTTATATATTAGTTTAGGTTTGTATTAGACTATATGTGTTATAACTTTACAAATTTCAAAAGATACACGTGACATTGATATTTTTAGGATAAGCTAGCTAGCTAGGGATATATTCAAGGTGAACTTTATTTATTGATTAGCCAGAAAAAATATAAAAACATTAATTACAACCAACACTCACATAACCCTTGACTTAGATCAAGTGGTTACCACCAAAGGTGGAAAGAGTTTTTCTTAGTTGAGGTCTCGAGTTTGAGTCTTGCCAATGACATTTCTCGTTAGATGAATGTGTGAGATTTGGTCAACATATCTGCTGTTAAAAAAAAAAAAACCAACACTCACAAGACACAGAACAAACCCGCAACAACATAACAAACAAACTGCTAATAATACAAAATACTAAAATAGAGAAATACGTGTTTAATGTGATTTTTTTAATTTTTGACAAAATTCATATTGACCTCATACTGTTTGTAGATTGCAAATTTAAAACTTGATTATTATATGACATGTATGATTTCATAAGATTTTTTTGTGGCACCGCTTGCTTTGACCTTATTAATCAATGACTCGATAATCCCATATATATGTTTTTATTTCTAGACTAGTTAAATTAATACTGTGTTAAGTACTTTTGATCATAAAAAATGGTTTTTCCCTTCAGGTGTCACAATGGTGGAGGGCGGTGGTATTGGGAGGCCCGCCTGAAAGTGTGAAAGAGAAGGGAGGGAGGGAGAGAGAGGGGATAATGGTGAAGGTAGTTAATGTGAGATTTAAATTTCTAAATTAACTCTAAATATCTTTAAATAATTTTTAAAATTATCTAATTAATATATATTTAATTTTCCATAGATGTCTTTCGTGCACGTAGCCTTGGTAGATCATGATTATCGATGCACAAAAGTTTCTAGAAATTTTTAGATGTATAAAAGTTCTCAATTGACCCACGATCTACAAACACATATGCTAGCTAGCTAGTTAATTAAAAGTTTATAAAAAAATTAGCAATATAAAATTAATATATTGTTAATTAAATCACAAATAGTTTTGTTGCACTCCATCATATCTTCAGAACTAGAACAGCTTGGATTTGGTTGGTGTAGTATTATTCAAACTACGCTTAATTACTTCCAGCAGAAAACATTCATACGATACCCTTTGCTATATATCAAATTAATTAAATATTAAACACGTCCGTCCAAATAATTAAGTATATATATTTTCACAACCATATAATAAAAAAGATTGAAACGTAACGTATATAGAATAAGGACTAAGGAGTGTCATCGTGTATGTAATAATTATCTATTCATAAAATTAAATAATTATAATCTAAAAAACTCTCTACCTAGCTCGATCACAAAATAAAAAAAATAAATTATCTACTCCATCTGCTGTGTAAATCCCATAAAATAATTTAAAAAAAATGATAATAAAGTGTATTAATTAATCATATATCTCAATGATCGATATGATTATAAGAATACATACATACATATATGTGTACGTACGTGTCATAAGAAAAAGTCAACCGTGATTGGAGTCACCTTCTCATCATCAACTCTAAACTCATAATCATTCTCTAATGGTGTCAAATTCAAATCCAAACTAAATATTCTTCTACTGTTCACTTTCTTCACCATCTGTGATGACAATTCTAGCAGCGCAGACGAGTGGTCCTGATCAGTTGTCGTTGCCGCTCGATGCCTTCTCATATGCCCCCCCAACGCTTGTCCTATGGCGAATTCAAGCCCACAAATCGAGCACTTGTGTGTTTTGGGCTTAGCCGGAAACATGATTTTGTCATGAACACCGTTGATCTCACCATCAACAAGCCTCGGTTTCTTATGACTAGCCCGATGCCCACCAAGTGCTTGGAAAGACGGAAACTGACGGTTGCATGTCTTGCACTCAAACACTCGGCTAATAGAATTACCATCGTACGATTCGCTGGTTGTGTTTCCTCTCGAAAGAAGCATCAAATACTTTGCCATACTCGTTAGGGACGTGTCTAGCTCGTCTTCTTTCGATCTCTTCGTTGGTAAAACCACCATCTTTAACGATAAATCTGTGTTTTGTAATGTAAAAGGTATGGAAAACTTATTTAAATAGGGGAGAAAATAACAAATATATAAAAAGTAGAATTTTGTAAGCAAATGAAACTTGGATGGAATTGGAATGAAATAGAAGGTATGGTATTTATAGGTGACAAGTGTTGACTTATTATAGTTTGACCAAAGTGTGTGAATGACGAAAGTGACCTTACTTCCTTATGAAACACGGAACTCGATCGGGAGTTGAAGTTTGAAGACAAGTGGGGTTGTGCAGTTTTGGAAGTAAAAAATTAATAAAGGGGGGTAAAGTGGAAAACGTGTAGAATAATGGTCTGAAAGTGAAATTAGTGCCAGCCGTCATGGAACACGTAAGCATGACCGAGTGAGTGAGTCGTGAGTGGCGCGCTGCGAGTGAGAGCTTAGCTAAGCTAAGCTTCGCAGAATGTTCAAAATCAAGGGTTTCTAGAAAACTTCCACATAACAAGACCCGGGCGGGTGGGGTGGGTATGAAACTAAACTTGGAACAGCTGACTTGCACCCAAAAAGCCAACACTATACTTTGAATACTAGTTTTTATTTAATTAATTTTAATTTCAAAAATTGATACACAATTTAATTTAATTATGTAAGTGTTCATAATTATGCATAAAATCTTTATCTGATAATGACACTATTTAATTATTTTGATTTTACCGTCATTTTTAAGGTATGGATGTATGTGTATATATATAGGATATGGATCCAATATGATATCAAATATTCATAGTAAACGTGAGAAGAGAACTTCGGGTCATTCACTTGTTTACGGTTTTCGTGGTGCGTTTTAAGTTGCATCCTTAGACGCTAGGGAGGCACCTGGAGGATTAAAAAATATGTGAATTGATGCTACAAATTAATACTTTGGTTCAACGCATGTTCTAGGTCTCCTTGGCTGCTAGGCTGGTGCCTAAAAGGTAGAAAGACTATACGTTGATTAAACGGGCGTTCTAAGTCTCCTTGGATGCTAGGCTACTGCCTGGATGCATGATAGAAAGAAAAAAATAAACATTGATTCAACAAAATTACACTTTGATTCAACGCGAACATCCTAGGACGTCTGGTAAGGTGTTTGGGTTGTGCACTACCTTAGGCGTCTAAGGCTGCTCTATTGAAGACAGACAAAAACTATACATTGATTCGATATAAATTTTTAGATTTAACATTAGTAATATTAGTGTTTGGAAGGGGCATCCTAAGGTGCAAGAAAAGAGCGATTCCCTTACGCTCCAAATCACATTGCGTGCCCCTCTCTCTCTCATCCGTAGATTTCCCAATCCAAAGGCCCATAACACTTATCATATTTTACATATATATATATATATATGTATGTATATATACACACACATATACATACATACATACATATATATATATATATATATATATATATATATATATGTATGTATGTATGTATGTATGTATGTATGTATGTATGTATGTATGTATGTATGTATGTATGTATGTATGTATGTATACACACAACCATAAAATGACTTTTTATCCTATGTTGCAGTAACTATTGAACTCTTACATTAACCTATAAATATTGTTGGATCCTATGAATTTTTTAGAATCTTATGAATTTTTGAAATTTATAAAATTTTCAAATGTTATGAAGCTTGTTAAATCATATCCATCTTGTTACAAACACTACTATGAACCTTTCGAATGTTATGAATCTTGTTACAAATATTTCTTGATATACATAAATGTTTATATGTATTTTTTTATCTGTTCACAAGTTCACAACAAATAAATAGTTCACAATAGATATCATCCCTATGTATGTATGTATGTATGTATAAGATATATTATATAATTATAAGATGTAAATAAAAAATAAAGAAATAACTATACATCATAAATTTAAGAATATTTCATTATAATACATATTTATTTATTTATACAAAATATGATCATATATATACATTATTACATTTTTTATTAATAGAAAATGACGCATGAACTTTAATTTGTAATGATTAGTATTTATAATAATAAGATTTATAATTTTATGTTTATAAATCCTATGCTTAAAATTTTTAGAATAAATAATTTAAAATTTTAGAAGTATAAGTTATTATATTATACCAATTGGTTATTAAAATACTTATATTAAAATTTGATTTGAATTTTATTCATAGTATATCAGATTTGATAAATGTGATTTAAATATTAATTACTATTTTTAAAAAAATATTGGTATAATGGGAAAGGTATTTAAGATATGAATTTTATTACCATAATAATATGAAATAATTACGCAAAAACCTAGAGTTCTTGTTTAACAATAATAATAGATCATATTAAGGACATAAGACGTAACAAAACCTCAACCATAAAGACATTTATTGTAATTTTTAAACTAAGTGATTAAATCCATAATTTTTTTCATAAATTTGTAATTTAGTCCTAATAATATTTAGAACTATAATTACTATTTCTTTAAAAATTAAAGTTATAAAATTCAAAATATTCTGGTAGACCGTATACAGTTTAAGAAATATTCTGGTCACGCCATTTGTTACAATTTGACGCATGCACTTTATGTCGGCGCAATTATGGAAGTTTTTAGTTTGAGTGGAATTTATATTATTTGATATTTCTATTGATTTTTCTTAGTTTTTAGGCAGACATATGAAAACAAAAAAAGAAATGTGACTTATTTTAAAATAAATAAATAATAATAAAAAAAAAGACAGAAAATGAGGAGGGAGCGAATACGTACGTGAAGTAGTTAATTAATGGTGAAGAAATTATGTAACTGACACGTATTTTATTACGTTAGCAGTAATTAAGAATAATTAACACTCTACTTGACTACTTGTAAATGGCGCAATTAGTGTCGGCCCATCCACAAGTTACGCTTCCAACCCTATGCTTACGGATGATAACCGATAACGTACGTGTGGCCCTATTCCAAATAAATTTTGGTAAGAAACTAATTTGATGTTATAACTTATGAGTTTTTTTAAAGTAGTTAAAACAAACTGGCAACATATTGTTATAGCGATATGTCAATTTTAAGATTAGGTATCTGTTTGGCCCGCAGATTGTAATTTTACGGAATCAGAATGTATTTATATATATTGTGTTTAAACTCTTAGATTATAAAAATTAATGGATGACATGTTGTTCTTATTTCATAAAATTCTATGACTTAAAGAATTCATCATTTCTAATTATATGTAACAAAATTAGAATTCATATATAAATATATAATATTACACAACCCATATCATTTATCAAACTTAAAAATCATCCATACCTTAATTCATACACATAATATATGCAAATTTCAGTTCGTGCAAATTTAAAACGTACAAGTATGATTTTCCTGAATAAGTGAAAAACGGAAGAGCAAAAAAGGCATGAATAACGGGCGCCGGGATGTAATTGCGGACTACACAACACGCTAACAAATATCATGTATGGACTCCACCGTCCATGCAACCAACCAACTACATGGAAAGTGGCTTCCTTCTCTATTTTAAGTTTTATATATTACATACTTATTTAATTATAACTAGTTTATTATCTCTATAGAATCAGGTTCATCAGCGTACCTATAAGATTCCAGCGTACCCAGCGTACCCTAATGTGAATGATCATTCACATATATTTTTTTTTAATAGACATGTATAAGACAACGTTATAAAACTTTTTTTTCAAAAAAAGCAACATCATAAATCTTGTGAATGGTAAAAAAAAGATCATGTGAATGGTCATTCACACCATTCACATGGTGTGAAATTACCATTCACATGGATGACCATTCAAATAAATATGCATTGAGCATTCACATAATTTTTAAGGACACAGAAAGTGTGAATGTATGTGAAATTCATATATCATGCGTATAACATTAAATTAAACATGGTTATGAGAAAAAAATTTTAAAAAAAGTTTTTTAAGGTTGGTACCTTCGGGTGCACTTGATTTCGGGAGGTACCTTTTTGAACCTGAATCTATCTCTATATACATTATATACTTAAATAATTAGATTTAAACATCTGTAGTTGAAAATGAAAAAACTTTGATAAAAAACTAAAAGTAGAAAAACACGGTTGTAAAAAAACCCGAAAACATTGAAAGATAAAAAGTGGTATTCATGAGTTTTCAAAACAAAAAATCTAATTAATTATTTTTTATAAATAAATTACTTTAATTTTATTTTATTAATAGAAATTATAGGATACAAATGTCACATCATTGTTAATCTAAATAACAGTCAACTTAAACGACAAGTGACATGTAGTTACTATTTTAATATAATAGGTTATATGCAATTTCAAAGTTTCAATTCATAGTCATAAACTTTAAGCATATAGTTACAAATATTAGATGTAACTATTGATAACAAGCGAGTTTTTAACGGGAAGAGGGTGTGGGTCTCATGCTTCTTGATCTTAATAAAATTTTAATCATTTTAAATTTATGAGTTACATGACATAAATCATAAATATTATTAATATTTCAAATGTGATACAAGCCTAAACAGATTCATAACAACATTAGTTATAATTGCTTGTTGAGTACTTAAGTTTAAGCTTTATATTATTGCTTCATTATTTTATTTATTTCTTATAATAGATTATAAATAATCATACTACAGATTTATTTATTTGATTGAATGTTATAATTTTTTTGATTAAATTACTTTAAAAGTTGAAAAACATGGTTGCATGTTTAGAAAACCATCTTTTGTACAAACAAAAAATCATAAAAAATTACACTACGAATTAAAGTTATTGGCGAAAGGACCGGTGACACGTGCCACCCTCAGCTTCCACTTGGGTCCGCCCATGTGTAACGACCAATTGTATATTGTTTTAAAAATAAGGTTGCTAATATATGTTCATGTTCAAAAATTTTCCATTTTACGTCTCCTTGTAGCTTGTTTCCGTTCTGATTAAATGTTCTACAAAAGTCTTTATTTGATTAATTTGAATATTGTAAAACAAACATAAAGACACAATGAGTTCTTATTAAATATCAACTGTAAAATGGATAGGAATTTCTTTCCTCCAAAATACCATTGATTAATTAGTGCCAATGAAAATTTTCTAATTACTTCAAAACTACAATTTATAAATTTTGTCATTAAAATCTCGTTACTTAAAAATCTACTATAATAAAAGACGATATCTTTCGTCACACAACTTGCTCTTGAAATATTAGTTTTTTATTACCCATTATTTTTTCCCTTATATAAATAATCCTTAGTTTGATGATAAATATCATTTAATTGATTAAACTGAAGACTATAACTAGATTTTTTCTAAATTAATTATGATTGATTTATAATTTCAAGCATTCAAAAAAGATTAATAATTAATAATATTCAATAAAAAAAACTTGTAACTTTAAACTATACAATTTAATCTATCTCTATTGTATTTAAGAGTGCTTCTCCAATCACATGTCCTTCCCATATTTTAGACTAATTAACTTTTTGACTATAAAAAGTATTCTTATGAACAAATAAGATAATTAATTCATATGTTTATTTTTTATATATTTCAAAAGCAAGATCAGATCGAATCGTGATCTTAAGAACTTCATACATATTTTTGAGAAATTTTACTAAGAACCAATTCGTTTTTATTGATATAAACTAAGGGTGATCAACGGTTTGGTTTATGGGTTCGTTGGTTTCTTCGGTTTGAAAAACTTTTATATCCCAAACCAAAACCAACCAAATTCAAAGCTACATAAACCAAACCATAAACCGAATTTGAATTCGGTTTGGTTTCTCAAACAAAAAACCAAACCAAATTCAAGGCTACATAAACCAAACCATAAACCGAATTTGAATTCGGTTTGGTTTGGTTTATAAACCAAAGAAACCAAATATTCAATATGCAAAACAAACTACAAACAACCAAGTACGAAATGACAAACATAAAATTTTCAAACATCTCGTATAGCCAAATATTAAGTATGGAATCCTAAAATATCAAGTTAAACATACATAAAATATTTTATATCAAAAGAAATTAATCCTAATATATATAGTTTTGGGCTTGAATGAGTACCATAAATATCCAGGGTACCGAAAATACCAATCTTAACCGTAAGATCAATAAAATTAACGGTTTAAAATTTAAGGTGATATTATTAAATTTAATTTTATCATTGAATTTTAAACCATTAATTTTATTCATCCAACGGTGAAGATTAATATTTCTTGTCTTAAACTTTCATCAATCCAAACATATATATATATATATATATATATATATATATATATATATATATATATATATATATATATATATATATATATATATATAGAATATGGTTCGTGTGAGTATCTTAAAAATGCAGAGTACCGTGAGTACCTGTGAACACACGGGTTTAAGATGTGAACATGCTTCGAAAAAAAGTTTTTTTTTAAAATTTTTTTCATATTCATTTAGATGCAAATAATATAAGCATATTTGTAAAAGAATTACACGCATTCACACTTCGTAGCCTCTTAAAAGTCATGTGAACGTGGAAAAATTCATGTGAACATGCTTAGCTGTGAACATACGTTCACAACAGTGCAGTTCATGTGAACTTGCACGTTTCACATAGTTATAGTGTGTGTTTATGTGTGATTTTTTGCAAGTAGTCTTATATTATTAATTTAAACATGATTATGAAAAAAAATTTCAAAAAAAATAATTTTAAGCGAGGTACCTCCGGTACTCCGCAAAACTAGTGGTACTCATTTGAACCCAAATCTATATATATATATATATATATATATATATATATATATATATATATATATATATATATATATATATATATATATATATATATATATATATATATATATATATATATATATATATATAGATTGAGGTTCTATGGGGCACCATATGCATCGGGAACCAAATGGGAACCAAAAATGCATTGCTTGTTTACAAATGATGCAATAAGGGTAATATTGGAATACTTTATTTGAAAAATTAATTATTCTTTTAATTAATAGATTAGGATTAAAATAGGAAACTAAATCAATCTCATTAACCATTCTCCATATATTATTCTCTCTCTCTCTCTCTCTCTCTCACACACACAATCGACCGACGAGCTTGAGAAGACGATGATGAGATGAAGATGAAAATGATGCATCATGTTGAACTCATGAACCTATGAACGTATACGATGTGAAGAAGACGAATACGAAGATGCACAATATTAACACAATAATGCATAACCTGGTGCTCCATATGAACACGATGATGCATAACCCGGGAAAGATAAATACGAAGATGCACAGTCAATGAAGATGATGAAGCATCATGTTCGATTTTTGTTCAATTGGAATTTTTTAATTTTAGAAGTGCATTTTATAAATTTATTAGCATTTAATACTTGATTATTGAATTAAATATTCAATCAATATAAATTTAATTTTGAGTTGACTTGATATATTATTTTTTCCGAAAATACCCTTATGCACATCTAATATGTAAATCGTGCATCATAATGCGTTCACAAATTTCATCTTTATTACACTTTTGTCATTGTAATCTTAGCCATTCATTTTCTAGATCTAACGGTGTACATGGGTTCCTAAGTTGCACGATGCACACAGGTGCCCCATAGAACCTAACCCTATATATATATATATATATATATATATATATATTCGGTAATTCGGTTTGGTTTGGTTTGCTGTCAGCTAGACCAGAAATCAATCCAAAAGTCAAATTTCATAATCGGTTTGGTCTAAAACCAAATTTAAACTTGGTTTGGTTTTAAACGGATTCAATTTGGTTTGGTTTTCGGTTTCTTTGATCCTGAACCAAAAACTGTCTACCCCTAATATAAACCATGTAATATTATAATGAGGATTGAAATATTAACGACCATGATTGATTATACAATTTTTCATGGCGTTAATAATGCAAAATTTTATAATGAGTTGAAGGAAAAAAGGTGTATGCATTGTTGCAAAAAGGTGGTTTGATATGATATGTCATTATATTCCTGGCTTTACGCGCTATTCTTGTGGGAACGGAACGGGGAGTACAAGTATTATTAAAATCTTTCAACAAAAAAAAATAATATTATACCTCTATTAGTTCTACTTAAATATGTACATATTTTTTATATCTACTCAATTTATTAGATAACAATAATCATTTTAATTTGAAATCATTAATATCTTCTCCATCACCACTGTTATCATAATATTATTTATTGATTAAAAAAAAACTTAAAATATCTGTTTTTTTTAACTAATAACTTGTTTGACAGTTAACTTTTAGTAGTATTAATTGTTGTTTTTTAAAAACTCAAACTCAAAAGCATATTTAGATGAAAGAGTTTAGAGTTTTTGATTTTAAGATGAAAAGGTAGCTCATCTAGCAACGTGCTTGAGATTCTTCATATTAACTTTTGATAAAACAAAATTACTTTTTTTCTCTTCTAATAATTATAAAATATAACTTCTAATTATATATATTTAAATACTGCAAAAAAAAAGTTTATTATGAAAAAAACCAACATGTTTTCATGTTTCTTGTTTTTTCATCCATCCATGTTATTTTTTTCCATAAAAGTCCTCAAGTTATACTAGTCTTTTTGGTTTAGTGAAATTTGGACATTAGAGCCCGGTTTTTCAGTTTTTTAAAACCCGGTTCGCAAATTATAATCGGGGTCTAATGTCCAAATTTCATTAAACCAAAAACAAAATGATAACTTGAGGTTTTTTATGGGAAAAAATAACATGGAGGGACGAAAACGCAAAAAACGTGAAAACATGTTGGTTTTTTTCATAATAAATCTAAAAAAAAATATAAAATTTGTGTTTTATTTGTTTATTACAGGTTTTTAAAATTTTGATGTTTTATACTATGTACATATATAATTCAATGATTAATCGTATCTTCATTTTAATATTTCATCTTTTTTCATTGTGCGTTCCATGTCCATCAAATCTATTTTGCGCATAGATATCATATCAAACATGTTGAACAAATGCATACACCAAGAGGGTTGTTTATATTGTAAAAATGCATTAAATGCATATTAATTAAGAAGTGCATGATTCAATTATGAAAGTGTATCAAAGGCTTTTTTTAGTTGTATGGGTGTTTATCGCTTCAGTCTTCGGTTTTCTCTGTTTGAATTTTTTTGACACTACTAGAAAAAAGTTAACAAAGTCAGCTTAAAAATAAAATATACCCCAGTTATTTAACATGGCTTGAATGAGAGGTGACTTCATTATAAACTGAAATAAAGCCCGATTACTTAACCGGGTGAGATACGAATAGTATTCAATGGTGAAGATTCTATGTTTTAAAAATATGTATAAAATCGTCTGTCACATTTTAAATTGATGCATTTGATGATAAAATATATTCAATTTATGTACCACTCTAAGAGTTTGATAAAATTTATCCATTTCATATTAAAAATTTTGCATTTAGAGTATAAAATAATAATTTTGAAATTTAGTATGGAATTATGATATTTATTAATATTTAAGAGAAACAATGTTTTTATGTTAAACTTTTATATTATAAACTTGTGTATTTCAAAGTGGTTCTCACAAAATAAATGATTCTTATCGAAATCTTGACCCTCCTTATTAATTGGAGAATCAATGAATCATTTTAAATCTATCTATCTATACTATTAAAAGAGTAACTAAATGTCACATGACATGCTCTCATTTAATTTGTCACATGTCGCTCTCTCCTTTTGTCACGTCATTTACAGATTTTATTTTTAAATTTTAAAGCAAATCGAATCTATGTAAATCTAATATGGATTAATTTTATAACTAACTAACTAAAATTAAGCAAACTTTATTATTCATATAATTATTATATTATACATATATATAAATATCAATTTCTAAAATTAACCCATGTATTACATGGGTAATAACCAAGTATTTAATTATTCACTCATCAAAGTTTTTTTTATTTTACATAAATTTATACTTTCATTGGTATTTCTCTAAAAATATTTTTTGTTGATATATAAATCATGAGATATTGTTGAAGCATATATCCAGTTTTTATTCACAAAGCTTTTATGCATAGAGATGAAGCTTATGCACAATTAATAATTATTGTTTTACACTAACAAAAAAAATTGTTATTGCAAAAAATACAAATAAAGGTTTAACTTTATTAAAAATAAAAAAATCTGATGAGAAAGTAAAATTTTAAAATGGTTTCTCGATTCTCTATAAAAGTTAGGTTATTATGTAAACCTCTTCATGTATGTATATAATAAAACGTAGTTGTGTGCAAGTGTGTATTGAGTTATTATATATTATGAAAGTCCACTAAACTTTGTGTGTTTAACTAGAAATCCTAAAGTGATTAGTGCCTGACTGACTACACGGATATCACAATCAAGGTTGGCAATCAATGTCACTCTTAAAATAGCCTTTAGTTACTTACGGTTAATTAGTATGCTAATATTATTGAGGGTGTTTGGATTTGCGTTTGAAAAACAACTGTAGCGTTTTGAAAACTAATAATTAGATAATAACTGTAATAAAGAGTGCTGCAAGAAATGTAGTGTTTGGTTTAGTTTCTGTTGTTTGCTATCCTAATTGTCAAATAATAAGTTTTTAAAGTGTTTGTATTTACGTTTTAACTTGTAAAATGTCCAAATAATCCCTTATTAAACAAATATGCTACAATTTTTAACTTATGAAAAAGCGTGGTAAGATTAACTCTAAACGCAAATAATCACTTATTAACGTATGCAATCCAAACACTTTAAACCAATTATTTGCGTTATTGTGACGTAATAAGTTAAAAATCTCATTCATAACGCAAAACCAAACCCCCTGTTAAAAAAGTGAGTGTGTGTATGTAAAATATAAACTAGAGATAGACTAATCTAATCTATGGTAAAAAAAAAATAATAATAAGTAGTGTGGAGGCTTTTTTTATACATGCGGTGGCAATGGACGCACGTAAAAGTACATGAAACATTAATAAATGAGAATTTATTTGTATATCATTATATATATTTAATTTTTATACTAATGATAATTTGTAATGATTGTTTGTCTCGTTTGATTTCAATGCTAAAAACATATAGTAATTTTGATGGTATATAAATTTACAAAATATAATTATGCGATATAAAATCATATTGACGAAATAAGTTATGTTTTGTATCTTGTATTATAGTTGAATTCTCGGAAAAAATAAACCTAAAATCAAAAATTAATTTATTTATTAGATCATACTTTTACATAATTTTTTATTTGTTTTTCATTTAATAGAATCCATTTTAGAATATCAACTATTCTAATACAAGCACATATACATAAAAAATGCATGCATACAACTTTCATATATATATATATATATATATATATATATATATATATATAGAATCAGGTTCATCAGCGTACCTATGAGATTCCAGCGTACCGAGCGTACCCTAATATGAATGATCATTCACACATATTTTTTTTGAATAAACATGTATAACACAACATTATAAGACTTTTTTTCAAAAGGAGTAACATCATAAATCTTGTGAATGATAAAAAAAGATCATGTGAATGATCATTCACACCATTCACATAGTGTGAAATGACCATTCACATGGATGACCATTCACATAAATATGCATTGACCATTCACATAATTTTTAAGGACACAGAAAGTGTGATTCTATGTGAAATTCATATATCATGCGTATAACATTAAATTAAACATGGTTATGTGAAAAAAAAAATTTAAAAAGTTTTTTAAGGTCGGTACCTTCGGGTGCACTTGATTTCGAGAGGTACTTATTTGAACCTGAATCCATATATATATATATATATATATATATATATATATATATATATATATATATATATATATATATATATATATATATATATATATATATATAGAGAGAGAGAGAGAGAGATAGGTTCAAATAAGTATCTATCGAAATCAAGTGCACCCGAAGTTACCAACCTTAAAAAACCTTTTAAATTTTTTTTTCATATAACCATGTTTAATTTAGTGTTATACGCAAGATATATGAATTTCACATGGATTCACATTTTCTGCGTCTTTAAAATTTATGTGAATGCTCAATGCATATTTATATGAATGGTCATCAATGTGAATGGTCATTTCACACCATTCACAAGATTTATGATGTTGCTCATTTTGAAAAAAAAAGTCTTATAATGTTGTCTTATACATGTCTATTAAAAAAAATATATGAATGATCATTCACATTAGGGTACGTTGGGTACGCTGAAATCTCATAGGTACGTTGATGAACCTGATTCTCTCTCTCTCTCTCTCTCTCTCTCTCTCTCTCTATATATATATATATATATATATATATATATATATGTATGTATGTATGTATGTATGTATGTATGTATGTATGTATGTATGTATGTATGTATGTATGTATGTATGTATGTATGTATGTATGTATGTATGTATGTATGTATGTAAATTCAAGATCAATGAAAAATCATATTATATTGGTGAACAGAATAACCAATAATAATTGAATCATATGCACATATGTATTGGACGTATACATATACATTAAATACAAATTGTTTTGGCAGGTATTTCGGTTCTCCAGTCTAATTTAAAATCTCATTGAAACCAATCCTCTCTCTCTCTTTCTTTCTTTCTCTCTCTCTCTCTCTCTCTCTCTCTCTCTCTCTCTATATATATATATATATATATATATATATATATATATATATATATATATATATATATATATATATATCACAAGGCACTACATTTAATTTTTCCGTAAGCATTTTAAATTAGCAATAAAGACTACATGCAAAAAATCACATATGTGAACGTACGGTTTAACGTATGAACATGTTATACAAAAGTTTTAGTTTTTAATTCTTTTTCATATTAATCTAGATACAAGTAATATGAGATTATTTATATAATCACATACATTCTTTAGCTTCTTAAAAATTATCTAAATATGAAAAAAAAAAATGTGAACATGGGTAGTGTGAATATATGTTCACTACGGTCCAGTTCATGAACATGTACGTTTTCATATAGTTTCATTTTGTGTATGATTTTTTACGAGCAGTCTTCGATTGTAAATTTAAAGTTGTAAGCAAAAAAAAAAAAATAAAAATGTTTTTGATAATAATACATTCGATATTCTGTAAAGACATGAAACTCTCTAGAATTAGATTTTATAAGCATTACCCAAAGATTTCTTAAAAAGAAAGAAGTTTCAATTAATGCTCAAATACTAAATCAATCGGGTCTCTATGACTTACTTGCCAAGATGACATTAAAATGTTGACTAATATTCGAGTTTTCGCTTTCCAATTTTCCTTCACAATCACGTATAATCGTATATAATTAACATTTTGTTCAATGAATAACACTCAATACAATTATTAGAATCTATATTATATTAATAAAACAAAATAATTCATGCCAAGTGTCATTCCTTTAGCTCTTCTAATTTATGTTTTCCCGTCCATTTTGACTAATATAACTCTCTCAATTAACTAATATAATTGATTTAAAAAGAAATTAAATAATTACTAAGATAATTAAGTACTACCTAATTTAACTCATATAAATAAAAAAACAATCTTTTTAAATGATTTAAATAACTTCCAAATTTAACTCCTAATAACTATGCATTATTTTATATATTCAAAAAGTAAAGATAATGCAATATTGGTAATCAAATGTTTATTAATTTTTTTAAATTATAAAAATTTTAAATTCCGTTCTATTTAAAAATAAAATTTTAAACTTTTATTTATGCATAAAAATATAAAAATATTTTTTTTAAAATGAATCCTATTCATACATATTCAAAAATAAGAAAATTTTAATTATCCCTAAAAGCAAAAAATAATATTGTTTTCATATTTTTTTTAAAAAAATAAACATTTTTGTATGTAATTTACGTTTGGATACATTTTAGTAGATTATTTATAAAATATTCACGTAATACGTGGATTGATAACTAGTGAAATATATGTATATATTACTTTGTGAAAACATCACAATAGCAATTTATTTTTTAAAAATTTTGATATGGTAAGCATACATACATTAATTAGTTTTTCATATAAGTAATCATACTTGTAATAGATGTCGGTTTTTTTCATATAAATAGAATCCGAATATGCATGTTAAAATGTAAAATTGAACTCTATTATAGTATTATGTAGAAATGATAACATTGGTATGAAAATCTGAAATACACATATTATATTGGCAATAAAAAAAAATAAAGGTATTATATCAATAATTTTTAAAAAGTTAACTTTAACCTATCTATCTATACTATTAAAAGAGTAACTAAATGTCACATGTCGCTTTTTGCTTTTGCCACGTCATTTACTGATTTTATTTTTAAATTTTAAAACAAATCAAATCTATGTAAATCTAATATGGATTAATTTAATAACTAACTAACTAAATAAAATTAAGCAAACTTTATTATTCATATAGTTATTAACTTATACATATATATAAATATCAATTTCTAAAATTAACCCATGTAATACATAAGTAATAACCTAGTTTTCATATTAATCAAGCAAGTTTAATCCCCGTACAATAAACAAGATCCTTATTAAAATCTAAATGGCATTTGAGAAAAAACAAAAGGAAATTATGCAATTGCCAAATCGGGTGGTGTGACTTAAACGCACGTTATTATATATACATACAATTTCCAAATGAGTTTAGCCAATAAGAATTTGTAACATGGCATCTTATGATTGATTGGTTTTTTTTATTTAAATTTTTCATAACACACCCTTATCTTAATGTTTTTTTTTATTTACCCCCTTTTATTTTAATAAATTTTGTTTACTCCTATCTTAGTATTTATTATTACAATAATTTCTTACAAACTTAAAATTATGATTTTAATTATACATATGTTTGGAGCTGTCTTTTGAAACTCTTATGTTGTCTTTAATTGTATAAAAAAGACTTTATTATTCAAATGCACAATACAAGATTCTAATAAAATTGCTTTATAATTAAAATGTAACTAATTATTATCTAATTTTTTTTATTAAATATGATCATGTTTAGCATTGAACATTACTATTATAACGTTGACAAACTCTAATCCATTTATTGGAGACATTATAATTATAACTTTATTTGATTTGATCGTAAAACCAACAAATTAATTTGACGATTAAACCTAATCAATGTCAAATTTTCAAATTATGGTTATGAATATTCATTTATTCAATTCCGGTTCGGATCCGATTTAATAAGACATGGTTTGTAATTTTAGTATTATTTGGCTTGCTTTTTGGATATATATCAGCTTTCCAATTTCATTTTTCGATTCTGATTCAGTTGTTTTTCGTAATTTGAATTGTTTGAAAAACATTTATTCATTTATTTTTTATATTTTTTCGTAATCAATGTTTTAGACCCGGCAGCAACGTGCGGGTCTTCAGTAACTCATCATGATGAAGATAGAAGTTAGTCAAATGGACGTTAATTAACGTTGACTTGGTAGCTAAATTATTGGTTTGAATTTTGAAATTAGTTTATGCTTATAACTCCCTTCCCTTCTAAAAGTCCAAACGCCACCTCTCTCCCTTTCTTCATTATTTCTATAAAATCTTTATATTTATTGCCAAAATTATTTGTCTTCCCGGACCACCGTTCACTCACACTATACATACTAGGTGGGGTGTTATCCACGGTTAATCGAATTGAATTTGTGTTTTGAAATGAATGTCCAAACCGAGAAAGTTTCTAGTTAGAAATTGTTGGTTCGACTATTACATATGATGACGTGTGGTAATGGGCCTGGCCAACAAAGATGTCTGACGTGGACAAAGAAACCAATAACAATAATCCAAGTGAGCGCATTTCACTGTCATGGCACTTGGGGTTACCAGCTTGGAAATAAACCAAGGAGTAGACCCTTATGCCCAAATGTGTTACAACGAATCGGCCAGGTGTCATGGTCTTAGTGGAGGTAGACCAGACAGCACCGATTGAGGGCCAAGGTATAGATAGAAAATGATCATCTTTTTTAAAGGGATGCACCACATATGACAGAAAATTATCATTAATAAACCCTAATTTCGATTGAACCAACACTGACTTTAGCATTAGAGTGGCTACGTAGGTGAACCCTGATACGCCACTAACCCAAGCTCTTCTTTGTTTTGCAGATAAACATAAATCCATCCAGCCTATTCACACCGATCATCGATGTTAGGGCATAAACAACATAAAAATACGATAAACGGATCAAGTATGGCAATAAATTAAAATTGCATCAAAAGTTACAAAATTTCAAAAATCTAAAGATATTTATAAATAGAATTTTTATGCAAAAAAAAACCTTAAAGTTTTTTGTTCTTTCAATTAATACTTCAAACCTCATTTTATTGCATAAAAAATTACTAGCCGGTAAAATCTTATGAATTTAGATTGTTACCGTTTATAATAGGTTGTCATAGTTATGTGGCACATACGAGGCGTCTACATAGTAAACTCGACTTACATGGCGCATACGTGACATTGCATCTATAATTTTTAAACCAAATTTTTGCATAAAAAAAACCTTGATGTTTGTGACCTTTTTAATTAATACCCTTAACCATTTTTTTCTCGCTTCTAACCAATGACCACATTCTCCTCTACCTCCGATGACTTTGATGACTCCGTCCCTTCATCGATGACTTCATCTCCTTGACCACACCCCTTCTTCTTCTTCATCGATCGACCCTCTCAAAACAGATTTTGATTCGAGATTCTCCAAAATAGGTCTTGATTTGAAATAATATGTCAGATCTATGTTCCCGTGTTTGCATTTTTTTGGGTTTCTCCTGCCTTTCATCCGTTCATCTCGATGCAAGTATTCCGGGTTTTGATCTTGTTGCTCATCTCCAAATGTGTTCTACGTTTTTGTTCAAACCGATTTTCAAATCATATGCGTCTTCTTTTTTATTCATGTTTTTGGGTCCAGATTTGTTTTAGCGGTTCAAATATGTTCATTTTCTATATGTTTGTTTGATTGAACATTGTTTTGACCATCACATCGCTTAATCTTGAATCTCAAATTTGTTTGTGCAGATGAAATCGATTTCGTTTTGTGTTCATCGGTTGCATTTTTAGGTTCCGTTTATTGTATTCGATTTCATTCATCTAAGTTTCATTTTAGCTTCTAAATATGATCAGCATTGGTTCATCAGAGAAGGGGGTTTATCAGAGGGTATGAATAATGATGATGATGATGAATTGTCTTTAATAAATCAAATTTTTAATAAAAATCCATGTCATTCAACCAAGTTAAAAATACGCAATTTTAACAATTTCTTTTGTTGTTTGTGATTTTTTATGTAATGAAAATTGGTTTAGGATTTTAATCGAAAAAATTTGTCAAGTTGAAGGATTTTTTAGGTAAAAATTCTTTTATAATTTTACCTAGTTAACCGATTACATCATCAACAGATGTAAGCTTTTTCGACATATGAAGAATTATGTTGATCAAATTGTTGTTTATTTATTTGATTTTAATAAAAAAAAAAAGTTCCTCGAGGTCTTTCTTTTGCCCCTAGGAGGGATTGTTCATTGATTTGCTGAGTTTGTTTGATTAGGGTTTGCGAGTTTGTTAATTATTTGATTGTATAAAGCCATTTCACAATCAATTGTGTGCGTTGTTGGTTCGATTGGTGTGTTTGATGCTTTAACTGGTTCGATTTATTTGATTGTGTTGCATTTGTCCTATTTCAAGATGGATTGCCAACTGATTGTTAAATGTTAAACAAATTTGTTTTTTGGGTTTTTGTCTGCTTCATAAACAAGTCAAATGGTCAATCACTTTGTGTGTGAATTGATTAGTTTTCATTTGGTTGTTCTTCATGACTTCAATTTGTATCGAATTTCATAAATTTGTTCGATTGGTAAATTTAACAGATTTTTCAGCGGTGTATTAGATTTGGTTGAGCAAGCAGAGTAAGGTGGCGTATTGGCCAGCGAGGGGTCAAGTTAATCGTTCATGCCTTCATGGGTCCCTTCCCCTTGTTCATCGTTAGTCGTCGCCTTGTTTAACGTTGGTCCCTGCCTCTATTTAATATTTAATAATAATGATAACTATATCTAAAAGAAAAGCAAATTACCATGTAAACAAATTATAACCCATCTGTTATGTTATAGGTAAATTAATAGATCACGATATTTTCGAGGATTTCCAAAATCCAAAGCAACATTTTAATGGATGGACTTAATCATAACATAAAAAATGTACGTTATTTTTTACATTAGCGCATCCCTTAATTATATAGTAAAAACAATACAAACACTCTTCGTTATATACCAACTGTATCTTAAAACTATACAAAATATTCTTTGTTTATTATTCCAATTTCAATAATTAAAAGGGAAAATGACATCAAATAGCTCTGAACTTTCGACTTTGTACATATTTACGTAGTGAACTTTTTTTTGTGCACATTTGGTAGTCAAAGTTTCAAAATTGTTCCAATTTGGTAGTTGGCGTACCTTTTTACCGGTTGCTTCTGGTTTTGATGCCTACGTGGACAATTTTTTAATGATGTGGCTACCCGTTTTTATATTATACCCGGTTTTATCTACGTGACAACCCGTTTTTTAAAATCACCCGTGTTTATAACCGGGTTTTTAAAAAACGACGTTATAAATCCGGGTGACTTCTTAATTTCATACGGCGCTATAAACCCGGGTGATTTTAAAAAACGGGTTGCCACGTAGATAAATTCGGGTATAATAAAAAAAACGGGTAGCCACGTCATTAAAAAATTGTCCATGTAGACATCGAAACCGGTTAAAAGGTACGCCAACTACCAAATTGTACTTTGACTACCAAATGTACACAAAAAAAAGTTCACTACATAAATGTGTACAAAGTCGAAAGTTAAGAGCTATTTGATGTCATTTTCCCTGATTAAAAAAGAAAGTCACAGTTAAGAAACTACTAGTAACAAAATGTAAATTTCAATTGTATTTTAATGACAGCCTCTAAATTCTTTAAATTTGTTCTATAACCAGTATCATTATGTATTCTTTTTATTTTATAATTTATATATATGTACAGTACATTTGATTATAAGAGAGGAAACGTGGAGGAATTTTCCAAATAAATTTTGGTTGGTGAATAATGTGAACGTCATAATAAGATGGGATCCATCGGAAATCAGAAAGCAAATTGACTAGCCTAAAGTCTAAACTAACAGCAATTGATTATACAACTCCCTAAAGAGACCATAGTTGCTGCTACGAAACAAGTATGAAAAGACCGATTCTACGATGCCTGATCTTAAGATCGCGCAATCTTAAATGAGACAGGTTCAAACGGTCCTAAATGTAAAAGCAGGAGAGTTCGTACTCCATGACAGTCTTAATCCGATTACTTGGTCCTCGCAGAAGACACACGACTGTGAATGCGTTTGGGGTTCGGGTGCTTGGAAATTGCAAACATTTGCACAGACGTTTCTTCTTTTGAGCCAACTCAAGCAAAAGAAAAATTCTTAAGTCCAGCAGTAGCTACATTATTAAAGATTAAAAGAGTAAATTTATATTGAAATGGTCAAACGTTTTGGTGGGAAGTGGGAACAGAAGCAGAAAAGGAGATCAGGTTTCTTGAATCAAATTGTATCTTGATGGGAAACTTGGACCACACCTCCACTTACTCACCTAGTTCCTTCCTTTTCCTTTTCCTTTTCCTTCTCTTTTTCTTGTTCTATGTTCAAACAACTGCTCGTCGCAATTGAATTGAATTCACGAGAATCCTCTTCATTATGTTATTCAGAAGTCAAAAGTGATATACTTTTCTTGACAAGTTTGTGGTCCATATATTTTAATTTTCGGGTTCAAGATAACAGTTTCGCCTCAGGGTTCCAATATCTAAACAGGACCAGAAATTAATAATAATAATAATAATAATAATAATAATAATAATAATAATAAGGACTGCCTAACGTACTTCCTCATTCGCTGAGAACTAACGAAACACAATCAATCAAGCGAATATGTTAATTTAAATAGGAATCTTCCCAGGAAAAAAAAATTATAAACAAAGACATGTTGGTGTTCAAAACAATCTCAAATAGAAAGTGTTGAGTTTTTGGGATAGGAGTATAACTTTACACATCAGGCACACATGTAACCGGGGATAAGAGAACTCTCAAGATTATTTACGATTCTTTATGAGTGTGTGTGTCATAAAAGCATAATATGTTGGTTAAGCATGTAAAAATACAACAGTCAAGAATCGAAGAAAAGGAACATAAAAAAGGGAGGAAAATTCTTACATTAAAGGCCATGAAAACATTCTAACATTAAACAAGTCTAGGCTTTGCGATGATGCATTGTAATAACACAAGAAGATGATCATGAAATTCATGAGATCCTAGACTTTCAGGTTTTGGCTTTCCTCCGCGCTGTTTTGCACAAGATCATATGTGTGATGGCAAACATAGCAAACAAGATCTGCAGTTGTAACTTCTACAAATTGGATCCTTCCATTAAGTGTAGTTTCTGTCTCCTGGTGATATTGTTCGCAATAGAGATTAGAGTCAGTGTAGGTGCGTTTCTCCCATTTCAACACAACAAAAATAATTTTTACCTCCCCCTTGTTTCATAATAAATATTTGGAGCAATTTTCATCTAATACAACTACAAAGTATAGTATTCTGTCCGGCAACGTACTTTCACCATTTTTTAACTAATGTCAACCATTGTGATTGGCTTCTCATTGCAAGATTGCCATCATTCTTGCAAAAATGCAAGAGCAAAACAACATTTATCATGTACGTCCACCGTTGTCTAATATATACAAATTACAAATATATAAATGCAAAATAAAAACAATGTCTTGTACCTTTTTGTCCATAATCAGGCAATCAAGCAACACGCCTTTCTTACATTTTCCTCAGGAACACTCGTGAAAAGTAAAGTACAATGGCTTAAAAAGTCAAGAACTCATTCGTTTAGTGGTAGAGCGGTCAACCTGTCTATACTGATCTACACACTACACTATAAGTTTAAATCCTAGGCTTTGCATTTCTAATTGAGCTTAAGAGACAAGCATTGTACCCAAAATGATTTGTTCAAAATTTCCATATCTTTGATTATCTTTGTGTGCATACACATTATTCCAAGTATGCCTAGAATTCAAGGCATAACAAATGGGAACCCTAACAGCGTTTTATAGTTCACAACATTAAATCAACCAAATACAGAAGAAAATAAAAGGAAAAAGAAACAGTAATGCCTAAAAAAGCTAGACAACGTATTCAAGAAGGCAAAACATTATACCAAAAGTTGTCTATAGTGTGAATCGATCTCACGCATAGTTGTGGAACCAATTGGCTACAATTCCTCTGTTGAATCCTGCTGATCGTCAGCATTATGATCGTCCAGAGTTCCAAACTTCTGCTTGAAGGAATCTTGCCTCTGTAACCACATCATGTGCCCCTGTATTCACAATTTCTAAATTATAGCACTTCCAAAACCAACAAAACATCGATTCTTCGCGTTTCTAATGATCGAGAAGTGTCGATTGAAATCCATTACCTGTAGAGCAGCAGCCCAAGCGATGAGAAAAGAAGCGAACCAGAATTTCCTGTCGTTCAAGAGCCTCTTCACATCAAAATCGCGAGTTCCCATTTTCGCCGGTTATAAAACCTGAACCCTAATTTTTGGTCCCTTTTCCAGCAGACTACTGGCAGACAGTGTAGCAAAATTTCCTTTCAAATTGTTTCTAGATTTACAAATTACATAAAAACCCCCATACTTTTGCTATTTGGAATTTTTAACCTCCATTTTATTACCAGTGGTTGGTTCATCTTATATTATAAACTTGACCTACAAATACAACATATGGAATTATGGATTAAACATTTTAACCCATGACCGTTTATAAAGTTCATTGTTTTACCTTCTTTGTTGTTCCAAACTTTAATGACAACTTTGCCCTGACGTAACTATAAAAAATTGTTTCAAATATATATATTTAGATATTCTTTTGTTTTTAAAATGTATTGAATATAATATTTTTAAAAATCGTATTAAGATTTTTTCTAAAAAATATGTATTAACATTTTTTTAGTGTCGATCAATTTGGATGAGGGATTGAGGGCTGTCCATTCCGTCCATTGGACTAAAATAACACCAATGTGTTTTATACAAGTCATTCTTATTTAGTACAGAACGTATATATATTTTTGTCATTTAATTGAATAAACAGACGATACAATCATAAATCATAACAATATATTTATTAAAAATAACATAACTAATACACTCCTCGTGTCTAACTACGGTTTTAACAAACTTCTGAGAGCAAATAAAGGACAACGGCCGATTATGACTCGAGGTATCCCGACTAAAAACGAAAGTATATCATTTGATGTAAGAGTAAATGAGATTTTCAATGATTTTATGTTTTTTTAATAATACAAATTACAAATGCTATGCTTTGTCAACTTTACTATTAAAATTACATGCTTTCATTGTTAGTTTTTCAAAATCTAACGATTGCATAGGCTTTGTAATTGTAAATATAGAAATTAGACGAACCTTTGGAAAAAAAAAAAGTAACGAAATGACAAAGAAAAGATAGTGATTACCTAAATAAAATGCATAAAGATTTGTGATTATCATGATCTTTTTTTATATTAGTAGCCGAAAAGATCTATCAAGTTTTGACTTTGACAAAATGACAACCAATGATTATTTAAATGATTGTTCCTTTTATGACATGAGTAAATTAAGAATATGAAGTTTCTAAAGATACAAACAAAAAGCACATACTTGTACGGAAATGGCATGATTGTTCATTTTTAAACATGAGTAAATTAAGAAAAATATGAACTTTCTAAAGATACAAAAGGCACATACTGGATAGGAAAATGACATAATCATATAGACATTTGTGTTGCGTGAATTGTCAAAACAAATTAACTTTTATCTATAGTTTTCACATAATTTACCATTGATAATTCAAGCGACTGTCAGATTTAAAACCATGTAAACAAATCTTTGGAAATTAATGATCATAGTCATATAACATCACAATTTCGAAAAGAAATTGTTATATGATGTATTGATGTTACTTTTTAAGCAGGTTCTTGATAAGTTATCATGTTCCGTTTTCATGAAGACGAACATCCTAAATTTTTGGAAAATAGTAATCATTATAAATATTAAAATAATGCTCTTATTGGCCATGTTGTTAATCACATTATGGTTTATAGTTAGCAAACTTTAAAGGCGCCACGGATTAGGGATGGCAACGGGCCGGTTTCGAGCCGGGGATTAGTCCCCCCGTCCCCGTCCCCGTTTAAGAAACCGCATACCATCCCCGTTTGAAAAACCGCGGGGATTTATACGGGGATCCCCGTCGGGGATTCGGTTTTCACCGCGGAGATTCGGTTTTCACCATTTAATGTAAACGGTTAATTTTCACCGCAAAAATCCCCATTTAATGAGAACGATTAAATCTTGTTACGGCGACAATTAAAAGATGCATAAACTAGGATTACAATGTTCGAAAGACGACACTACGAAATGTTCCAACTAACAATACGGTTACAAACCACAAAATAAAGTTTATGAAAAGAAAATAAAGTTCCAAATGATCCATAGTCGAGAGAACAGAGACGAGAGCGAGAGAACAGAGAAGAGGAAAAACGGCTTACTGGCTGAGGAAGAAGAAGGGTTTGTGACTTTACATTTAGGGTTTCTTTTCTATATATATATATATATATATATATATATATATATATATATATATATATATATATATATATATATATATATATATATATATATATATATATATATATATATATATATATATATAAAATAATCGGTTTTTTAAGCGGACCTCTTAAACGGTTAATCGGGCCGGGTAATCGGTTATTTACCTAATATCGGCCCCGGCACCATCCCCGTTAAAATCCTAGCGGTTTTCCCCGAAACCGTCCCCGTCCCCGATTAGTGTCCCCGAACCCGGCCCGTTTACGTCGGTTTTCCCCGTCGATTTCGGTTTTTTTGCCATCCCTACCACGGATTGATTATAGCTGAAATGTATCCGTTTTCAAAACTTTTCAAGTTTTCATGGCTTTGGCAGCAAAAAGTAGTTATGGATATAAATTTGTTTTGTAGCAGATTTAGAGCCTACTCAAACTCCTAAGGCGTGGGCTTATTGTCATTATAACCCCTTTTTGTGCAAACCATGCTCCTCATGATGTAGGTGTTCTAGTTTAATTTTTTGAAAATGGGCTTGAACCCACAATCCCTTGGTTGATGGATTTCCGCATATACCATTTGAAGCCACAAAACTATGTAGATAAGTGGTGTACTAGATTAAAGACAATCAAATCTATAAGAAACTTCAAATGAAAGGTTTTCGTTTTTTTTTTTATTTATGAAAAACGGAACACGCACATCTTATAAATCCTACGCTTAAATTTACACACTTTGTCAACTAAGAAACTTGAATACCTGATCTGGAATCCAGGTTAACATCTATTAATCATCTACATGGAGCCTTGGCACACTAAGACCAGCCTTTAAATCCCTACCAAAGCCCTAGAAGGAACACATATCTAGTCCAAAAGAAGTATCGTAGACTCACCCAAAATCTATTTAATAGTTGATGGTAACATTTAAGCCTTTGAAACAATATTAAAACAAAAGCTCACAAGATTAGCACTTTCACAAGCATGAAACACTTTAATGTCAAATAAATAGGAATTTCGGTACGACTACAAGTTAAACGTGTAAGCTTCAACATCATGAATTAAATAAATCGATTTAGAATAAAACCAAAAAAATTCTGGTAAAATCAACACAAAAAAATCCCCAAATGTGACATTTGGCTCACGAAATAGAATTCGAAGGAATTGGAATTTAAATTTTTTTAGTTATTAATTTGGTTGTTGGTGAATGTAGGATATGGTTTTTGGTATTGATTGGAGATGTAGGTCGGAATTTAATTCATGTATATGTTGGAATTTAATTAATGTATAAGTTGAAAAAATGTCAAATTCCTATAAATAAGGAAATTTGATAGAAAATACATAAAATTTAATCATTTACATTAGTTATCAAAAATGATAAACAAACTAAATTTAAATTCCAATTCCTTTGAATTTCATCACACGAACCAAACCTCACCTAAGATACCATACGAATCATGCTCATTGAGGCATTCTACACAAGTTAACAAAAACACATACAAAACGCATTAACATATGAAGTTACAAACATAGTGACATACCATGAAACCTTTTTGACAAATTATGCCACCAATCAGAAGATTGTGGTAGAGAAAGCCGAAAGGGGTGAAGGTGGTTGGGCCTTCATTCTTGATTTAGAAGTTTTAATGGACCCATTGCTTTATCAAGAATTTCAAAAAAATAGAACCCCAAGTTGATTTTTTTAAATAAAAATACAGACGAAAAAGAATGAAAATGGAAGAAGTATAGAGGTAAATGAGTTTGGGTCGATAATGGTTGTATAAATTTAACTAGACATGTGAATATCACATGTTGTGACGGGATATAAATTATGTGCGTTTCAGTAAATAGTTTATTAATTAAAGTTTAAAAAATATAAAAGAAAATTTTTATATTATAAGAAAATAGGAGTTTTGATTTTAATGCTTAAAAAGGAGACAAATTACATAATCTAGCAACATATTTTCACTACTTTTCAGTTTTGAATAACATATAGTATCTTTTTGCTATCAAATCATTTTGAATAACATATGGTATCTTTTTGCTATCAAATCATTAGACCAAGTACTAACACATTTTCACTAAATCTAATAAAAATAGTACTAAATAATAAAAAACTATAATTGTCAAACTAAAGCACAAAAATTAGACCATACATATTTTTTTCTTTTAAAGGATGTAGCTTTTATATATCATATACCGAAATACAATATTAGCTAGGTTTCTCCAAGACAGAAAAATCGCAACAAAAGCAAACAAATGAAGAACAACTTCCAAGAAACACAAAACTCACCATCACACAAAACACGAAAATCCTTCAACCCACTATCAATCAACCATGGCTTAGCAATCCAAAGATTCCAACTCCAAAAAAATTTTTTTGCATCTATTTTCGATTCATAACAAAGACTTCTTTTGAAACTGGAAAAACATCCTCATGAGAAAACCTTTCCTCATCATATAGAGAAGAAAATGCCACCCTATTTCTCCAAAGCTATATAATCCACAAAGCCACAAAACAGACCCTTTGGAAAACTTTTCCCACACGTTTACATGTAACGAAATCCGCTACCCTTAGACAAACAACGTTCCACGAAAGCACCGACGGAGACTTCAAACCCTACCAACCCCAAAAATTCTTTTCAAATACCTTTTCTTTTTCACATTCAAAAAGAGTATGAGAAATCGATTCTGAAAATTTACCACAAAACACACACCAAATACTTTCCAACGGAACTCCCTTACGAATGAGGTTTTCAAAAGTAGAAAGTTATATAACACCGCCTTCCAAACACATATATTAACTTTGCCTGGAACCTGTGAATTCCAAAGTGTTTTGTTTCTGCACGACAAATTAACACACAATTTAGAGTGAATCAATTCTGTAAATTGTGTCACATAAATCCAGATATAAATTAGAAATTATAATAATTTGTATGTTATGTAACAAATATAAATAAGAGTAAACATTTTTTAATTAGAAAGTAAAATGCAAAGGAGAAAAACATAATATCATCGTGTGGTCGAATGCATTGCAAAAGGATGTAAACATATATAACTATTATAATTAAATTAATAATAGGAGTTAAAAATATAGACATAATCCAAATTTTTGTTCTTCTATAGTTCTATACTTCTATTGGTTGAATTGTTCTATTTTAATGTTGGTCACACAGAGTGTTACGTTATATAGTTTCGAATAAAGTATAATCTAGAAGCAGGGCCGGTCCTATCATTTTTTAGGCTCGGGGCATATACTTAAAAAGAGGCCCTCTAAATATATAAGCAATATTCGTATAAAAAATTACAATTAAATAATATTGATTTTGTTGCACTATTGTCAATGTCATGTCTTTAAAAAATTCATAATCTGTCATCGTGTAATGGTTTCATGGTGCTTCTCTGAATTTTTCCTCAATCCAAAAACCGCAAAAAAAAAAAAAAATTTAATATTAACATCATATGATTATAAATTGGGTAAAAATTGCATACAATATAAATTATATACTTATTAGTAAATTGAAAAAAAACAATTCAAATTTTAAATGATTCATAATATAAATAGTAACATATGTGTCAAAAAAAAAATAACATCTCAAGAAATAAATACATATCTCATTAGTATTTTTAATAATCGTATAATAAATAATATAAACCACGTGATAAACAAAAATAAAATTTCAAACTCATTGAAAAACAAAAGTATGAATATTGAATTTGATGGATTGTATATTGATATAAAGCAAATAGACGGTATTTATATATGAAAATCCAAGTGATAGTGGTGAGACATAAAAAAATAAAAAAAAAAATGCACACAATGGGGATCGTACCCAAGTCATTAGAGTTCCAAGGTGAGATGACTACCAGCTGAACCAACACATTGTTTATAATTTATTTCGCGCAAAACACATATAACCTAATACTGGACTGCTGGGCTATATTAACATATTAAAAAAATTTTGGGCCCCTTAGATTGATTGGGCCCTGGGCGGTGGCCCAGGTGGACCAGGCCCAGGGCCGGCACTGTCTAGAAGAAAACTCTATCAAAAACTAAAAATTATTGAAATCGATTTAAATAATATTTGTACAGACGTTGATTTTAATCAACACAAAATCTAAGGAAGAAAACAATCATGGAAATCGATTGAAAAAAATGTTTATAAAAACGTTAATTCTAATCGAAATTGCGTTCGAAACCGCGCTTGTAACTTCATATCTTGATTTTCTCCGTGTCAAACCAGATGTTGGTTTTATGTTTGACGGTGACAATATATTTCTAAATGTCGGTGGTTTCAATTGCGCCACAACAATTTGGGAGGTCACCAATCTTTTCAAGCTTGCATTTTTCTTCATTGATTTGAACATAAGTTGATAACCAAATGTACGTGATGATAGTCTTTGACAAGTTTGTTTCATATAAAATGATTTTTCGGTCGCTGCTAAAGAATCACCAGGGCTTAACCATCTTAATGCAATAGCAGCCATATCATATATGTTCAACAAGTTGTCATTGAGGTCAATGAAGTGCGTGAGACATTCGTCATCATCTCCTTTTTAACGAGCGAAGAGATACAATCAAAAGTTTTCATGGACATCTTTAACATTAAGCTTTGTGAATCTGACAATCCAAATAGACTTCCTGGAAAAACAAAAACATTGCAAATGAAACAAAAAAGATTGGAACTCCCAATTTAAAAAGAAAAAAGATTAGGATTCATTGTGATTTTTATAGCGTTTTTAAGTATTGCTCAAGTTGTGTATAACTTTATTGTGTATAGCTTGCACACTTGAAAAAGAAACACTTTACATGCGTCACTCGCTACTTATCAATTTTACAATTTCTGTGATTAATGTACAAAAACAAAATGCGAAAATTTCAACATCTTTATACTAATCAATTTAACATTTTAACATAAAAAGTAATAACTTTAAGTAATCCTATAAAATTACTGTATACACAATTCCTCATAAAATTCCATAAAAACTCATCTCAATTGTCTCATACTACACAATATGACAAAAAGAAAAAAAAAACCCATAAACACAGCCCAGGATCATCAAATGTATTGTATATATACGAATTGAATCGTTTCTCAACGAAAACACTTTGACCATTTTTTAGAAAACACACACAACTTAAGAAAAACAAGTTTGAAACATACCATGTAACCATTTTGAGAAAACATCCCTCCGATCGAGGTTGAGAAATTGAAGTAGTAAAAAGAGAGGTGGAAGGTTGTTAACCATTCTTTTTTATTTTGATTTTGATTTTCATATAAGTTTATGTGGATGAAGGGGGTGAGAATCAAAGTGACGCTTTGTTTTTACAAAATAATTTTGATCACAATTGACTTATATACCAACATGATATGAGAGAGAGAGAGAGAGAGTATGCTAGTTATATTTCATAAATATGACACATTTATTAGTTGGAGACGATAATAATTGTAAAAAATCGAATAGATATTTATCGTAATAAATTTACTAATAATTTGGCAGATTAAGAATAAATTTAATTTTTATTTATTTGATCGATAAAATTGAGAAGTTACACATTAACAACTTTTATTAGAGTATAAAACAGAAAAATTTCCTATTAAACTTTTGCATTGCCTCTTATTGGTAAGAAATCAAAAGGGTGAATCAAATGTCATACAATTTTTTTTTTGGAGATTTTCATATTCATATTTATTCTTATAAACTTTAAATATTACGCATATATTTGTAAACTTTCTTATTACATATGTATCTTTCTAAACCTTTAAATCCCACACACACATACACATACATACATACATACATACATACATACATACATACATACATACATACATACATACATACATACATACATACATACATACATACATACATACATACATACATACATACATACATATATATATATATATATATATATATATATATATATATATATATATATATATATATAGGGAGGTTCAATGGAAAACCAACATGCATCGAAAAACCTTGGAAAATCTCCACGCACCACCACAAATGCATCACAACTTCTGCGTGATGCATCAAATTTCCCGCGTGATGCACCAAATTCTCGCGTGATGCACCAAATTCCCGCGTGATGCATCGATTTTCTGCGTGATGCATCATCTGATCCAATGACTATAAAGTGGTTTCATGGTTTTCCGATGCATGTAGGTTTTTCATTAACGAAATTTCCCTTAACTAAAAATACCTTTATGTGAACTAATCAATTTGTATGATAAAGAAGAATTTTTGACATATGATGCTCTCTCTGAGCATCATATTTTTTATTTTCCTAAAATTTATTATTAATCTATTATAATTTAAATCAAAATCTTTTATTCACAATACTTATCTATATTACAATTAGCATATGTTTTGTTCAATGATCTAATTTTAAATTTTATCTTATAATTACTTATTGATACATCTAATAATAAAAATATTTTTCGTGTTATACATATATTAAAATAGGTTTGATATATAAAAACTTTTAAGTGTTTCATATAAAATTAAAGGTCGATATTAAAACACCCTACATACTTTCATGGAATTATCGACTAAGTCACTGAATTTTTTTTCTTGAGTGTTTAAGTCTCTGACAATTTTTTATATTTTTCAAAACTATATATTTTTAACTCGATAGATGTTTAACCGGTAAAAATATATAATTTATACAAGACAAACATAGTTTAAGGATTTAAACGAGTAGAATAAAATTTTTTAAGAATATTAATGAGAAAAGTGGATTGGGGCCGTATATGGTGGGCCTTCACAGTCCACTGCCTCGGCCCATGACTTTAAATTGTTTCCAAATTCAATTTCACCACCTGTCTCATCCATTGGTCTCCCACGTCCATGCTAACTAATTCCATAGATCCAATTCCAATTCCAATATGCCATTGAAAAACTCAAGTGCAAGAAGAACCCTCTGTCCATCTCCGATTCTCCGGCCGACCATCTCATTCTCACCCGACCTGTCTCTCCCAGTTCCCATTTTCTCATCCTCCGCCATTCTTTATATGTTTGAAATTGGTATCATCATATCATATTTACTATTTAGGTTTGATTTCTGTAAGTATGGTATATTCCATATTTCATTTGTTGTTTCATTTAGTTTTTAGTATTTCAAACTGAATTGCATATTGTGATGTTCAGTTATTGCAGATAATTGTTCGTCTATATTGTACATAAATCATAATTGTTATTTACATGTTTAATGTTTATTCAATTCAATTGTTGAAATCATAAATCGTAATTGTTTAATACTTTTATATTTGGTCAATTGGTTGTTTTTATTTTATTTTATTGTAATTTGAGATATGAGAGTAACATTCAATCGAGGGTCTGTTTGTTTGCATCTTCTATTAATTAAGTGATGTCTGGATTTATAGAGCAGCCTGGATTAAGTAAAGCTAACTGGAGAAATGACTAAAAATATAAATATTGTTTGAGTGTTTTGTTGAATAAACGACCTGAATGAAAAAAAGGACATTTTTAACCTTCTGTAAACATCTGTTTGTTTCTTCAACCGAATTAATGGTCTGAATGGAGAATTTAAATTAATAAAAGCAAATAATTTAAATATATATAAAACTTTGAACAACTTAAAAGCATATATAAATCATAAATAAACATAAAAGATCCATTAACAATTAAATACAATGGTAGGGTTACAAATTCCAATTCTAAACTATTCTATATTAATCGATTGACAATTTCATTACGAAAATTAGTCATATATTGTGTACTTTGAACACCCCCATCATCCCCTCCGGTAGTCTTTACTTAGTGAATGCAAGCCTCTAAAAATGCTTTTACAACATTATGATCTTTCAACCAATCCTACCACGTTTTTGTTGCAAATTATCCATTTCTTCCAAACCTAATTACTAGGGGTGTTCAAAAGAAACCGGAAAACCGAAAAACCGAGCCGGACCGGTCAATCCGAAACCGAAAAAACCGACATATGACGGACCGGTTACGGTTTTCATTTTTAATAAACCGCGGGTAACCGAACCGAACCGAACATAAACATATCACAAATATTTACATATAAATAGATAAATTACAAGCTAAAATATTATATTTATAGTTTCATTTTAATTAAATATTTGTTTGTTTAGGTAGTTTTATGAAATTTTTAATGTAATTGATATATTTATTACGAATAAACTTAATTTTAAGGAACAATCAAAGTTTAAAAATTTATATTTCTATATTTTTATTATTTATAAATAGATAACAACTATCCGAAACTATCCGCAAACCGAACCGCATATAACCGAAACCGAAACCGAACCGTAAAGCGGGTAACCGAAACCGAAAATACGGTTCACACTTTTGCTACTAACCGAACCGAACCGGTCCATGAACAGCCCTACTAATTACCCAATATAACAAGCAAAGTATATAACTATTTCAACAAATAACCAACCTATACTTTATGAGTAATTACACAATTAATAATATAACAAACATATCCATAATCCATTTCATGAGAATTTGAAAGATTCAAAGAGCATTATACACAAATTATCCAACAGGCCTGTAAACCATGTGCTTCAACATGGTATTTATCGTCGTCAGCCTCAAGGCCTCAAGCCCTTTCACAAATATACCAAAGCAATAAGAGTGGCGGAGAAAGGGCAGCGACGTGAGGCAGGGCGGCGGAGCGAGGGCGGCGACGCGAGAGAGTGTGGCGGAGAAAGGGCAGCGGCGTTCGGCGTGAGGGAAATCACTGTCGAGAAGGAAATCCGGCAAAACACCGACAAGAAGGAAATCCGACAGAAGTGATAGAGAGATGGAGAGATGAAGTGATGAACATATTCAGCCTTCACCGGCGATGGGGAAGATGAACAGAAGCGTTCTGCCTTTTATCTTTTATTGTTGGGAAAGACAAAAAAAAGGTAGTATAGGAAAATGGATGAAGGTTTCGTGACTTAATAAATGGGCCGATCGAATTTAGGTTCTTATTTACATAAGTCATTATCAAACAAAGTGGGTTGACCGATTGTTTTTGATTAAGCTCAATAGGTTATTATCAAACAGCCACCGAGTCATGTTCATGGGAAAAATTGGAACAATTGATTCATTTACAGGAGAAAGTCTAATACCAATACAAAGAAACAAAGTAAGCGTTCAAAAGCTTCAGCTGATGATCGCATGACAACATTGAAGGGAATTGGATTGATAACGTACATAGAAATTGCTTTTTTTTTTTTTTTGTGTTTTAATTTGACAAATAAGTTTTTATAATTATAAACTGAGATTATTTTATTTATGCAACGTCTATGTAACATCAGCAAGCAAACATAATTCATCTTTATGTATTAGAATAATTGCAGGCATTTGATTTGCTTTATTTCCATGGGGAAAGTTGGTATGAGATTAGTCAACTATCGTCTAATCCTTCGTTTGTGGTGATGTTTGCATTTGGTCTGTGCTTGATTGTGTAATTATGTATCTTTTCTTTTTCGGGTTTAACTTGGAAAATTGATGATGACCTTTGATTGTGATTGGTTTGGGGTCAAGAAATTGGTTGTTTGTCCATGATTTAGTTCCCTAATTTGTTTCTTGATTGCCTATATGAATTTTTTTTTTGTAATGTTTTTCATATGATATTCACATGAGCAAGCTTCTTAGGTGAGATAGTCGATCTTCTTCTACATCTTTCGATCCCCTTTTGTGTCGTTGTGGGTTGGATCATGGGACTTATAACTGTGTTAATAATTTACAACAGAGTACAGACATTTGTTAAAAAAAGCAAATGAAGAATCTTTCCTGAAGAAACCATTACAAAATTATCTTCGCTTCTTAAAAAACCAAATCACAACGGTCATTTATAAAATCAAGTTATATTGTTGTGGCACTGAGTATATATGAATCTATGATTTGTGCTTTTGTACTCGAAGTTCATGAACTATTTCTTAACTGCTTTAGTTTGATCATATGATGGTTACTTATATTGCAAGTCTTGGTTAATTGAAATGGCGTCCATCGTCCTTTTCCCACATTATAGGAGATATCGATATGCTTGGTTGCATGTGTGCTTCCATATTACCAAGTTGATCTTTGGATGTCCACTCTAACTTTATCCTCGTAAAGCTATTTCCCTTGCGTAATGTTTCTTATAGTTTTGGTTCGCAACTTATTGCGAGTCTAAACAGAGCTACACATTATTTAATATATCTATCCAAGTAAAATTTCATATAAGTGTAGACCTGAATAAGTTTCATCAGATTTGTTAAGTTATTATAGCTTCTAAATTATCTTTGTGCAGATGTTTGCTAAATCTGAATTATAGGTGCCTTAGTTTTCGTACAGATCATGCCTACCATCTACTT
This sequence comes from Centrapalus pauciflorus, assembly GCA_020465985.1. Taxonomy (NCBI): domain Eukaryota; kingdom Viridiplantae; phylum Streptophyta; class Magnoliopsida; order Asterales; family Asteraceae; genus Centrapalus; species Centrapalus pauciflorus. The sequence goes on along the minus strand of JAANYP010009342.1, from coordinate 396,300 downwards.
AGCCTAAAATATGTTTGGTTGTGTCAAATGTGAGCTTACACAGACCATGATGAGTAGGAAGTTTAAATAAAAACGATTCAATAAGCGTTATTAATTCACTGAATCACTTCGAAGGTAATGTCAAAGAATCCCTTGAACCGAATAGATCTACCTTTAAATAAATTCTTAAATGAAGAATCACTCAAAACTTGAACCTACTATGAGATGGCTAGATCGTGTGTATCTGTTTCTTTTTCTTTCTCTACGTTATTTGTTGATATGTACGCGCCATATTAAATACCAAAAACCTATTCTTTCGTTTTATTAAACAAACCGATAAAAACATCATTTTTAGATATTTATTATTTAACACAACTCATTAAGAAATTCATAGTTAAGAACACCTTTAATGGCATTTTGAGATCTCATACATGATGGATGCTTGTCTGTCTGCATTTCTTTCCCCCTTCATACCAAAAATCTTTTCATTAGTTTTGCTAATCAAATGAAACAATCTAAATGTCATTTAAAATATGTATCAAATTAACATAATTCATGAAGCAACTTAACTTTCAATAAATTCATACTTCCAGCTCATATGTAGTTTATTTTTGCATAGCTGATATAAAAACCACACTAAAAACACTTATGACATTAATCTTTAGACAAATAAAGTGAAACATTCTCCCTCAAAACCGAACCATTATGATCATCATTTGAATCACAAATTACCGGGCGATAATTCACATCATGTTGATCTGAAAACTCAAGCTTCTCTTGTACTTGGTCTTCCATATCAATAAGTATATTGTGTAGCAAGCAGCAAGCAAGAATGAACCATGGCAATTTCTTTTTATCGGGCCTCCACATTGTTCCCTGAATAATCTTCCAATTTTGCTTCAGCTTCGCCAATGCCTTCTGCGCTACCATATGTGTATTCAACAGCATATCATTGAACTTTACTTCAGCAATGCACAATGTGCTGCCTCGATATGGAGTTAACAACCATGGCAGCAACGGGAGGCTTGAATTTCCGATGATGTACTCCTCAATATCGTTTCCTTCTGAAAATTCTCTTCGTTTCCCATTCAATCTCTCCCCGTTTTCACATAAGTTGAACATGTTTGAAGTTTTGTGCACATGCTCGTCGGTCAAACTTCCAGGCCATCCGATGGTGACATCACGAAACCTCATGTCAGCATCCGCAATTGCTTGCAGTAACATGGTTTGGTTTTTCTCGCGATCACACCATAGGTTGGTATTTCGATCAGCAGTAGGGAGAGACATCAAAATATGAGTGGTCTCAATTGCACCACAACAATTTGGTAGGCCTCCGATCTTTTCGAGTTTATATTTTACCTTGTCCATCTCGGTTTCAGTTGATGGCCAAAGAAGATGGTGGTCTACATGTGCATTCAATGCATCCACAAATTGATTGCTTATTTGCGCAACCGTTGTTTGGTTTATATTAAGCGATTTTCCTATAACTGCTAAGGAATCACCTGAGCTTAATCGTCTTAGCGCGATGGCAACCACGTCATATAAGTTTAACGGATTGCCATTAAGGTCAACAAAGGGTGAATTCTTTGCCATAATATCTTCTTTAACAAGTGAAGTGATATAGTCAAATGTTTTTGTAGACATCTTGAACATGGATTCAAAGCTTTGTAAATCAGATGAACTTTCTGAAAAATAACACAAAATGTTAAACTCAAAACAAATTATAAACACCCAAATCAAACATATAAATAAGATTAGTACATATTATGATCATTATATATATCAATAACTATAAGGAACTACTTGTGACTTTGACAATCTGATGATCAATGTTTGATTATTCACTAAGAAGATGATTAAATATAAAAAAACCATGTGAACTTTCTAACGATACAAATGTACTTACTTGTTACAAAAATGGTACAATCGCATCTAGATTTTCACATAATAATATTCTTACTATATAGTCTTTAGGACTTGAAATTTTTTACGATATCTATTACTTTTCTTGGCATCGTTAACAAGTTGATCCGTTGGTGTTTAAAATTGGCCGAAACTCAGAATCCAATGATTGTTATAGATCGATCTATGGATACCGTTGAGTTAGTTAAACTAGTTTTGAAAGAAAACATTATAAGAATGTGTTCTATTGCTTATAATATGACTAAAGAAACATTATTAGAGAAACCCAAAAAGCATATATTTTAGAAACTTCAAGTACAATGCTACCATTGAAACGACTAATTAATGCTAGAAAAATATATATGCAACCGAAACCCTATGCAAGCATGGATCGAGCCTTGCTGATTGGCACCATGGCCAAGCGAAAAGAACAAATAAGCATTAAAATTTCATCTAAACTCTATGTGAAAGTGTACAAGGATCGGAGTTGCTTTTTTAGAGTCAAGTTTGGTTGTAATCTGTCTTTTCAACATGAAAACAATTAAAACAATATTACAATAAAACTATTTTGGGGTTACCACCAAAAAATTTATTTTTCGTGAAATTTGATCATGAAAGTTACAAGGGTAGAATCATTCGAAAATCATCATAGACATTATTTTCAAACAAACATGAAAATATAGAAATTAGTGTACAAAAACTTCAACATATCATGAACTAAATATAGGATTAGAGAGAGTGTGTATTGTGTTGTTAAAAAAATATAGATTAGTTTGACATAAAAACATTAAATTTTTTTTTTTTTTTTTTTACAAAATCCATACAAGAAACAAATAGATCGATCCCTTAAAAAAGCATCACATGAACCAACCATCATTAGCATCACATTTAAGACATGCACACACAAGAATATAGCATATAAGTTACAAACGTACCATGAAACCTTTTTGAGAAATCTTGCCACCAATCGGAAGGTTGAGGTAGAGGCATCGACAGGGCGGAATGTTGGTGAACATTCTTTTTTGATTTGTTTCTAATTGGAGCCATTGGAGAATGAATAACAACAAATTGCAAAAAAAAAAACCAATTAAATTGATGTTCCTAGGCAGTCAAGTCTATGAAGACGAAGTGAGATGAGAATTAAAGAAGTAGAAGAGGAATTGAAATGTGTCTGGTTGATGAGTTTTGAGAGAGCAAGCAATGATATGATGTTTATGCTTTCTTTCTTGAAATCTGAACTGAAAAATTAACAAGAAGAGGAAGGATTTATATAGTGGTGTGAAGGTCTAAAACAATATGATTTTACATTCCCACAATCTTGTTACATATGTGAGTGAGTAATTACTACCCCTATTTGGTAAATATGATGCATTTATTAGTGAGAAAATAAATCACAATATAGTGTAATATTTATTATATTTGTGTATATATGATATTTCCATGTTTGATTTGATGAACAATGCTTATTTATATAGTTTAAGCCAAAAATAATATTATTTTTTTCTTTACATAAATTACATATAATAATGTTTATTTTTTTCTTTAAAAAAATACAAAAATAATATTATTTTTTGCTACTAAGGATAATTAAAATTTTCTATTTTTAAATATGTATGAATATTATTCATCTTTTAAAACTTTTTAGTTTTATATTTCTATGTATCAATAAAAGTTCAAAAATTTATTTTTACATAGAACACAATATAAACTTTTTATGATTAAAGATATTATAAAACATATCATTATAAATTTTTGCATTTTTTTAGTTTTTACAAAAATAATGAATAGCTTGCTAAAATTAGGAGTTAAATTGGAAAGTTATTTAAATCTTTTAGAAAATTGGTATTTATTGATAGGAGTTAAATTAGGTAGTACTTAATTATATTTATACTTAAATTTTAAATATAAATTTGATAACTAATTAAGAAGATTATATATGAAAAATTGGGCGGAATTTTTTTTTGGTTACAATAGAGCGACACGTGGCAGTAAACATTTTCTTTTATTAATATTTATAGATGCAATCCAAACACTTTAAACTAATTATTTACGATATTGTAACTTAATAATCTAATAATCTTTATTATATTGCAGATCAAACGCCCTCTAAATAATTGATTTGTCATGAGATATTTGGATAAATATCATAACGATAATTTTAATATAAGAACTAGTAACAAATGTATCATTTCGATATAATACTAAATTATTTTTTTGTCTCATGACAAGCGTTAAGCGTATTTTAGATGGTGAGTGAAAATGATAGGAAAGAGGAAAACGGAGCGTAAAAAGAAAATGTTAAATGAAAAATTTTGCTACCGTAGCTTTTCAAATTTAAAATACATATAGTTAGTTGTAGATTCAGGTTCAAAAAGGTACCTCTCGAAATCAAGTGCACCCGAAGGTACCAACCTTAAAAAACTTTTTTCAAATTTTTTTTCTCATAACCATGTTTAAATTAATGTTACACACATGATATATGAATTTCACATACATTCACACTTTATGTGTCCTTAAAAATTATGTGAATGCTCAATGCATATTTATGTGAATGGACATCCATGTGAATGGTCATTTCACACAATGTGAATGGTGTGAATGACCATTCACATAATCTTTTTTTACTATTCACAAGATTTATGATGTTGCTCCTTTTGAAAAAAAGTCTTATAATGTTGTCTTATACATGTTTATTCAAAAAATATATATGTGAATGATCATTCACATTAGGGTACGCTGGGTACGCTGGAATCTCATAGGTACGCTGATGAACCTGATTCGTTAGTTGTAATACTTTATGTTTAAACAAAATTGTCTTTTTATCAAATAATATTATTCAATGCTTTACTTTATGTTCATTAAGAAATTTAAACAATTTTATAAATAATATTTCAATCATTTATTACAATATTCTCATCTCATAAAGTTTTGGTAAAACAAAAAAACATAATCATTAAATTTGCATGATTCTAATTTAATGATTCTTCATTTTTATATATATTACGAAAAACATTAAATTGTTGTATATCTAGATTTTGGATATCACATTAATTACATTTATGTTGGTAATTAATAACATTATTTTCATGTATTTGGTTTTGTCAAACGTTTATCTATTTGAATTTTATTCCTTATTTTGGAGGGAAATGTGGTGATTAAAAAGTTTTAAAAAATTCACATATTTTATTTCATGGCAAATAATAAAAAATAGTAACCACCTTTATCTTTTTTATTATTAATAACATTGACTTTTATTTTTTATCAGTTATACTAACAACTTTTCATTATTATCAATAGTAACAATCGGTTATCAACAAACCTGTTTAGGTGGTCGTCAATAACTTTTCAGTTATCAAAAACAGTAATATTTTTTTTATAGTGTTATCATTAACAATAACATATTAAGTTAAAAACTCAATTTATTTTTATTTTTAAAGTTTTCTAAGATTTCATAAACAACTAAACACAAAAATAAACTCAATTTAAGTTTCAAAATATGTTGATTTATAATAAATATTTAGTTTATAATTTTCTATTATTATTTATTTATTTATATTATTACTATCGTTAGTCAATATTTTTTTAATTTTATTAAATTTATTTATTTACAATTTTTATTTTTTCAAAACCTTATAATTTTTTTTAAATTTTATTCTGATTTTTATTTAAGATTATATAATATATGATTATATATAATATGAACAACGAAAATTACGACTCATTTCGATTTTCAGTTTTTCCAAACGAAAAAAACTACGAACCATATTGTGTTTTAGTTTTTCCGAACAGAGAAATATGAAATATTCTGGTTTTTTAGTTTTTAAGATCTAAATGGGTAGTATTTTTTTATTTGAAAAACTAAAACAAAACAGGTTGCAAATATTTTTCATTTGGAAAAACTATACATCAAAATAATTCATAATTTTTTTCGTTGTTTAAAACAAAAAATTGAATGGGTTGTAATTTCTTCATTAAAAAGACTAAAACCGGAATGGTTTATAGTTTGTTTGTCAAAAAAACTAAAAAATAAACGAGTCGTAATTTTTTTTCCATTCAGGAAAGATAAAAACTCGAATGGATCGTAGTCCTTTTTGTGAAAAGATTAAAAAGTCGAATAAATTTTTAGTTTTTTCCGATCAAGAAAACTAATGGGTTGGAAAATCCACAACTACATTCTGGTCTACTGCGACCCATTCAGGTTTTTAGTTTTCCTAAACGAAAAACTAGGAATCATTCGGCTTTTTAATTCCAAACGATAAGTACTATAATTATAATAATAATAATAATAGTCATTATTATTATAATATGAGTTTGCAAAAATGGTTTTTTCACCATAAAAGGCTCTTTCCTTCAAACTTAATGGCAACTTTAACGGAAACGTTAGAAATGAATTTTTTTACAACATTTTGGTAGATAAAGTACTGCAATGCAACTATTTTGAAAAAAAAAAGATAAAAACTTGCAATTGGTGGTTAGTTAAAGTACTATCCATGCAATCAATTCATAAATAAATAATAATATAAAATTAAAAACTAAAATTTTATTATAAAAGTTCATAACGAAATTTGAAATTAAATTGGGTTTATTGATTTTTATGAAATCTTGGAAAAACTTTTAAAAAAAATAAAAATAAATTAGGTTTTAATCTGATATGTTACTGTTATTGATAAAAATGTGAAAAATGCGACTATTTTTTATAACAAAAAAGTTGTTGGGGATTTACTAAACAGATTTGCAAGTCACTGATTGCTATTATTGATTAGTAAAATAAATTTTTTGCTATAAAAATAAAAACACAAAAAAAATATTATTTATGATAATAAATACATAATGTTACCATTAATAAAAAGGGTTAAGGTCTTACAATAGCAACTTACTTTTGAAAATGTATCGATATGGTACGTCTACTTTTTTAATTGTCTATATGGTACGTGTACTTCAATTTTCTGTATCGATATGATCATTCTACATAATAGAGCCCGGTTTTTATATACGAAACAGGGTTCTAATAGTATGAAAAATAGGAGTCTATTACAAATATGGTAATATCGGTATGAAAAATTGAAGTACAGGTATCATATCGACATTTAAAAAAGTAGACGTACCATATTAATAAATTTTTCAAAAGTAGGTTACTATTGTACGGCTTTACCCCTGATAAAAATAACATTCGATCATTTGCCTTTTATTTTTTTGAAAAAAAACAACAATTATTATTAACCAACCATACTCAAAATACAAATACTAGTATGACAAAAAAAAAAAAATAAAAGATAATCTACCAGACTACTACCACACCGCAAACTTACAATTTACAAGCATGCCAAGTGCCAAGCGAAAATCCAAACAAAAACCCATCAGAACCCATGGAAACTACCGACCCGTTACATCAAATATCAATCTATCTTCCCAATTTCATATATTCATTTTACCTTCCCAATTTCATATATTCATTTTACAAGTTCCCAACATTTATTAAAAGTTATATATATTTATTGTCGACGGAACATAAAGAAACTCTTCTCACGTAACATAATTATAGCTTTTGGATCATGTTAAAATTGATCTTAGCCATGCAAATTAGATTTTATCGGTTATGTGCAAGTGCCTATATGGCACGATCACATCCATTTGAAATCAGCTTTAATCGGGTCTATGATGACATGGCAGAATCGCGGTCGTTTAAAATCATAAAAAATCATGATAAGATCACAACAGAAAAGGTTTGAGATAACAATATGCACAGCAGAAATATATGGATATTATCACAACAGAAAAGGTAAAAAAAATTTAAACCTGAGAAATAAAACTTTCATCACCGAGCTCATCACATTATGTCATTATCCCTTAATTAAATACTTTCAAACCTAAAAATTACATTGAATAATATATCATCATTGGTTAAATGTAACAAATTGTAGGATAAAATATAAATGAAAAAAATAAATATGAATATGAATTTTTTTCGATTGCTATATATGCTCATTGGTGTCATCTATGTCATCATCCAAATATTAAAAAACACAGTATCAAAAGATTATAAAAAAACATACAGTGGAAATCAATATAAATTTGACGTCTGCAGATCAACCAGCTGATGAAGTTTTCAAACCCTAACATCCATAAAGCAGCAGTTGCAGAAATGTTCGTCATGAAAGGTAACCTCTATATCTCCATAAAAACATCACCACACAAATGAAGAAAATATTTACATGAGAAAAAAAAAAAAATACTAATGTGTTGTTAGGTTTTTTAAGAATGAATCAATTATATATGTGTGTGTATGGTATCTATAACCAACTGATGAAGTTTTCAAACCCCAACATCCATAAAGCTGCAGTAGTAGAAATGCATGTCATGAAAGGTAACCTATTCCATAAAGCATCACATAAATAAAGAAAATATTTATACCAGAAAAGAATAATATTGTGTTGTTAGATTTGTGTGTGTGTGTGTGTGTGGGGTATTCGTAACCAGCAATATGTTTTCATTACCTACAACAAGAAGTATCAGTTTCCAACCCACAACATCCATCGAGCATGTGTTTCAAATTTGAAATTCAACTTCTGCCTAGAAAGAAAATGTGTTAGTATTTCTTAATAATTCTTAAAAAAATTAATCATTTTCATGATATTAAACAGATCCATTTCCCAATTTTTTATTATTTCTTTTAATTGGTCAACTTATGTTCTAACTTGATCCAACTACACAAATTTCAAACTTTTGAATTCAACTAATACTCACATTTATCCATTACTCATTAAAACTGAAATATAAGTAAATCAATAAATTAAATCATTTATCGTAGAGGCTAGAGGGTGTTTAAATGTGCGTTTAACCTTTTACAGTGAATTGCATATATCATATAAGGGTGTTTTTCAAAAACCTTAATTATTATTTTAATTCCATTATAATCTTCATTTTTCATAAAAATCATACATCTTCTTATTGCATAAATTCTTCCAATCAAGTTATCATCATTATGATAGAGAAAAATAGATTTTATTTTAGGTCCACTGATCATTTTAATTACATTTTTAGATGATGAATGAATCAAATCTATGATACTTAATGTAATAGTAGCAGACTTAAATCTACATACTTAAGTAGTCGAAGTGCCTTAAAATTACCCTTGTCTTGCTTCTTGTCAAAAAAAAAAAAAAAAAAAAAAAAAAAAGAAAAGAAAAGAAAGAGGTCACCTTAATTAATGATTCTTAACCGTTTGTTTTGGCTTGATTGAATATGAGTGAGATTTAATAATAATGAAAATGATTAATAAGGTTATATGACGCCAAGTTAGGTTATTTCTTGAAAAGATACGCAAAATCTAAAATAGAATAAAATTTAACTACAATATTGATCGAATTCATCTTAGGAAGAAATGCAATTAAACTGAGATGTTATATAGGCTCCAAAAGACAAAACACTGATTTTATACAAAAATTGGGTATCAATACATCAAAACCATAATTCTTGGAAACCAATAAACCCATTTGGAAAAAAAAACCCCGAATTGACCAAACACCCACTTCAAAATGCAATCAAGTTTTGCAAGAAATGATGTAATTCCATTTAAAAATTACAAATTAAAAATTATCAACGGATATTTAAATGATGTGTAATCCTTGTCAACCGGTTTCAACAACTAAAAATTATTCCACGTAGGTTATTTACTGGTCCACATAGGATTAATAACCGGTTTCAACCGGTTACCCATTGCTAAAACCTTGATTAACTGATTTTTATTTAGTTTAGGGTTTTCTATGCAACGAAAAATGGTTTGGGGTTTTAATCACAAAAAATTGACAAGTTGGAGCTTTTTTTTGCACAATTATCCCTTATAAGTTATAAAGCAATGATCAAATAAGTGTGTTTAGTAATAATTATTCGTGATGAACAATATGCACTTTTCTCAACTAAATACATACATGTCTATTGTATGATTGTTTGATTAAAAAATATTAATTTGGTAACACATCACCGAGCGACTTAACTTTTGCCATTACAGAGTTGCAGTAGAGTTTATATATATAGCATCCCCTTCACAGTTGACTGCATAACATCAAAATTAAAAAACCGATAACATAACAGATACACTGCATGATGCATTTCCATTTTAAATATTGATTTTTTTATTGAACCCACCCTGCCACTACCACTGCGAGAGAGAGAGAGAGAGAGAGAGAGAGAGAGAGAGAGAGAGAGAGAGAGAGAGAGAGAGAGAGACTACTCTTGAGTTTCCAAGAATAGAAATGAGAGACGAAAATGCTGATGCAAAACTCCTTTTATTTCTAAATTTCTTCTTCATCTATCTATCTATGTTTAATCACAAGCATCACTTTCATTCCCTTTTTTTTTTAAGTGTACCACTCAGCACATACAACAAATCAAGTATATATATAAATAACCAATCAAGCCTTATGCTTACACTATCACTAACAAGATCCTTGATCCCTTGTCGTCCCATTCGATTCCACATCCGTAAAACTTTCGATATCGATACTCTCTACGTCTGGAATCCTCTCCGGAATTTCTGAACTACTATCTGCATCACCACCATTCCCATTACAAGCCTCCTGCAACTGAAGAGCATACTCCAATTTCCACAAAACATCACCCATTGATGGCCTTTCATACCCATTTTCACTCAAACATTTTTCTGCTGTTTCTCCAAACTTTCTTAAAGATTCAACATTAACGCTACCCTTTAAATTTTCATCCATTATCTTCTCCAATTCACCTTTCTTTTGCCAACTCATGCCCCATTCTGCTATGTTCACTTGTTCTCTTGGTAAGGTAGGGTTTATGGCTGGCCTGGCACATAGAACCTCTAGCATCACCACCCCAAACGAATACACATCGGATTTCTCTGTTAGTTGTTGTCGCCTGAAGTATTCAGGATCCAGATACCCAAAACTCCCCTTCACCGCAGTGCTAACATGGGTTTCATTCAAACTCGGACCGAATTTCGACAATCCAAAATCAGCCACTTTGGCCTCGAGCTTCTCATCTAACAAGATGTTGCTTGTTTTGACATCGCGGTGTATGATGGTTTCGGCTACACCGGTGTGAAGATAATGCAACCCTTTTGCAGCACCAACACATATCTCGAGTCGTTGTGTCCAACTCAAAGGAGGGAGGTTTGACCCGTACAAGTGTCGCCTGAGTGGCCCGCTAGCCATAAACTCGTAAACAAGGATCATTTCATTGAGCTCCTCGCAGTAGCCGATTAAAGAGACCAAGTGTCGGTGACGAAGCTTGGATAGCATCTCAATTTCTGTCTTGAATTCAATGAATCCTTGTTGAGATCGCCGGTTTCCTCTCTTGACAGCAACCACAAGCCCATTTTCAAGAACGCCTCTGTACACTTTTCCAAACCCACCCGACCCTAACAGCAAGCTCTTGTCGAAGTTCCTCGTTGCGTCACGAACCTCGGAGAATGATATCATTTGACCTAAGCTACGAGAGGCTGTCGTAGAACCGAATGTGTTGTTTGATGAAAGTTTCGTTCCTGAATTACCTACGTATGTCGGAAGAGGCGACCATGCTACAGGATCATCCTCCCTTGGCTTCTTTTTGTGATGAAAACACAATAGAAAAGCAAACAATATAACCAGAAGGACAACCAACACGAAACCTACACCCAAACACGAAAAGATCACAATCATCATACGCATATTCTTGCTTTTCTTGATGTCATGTGAATCAAGATATGCAGCCAGTTTCCCATCAAGACTATCGCTAGGATTGCTCATTTTCATGATCTCCAAACCGTTCAAGAGCGCTGTGGGTAAATAACCCTCTAAATGAGACGGACCAACTTGAACCAAAATTCTATCGGAACCCATCGACACATTGGTAAAGAAATCAACAAAATACGCAGCGGATAGCCCTTTCGCCCTTTGTGAAACATCAAAAGATTCGATAGCCAACTGATTGTTTATATAAACATTAAACACCAACTCATGTAATCTCGACCCAACAATATCACAAAAATGCAATCTTATAAAATACCCAAACCCTTCATCGACTTCAAACAACCACGAAATATTAAATCTCTGATCATTAACCTTGGCATCAGCCATTTCTTCAGCAGTGGCATAAACCCAATTGGGAGCAATGTCAGTGGAGACACCATCATGGTACCGAATCGAACTAGGGTTTACAGAAACATTGCGAACAGCGGCTATATTAATGACAAATGATTCATCCGAATCCCATTTCCTCCATAAAGAATCATTTTTGGGTGATAAACTTGGACCACCCATGTTAACCCTAAAAACCGTCTCAAAACCAACATGAGTTGGAAGCTCGTGAGCAAATCCTAACGGAATCGGAGTCACTTTCAAGCTAAACTGCTTCTCAGGAACCGAAAGGAGCTCGATTCCGTTAATGAAAGCAATGGAATTATCCCAAGGCAACAATCCCAGAACCAGTTTTCCAGAATTTGAACTGGTGACATCAATAACATATTCTTTGAAAAGAGGTAAACTGTGGTTTTCCCTAAAGAATGAAAACTCATGAATCAATGTAATCCCATTTGCCTCCACAGAAAAAGTAGCAGAAGTGAGGTCAAATTGGGTGTTATTGACAGGGTAAAAGTGCAACCTAAGCCAATGCCTACCAAATTTCTTGGTATTAAAAGTGTAAATGGAACTGCTAGTGAAGACCCTAGCAGAAGATAACAATTTGGGGAGACCACCGAATTCTGAATCGGAATTAGAAACAATTGTGTGAGAAATTGGTGAGATATTGAGACGGGTATTCCCCAAATCAGATTCAAAAAGTCTACCATCTTCTAGTACAATTGGGTTAGCATCCCCACAAGTAATGAAGAAAGTGTCAAGATGATGAGTATTTGAAGAAGAAAATAGAAATTGGAGGTAAAGAGAGAATAAAAGAATGAGGGTGCTGTTTGAAAGAATCATGGTTTGATAATAAGAAGCAAAGTGAAAGAAGATCAAGCATACCTTTTGGACATTGCAGAAAGAGAGGGGCGCCGAAGAAGTTGTTTCTTGGAGGAGGGTTGGTTAGGGTGTAACTCAGAGCACCCAGCCACATGAAGATGAAGAAGAAGAAGAAAAGGAGAGGGGGGTTGTCAGTTGTGGGTGCCAGGCTGGCAGCTGGAAATGCTCTGCTCACAGCTTTTATTACCTTCAGTTAGTTGAGTTAAGTAGATAAGACTGGATTAATAGATAGATACGTCACAAAAAAAATTATACATAGCATAAATATTTTTTAAGGAAATCAACAAATTTCATGTAATAGTAGACCTAACAACACATGTAACAGTGCCGCGTGTCGTGTCATGCATGAAACAAGCGTCACACATATGACACATGAAAACACGAAATTAGACACGAATGTAATCCAAAACATGTATAATTGTAGATCCAAATCATAATAATCCAAGTGTCCAACAACATATAAAAGTATTTAAAGCCACTAATCAATGGTTGTGACCAAAGCCAAACTTTAACCGAACTAGACTCATTGTTGATATTCAAGTCGACAGTTTTATTTATCGCATCATCAATGTGAGAGACAAACCAAAACTTTTTCAAATTAAGTGAGACTCAAATTTTTTTTAAAATTTGAAACCCTAGTTTATACGTGTCTTATGCGCATCATCGTGCAACACGATATTTATACATGTCTTACATGTGTTTATATAGGTAAATTCGTGTTTTACCTGCATAAGACACGAAACACGAATTTTAAATTCTTGTGGACAGATTTTTTCACGAAACATGAATTTGTAAAACCTATATACAGAAAACTCGTGTCGTGTATCAAATTGCCAGATCTATGTAATAGCAATGGATTTTATATTATATATATTTTCATTCCAGATGATCAATAAATTTTATCTTTTCAAAAAGAAAACTTTAGAGTGACTGTGTTATTCCTAAAGATATGATATGAAATTCATATGATTTAACATTCACCCTTGTACTTTTCTGTCATCTATCTCCTACCTTATATTTTCTTCATCTTCTCTATCATTCACTAAGACCCCCTCCCCCTCTCCTCTTATAAATTGGTTGTGTTTGCTGTAAATGAACATTGTTTACTTGTTAGGTTTATATGACTCGTGCAACAAACTAACTTATCGTCAACGAAGGGTAAGATAAAGAACCACAACGCTTCAAAACTAGATTACAATTTGCAACACCTGGAATTAATACAGAAAATTTACGAAATAGTATTAAAACATATCTAAGCATTTTACTTTGTCTCAACATGAATCATGAGACTATTTCAAGCTTACGTACAAACTGAATATGCATGCTTTTACACTAAAATCATACTTGGGTCCAATTAACTTCTAAAATCCGATCCAAATCACCAAAAGTTTCTCATAGTCAGCAACAATATGTTACAAACAACCATAATTGTAAAAGTTGACACTTAACAACCCATTTAATCATAAACCCTAGACAAAACTTAACCCACGTGGGACATACATTAGAGTTGCACACTTGCACCACAATTACATCTAAACGTTGCTCAAGAAATAGACTTGAATTCTTTAATTTCTCACTTAAATTTGAAAAGAAGCGATGGTGATGATTGTGTGAGATCAACTTCTGTAGTCTTACAAATTATTAAATGGAACAAGTCAACAAGACTTGACTTATCAAGTATACATGGGCGTTTGTTTCATAGAATAGATTTCAAAAGAATTGAAATTTGTTTATAGTGTATTTTGAAATTTGGATTACGTAAACAAGTAACCAAAATGTATTTACATTTCATCAAAATCTATGATTAAAATAATCTATCATTCCCAATTATTTGTAAATGAATTATATATCTGACATTCCACATAATCCTTATTTCTAGTTTTAAACATCATTCGACACTTCAACCAATCTAACCAATATGTGCTATAAATTAAATTTCAATTTATTCAAATTCTATTCCGGGAGACAATCGCACCAAGTCTTGTGGAACTTTAGACAACCCTTTGGTTTTTAAGTAAGTTTCAATATGTTTTAAATTTAGCCATTCACTTGTAAAGTATAGAAAATGCAATTTATAGCAATGTATTTATAATATTTCAAATAAATGATTAATTTAAAGTATTATGACATCAATAATAAAATAAAGTTATCTCCGTATAATGAATCTTATAATGTTTTCTCGAGTCACAGTGGCAATTTCTGGCCATTCAAGTAAACGGGTCAAATGGGTTGATGTCCAAAAGTTATAAATTTTACATAATATTGAAAAGAAATTCAAAAAACTATTTGTTTAGTACACTGTTTTAAAATTTTCATTTAAAAAAAAAAATATTTTGGTTTAGTTTTTTACTACGAGTTAATTTAACCGTTCGACCCGTTTGTTCCTTTGTGTCAAAATTGTCATCCTATCCATGCCTTGAATGACTTTGAAATTCTAATATTAACATTTACCAGGTAAATGTTCCTGTTCCCAGACTGTTCACAAGACCCTGTTCATAAGCTATCCACGACTCCATCTTCCTTAACGTGCTTTATTTAGGGTTTCTGCTCTTCCTTCCAGTCCATCCACGATCCACATCTCATCAACCTCGATATTTCTTCTACTGGTTCTTCCTTCCAGTCCATCGAAGATCCGCATCTCCTCAACCTCGATCTTTCTTCTCCTGGTATTGTGGCTTCTTCTCATTTGCTTCAATTCATCATCGAATTGAAAGTTTGAAATCCATGGTATGCTTTTCTTCATTATCCCCTTATTTTCTTTCATTTTAGGTTTAAAATTGGTTTTAACATTTATTTAGGTTGGATTTTGATTGATTATTTGGCTTTGTTTAGATGTTCTTCGTCATTTTCTGACCGACTTACCCAGGTTTGTTTCTACTGCTGTTGATCTCACTTCCTTTAGGTTTATTTGTTCACGTAATGTTCATGATAAATGTACAATAGATGATGATAAATGTACAAGTGGATGTTAACATGGATGATTGATATTCTTGCTCACTTATAATGAACTCTATCTCTTTCTTTTTAAATTTTTTTTAGATTCGTCGCAAAATGAGGGAAATAATGGTAAACCAAGCACAATCATGTGAGCTGAAAGAGCTGGTGCAAAAGTTCATTCCAGAGTCAATTGGTCGAGAGATTGAGAAGCCTACATCAAGTATCTACCCTCTACAGAATGTATTTATTCGCAAGGTTAAGATATTGAAGGCACCAAAGTTTGACATTGGCAAATTAATGGAGGCAAGTCATTTTAAATGATCTCATAACTTATGATCACTAACTTCTGCATTGAAACTTCAATGTTTGACCAGATGCAAGTATTTTGTCAAATTTAATCTCTAAATTGGCAACCTTTTTGATGTATAGGTTCATGGTGATTATTCAGAAGACATAGGTGTTAAGATGGAGAGGCCTGCATAGGAGGAAGCGCCAGAAGCAACTGAGGTAATCGGTGCCTGAATGAGAGTTCTTTCATTTGTCCTCTTTTACTTCATTTCTCAAAACCAGACATGAATTCTTGGTTCTGTTTCACAGTGACTGGTGATGAATTTTTTTCTCTTAAATTTGATTATAGATTTTGTAGGAATTATGTACTTATGATGTCATTGGTGATTTCTGCATATTTTGAGGCATTAATAAGCTTTGTTTTTTTACTAATAATTTCATTCAAAGTTTCCTGAGATGAAGTTGCTTGGTATTCGCTCCTTCGTCCAACATGTTTTGCTATTGGGTTGATAACACAAAACTAAAACTTGTAATTAATGGATTCTATACGATGTCATCATCATACTTCGTCCAACGTGTTTTGCTTGATGATTAATGTGTAAATTTGCTGGATGAATTAAATTACGTAATGAAATATTTGCAAAACCTTTTATCCCGCGTGTAAACCGGTCCAAGTCATGCATCTTTAAGATTTTGTTTTGATTGTTTATGATATGTTCTTTCAATTAGTTATGACCTCCAATGATCTTGTAAAGAGGGTGCATTGTAATCTCGATCGTATTCTGACCAACCTCACAATCAGTGTGATTGTTATCATTTTCAAGTAATTTTTTGTGAAATGTTTGTGTCCTTTATCTACAACGTAATACTTTTTGTTATCTTTTGTGTAGGGTAGCGGGTTATCAGCTAAAGAATGTGAAATTTGTGATTATTTCGTTTATATCCCTCAATATGGAGGTGGCACTGCTTCTCTAAATGACTAAATGTCACTGTTGCAGCGTCGATAGTCCTACATCACTTTGCGGGTAATCTTTCAATACCTTATATAATTTAAGCGAAATAAGAAATAATGAGTAGTTATATTACTTTGGTCAAAGACAGTGTACCAATTATTTGGAATGTGAAGGCTTTGTTAGGCTCCAATGGGAAACTTTACTAATTTTATAGACTAGATTTATAATTAGTATAGCAATGAACTTTCAATTTTTTTGGGTAACTAAAGGTAACAAACTGAACAAAAACCACTACTTAACGATCAAAACCTTATATAACTATATCCATGTTGATTTGGCTAAAAGAGATGAGGCAATGCTTAGATAACAATATGACATGTTATGTTTATATTATTTATTTTAGCGAAACACGAAATCTTCATGATCCTTAACAGTTATCGTAAAAATGTAGGAGAAAATAAAATTTTTTATCCTTGCAAAGTTTCTTGATTGTCATCTAACAATTACTTCAACCAAAAATAGCTCACATTCCTTCAGTGGTTCTTAAGTTTTCTAGACTCAAAATTTACATATATTGAAAGTTTGAAACCTTCAATACTGATACTCGAAAAGTTATAGTAAAAATGCTCTGGAGCAAAAAAAAAAGGTCAAATGCAATATGGTGGTTACTGAAGGTGTTGTTAAGTAACAACCTAACATAATTGAGATGAAAAATAATAGCAATAATGAGGAAGTTATAAAAAACGAGGGTAAGGAAACAATTAAAAAATCAGTGATAAATATTAGCTTTAAGGGAGAATGAAGGATTATCCGCAGGTTGATAATGGAAATATGAACAAATAAGGAAAAAAAAGTTGTTGGTTACGCCATTCTAATACTCCCTGTTGATAGTCTGTTCACAAGAACAGTTGCCACATCTGGGTTGTCTTTTTCTCATCTTCATATTTTTTAAAGAAAAAAGCAACTTAAGATGTATATCAAATCATTTTAGAGCTTTGATGTGAAATTAATGCTAATCATTGTAGATTTAAAATGTTGTATAGCTAATAGAATGTAAATGTATGGTATTTCGATAATGATATTTTAGTATGTTCGAAGAGTAGAAATCAAACATTGATTTGATTCAAATGTCATATGTTATGGATGTGTGTTCCTTGGAGCTCGCTAAATCAAGTTGGTGAAGGAATATATGTGTTTCTCAGATTGGTCTCATTCTGAAAACATAATGAGTAAGGGGGTTGAAATCACCACTTTTTGAAGTATTTAGATTTATAGACTTAAGCTGCAATTGAATTATCATCTTACCTAAAAAAAAATTTCTATTTACTTCAAATATTATGGTAAGCATGACATGCTTGATAGAATAAAGAGGATTTATCAAGTGTTACAGATGAAGAGCTGCAATTGAATTACTCTGTCTTCGATTTTTACGGGGTAACTTGCCATTAAATGTTTATTTTATACAGTTGTTGCTGGGATGTTTCAACGAGTTGAAAATGTTAAGATGGTTGAGGACTTAAGGTAAAACTTACACTACAAACATGATCTAAAATTTTGTGTCTTCATTTGAAAGTTTTTGTGCATATTTAGGTGATGCATTGTCTTTTTATCTTTATTGAAAAGCTATGTCTTTTTATCTTATATGAAGTGTATTTCTGTTCTCAATGTTTAAAAGACCAAGCTGCTCAATTTGCAACTGTACCAATTCATTCAATCAACGAGCTACAGAAGTGAAAGATCAAATCCCATTTCAAGAACCATCAGCAAGCAACCTCCTCCACCTGTTGTAAAACATCCCACAATCATTTCAAAACCAAGCAAGTATTTGTTTATTCTTCGATCTCTTTCTTTTTCTCAATTCAGTCAATCTGCATCTTCAGATGAACTCCAATCAGAGAGAGTTTCCAAATCCTATAACAAGTTGCAAACTCTCGGTTAATATTTTTACAAATTTCAACAAAAAAAAACTCATTAGCTATGTTACAATTCTTGAATCTTCATCACAATTCTTTTTGTTTTCAGTGGATTTGATCATGTGGCGAGATGCATCAAAATCAACATTGATTTTTGGTTTAGGGGCATTTTCCATTCTTTCCTCATCATGCACTAGAGACCTCAACATCAAGTAACCAAATTAATCACACATTATAATGTCCAGTCCTATCCATTTCATAACAATTCTTTAATGTCTGCTTTTGTCAGCTTGATTTCTGTGATTTCTTATCAGGGTCTCCTCTATCTTGCTGCAATCTTCATCTTCAGATCATTTATTATCAGGTAAATCCTTCATATAAACTACACCTAAATTTTCTTTCAAGATTTTCATGCTCTTCAGAAAACAGGGGTGTTGTAGAAACAGATTATACTACACATCAAGAAGAATATGTTGTTGGTGAAGAAGAAGCAATTTCGCCGTTAAAAGTATTCCTCCTTTGCATCAATGAATTTCTCTTGAAAGTCAAAGCTTTGTTTTCAGGCGAGCCTGCTACTACAATGAAGGTAACAATGATTAAATAATCTTCACTAATTTTAATGTAATTTTCATCTTTATCTGCAAGATTTGTGAGAGAATATTTTACAAATTTTCGGTGACATCTGATAGTTGGCAGTGCTGCTATTTGTTTTGGCAAGATGTGGGAGCTCCATAACCATTTGGAAAATGGCCAAATTAGGTCAGTTTTGTAAATTCCCACAAGCAAATTTGATGAATTTAATCATAAAGGTAAATTTTTGAGTGTTGAAATTCAAGTTTCTGCCATTAGTGATGACGAAAGTAGTGAACATTTTCTTGAACCAAATTTTCATGAATACTGATGGGAATTCTTGCTAATGCTGTGATTTTGTTGCAGCTTTTTTGGGGTGTTTACGGTGCCTAAGATCTGCTCTTCATATTCTTCTCAATTGACTGCATATGGTAAGAATTTTCACATGAAGCTTCTTCAATTGCAATTATTTGATCACTTAGTACTGTCCTTGAGCTGTGTATGTACTTGCTGATGCAAGAAATCTCGAAACCCGTTAATGTTATGTATGTACTATACAAATAATTTAATCACATTGAGACTGGAAAGATCATTCCTGGATCGGCTCCACCATTGGTGCTTGTGTTTACCATAATTGATGTGGGTCAGTGGGTCCATCTCCATTCGTTAATGTTTGGAGATTGTACACCATCTGTTTGATGAAATGTCCCAACGGCTCTTTTCTTGCTTTAAAGGTTGCAGGCTCTTTCGTTTCAACTATTTTCCATAACAAAACATTATAACTATAATTTTAAAAGTGATTCAATCTTATTCTTAGCATGTTAATTAGCTTTTAAAAAATCATTAGTTATTATGTTGATCTCTAAAGTTAGCAACTCCAGTACTCCATATAGCTTCTGGACTTGCTACGAGTTTGTTCGGAAAGAGTCATTATTGCAAAAATAAAAATAAAAAATTTGTGAGTATTCATAAGAACAATTCCCACATCGAATGTTTTTGATTTAATATTTGCGCACAAACGAAGGTACATTTTGGTTTTGACGCTTCAAGGATGCTTGGGAATCATGCACTCAAAAGTAGGTCGTTGCTTTTGGTCTTTTTACACTTGTGTGGAATCTTTCGTCGGTCGTTGCTCGTATCTGGGCAGGTAACATTTACAAATCCTTTCCATGGCTGATGAAAGAGAAGTTTAAGTCATATTTACTTATGAAACATGGTCATATATGCAGTGTTTATGTTGTTGGTGGCATTCAAATACTATCAACAATCCATGATGAAAGATGAAGCCGTTGAGGATGAAGAACCAACAACACGAGGGAATTAGGTCCTTGGCAAGGCCAAAGACGTGGGAAAATTCCCTTGGCGACTGGAAGCACGAAACTTAGGAAAAGAAATCAATGTATATTGTATTTGACCAAAATTTGACAAGCAAATAATGAATATGAACAATGCGATTTTAGATGTAATACACTTCATACACTAGCTTTTGTTTCAAATATACATGCTACTATGTTAGTTTATCTTATAAGATTAACTTGTCAAAAAAAAAAAAAGCTTCTATAGCCGCCGCAACGCGCGGGCAAGTTCACTCGTTTGAATACATTGACCACTCCCATCACCTTATATATTATTATTATATTATATAATATTAAAACCACTATCACAATTAGAGCGACAATCGAGGAGAGTATGAGAGATCATATTAATGATGACGTTATTACTATTTGTGAAATTAAAATAATAATAATCATTTTATTAGTCAGGTGACAGTTTTCTGTTTGCTTGCAGATTTATCAGTGAAAATCTAGCTTCCACTTCTCTCTCTGTTTCAACAGTTCTTTACTTGACCGACAAAAAAGTGGGAGAAAATAATTCTTTGGGTTTCGTACTATTTTTATTTATATCATTTTCAATTCGTGTGCCTTTCATTAACATTGATGCAATATTATTTAATTATGAATTAACCGTATAAATATATTTATTTATTGATTGACTACATGAGCTTCCTATTCAAATAAATACAACTTTTTTAAAAAGAAGCGACAAAAAGTTCATGCCTACCGAAAAATTATTGTTACACTAACCTATAAGAATAACAACTTTTAATGACCTACATAATATGAAATATACTTTCTTTGGTCTTGTAACGTAGAAACCGACTTAATCATTAAAACTATTAAGACGTTTGGTTCATGAAATAAGTTAAAGGAAATTAATATTAAAATTTACCTTATATGAAACTTTTGATGACGAATATATAGAGTTGAATTTTTGTTTACCATCAAAAGTTTCCTTTATAGGAATTTGACAATACTATCAATTTATACATGAATCAGATTCTGACAAATACATGAATCGGTTACTAAAAACTATATTTTATCATTTACAACCGAACACACTAATAACTAAAATTTCAATTTCAGTTACTTCGAATTACATTCCATGAACCAAACGGTCTATAAGATAGTTTGATTGAGTTGGTATTTCATTACTCGATCTATTAGTTTGATTAATTATATCTTATATATATTTAAAAAAAACATTTAATCATAAAAAATATCTAGTATATATGTGATTGCATACTAGTATAATACATTACTATGTTAATACTCATGTAATACATGGGTTGACATAATAACAATATTTAAAAATAAATATTTATTATATATAGAAAATAATAATGATGATGATGATAATAATAAATTAAAGTTTATATAATTTTGGTTAAAATATTATTAAATTAGTTAAGTTAAGTTTTAATGGATTGAATTTGATTTGATTTAGATTTAAATTATATTGTAGTAATTGACATGACAAATTGAGAAAATGACACGTAGCCAATTAAATAAAAAGATGACAATTGACAAACTTTTACTTTTTTAATAGTATTTATGGATAGAATAGAAACAATTAAATATAATTACTTTCACTTTTTATATGGTATAGTGTTAATATAGAACTAAGTAGATAATGGTTTCATATAATAAAAAACTAAAACTCATAAATTGGCATCTTGGTAATTGGTCAGCCTCTAGATTTAATGCAAGTATATTTTTTGTGGTCTTGGTCTAAAATTGTTGAATTTTATGTCACAATTATCCAAACCCCTTTTACCATTATGATTTACCCACTTTCTTTTTTTCCTTTCCTTATTCCCTAAGCTACTTTCCTTTGTCTATTTGATCTTCCAAAGTCTATATATTTATTTAAATCGACATATAATCTTCGGTCAGGGTGTTCAGAAAAAACTAAAGAATCAACAAACGAAACCTAACCGTTCGATCTAAAACCGAAAAAATCAAAAACGATATATCATTGGACCATTTATGTTTTCTTTTTTAGAAAAACATGGGTAAACTAACGGAATCGATTATATACATACATACATACATACATACATACATATATATTGAGGTTCTATGGGGCACCACGATGTATTGAGAACTGGTGGGAACCAAAAATGCACAATCTATTTACTAAAGATGCAATAAGAATAATACGGGAATACTAATTATTTTAAAAAATTATTTAATCTTTTAATTAATAGATTATTTTAAAAAATTATGCACAATCTATTTAGAAGTGTATTTTATAAATTTATTAGCATTTAATACGTAATTATTGAATTAAATATTCAATCAATATAAATTTAACTTTGAGTTGACTTGATATATTATTTTTTCCCAAATTACCCTTGTGCACATCTAATATGTAAATCGTGCATCATGATGCATACACAAATTTCATCTTTATTACCCGTTTGTCATTGTAATTTTAGCCATTCATTTTCTAGATCTAACGGTGTATATAGGTTCCTAAGTTGCACGATGCACACAAGTGCCCCATAGAACCTAACCCTATATATATATATATATATATATATATATATATATATATATATATATATATATATATATATATATATATATATATATATATATATATACTATTAAAAGAGTAACTATTTTGCCACGTGTCGTCATTTGCTATTGCCACGTGACATCACCTCCTACCGCCATTTGGATATTATATTTTTAAATTTATAATTAATCCATATAAATAATAGTTTAAATAATATCTAATCAAATCTAAATCTTATCTAATATAAAACTCAAATTTGAATTTGAATGATAACTTTTTTAATATATTTATTATATTATAAAAATAGATATTATAAATTTGATAAAATATATTTAAAAATTATCCTACAAGATTAATGAAATTAAAATTTTAAATTTATACCCATGTTATACATGGGTTTATAAACTAGTATACATATACATATACATATATATATATATATATGGGTTCAATGGAAACCACAATGTACCTGAAAACTTGTGAAAACCACACTGCACCACCACAAATGCATCAAATTCCCCGAGTGATGCATCAAAATCCCGTGTGATGCATCATCTTATTTACGATCGTGCCACCACATTTTTCATGAAATGCAACAAATCGGACGGTATGCACAGGTTTCCATAGTTTTCAGGTGTATAGTGGTTTTCCATCGAACCCACGCATATATATATATATATATATATATATATATATATATATATATATGTGTGTGTGTGTGTGTGTGTGTGTGTGTGTGTGTTAATGGTTTTTATTTATAGTTACATTTAGTTATTCTAAAACAGTTTATACTGATTGTCAAATGAAATTTTATTTTAATTGTTTTATTAAATACATTTATTATAACAGTTGAGACTTGTAACCAAATAATTTACTATAACTTTGTGCTTAAAAAGAATTTGCATTTAAAAGAGGTATATTTAAAAATTTTTATTTGTTTTTAAGTATATAATGGATAATCATGGATCGA
Source organism: Centrapalus pauciflorus (assembly GCA_020465985.1). NCBI lineage: Eukaryota > Viridiplantae > Streptophyta > Magnoliopsida > Asterales > Asteraceae > Centrapalus > Centrapalus pauciflorus. Next base: position 371,960 of record JAANYP010009342.1, on the reverse strand, counting down.
ACCGCAGGTAACCCGCCTTCTAACAGAAAACTGAAAGTGAAAACACGACTCACGTTTTTATTACTCACCAAACCGAACCGACCAATACACATTCATACCTTCAAGGCTTCAATGCATCAACATCATATGTTATGCTTTCCTCTTCCTCATGAAAATGAAGTTTCAGTTTCATTTTAGAAAACATTATTATAAATTCACGAGCATCCATGACAATATATATTACTAGACAAACAAAAACTAATTAATTACTAAATTAAAGAATTATCAAAATTCTTTTTTATTTGTAATCATTATATTGATAGGTTTTATGACAAAATTGACCAAATGTGTATTCGACTCAAAGTGGCGGACTCTACTTAGCAGTAGTAGTAGATCCGAGATTGCGTGGTGTCACGTGCCGGCTCTATTATTATTTTTGCAGCAACACGTGGAACATTACCGGCGTTTTCAAACTAACAAAAATGCATACCAACCCAAATCCAATACATATAAAACTTACACTTTTAATAATGAAATAAAAGTTTATAATATGGTAAATTAGATTTTTGGATATATTTATTTACTTATTTTGAAATCTCTAAAATGAACTGTTTGTATTTTGAATCGCTGGAATCAAGATGGTCACGAGCAAGGTGAAGGATCACCTATGAAACATAATAGAGCTTTTGTTAATGATGCAGTAAGAGTTTTTTGTGTCACCACTCCGATGTTTTCAGAAACCCGAGAGAATGATTTATTGTGAGGTATTTTGGGCGAAAAGTACATACCTCAGTGGAGAAGCCGATTGCTCTATTTATATTCTCCCATTTTGTGATGATGTTATAAAGTCTTTCCATGGAAGATCTCCACATATCCCAAATCATAACAACCGCGCTTCTAATCATGGATTCCCTTGATCTGCCCAATCATATCTCTGCTGGCAGCCTCGAACCGGTGATATCAAATTTTTTAAGGCACATCATAAGTATGAATGACCAAACCAATTATAGATATTCGGTGTTGTACCTGTTAGGACCGAATTTTAGGGGCTGTTTGGTAGAGAGATTTGAGGTGGGAGAATTGTGTATTCTCTCGTTTGAGAGAGATGCTCTCAATTTTTCGGCGGAGAATTGAATTCTCTGGGAATTGTTTGAATGTTAAATATGATGAAATGCAATTCTCTCCATTTGGTAGAGAAATGGTGAAAATTAATTGTATTGTGTCTTTACTCCGCCTGAGCCACCATTTCTCCTCTTTATTTCTCTGTTGATACCAAACAAGATTACAATTTCAATTCTCCACCCATTTTCATTTCTCCCCAATTCAATTTCTCTCTCATTTCCATTTCTATTTCTCTTTATTTCTTTTCTCTGTACCAAACAGACCCTTAATATTTTTCACACAAAGCTAATATAAAATACAATACCAAAATCAACAAATAAATTAACATCAAAACCAATAAACAAATTAAGTTAATATCAAAACCAATAAACAAAGTTTATATTAAAGCCAACAAACAAAGTTTATCATGTAACCAAATTATCAACCATCTAAATGAATTTATCTAACTAAGAATTCAAAAATCAAAGATTACAAGTAAACCCTTAAACTTCGACACGGTTTCGGTATTTTTCTAAACTTTTCCTAATTCCATACCGGTATTATTGAATACCAAATTATGCTAACTTCAAGAACCGAATACCACATCGATAGTCATGGTAGCTTCATTATTGTCCGGTTTCGCAAACAGACTCGTCATAGAAATGCCAGGTTGGCACACAGGACATCATGAACGAAAAAGAGAGTTAAATTATTTTATTACATTTAACCTGACAAAGTAACTGGTATAATATAAAGTGATTAAGGAAATCCATAACCTATGTATTGTATTTGTATGTCTCAAAGCATGCATATCGTCTTTGGCATAGTTTTATCGTGTCTATATAACGTACCAATCCTTACTTTACGGTACAAAATACAAATCACTAGAAAAATAAAACAAAATAAAAAAAAAGTAGCCAAGATTGAGAAATACAAAAGAAGACAAAAGTCCAATCCAACCATATACAAACTGCACTCAATATCCACACATGTTATATCCCTTCAATTCCTTCTTCAAATCAAAATAAAACAGAGCAGCTGCATGCCATGGAGATTTAGCAAGCAACACAATAATGGCGGTTTCATCACTTTCTTTCTCATCTGCAACCTTGTACAAAAGGGTTAGCCATAAATCTATCCTTTCTTTTTGTTTTTACCAATTGTTGTTTGATCCAAGTCATTTACGTTGTAAGTTTGATTAAAGAGAAATATGTGAGAGTTTCTTTCCTGTACTTTTTGGATAGAAAATGCAGTCTTTTGACCAATTTTGTATGAGATTACTTGCAGTTGAGTATGCCGTTGAAGCCATCTTGTTCGACATGTTCTTGGCCAACCTCGAAAGATGAACAAGGTAACCTAATTTGGTTCCTATGTAATTTGGTATTTAATTGATCAATCTATTGACTATTGTTACGGGGGATTGAAGAGCTAGCAATAAACTTTAACCATGCATGGTTTACAGCTATGACCAGTCCTGAGTATTTTCATACAGAGTGCGAGATATAAGAAAATGTCTTTTTAAAAATGCAATATACTATTTTTTTAAAAAGGTTTGGCTATGATAGAAATATTTATTTTTTTTTAACAATATAACATACCATTTTTAAAGGAGTTTTTTCATTTATTGGGCTGAAAAATTAAAAAATGCACGTGTGACCTAATATATTGTTTATCAAACTGAAAAAATAATACCCCTTCTTGGTATGATGCCCTGGACGGTAGCCCATGTGTCCCCCTAGGGTCGACCATGTTTATTGTATTTTTTTTACCTGATTAATATATCATGTAAAATGCGGGTTCCAAAATCATTGATTGAAGGCTTAAATTCAAAAATTTTGTGATCAGGAAGTTGCAGGAGAAGGTCCCTAATATTGGGAGTCGGAGCTTCAATCTTATTGCCTACAAAAATTCTTTTGGCTCAAGGTACATTATCTTAACTCCTTTCAAACTTTACCTCACGTAAACCGGATACACGTACTAGTAAAGACATTATCATTTATCAGAACTTCGTAAGATTGAATCTTAAAGAGTAATGAATGTTCAATGTATGGCTTCTTGAATAAAAGAAATGTTGTCTTATTAGTTTTCTAAGGCTATTGCATTGTTGATTTACACAGAAAAACCAGCAAACTATGATGAATTTGTAGATTTTGAAGATGGTTATTCATATTACTATCCCTCAGATTGGAGGGTAAGTTGGCAGCAGATTCCTGAAATTTTACAAAAAATCAAATTTTAGCTCCAAAACATGATATTCCTTTTCCAGGAATTTGATTTCAGAGGCCATGATTCTGCATTCAAAGATCGATACTTGCAACTACAAAATGTGAGGCTCAGTTTTATTCCGACTGATAAAACAGACATCCATGATATGGGTCCGATAGAGAAGGTGAAACATATGCAATTCAAGTGATTTTGATACCCATGGCCATTTTTCCTCACTGATAAAGCATGCTTACTTGTTTTGTAGGTTGTAGCCCACCTGGTGAAACATGTTTACTCCTCACCTACTCAAGTTCCAGATGTGTTTGATATGCAGGAGGTCTGAACCCTTCTAAAATTTGTCCACTCCTGTTATATAATAAACCCTAGACATGTCCATCAAATCTTGATTTACCCTATACATGCTATGCTAATTGGTTAAAATTGCAGAGGAATACGGACGGTAAAAACTACTACACATTTGAGTACACACTAACATCTCCAAACTTCTCCCGAGCAGCTTTTGCAACCATTGCAGTCGGAAATGGTAAGACACAAAGAGGTAACTTCAAGAACCGAACAAAATATATCAACATTAACATGTACGAATCTGGACCCTTGCTGCAGGGAGATACTACACTCTAATTGTTGGAGCTAATGAACGGCGATGGAGAAGGGTAAGAAACCAACTTAAAGTGGTAGCAGACTCGTTCAAAGTGCTCGATATCTGAGCACATGGCATCGTCTGTATATTTTGTTTTATAAGTACAATGTACAAAGCATAAAGTACTCTTAAAGCTGCAATCTTTAACAACCATATGCCATCTTCAAAGTGGTAGCAGTAGTCAAGAGAAGTAAACAATTGGCATAGGGGGGAAGGAAGAGTCTGTAATCAATCTAAACCTCTTTATATACAGAAGGATTACAATAAATATGTTTACTTAATCCTTTGTAAGCCTCGAAAACTTCCACAAAAATTCGAAAGGATATACAAATGTACAAAAACAGTCTGATGATACTGAAGGAGCAAGAGAAACTCACGATGGAAATAGAAAGAACAAGAAAAAGGAGGCAAACAAGCACCTGAACACTAAATTCTATGATCAACAAATCAATATATCATGGAGACTCGTCATGATTCTAACCTGTTATTGTTGTGCCTCCAAAAGAATATGCAATCTGACCTGAGAACCAAAATTTACATCCCTAAGCCTACCACCCAATGTGTAAAACCTCTGCAACACTGTCTTCACCCTCCATCTACAAGCTCTTTCAGAACTGCAGATGCTGAGATCATATCCATTTGTTCCACAGCCGCGTGCGTACTCACAGCCTGACAATCGATCACGACGGATCACAAAATGCACACATCTACACAAGTCTGTGCTGACGTATACACTTTCCAAAGTGAGGTTGCATTAGCCGGACATACAAGCCATTCTTTCCCATTAAAGAATCATGGGACCCTTCCTCAACAATCCGACCACCATTAAGAACGACAATGTTGTCAACATGCCTCATCATAGCAGCTCTATGAGCTATAAGAATAGTTGTTTTGTTTCCCATGACTAACGTATCAAGAGCCTCCTGAACCACCCGACTAGATTCAGACTCGATCGATGAGCTTGCCTCATCCAATAATAAAATGGGGGCGTTCTTCAAGACAACCCGAGCGATTGCAATCCTCTGTTTCTGTCCAGGGGTTAAATCCACGCCCCTCATTCCCACATGTGTGTCGTACCCATGAGGCAAGTTGCTGATGAAATGGTGAGCATTTGCTATTCTTGCAGCTTCCTTAATCTCAGCTTCGCTTGCGTTGTGCCTCGCATAAATTATATTTTCTCTAATAGTTGTTGAAAAGATGACGGGTTCTTGTTGAACAAGACCAAGGTGATTTCTCAACCACCTCAAATTGAATTGCCTTAAATCACGGCCATCTAGCATCACCTGACCAGCAACCGGATCATAAAATCTCTCCATCAACGAGATTATGGTGCTTTTTCCTGATCCTGAAACCCCTACGACAGCCACTGTCTGCCCTCCATTGACTTTGAGACTAAAATTACTCAGTACCAGAATCTCCGGGCGTGTTGGATAAGAAAAATCAACGTTTTTCAACTCGATGCTTCCATAAACATTTGGAGGTTTCAAAGCAGAGTTATCATCTGGCTCAATCTTGGGTACTCTATCAATTATTTCGAATACAGAAATGAGAGACTTCCTCCTTTTGAGAATATATGGAGCCAAACCAAAAGGCTCGACGAGGGCAAAAGTAGCAAAGGAGAAGACCATGTACTCTTTGAGAGCAGTTGAGAGCTCCATATAATCGTTCTTTACACAAAGTGCGGTGTACCAGAGAAGAAGGGCATTGCAGGCAAAAAGAAGAAACTGTGAAAATCCAAAGGCAAAGCCGATGGACATGCCGTGAAAGAAGCTCTGCACGAGTATTTTGCTCAACTGCAATCTGTACAGCTCCATAACTTTATTACCAGCACAGAAAGCCACAACAGTGTATATATTTCTAACAGCATCCTCGAGAACTAATGAAGCTTTCCTGTGCATCTCCTGTATCCCCTTTGAAAATCCAGCTAGCCATAATTTCTACAAAATTTAGAATTCACCATGTGATATATCTGAAAAAAAGTTAACACATATTGCAGTTTGCTATGTAATAACGAATGCAAACCTGAGCAATGGCAGAAACCGTAAGAACTGGCAATGTCGCCAAAGCCACAAGTGCCAAGCGCCAATGTAGAAGCATTCCTATTAATATTGCCACAATAACGGCTGCACCATCTTGTATGAGTATAGAAAGTCGATTGCTGAAAGCTGCTCTCACAAATGTTGCATCATTTGCTAAACGCATGGACAAGGTATCGGCACTGTTCTCTTCTTCATCAAACCATCCAACTTCATTGCGAAGCATTGCTGTGTAAAGGAAAAAAAATTAGATTATTCGGTTAAAATCAGGAAGAACAATTGCTTGAGAACAACGGAATTACTAACCCGAAAACATCATTCTCCTAACTCGTTCAGTCATCTTCTCCCCCATTATACCGAAGTAAAAGTGCTGCAAAAAGTTTGCTATCACTGTCACGACACCCATGCCAGCAATGATTAAGCACCACTTGTTTACCTCATCATGAATGTGGTTTTGTCGGTCAATTTCGTTTCTATAGTATGCTGTTACTATTAGCGAAATCACGTAAGCAAGAAGAGGGTTAAAAGAACCAAATATTGCAGCACCTGTGCTTCCTAGAATGGCATAAAGCCATTCTGCCAGGCTCAACTCTACAAGTCTCCAAATTGATGGTTCTTTCCTATGCTGTTTTTCCTTTACCTCTTGAACTCTAATTGGATTGACAGTAAACTGTGAATTAGGTCGACTAAAAGTTTGTGAATGTGAACGTTCACTTTGGGGATCAGATGTCAACAGTGGAGAAATGGGTGACTCGGGATCAGTGCCATTAGATGTTTGTCTGCGGATGGCATGAACATCTATCTTTGGTAACTCTGGCAATCTCTTTTCAAAACTATCTTGTCTTTTTATTGATGGTTCTTTATTTGTTCCATCCAAGGACATACCATTTTCTTTCTCTACAGGGCTTGGATTTCTTGGTGATTCATGTGAACCATAAGCAGAATCTGCAGGTCTTGATGCATGTAAGTTTGAAGCTCGTTGAAGTGACGGTGATTTGGCAAATTTTGGAGATGTCGGTTCTTGGAAGCTCTGACTTTCTGAAGAATCTTTATCAATTTGTAAAGCTGCAGCCTCGTTGTAGGTTCTCACAGGCATCCTACAACAAGAGACAGATATCCAAAGAATCCATAAATAATCACAGAGGTAAGAGAAAGATGACACCATGAAATCAACAATAAGAAAAGATTTTGCTAAATGGAGCCTATACCTTCTCGGGAGTTTAGCTGCTTCTTCACATCTTAGGAGTTCAGCATATAACCCATCTGAAGCTATTAGTTCATCGTGTGTCCCGATCTCCATTAACTGCCCATCCTCCATCACAGCAATAAAATCAGCATTCCTTATTAAAGAAAGCCGACGAGCAATTATGATGGTCGATCTGCCTAACATTAATAGATCCAGAGCCTCCTGAACGGATCTTTCTGCTTCAAAATCAAGTCCACCAGTAACCTCATCAAGAAGAAGAATTGACGGATTTGAAAGCACTGCCCTCGCAACAGAAAGCCTTATCTTCTGTTCTTCTGTCAATGATAAACCGGCCCTACCTATCTGAAAAGCATACAAACATTCTTTTTCTTAAAATTAGGATAAGAATCAAAAAAGAACACCAGCATTATAGCCGTCAAAATTCTACCTGTGTGTCATATCCTTTGTTGAGTGAGGTAATAAATGTATGTGCATGAGCAATTTTAGCAGCATCTTCAATTTGAAGCGGAGTGGCATCTCTGCCATAAGCAATATTGTCCCTGATACTCAAGCTTAGCAAAGCAGGTTCCTGAGTGACTAACCCAATTTGGCTTCTTAGCCATTCCAATTTTAGGTTTTTTATATTCTGTCCATCCAAAAGAACTTCACCTAAACAATAGATAAAGATCATGAATAGATTCAAGAAGCATCCAGTGGAAAAAGTAGTGCAAAGATAAAGAAATATAATACCTAAAGTAGGATCATAGAAGCGTTCCATGAGCGGTATAATACTGCTTTTACCAGAGCCATTTCTTCCCACGAGTGCCACTGTCTTTTTGGCTGGAACAGTTAGGTAAAATCCACTTAAGATAGGAATTTCAGGACGAGACAAGTAACTGAAATACACATTTCGAAACTCAATGTTCCCTTGCACAGAAGCAAGAGTGTTTCCATCATGATCAACACTGGAATTTGAACGGCTAATCATTTCAAAAAGTCGATATGCAGCAATTCTCCCTTGCTCGAATGAATAGAAGTTCGTAGCAGCTTGATTTAGTCCTCTGTGAAAAAAGTATATGTCACTATGATAGTATTATATATCAGAAGCGAGACAGGAAAGAAAAGAAACCAAGATGCTTACAGGCCACTCAAAATTACAGAAAACAGAGCAGTTATTATTTCACCACCATGAGCTTTTCTATGTGTAACCAAAAACCTTCCAACATAAAGTTGCAAGGCACAAGAGCAAATTGCAAGCCCATACGTGAACCCAAGCCCAAGTCCTTGCACAAGACTTATCAATATACCATATCTCAAGGTAGCTTGTAGTGAAGCTGCGTAAGAATATTTTGCTAATGTTTCATTTGTAAAAGCATATAAGGTCCTAACATATGAAACTGCCTGCAAAACAAAAGGTAATATTATAATTAGGAATTTAAGTGACAAGAGTAATGGATCACCAACTTTACACCCAAGCCAATTGATTCAAAAATAAATTCATGATCACTAAACAAGTTCATTATACGCCCTTGTCGCATTGAAACATAGCCAAATAAATTGCATTTGATATGATTGTTAATTTGTTCTATAAGTAACCTGTTCAGCAACACTTGCTGCTTCAGCATATGCATCTTGAATATTCTCAGCAAGCCTATGGAGAAAAATATTTGATATTCCTCCTGCAGCAACAATAAAGGGGCCAGTGGCTAAAGTAATGAGGGCAATTTGCCAACAGTTGATGAGTCCAATTGCAAGGCCACTGAAGAATGTTGCCATGTTATGAATATAATTTCCAACCTGCAGCAATAAAACTGATCAGATAAATTCACACTAAGTATTAATTCTAATTTGCAATTATCGATGAACCTACTTTTTCACTAAGAGCAGACTGGATAAGCAATACATCACTTAACACTTGGCTCACAATGTCTCCATTGTTCCCATAAGTGTCGAAGAAACTCATATCTTGATTAAGCAGTACTTGCACATATCTTGACCTGATAACAGCAGTCTGCCTTTCTCCAGTAAGAATCCAACATGAGACCTCTGTATGCAAAAGTAATCAGACATCATCCAAGTGGAAGTGAAAGAGAAATGTAGCTATTTATTTAGACTATTTACCTATCCAACCAGCAGCAAAAACACCACCAGCAATATAGACAAGGATCAAAGCAAGCTGCAAAAAGAACATCATCATTTGATGAAAAAGAAAATTCAACTGTGTTGCAAATAAATAAAATAATTAACTGTTTCACAAGAGAGAACTGAAATGCCATCAAGCATGAATTATAGACAATCACAACGACTTATGCATCGCTCTAAGAGTCAAACTAGCTTATACATATAATGGGCTTAAGCCTATCTAGACATGGAATGAAAAACCTTACAGAAGGATAAACCTTCTTTAAAATATTAATTTAAGAGAGAAAAAAACAAATGGAAGTCAACTTATTCTATCACTCAACAAGGTCTGATAAGCAGAAAAGATTCTAGAGCCTCCAAGGCACAGACATATCAAGCCTGCAGACTTGATCAAACAAAAAGCTTCAGCATTTGAACTCTCTACACAAATCATAAACCTTCATTGTTGAAAATAAAACTTAAGAACATGAATTCTTTTAAAAAATAGTAAATAAAAAAAGCCAAATATCTTATATTTGTAGTGTTCCTAACAAGTGTCCTTAAGGAGACCACTGTTTATACGGATCAACAAGATATTGAGCAGCATGTTACAACAAGACCATGCATCCAGATATGCAGCCACATACTTAATGATGTCCAATGCAAGTGATATGCTTTGGCGCCTGCTTGCAAACTGATAAGAATCTACATTAGTATATCCTAGAAGGGGTAAACTAGGAATTATGCTAGTAGTTAGTTAGAGGTAGAATCTATAAATAAGAGGAGAGGGACTGATGTGAAAGTGTGCAGAAAATATTGTTATAGAATTGTATTGCTCATTGCTTAGTGGCTTTGAGTGGTCTCCAACCATTCGGTTGTGAGAAAGGGTAAATCCCTGGAATCATCTAATTGTACTTTCCTTTTCTGTGTTTTAGCTATCAATCTCAGTATTTCTGTTGATTCAATCCTCTGTTCTTCTAAATTGAAATCAAATCCGCACAAACCAATCCCTAACTATAAAAGAATTGATTTTCTTGTTGAGCTAAGGCTAACCGCTGGAACTATATCCAAATTTCTCAATTAGTTTTATCACTTTAAACAATCCTTATGCTAAATATTATGAAGTCTGAACTGACAATGAGCCAACAAATCTACACTGCCCTAACTGCAGTTTTATCATCTTGCATCATGTGAAACCATGAGAAAGTCTCATTATTATCTTTCATATTTCAAATGTTTGAGCATTGATATAAGTTAATTTTGCCAGATAAGTATCAGCCCCACTACAATTTAGCATGTACACAGTACACGAAGCTAGAACAAAGAATTGCATAGATGAGACTGAAGCATTAAGCATTTTTAATTTCAAATAAACATTAACACAAGCAACACGCCATTGCACTTTTCCATGCTGCAGATCATAATTATGTCTGGTTACTTCAGAATAGCATGATATAAGAAGTTAACAAGGGGCAACAACAGCGGCTAATGTTGCAAACACAATTTTCATACTAAAGAGCCACTAATAACAAAGCAGCTAATGTGAGTATGTGACAGCTTAAATTCCATTTCTACCACTATCAAAAAGCTTGCTATATGCTAACCTCTATAACATACTATTAAACACCATTTTCTGGTCGTAGATAAACTGAATCTTAAATTCCAAGAGCATTATTAACTATCTAGTTCCACATACTGTAATGATAATATTAGCATAAAAAAAGGTCTCGTCTGATTTCCATAAATATCCGGTCTTTGATCCCCATACATATAAATTTTCACTTCACTATATAATGACATTGACACCATTTCCTAATAGAACCATATTATGGCAATAAATACTAGACTAAAGCTTTCAACTTTAAAATAATTCCATTATTTTTAATATACAAGACATCATAACATAACTAGGGAAGTTAATCCTCAGTCAATTTGTAAATGGGTAGCTTGGTGATCCCTTCATCATATGCATATCTGATCACTCAACCCAATAAAGCATGCCCGTTCATTTATCCCCAAAAAAATCAATATGATTGGCATCACTAGTTACTCAATTTCTTAGCAGCATTTCTGCTATGAACAACAAAAACGAGATCATGTTAAGTTTTTACATTACGATTTCTCAGTTCTTAAGTATAGCTTACCATCAAGGGCCTCAAGGCATTGCTCATGGTTTGAAGTTTAAAGAAAAACTTCAGTTATAGTAATTTTGTTGTTTCTTTGTGTCATCCCAGAAGGACTTAGGAATCAACAGCAGAAACAGTATTACAACTCAGATATAAAAACTTGATTAGCCATATAAATTGTTTAATAACTTGCAATTATGAATCAACTTGCCTCTTTGAATCGATCAAAAAGCACATCCGAGTTCTCATATCCATGACCAAGCAACTGAACAATTTTTGCGAAGTAATGCAAGTAAACCACGAGTGCCGTCCCATGCGCCGCCGCAGCAAGCGATCCGATCACCATAAGCACCCAATCAAGCCTATCAGCATACAAGAACAGTTTTGAGAACGGCACAGCGCCCGGCGGCGGCTCGATCTCCTCTGTCTCCTCCATTTCCTCCTCAGCTTCCACAGGTAAAGCATCGTTACTTGTGTCCATATAAGGCGACGGAGACTCCGGCGGCTCTGATACCTCTGATACCGGCGTCAAAGGCTGTATATGTGGTGGGGACCACCCAAACAACCCTCTGGATATCATCATCTTGACAGAAATTCAGAAACCCTCGACCCAAAACCCAAAATTAAAACTCTCTCAAAACCCTAAAAACAACCATGAATGTTGAAATTTACATAAAATCGATGAGGCGGATTATGAAAAGATTATTCGGCGAGTAAATTTGGGTTATAGATTATTCAGTTTGCCTCTCTCCAACTTTCTCTCGCACACACGATTTGGGGTGTGTGAAAGAAAGCATAAAAGAGAGCACCGGCGACGTCCGAGTTCGTGACTCAGTCAAATAAGGCGTGAAAGGAGAGAGAGTTGACTCGGGAACCGAAGTTTCTTTCGGGTTTTTTTTAGTTTTTATTTTCCCCCTTTCCACTTTGTTAGTTGGAACTTGGTACACCACCATGCTGCCTATGGTACCCTGTACGATGTCGTTTTGTCGCCGTATGGGAAATGGATGTGTGTCAAAAACGTCCTCTGGGTTTGGGATTTATTGCATATTCGTCTCTAAGATATTCATAACTCAACTTTTGAGAATCTTAGTAGTTGAGTTTCTCGGTACTCATAAAATCCATTTAATATTGTAAAACCTTTGTTATCGATACTAATAAAATCCATTTTTCTACTGTATAACTTTTGGTATCAATACTCGTAAAATCGATTCTAGTATTGTCAAACTTTTTGTTATCAAATGCTCATAAAATCCATTTTAATACTGTGATACTTTTATTATCAATACTCATAAAATTCATTTAGCATTTTTAAAACTTTTGTTATCTTTTAATTGATTCATTCATAGTACTTTTATATGTATAAACCCTCAGTTCCAAGTATTTAAGTTGTATATAAAAAAATAGATTGGACACAATCATATGTTTTGCTCCTGTAGGTTTATATTTTATCTTTAATTGGAAATATGCAACTTTGACGACATTGTGAGATTGCGTGTGTAAATATAAATTTGTTCCACACACAGTTAACTTAGAGGGTGTTTGGTTTTGCGTTATAAACGTGATTATTAGCTTATTACGTTACAATAACGCAAATAATTGGTTTAAAGTATTTGGATTGCATACGTTAATAAGTGATTATTTGCGTTTAGCGTTTGTCCTACCACACTTTTTCAAAAGTTAAAAATTGTAGTTTATTTGCTTAATAAGTGGTTATTTGGTCATTTTACAAGTAAAAACGCAAATCCAAACACTTTAAAATCTGATTATTTGATAATTACGATATCAAACAGCAGAAGCTAAACCAAACACTATATTTTCTGCAGCACTTTTTGTTACAGCAATTATCTGATTATTAGTTTCCAAAACGCTACAGCACTTTTTCAAACGCAAATCCAAACACCCTCTTACAAAATTATACAATTAAGATTTAGCAACGTGTGTACTTTGAGATGATAACCATCATTGACACTTGTTAGTCTATTAACATGAAACAAACATGATTGGATGAAACTTCCATTGACACATAAATATTAATTCATCTGACACATTACTGATCGATTAAAAATCACGATCGTGATGTTATCATAAAAGGCGTCTCCACTATTTGGATAACATAAGATCATGTTCATTCATCAACATTATTGGTGGTTGCAAATTAATTTATAATGTGTCAACTACACCCATTAATCATATTCATTACTTTAACTTTTGAATTTACTCATGTTATAATCGAATAATATTTGATATAGTAGTACCTTTTACTGATTGGTCATTTGACTTATCATTGATATGTTAACGAAACCTTTATTTGAGTTTATAACCAAATCATAATGGTTTTAAAATTTAATTATCAAAATATAATCAATATGGTTTAGTTAAAAAAAAAATTCATTATTTACGCATGAAACACCTAATAATGCATTTGTATGAACTAAGGGGGCAGGCTGAATGTTTAAATAACAAAATAGGATGGAACTTAAAATATCCTAGGATTTTATTAAAATGATTTTAATGATAAATCACAATAAATTCCTAGAAAATCTGTAAACCAAACGTTTCTTAAAGGTTTAAATCGTAAATTTGGGAAAGTCGACGGTGTATAATGGAAGGTGGAAGTTTTTCCCATATTTATGGTTTTATATAATATATTTATTGATGATTATTCGCATTTAAAAAGTGGGGGCATGATGATTGAAGCTGCCAGTCCATTTTATCTGTTGCATTTGCTTTTCAATGGAACTTTATATATGATCACATATAATTAATTTCCTATTTAAAATCTAACTTTTTTAAGTTTAAAAATAAAATATTTATTCTAATTATTATTATTATTTCGATTACGTGGTATTTTAGGTCAATTGAATTTATTGCCTTTCCAAAAAAAAAAGTCAATTGAGTTTATTATAAATTATGTATTTTTAAATTCTGTTAAATCACATTTATCATTTGAAAATAAGTCTGACAAGTTTTTCACTAAATATTAAGAGACGGAAGATGGCATCAAATCAACGGCGTAAAGGCTTGGATGACTTTATTTAGGCCATGGCACTCTAATAAAGCAAGACTTTCCCTGAGTCGCCTATAGTAAGGAGCTCGGACTTGATTTTGTTTTAAAATATATGATTTTATCCTTTATTAATATATAAGCTATTTATAACTTGATTTTAATATCCTAAATTAAAGTTTGTCTTTAATGTTATCCACCCAAAAAAAATTATATCAATCTAAATGATTCAAATGATGACTCGAGTGTTTTTTGTTTTCACAAATCATAACCCATCTTCTATATATATACTTTACCATTTTTCAGATAAAGGTATATTTTTTATGTTAAACAAATAATATTTGTTATCTTTCAAACATAGCCTTTAACATCAAAATGAACAATAAATATGTTATTTTATAAAACCATACATAAATCCATTTCATCTATTAATAGATATTAATAAATAAGTAAATAAATAAATTATTACGTGTTAGCCTCTCATTTAAAAATTACATATGTCAAAACCTGATATTCTCACATGTCTGTAATTTATTTAAATATAACCAAACATATCTAATTTATTCAAACTAATCTAATAAATAACTTACTAAAATCTGATATGATAAAAGTTTCTTAAAATTATTTTATATATCTTGATAAAAAAATTATTAAAATTATTATTTTCAAAGCAAACCATGTAATACATGAGTTTGTAACCTAAGATAAGATAATGAAACATAGGATTTCCATAAATAAATATTTATATTAAACTTTAAATTCCATCATTTAACAGTTACCATTCTAGTTTTAACTAATACACGGATTATACTATGTGTTAAATTAAATACTAATTTCTGATGACACGTAAAAACAATTATTTGAACAAAAGAATGAAAAGAAAATTATGCTTTTCAAACAAAAATTCGTCAACTGTTTATAAAGAAGGAATTAATTAATAAGATTTGTTACATTTGTATATTGAAACCATGCATCCGTACCATACCACCACGCATATTTAATATTTAATATTTGTGCGTATTTCTAGATGTCTCTCGTTATATCATTTTTAAACCACTTTTGAGTTTTGATCCACACAATATTTTCACAACTTCTCTTCTAAATCCTGCTCAAAAATCTATATTTTCATACCATAACAAGTAAAGCAAGATCTATTTGATACTATTAAAAGAGTAACTAAATGTCACATGACATGCTCTCGTTTAATTTGCCACATGTCGCTCCCGTTTTTTGCCACGTCATTTCCTGATTACAAATCAAATCTATGTAAATCTAATATAGATTAATTTAATAACTAACTAACTAAAATTAAGCAAACTCTATTATTCATATAATTATTATATTATACATATATATAAATATTAATTTCTAAAATTAACCCATGTATTACATGGGTAATAAACTAGTTGATAATATGTTAAAATGAGTTTGAATTAAAACAATATATGTTAATTGCATGAAAAAGTAACTTGGTTAGAGTCGATTTCTATTTTAGTTAACAAGCTACATTGTCCTCATAGAAAAGTAACATACCTATAGAAATTTAAAAAGAAAATGTAACTCTGATCATTACCTCATAGAAATGTCAGTAATAAAAGTTGTTAAAATATCAAAATCGTCACTAAAAACAATAAATTATTTATTTTAAAATTATGAATAAATACATTACCTTTTTATGAGAATAAATTTAGTATGTTATCTAAAATAGTCGTAATATCTTTTTTGTGCAATTAACCCATTTAAAAATGAACCAAGACAAATTAGGTTGGATTGATCAATCTTTTAGTTAATAAATTTGTATTATTAGATTAAATAGTCATTATTCATACTTTTATCTATCATCTATGATATTAAGAAAGTGATACGACCTGATCAATCGTGTTTTAGCTAATAGATAAGTGAGACTTGAAAGTGATACAAAAAATGATAAGGTTTAGTCAATCGGGTTTTGTAGCAGGAAAGCATATTCTAGACGGGATTTTTTTATTGCAAATGAAGTTATTAGCGATGCACATATGAATGATTTGAAAATATATATCTTTAAAGTGGATTTTGAAAAGTCATCTGACAGTGTTTCTTGGGATTTCTTAGTAGATGTTATGCTTCAAATGAGGTTTTAGGAAAAGCGGTGTAATCGGAATAAAGATCGTCTCACCATTTGGCATCGATTTCTATCTTACTAAATGACACTCCCACGAATAATTTTCTACTTTTTAAGGGTCGAGGCAGGGAGACCCGCTCTCTCCTCATTTATTTTTTTGTTGGAGTAGAGGCTCAAGTCCAAAGGATTGAAACATGTAATAATAGGTCATATAAAGGTCTTTTCCTAGCCAACAATCAAACAAATATTTTCCTTCTTCAATGTGTCGACAGGCTTTGTTCTTTAGTGTGGTCAAAAAACACTCTGTCAAGTTTAATCAAACTCTTGAAACTGTTTCATCAGACGTTAAGGTTAATTATGGATATCTCTAAACGTCGAGGTTTTTGGAATTATATATATAGATTGAGGTTCTATGGGGCACCATATGCATCGGGAACCAAAAATGCATAATGTATTTACTAAAGATGCAATAAGGGTAATACATGAATATTAATTATTTTAAAAAATTATTTAATCTTTTAATTAATAGATTAGTTAGAAAATAGGAAACTAAATATTATCATTAACCACTTTTCCTATTTTCTTCCACCTTTCTCTCCCTCCCTCCCTCACCTATCTCTCTCTCTCTCTCTCTCTCTCTCTCTCTCACACACACACAAACATGTTGCACAGCAGCAATGCATCACAATGATGTTTTTCATTCAAACATGATGCACATTACCGGTGCATCAAGATGATGATGAACATGTTGAAGACGATGATTTTAAATTCCATATATGCATCACGATGAACACGATGATGCATAACCTGGTGCCTCATATGAACACGATGATGCATAACCTGGGAAAGATGAATACGAATATGCACATTCAATGAAGATGATTAAGCATCATGTTGGATTTTTGTTCAATTGAAATCTTTTAATTTTAGAATGTATTTTATAAATTTATTAGCATTTAATACGTGATTATTGAATTAAAAATTCAATCAATATAAATTTAAGTTTGAGTTGACTTGATATATTATTTTTCCCAAAATGCCCTTATGCACATCTAATAGGTAAATCGTGCATCATGATGCGTACACAAATTTCATCTTTATTACCATTTTGCCATTGTAATCTTAGCCATTCATTTTCTAGATCTAACGGTGTATATAGGTTCCTAAGTTGCACGATGCACACAGGTGCCCCATAGAACCTAACCCTATATATATATATATATATATATATATATATATATATATATATATATATATATATATATATATATATATATATATATAGAGGTGGGTTCAATGGAGAACCTCCATGCATCGAAGAACTTGAAGAACCTCTATGCACCACCACAAATGCATCACAATCTCCCCGTGATGCATCATTATTTCCACGTGATGCATCAATTACCTGCATGATACATCGATTTCTACATAATGCATTACGATTTTCTAATGATACATTGTGGAACCTCCATGCACCACCACAAATGCATCACAATCCCCACGTGATGCATCATTATTTTCACGTGATGCATCAAATTCCTGCGTGATGCATCGATTTCTACGTGATGCATTACGATTTTTTAGCGATGCATTGTGGTTCTTCAAGGTTCTTCGATGCATAGAGGTTCTCCATTGAACCCACCCCTATATATATATATATATATATATATATATATATATATATATATATATATATATATTAATTGCTGACAGAGCAAAGAGAATGTCTGCTGACATTACATTATGTGTGTCATCAGATCAATCAACCATTTAAGCTTCAACGTTAAAAATAAAAATTGTAACAAATATAGCCTAAAATTTGGAATTAAGTTAAAGATTTAAGCAGCTTTAATTGGTCCTAACTTACATCTTTATTATGACTGTGAGATACTACAAAATAGGAGGACCCAGTGCGCTCGAGGCTTCCGTTCACCTTAAAAAACGTATCTGTGTTCGAATATTAAGACAAACTTTTGTACATGTATGTACCGTCAGGAAAAATATTTATATCATTCAAACCAATACACATGTTGATATTATCAATGTCAGGAAGCCACCAAAATTCTAAAATTTACAAGTTTCAAACAGGTCTAGCTATAAAAACGTGAAAATATGTCTTGCAACTTTTGAATTATAACCAAAAAACCAAGAAATAACAGCAGCTCTAATTTTCTTTTGGTGTTTAAAACACAAAAATAAAAACTTAAATTATCAAATTGTTGGGTTATTATTATTTTTTTTTTAATTTTGGAAAGAATAACTATCTGATAAGATCGCTCATTAATAAAAACAAAAATCAAAATAGATGTCCAAAACCGATTAAAATTTAATAATTTCTACAAGTCGAGCAAAACTCAAATTTGTTAAGACTCAAGCTCTACTTATTTATTAAATGTATAAGCCTTGAGCTCAAGTTCGTCTCGTCATAAGCCTTTTGTAGAGCTTGAGCTCCAACTCGGAGATGATTCTATAGACTCAAGGTTAGCTCGTCTATTATACATACATGTTATATTATTTTTTAAATAATTTTATAGTATATTGTATTGTTTTCATATCATTTATATATTTAATTTAACTTTTTATATATTATACATCTGCTAATTGAAACTTTGTGAGCCTAGACATAGAACACATTTATTTAATGTGATCCAAAGATTAGCATCATAAAGATAATTGGGTGTCAATTTTAACCTAATGGGCAAGACGGTTTAAATTGACCTATACTAAAAAACTAAGCTAGAACATAATTTTTTTTAAATAAAAATTTATAAAAACGGTGGCTTAAACAAATTATTCTTTGAAAACATTTCAAAATTATGTAAAATTTATGACTTTTGGTCGTTGATCTGTTTGCTTGAATGGACCGTAATTGTCATCCTTGGTTGTATTTGTACAAGAGTATTTCAAGCATCATCATTTAGGTATAGACTAAAAGCCCAACACAGAAGACCAAGGAAGATGGATAAGAACTTAAGCAGATTGTGTTATTCAAAATCAAAACATCCTCCTTCCTAGTTCCTACATTCCTACACATATCAAAAGCACAACTGGTTGATAAGTGAGAGGATTCAAAAAAGTTTCATGCTTCAAACGAGGAGCAACCAATAATCAAACTAGTATCTATTAGAATATTTGAATCGACAACTCAAAGCAAATGGAAGAAAGTTTGATCCTATTCATGCTAGTAATAGTGTTCAACTGATACACTTAGATGATTCCAATCTTGTTTGCAACATCCAAGGCATCGTGATCTGAAGTTAACCGAACATAGGCTTTCTTCGTTCCATCTGGTCTGCATTACACATTCAAACAAAACGTAAACAACCAAGTGCTCTTCAATGCACATTCAACAAAATACCCTAAAAACAGAACAAGAAAACGTGGAAACACGCAAAATCCAAAAGCAATTATAGCATCGATCAAATCTCAATAAAGTGAATGCTAAATTATCAATGGTTAGAAGCCTAAAAAGTATACATATTCTAGCTAGCAACCGTTGTTCTTGTTCATATGATTGACAGACAGTGAGGGATTTATAACGATGATTATACCTGATCAAAGTGTTGACTTTCTTGGTCTGGATGTCATACATCTTCTTTACTGCATCTTTGATCTTCTTTTTGTCAGCCCGAATGTCAACAATGAAGACAAGAGTGTTATTGTCTTCAATTTTCTTCATTGCAGATTCTGTGGTTAACGGGTATTTAAGAATCTGATAGTGATCCAATTTGTTTCTTGGTGGGGCGCTGATGCGAGGATACTTAGGGTTCCTGTCGGTCTTCAATGTTTTTGGGCGATGAAAGGTAACCTTGGTTCGGATCTTCTTGGCTTTCTTTTTGAACGTCGAACCGGTCTTTACGGCCTTGGCTGCCTTCAATGCCTGAGCTTTTGCATCACCTTTCTTTGTGGTGTCAGCTGTAATAAAAGGGGCATCACAAATACTGGAAGAATTAGTGAAACACAGGAAGCGATATTTGGATATGTACAAAAACTATAAACAAAACATATCTAAAACTCGACTTTACTAATTCATCTAATAACTGATTTTAATTCACACAGAAAACAGTTTGCTGAATTTTGAATCCATCTTTGACCCTAGAACCATTGATATCAACCTATGTTCAGTTCTAAAAACCATTAGTACTTGTAATACAGATTAGAGCCAAAAACTGCGACTAAATCAGGAAATTCATTTGCTAAAATTGGATTTTAATTATAAACATACGGACAATAACAGTAAACCCTAGTTCAAATTTTCATTACTCCAACACAAAGCGTGTCTACATAAATATACAATAGTAATAACAGCATTACATTAATAAAAAAAAAAAAAGGAAGAAGAAGAAGAAACAGTTTAAATTGGGTAGAGAGAGCTAACCTTTAAGCGCCATTGTTATTAGAAAGCTGCTCCAATAAGGGATCAACTGAAAATTCAGATATATGGATCGGTTAGAAGCATAAAATAGAAACAACACATTAGCGATAGATCTAAAGCCATTAACATAAGAAGTAAAATCCTGGAAACCAGATTGAAAGTGGGAGCAGAGAGGGCAAACCCTGCAAATGCAAAAGCAAAACGGTGACGACGAAGAGTTGGCCGATGGCAAGCCGCAACTAGGGTTTATAAATGGCTGTTCAAAAAAACAAACTAGGGTTTATAAATGGGCCAAACCGGTTTAATAAGCTTGATTATTAATTTAGTAGGGCCGTAATCCAATTTATCTAGCCCAATAGCATATTACCATGCTCAGGGTTGAGAATCATTTATATTCTCTTTTCTTTACACGACTTTTTGTTATCTAATTTATATCTATATCTAGGTAATACGTGGGATGCTTTACTATTCACAACTAGATTATTAACTATTACATGGTATTGATTAAATAATAATGATAAAATATAGATTATTTTAAATAATTATAAATGAATGATATAAAATAAACAGTTACTGCTAGTTATAGAAATAAATTAAACATATTTTATTATATACACAGTTAATTTAGACATTAAGTTTTAAGAAATGTTTAATATTTTACTCTTTAGTTAGAATAAATTAAAATGTTAAAATTTATATGAATAAATAGTAAAAATATTAAAAATCTATCTATAAATAATTCGATATTCCTTTTATAATTTAATGTTATAACAATATTATTTGGCTAACATTTCAAAAAGGTAATTAAACCTCACAACCTAAGTAGATTCAATATTATCATCGGACTCGTCAAACAACTTTGCATTTCTTCTTCTTTGTTCGCATCTTCTTCCATTTTCAAGAAATCTTGAGTTCCATTTCCGGTGACCCGGTCTTTTCCAAATACAACATAAAGTCTTCGTAATGAGGAAACAACTTGTTTTCCATTTTGAGGCTCTTTTATGAACCTATTACATACGATAAATTAAAATTAAAATAATAAATTGTTATGAATCTTATCACCCCATTGCAAACTCGATTCTTAACATTATGAGAATAATGTGAAGAAAAATCGCAACTTATTCACCGATACCAATATTCCTACTTGCTCGTAACCCTCCTAAGGTTTCAAACATGTCACACAATTTTGTAAAACATCTAAAATTCAACCTAATTTGAAATATGACCATGACATCACTTTCATAAACAATCCTATGCAATATTGGGTATTGATCGACCTATGTCAAGGTGTTTCGAATTCTAGGTTTGTTTTTGCTTTTGACTAACAACATCGAAAAGATTAAAAAAAATATGACTACAACAACAATGAGTACATTACACGATTCTAGCAAGTTATTATCATCTTTCGTTCTCTTTGCTTTACGTTGGCGTGTTGTTAAACTAACACATGGCATTTCTTGCAACAAAACATAACAAGTAATTTCAATTAAATTTCATAAAAAAAAGAAAAAGTTAAAAAAGAACATAGCTCAATATATGAAATCAGAAATTTCATAAAGTTCATTCGCAAGAGAAATAGATCATAAACATATATTCATACATACACAAACATCCTATATAAACAGAATTTTCCAACATTTATACACATATAAACATTCTATATAAACAAAAATTTCATATGAAATCAGATCATACATACATTCATACATAAATTCGCAACTGATAGAGATCAAGAAAAAGAGAGATAACACACACACACACACACAGAGAGAGAGAGAGAGAGAGAGACCCGTTTATGCTGTCGAAGAAGATTAGAAGAACAAGTTCCTGTTGTGCTGTCGAAGATCAATGAAGAAGAAGTTGTTCCAGCTGTTGTCGAAGAAACAATAGAGAAGAAAACTTGTTGCTGTTGTCAAATGAAGAAGAAGAAGAAGACGCAGATAGGGTTGAAGAACGACGTGGCGTGGAGAGACGAGGGTTTAATAATTTAAGGGGTAGTATTGTAAAGTGTCAAATGCAAGTTAAATTTGAATTTCAAAAGACAAGGGGGCCGAGTTTCTCAAAAACAAAGGATGGTGGGATTTTAAAAATCCCGGGGTTCAAAATCTTGGTTGCAATCCATGAACCAAACACGGTATTTCGAATGCAAATCTTGTGAAATGCTAAGAAATCCGCAAACCAAATACGACATTATTTATTTAACTGCACCCAACACAACTCAACCACATGGTCATTATGTGGTTCAGCCTGAGTCGAGCAATTGAACTCATGTTCCAGTTTCAACTTGGCGTTTAGTCATCCTAACAACTTTTTTTAATGAACTCTTGCTCGATTACAATCAGTGTGACAAGTTTTTATTAATGAACTCGTGCTAGATTACAATCAGTGTGCGGGTGTGTGATTCGATCATATGTTTGTTCCATGTTTGGCTTTTCTTGTTGATAAATCAAACCTAACTTTGTTTTGTTATTTTCTTTTTCCATTTCATTTTTAACATATTAATTTGTATGTTTCATTTTTCCTTTTCTTTTTGAATTGGAATAGTTCATTCTAAAAAGCAAAGAAATATTCTCACAAAAAGTCATGTAAACATCAATCATCTGCATAGCATAACAAATTCATTGTCTGTAGTACAAAACATGAGACGTGTGAGAATGGAGGAAACACAAGCAGCAGAATCTATTAAAATCAAACTCACATAAAATTCCAACTTAAGACATTGATTGTATATGAGTATGGTACTTCCAAAATTGAGTTTTAAATAAATAAATATGTATATGAGAAGACACAAACTTAGCGCCTGCCACCTCTGTTTCTCCTAGACGAAACCACCGTCCAGCCATCTGCATCAACCGTTGGTGCTGTTGGTTCCCTAAGAGTAGTCATATCTGACATGTTTGATGATGGGTCGAGTTCATCTGCCATCTCCATTGACTCATCCCCAGAAGTTGAGGCCGAATCTGAATCATCATCACCATCATTGATAACCTAACAAATTACAACATCAAATGAGCAACGTAACAATAATAAATTGTGATTTACCATGCCATGTTGAGTCTTTCTAATCTTTCTTAATTTACCATATCACCATGTCATTCCTCAGTATCTCAAATTTACAAAATTTTCAAGGTTTATCGGTATACAAAACTTTATGTTTTCAACCATCATCGTCTCAATTGTGGTAGCCTCATATTTACAATTACAACACTCAACATGGGAACAACGGTATGGTCTTAAATTAACTGGATTCAAAACCAAGTGCTTAAAAACATGTTAGTTTTAAAATAAAATGAACCTGAAGAATATATGATCTTTACTTGAAATGACAGTGTCCAAGGAAATAGAGATTAGTTTAGCTTAGTTTTCAAATTGGAACTCCTTGACTATATATTTTGACGAAAAGGAAGAGGGAAGATAAAAGGAATAGTGTCATGCCTGCATGCGACGATTAGCTGCAGCATATTCAGGAGCAGATTGCCTTAGTCTTTCGATTGAGACAAAATTACCTTCCAAACACTCTTCATGCATGATCATTAGATTCTCTGCTATCTAATAACAAAATGATTGGAAAGTGATGACTGTTATTAGCTAAACAAGCAACTGGTCAATAATCACAGCATAAACACTTAAAGCGGAAATACATTGAAAAAGATCCCAAGGGACAATGTAAAACAGCACCCCACCCCCCACGGGCCGCCCCAACCCGGGGGGGCGGGGAAGGGGGGTTATATATGTTTAAGATTACCTTAGTCCTCATATTACTTGGAAAATTGAGGAAAAATATTAGTTAGGTAAATTAAAATGCTTTTTTGATCAATCTGCTTCTTTGATCCTGCTTGTAAGGATACGATTTAGCTTGTCTAACTCAATGGCCTTATGGGTAGAAATCATTACTCCGTAACTAGCAAGTAAAGTGAGCTCAGCAGAAACAAAGACCTCTCAAGTCTCAAGCGATCACACATTATAAACTCAACATCCTTTTCAAGAGAACGACAACAGAAAGTTTGAAACAGTAAATATGCAACAACCTTCTATGTTCTGCGATTACTTATGGAGGGAAAAGAAAAGGCTCCCGCCTTCTTCCTTTGCCAATTGCATATAGACCTCCACACTCCACATATAAAAACCAATGGTGTAAAACAACATGATTTCTAAATAAAGAAAAGGGGTAAAGTCATACAATAGTAATTAGTAACTTACTTTTGAAAATTTATCAATATGGTACGTCTACTTTTTTAAATGTTGACATGGTACTTGTACTTCAATTTTTCATACCGATATGACCATATTTTTGTAATAGACCCCTGTTTTTCATACCATTAGAACCCTGTTTCGTATGTAAAAACCGGGCTCTATTGTGTAGAATGACCATATCGATACAAAAAAATGAAGTACATGTACCATATAGACAATTAAAAAAGTAGATGTACCATATCGATACATTTTCAAAAGTAGATTGCTATTGTAAGACCTTAACCCTAAAGAAAAAAGAAGAAGAATACAACGCCCAATTGATTTTTGTAACTAAAAACATCATCAAGGAAGAAAAAAGGAGAAAAAAAAAAGAATGAGAAGATATAGATAGATAAATAGAGAAGGCCCTCTGAAAATTAGGAAACAAAAACAAGCCTGTGATACTATTATGCATGACCAGGAGATTGGCATAACTACATTCAATTGTATAAAGGAGGCTTACCTCCTCAATGCTACCATCATCAATCTCGGTGTTGAGAGAGAGCATAAAATCATCAAGCAAATCCTCCAACTCATCAATATACAACGCCTCTGAGAAACAGACCAAGGAGCATTGAGTTATAGCACACAGAGGCATAGACTTTTACAATACTAATCTTCAACCAACAAAAGACAAGCACAAACCTTGTCATTTTCTAAGCTTTTGTGAAACTTTATAAAATACAATCATGAAGAACAAAAGGTCTGGCCTGTAACAACAATAGCTCAAATCCAGAGAGTAGTACTTCATGTACATTTTAAAGTGGATTAATTATGAAAATGGACAAATGCATGTCCTTCACCTATTTAACAATGTATCACCACTTTGTCCAAACGACATTTATTGAACTTTTGACCAAAAGCCTAATTGTCATTCACTCATTCGTCAGACAAAAGACTTAAACATAAGGGTGTCATATATAAACATTCCGAAACTGATCTATATAAGACCAATAAGAGGTTATGCATGACAGGGTTGGAGGATCTATTAGAGATAGAAGGGTGATCAGAGATCAACATTAAAATAAGAAAGGAAAAGGAGAAACAATAAGAAAGCTAAGCAAACACTCATCTGTATTAGATTCACTTCCTTCGCCTATAAAAGGAAACTTAAGTGTCAGTTGTATTCATCCATTAAAGGAAATAAAATTTAGGGGGTGTTTGGTTCGCGGATTTCCCGGAATGATTTTCATTTAAAATCCTGTGTGTGGTTCGCAGATTTCGGCAATGATTTAAAATCCCAGGATTTCATAAATCCCTTCCTTCTTTGTTATTCAAAAACCTAGCCTCCCCTTAGGATTTTAAATCCCAGTGCCTTGCATTTTTCAGATTAGCAAATTTTTCTATAAGATAATGCAGATTCTTTGACAAAATCCTGACAAATGCAAATGCTGCATAATGCAAATCCTTTGACAAAATGCAAATTCCAGAGAAAAAAATTTGCGAACCAAACGCCCCCTTAGTGTTTGCTTTCCTAACAATTATTTGTCAAACCGGCTAATTGTCAAATCAATTAACAATCATCTTTGTTTCTACAATTGATTTTTGGACTTTTGGTAATCAAGACAAACCAAAAACATGTATCCCAGTGACTTTGCATTACATAGAGCTTATTATGGAAATAAAAACCAACCAAATCCAGCCCAACATATTGCCATCTGTGAAGAATTCAAAACAGTGTCAATCATATACAATTTTCCATGCAAATTGTAAAATATTACATACCAGCAGGTCTGATTAGCCAGTGATAGATATCAACAGTAAGTTGTTGAGCTTTCTGGCGGGTTTCACGTCCACCCCATTCGTTCTGAATAGCCATCTGAAGTGCACTCCATCGAGCAAGAAGTAAATCAATGCCTTCTCTAAGCTGATTAACAGCCTCAGCTGTGAGTTGAGCAGGCACCACCATTACAAACTCCCTACAAAACCCTATTAATTTAAACCATCGGTAAAAAAAGTGAATGAAAAAGCTTTATAAGTTGGCAGAGCTACTGAAAATTGAATCATTAAGCCTGATTATTTTGTTTTCTGAATCAGTTTTCACATTATAAAATATCAGTCCGTGATTTACATATATAAGACAGACTAAGAAATCACAAATCAATCTTTACATAATAACATATAGTGATTTACATATACATAACATAACACGTATCAATCTTTACATACATCAACATTCATCAATATATAAACCCGAGCAATGAAAGCAACCCAAGAAATCACAAAAAGAATTAAACCAACGAAATCGAAATACCGTACAATATAACACCAAAAAAAATGGAAGCAACCCAAGAATATCAGCATTCATGAGTATACCGTACACCAACATTCATGAATAAATCCAACGAAATCGAAATAATCTGCAACCAATTCTAGAAAATCAACACAAGCAAACACAAAAAGAAAGAAAAAAGTACCTGAGCGGTTGGATGGATGGCGGAGGTGCAGGGTTCTACGGCCGCTCAGAGTTGACAGCGCGCGCAGGAGTCGACGTACAGCACAGGGGTGGACGCCGGCGCAGTGGTCGACCGCAGTGAGGAGTCGGTTTCGGTGAAGTTGAGTTGAGAGGGTTAACAGAGGTTGACTGCTGCCAAACACAAGGGTTTCCAACAACCAACATACGTCCTAAATAAGTATCAAGTAGGAGGCAAATAACAAACCATTGCATTTTGTCATTTTTTTTTTTTTTTTTCCACTTTAACCTAGGCAAAAAAGTAAAAACGGGTTTCTTGAATTGTACGGGTTTGAAAAATCCATAGACCAGCATGAATAATTATTACGTTACAATAATGTAAATAATTGATTTAATGTATTTGGATTGCATACTAAGTGATTATTTAAGTCTATAGTTAATCTTACCACATTTTTTCATAAGTTAAAGATTGTAGTTTATTTGCTTAAGAAGTGATTATTTGGTCATTTTACAATTTAAAACGCAAATCCAAACACTTTATAAAGTGATTATTTGACAATTACAATAGCAAACAGCAGAAGCTAAACCAAACACTATATTTCCGATAATATTTTTTGTTACAACTATTATCTGATTATTAGTTCTCAAAACGCTACAGCACTTTTTCAAACGCAAATCCAAACACCCTCTATATAAAAATAAGATATTTCTAATATAACTATTCAGGCTGCCAGACAGCTCAAGCAGGCAGGTAAACACCCAACTTATTTTATTACATTATATATTATACAACGTTTTTGTTTTTCTATAATAATTTTTGATATATTATATTTTATAAAAATTTGAATATATCATCATGATCACATTTTTTTTATCTATATTTCGATATAAAATTTATTACCGTCGGTACTATTTTCATTAAGCAGACAGGTATGCAGCTGACTAAATATTTTATTTATATGATATATAATCGTTTTGTTTTTCTATTATAACGTTTGATGTATTATATTTATAAAAATTCAAATATATCATTATGATTGCTTTCCTTTTATCTACATTTTAACATAAACTTGTATTTCGTCTCAACTATTTTAAAATGACAAAATTCTTATTAATTAGTTGGATGATTAATCGCACTCCTTCACTGTTCACTGAATAGTAAATCTAGCTGGCAGGTAGGTAAACGAGTAATTTTTTTAACTTTATATATGATATATAACATTTTTATTTTTCTGTGATAACTTTTGATATATTATATTTTTTTAATATTTGGATATATTATTGTGATCACATTATTTTTGTCTGCATTCCGATATAAAGTTTGTTATCGTCGAAACTATTTTTATTAGGCACGTAGATATGCAGCTGACTAATTATATTATATTATATGTTATATATAATTGTTTTCTTTTTGTGTTATAACGTTTGATATATTATATTATACAAAAGGACGAATATATCATTATAACCACATTCTTTTTTTTCTACATTCAGACATAAAATTATTTTTTGTCTGAACTATTTTTAAAATGACAAATTTTGTATTGTTTTGTTGGTTGATCAATCATATTTTTTCTAATTATAAACTTGGATCGAAGGCAGAGAGAGTGATTCTCGGGTGAAGATCACGATCAGCAGCTAACGCTATTTTATTATTTAAAGTAATATATTTATAAAAATACAATTTACGATCCCGTTGTAACGCGCGGGTCAAACAACCTAGTTATTAATAAATTAAAATTTTATACAATACTAGATATTATTATTATAAATTATTATAAGTTCAAATGATAAATAATAATAATAATTATAATTATTATTATTTTAAAAGACGAACATTTAAATTATAGACATTACCATATTGTTTGTGGAAAATATAATTAACAACGATTTAAAATTTAGGTGGTGTAATACGTTTTTTTAAATGTTAAGAATATGATAACATTTCCATTGTGGATAAAAATTATTGTAATGATATATTTAAAATTTTATAAAAACTTATATATTAAAAAGGTTACCATTCTTCAAGTTGCAAATTAAGAAAACATACACAGAGTGCGAAAGAATTTGATACTTGTGTCATGTTTTGAATTGATGGGTTTATGTTAAAAAATTTTCATGTTGATTAATTTCAATTCATTTATTTAAATTATGGGCTCGAGTTATGATAATTATATTCATGTCGGGTTCTAGTCAACTCACAAGTTAATTCCCATTTTGTTTCAAGTTTTCTTTCTGGTTTTGAAATTTGTTTATATTGTTTGAATTGAATTTTGATGTTCAAAATAGGCAGGTCTTCGATTTTTGATTTGAATTTAAGAAAATATTGATTGAAATTAAATAATCCAAATACCAATTAAAATAATAGGTATGTATTAGAAGTAAATAAATATCTATTGTTCAACCCAATTATAACTTCAAAATTTTTTTTTCTTTGGTTTTTTAAAGGTTTTTACTAATGTTTTTGTATGTGTAACAAGGTCGAACCTAATACGATCCAAAGTTTTCCATGTTGATTTCGGGACGACTCATTTTCAACTTGGTTCGGGCTCGAGTCGAGGTGTCATTTTTCGGGTTAGGTTCGTGATGGATTTTCAAATCGTTTATGCAATTGTCGGTCATAGGAAGGAAATATACAGAACCCATTTGTATATGTCTAAATTTGTTAATTGGTCTAAAAGTATTAATTCTCGCATACCATATTTTTATAACATGGTTAACAAAGTTGAATTCACTGCTTGCAACAAAAATTTGTATCAACTTACCATTAGAGATAAACTTAATTGGAATTCAGAACAATACCCGATTAGTACTCAAAAAAGAAGCATAAACTCAAAACAAATCCACATGTTAAAGTTTAGAAAACAAACAGAAGATTCATATATCATAAGTTCCTTGATCTTTATTCAGCAATCACAACGTCCTTAAGCCAAAAACACACTGGTTAGCACATTCTTGCACTGCAATGAGGCCTTCAGCAACATCAGACCCTACAAACATTACACATATATCATATTATCTTAATTAAAATGAGTCAAAAGAGATATAAAAAGTTCTATTGATGATATATATATTTCTTTAATCGTTTTTCTTTTAATTAATAAATTAAATATCAACTCTAATTCGAATAATTACATTAGCAAAAACAACAAAGCACGTATAGACATAATACCTCTTTCATTTCCAAAGAAACCATCTTTTCTTCAAGGCCACCAACTTCTTTCACATTAAACTTGTTCAACATTGTGATGCTAGATATGGTGGACATCGGCTTCACTACTAGATCGTCCATTACCATGTACGTAACAACCCCTTTCACAAAGCCACCACCATCCGCCGCCTCCTTCACCCCACCACCACCCGCTACATAGGACAACACCAAGTTCATTTGACTATGGCACTGAGGACACAAAGCGGTAGGATCATCAGTTACGTGCAAATGTACAGTATTACCACCACATGTGTAAAACTTCCTGGCCATCGAAACACCTTCATTTGGTAGCAAGAGTGGGACATGAGGCGCTAAGGTCATAATCTTGGGGTTCAATACAGAGTCTTTGTGTTGATTTGGTTGCATATACGTATTGCTTAAGTTCTCGATGCTTTCATAGAGGTTTCCGAGGGAACCCACCATCGAGTTCTTCCTGAGAAGCTTGATGACGGTACCCACGGGGAGAGAGAGGATGTGGAACAGAAAGTCTACAAATTCTTTGTTCGCTTCAGCGAATAAAACTTTCTTGGCTTTGGTGTCGATGAGAAGCTTTATACTTACTTTGGATGAAGCTGAAGAAGAGGAGGCTGCCATTTGTGTTTCTTTATTTGATTGAGTTAAACATAAACAAATATATAGTTATAAAAAGTTGAAAATATGGAATGGTTCACCTTAGGAATATGATAAGCAATCATTCAATGTCCAAATTTATGGGATCTCTTTTGAAATTCCGTAACATATATAATAAAAGTCATTGTTGGGGTTGTTTGGATTTCAATTATTACAAAAATCATTTTCGGTTTTACAGTATTTTTTAATTAAAAAAACCCATTTTTATGAAAGCTTGAATTTTTATGGTTCTTTTTGCAAGTCTTCTAAATTTCAGCTTTCAAAAATAGTTTTTCTCTGAATATGATTGACATTTAAAAGATCATTTTAAAAAGTCAAATGTGTTTTGAAGCCAAAATTTAACATGAGATCACTGTAGTTCTTTTAGGGGTTGTTCTTTTTAATCAATGCATATCATTAATCACATTTTTAGTTCAAAAATAATCTGATTGAATGTGAGTTTTTTAGACTAGGAATGTCTCATAAATTTATGTGACCCTGTACCTACTAATAGCAAATTAGAATTCTATCACCTCACCACTTTTCTTTAAAAAGGTTGGTTTAAAAAAAAGTTGAAGGAAATTAACATTATAAATTATAAATGACTAAAAGAATAAATAAACAATCAAATTAAAAATCAAGAAAATAAATTTCAATTTTTTCTTATATCATATTTTCAATTCTTTGGATTTTCCTTACCATTCTTGACTGCTTTGTCATATATAAATTTTGATCATCTCTTTCCCTCCGGCTGCATATTTCTTCACTTAGAAAACACACACTAATAACAAACATTATCTCCCTCTGCTCTGTCTATCACTTGAAGCACACAACACCGACACCGATGCCCCTGTTTATGCCTGGCAAAATGGGCGGGTTCGGGTCATGGGTCAAAACGGGTTCGGGTCGAAATGGGTTCGGATCGAAACGAGTCTAGGTCGAAACGGTTTCGGGTCAAACAGGTCATCTTGACCCGCTACTTTTTTTTCTCAATGCCATATGCATAATACATTGAATACTTTTTATATAATCTTTATGATTATAATTTAAAGATCAATTATGTAAGATTTTTGAATTGTAAAGCTTAATCAATACAATTGATTTACATTGCAAATCAAGCTCAAATTAAAAACAAAACTTCTTTTTTTGTCCATGTCCAATTCCTTTTGTTGCTCCTATTTCGAACCAAAATAAATTAGGCTATAAAAACTTAATAATATATAAAATCGTTGTTTCACATATCACATATATTCTAATAGTTGCCACTACTAAGAGTCGGAATCAATGCTTCAAAATCTTCTATAACATCGTCATCTGATCCATCGTCATCTGAACATATATAAAAAAATCATGATTAATAATAAAAAAAGAAACCATAAAAACACATAAAAATATAAATATTAACAAGGCTAGATACAATACCTCCTTCTATGTCGCATATATAACAAGGCTATATATATGAAAATGAAGCTAATCTTTGGACCTTTGCTCACAGCCTTTAAGTATAACATCATGGGTTGCATACTTGCATGTTTCTCATGAGGTTGAGCCACATATATCACCCACCAAGCAAATGAACTTGACTAAATCAGAATTCTTTAGGGACTTTTACAGTTCTCTTAAATTACTTGCATAATATGTTGTCAGATGAACCAAAAAAGACTCCTAGGAATAGAGGTAGATGTAGTTTGTAAACTTGGGTGTCCACCAATTAACCAAACCTATCAATTTTGTTGGCTATAATGTGTTATATATTACATAATTCCATAAAAAATCACTTAATATATATGTCACACCAAAAATTTCATATTTTGATTAAAAAAAGACACTAAAATTTTTGTATTTAAAAAAAGAAAAACAGATTGCTGAAACAGCAATACATTAATGGAGGAGGACATTAATTTTTGTATTTAAAATTTTGACTAAATCAGAATTCTATATTCCACAGGCTTCATGTTCTAGGATAATCCCAAATAGATATACTGTCTCGATCAAAGGAACATTTTAAAAAATTCTCAATTTCTTTTATGTTTCTTAGCTGCTACTCTGCTAGCATAGATTAGTTTATACAATTTACCATTTACGTAACATATATACTTAAAAATCCAGTATACATGAAATCCCAAGCATTGCTGAAACAGCAATACATTCAAAGGAATTGGGGATGAATAACCAAAAACCTGTTCCTAATTCTAAGGGGTTTATTGCCAAGGCTGAATTTTTGTAAATTAGGAAATTTGTTCATGAGTTCTTGTACCCTCTGAATCTCTGATCAATATCCTTTTACAAGTTCATAAAAATGTATTCAACTCAAAAAGAGTTTTTAAAATATTGCTAAACTCTCTTCTAAAAGTCAAGAAGCTCTTTCACAAGTTGGAAATATTGCTGATTTGCTGAGCAGGTGAGTTCAATTACCTCATCAAATTACCATGTTTTTCATTGTATTATTATTATTATTATTATTGAAAATCTTTTCTTTTTTCCATCTTTTTAGCTAGGTTTTTAAAATCACAAGCAAAATTTTCACAGTTCATCATCTGGGTATTGTTTAATTGAACCTTTTTCTTCATGTGGGTGGATGGCAGAATTTTGATGGCATTAATCTGCTCATTTCATAAATCATACTTGGGTTGTCATGAACTTGATCCAAGTCAAGAAAAGGATAGTATTTCTGAATAGAAATTGCATACATAAACTTGCAATTGCATATCATTGACAAACAATTAGTTTGCAAAAGGGTTAATTGCATAAAAGCCCTAGATTAAGCAACTCATCTTACTGCAATAGAAATTCCACAAACCCCTAAGAAAAATCAGATGGAAAAATAGAAATTGAAGAAAAAACAAAGAGTTTAGAGTGAAGAGCGTAAGATCGAGAACATACCTGATTGAGTGATTGGCGATGAAGAGCAGCAGAGGCAAGGAGGCGTCGCCCGTCGACCGTCGTGGAGAGAGCGAGAGAGACAGAGAGGAGTAGAGCCGTAGAGAGGAGAGGTCTGAGGTCTGATCTGAGGAGGAGGCCAGGAGAGGAGCAGAGGAGAGCGTGTTTTTTTTCTGCCCATACAACCCGTTAACCTAACATTCGTTTGGCCCATTCAACCCGTTTCTTTCCCCTTTAAAATCCATTTCAACCCAACTCTGAAATTACATAAACCCAAATAAACCCACTTGAACTTAAAAAAGGCCCAATATGACCCAAACTTTTTCAATTGGGTCTATTTTGCCAGGTCTACCCCTGTTCCACTTCCTTAAAGACGGGCATGCCGGCGGCATAGAGATTAGAGAGACAATTTTAACACAACCTTTATTAATTCTTCAATCGTTACACTATCAAAGTATCAAACATAATTTAATGACTGACTACCTTAGTGTTTTATCGGGTTGTTTGATATACTTAAGGACATGTAGTTTATATAATTGTTGATTCCTTATAATTCTAATCATTTTCATTTTAATTTGGTTAAACTAGTTGCAAGTTTATTAATTTCAGTTGTAGCAGCTCCAACACATTATTTTCATTGACAATGGGTCCAACAAGTTAACACTTAATTAAGTACACTCAACTATTATTAATGACCTCCCTATCTTAGGACTAGTTTTATGATCATATATTCTTTTTTATATTAACAAATAACAAAAATAAAAACTTAAAGACGACGTGACTATTCACTCATTTTAACCGATGATGACCTAACTCATCCAACCTGCCTAATGTGCCGCTTACAATCAATCAAGCAATACCAGTGTTTTAGCATAAAGATTTCTAATGTTCTCTCTGAAACAATTGGCAATAAATATAAAATTACAATTATCAAGCATAATGCAAAAATGCAAACCTGCAATAAATGTATTGCTTAATTAGGGCTTTGAAACTATTCTAACAAATCAATATACATTAAATTCCATCAACTGGAACGGTCAAGTGACAAAAAGGCAACTAAAACCCATGCAATCCCAAATTCTGAAGGAAAAGGAGAAAAGTAGACCAACTATGAATCTAATATCTAAGTAACCTTCATAAAACAAAAGTAGATGAATCTTGTGCGCCAAAATGAATAGGTTGAAATTGGGCAAATGAGCAACTTCAGCTTGAAGTTTCGCTAAAATGATACCGTCCCAGCATTCTTCGGATTTTCAAGAACCAAATTCTTGCAATCAATTGTAAAAAAGGGCATGTGATTTGCAGGAACTTTGTGCTACAAAGAACTAAGCAGTGCAAGAAATTCTGAAGGTTCTTCGTTTTGCTTCACTACCTGCTTGTACACCATTTTGACATTAAATAAGAAAATAGAAACTATAATCCTAAGCAATCAAAGCATTGTTTTGTGATTTTCATTCTTTTAGGTTTTGAGCATCGTCTTCTTTTTATTTTTCGTTTAACTTTTATCTTTCATTCTATTTTCCTTTGTGTATAATATGTATTTTGTTTCTATCTTTTTAGTTGAGTTACTTGAACCCAACTAGCTATAACAGTTGAATATACGCTTTATATAACCATACCAAAAACTCAAAAATGTCAATCGAAAAATGTTATCTATCCAATTAAACTTGTGTTATGTTCATTCCAAGTCCTACTAAGATGGTTAAAAATGATAGGCTTTCAAGTCTTCGACCGTTATACACAAAAACAACAATTCATCCTGTATTGGAACTTGAGTTACTAATTTGTTCAAAATCTATCAAGGAGTATTAGGATATCAGTGTTTGAAAAAAAAAACCAATTTTGATTATAATTTTTTTAAATAAATTTGAGCCAAAATAATCAGATTTGGAAGAAAAAAATAGGAGCTGTTGCAAGAAACTAGATTGAGATTTGAGGTTAATATGTAATATTACTTATGTAATTATCCTTAACTTGTATCTATTCCTAAGAGTCACAATAATCACTACGAAGAACACACATCCAAACACCCCTTAGTTACATTGAGTTCATTAAACACCCCCTCGGTTTATCTAGAGATGCAAAAAATCCATCACAAGTACATAATGGGAGTAACTGATATCTATTGTTAAACATTTAGGTAACTATAGAGCACCTAACATCAAGTACTGAAAAGTCCATTATGCATCGTTTACACTTTACACTAGAGAGACCATATTATATTAAGTGATTAATTTATGGAAATGATTTGTACCTTAATACAATGATCCTCTGACAGGCCCATTCGAGAGAGAACATCGTTAATTACGTCTGTCATGTCAAAATCTGGAGGCTCGACACTTCCTTCCCTTGTTCTGGGTGGGCTACTGTTGTGAGGCTTGAAATCTTTTCCTACCCATAAATAAAGAATGCATTCGCCTGGGTTTCTTGAACCTGAACTAGGAGCAGTAAAAATGAACATCTGTCGACAATCCATATCACCAGAATCAACTCTCCGAACCTGCTCCAAACTAGGCCATTCCCGTGCCACTATCTGTTGCTTTACATTCTCATAAGATGATCCTGTTTCCTCCATATCAATGTCAGTAGAATTAATAGAAGTCTGGCTGGTTGCGCTGGTAGCACCTTCCATGGCCAAGCTTTTTGAACATGAAGAGCCCTGAGTCGATAACTCTTGACTTTGGTCCTTTGGAGTGTCATTTGTCTTGAGATATCCTTGTTCACAGGCATGTGAATCACTGCTCGACACTGGCAACTTAAGAGATTTAGATGTACCCCCTCTGCGTTCAGCGATAGATAGTGAAGACCTTTTTGATGGTGACAAGACCGACTGAGAACATGCATTAGAAGTAAAATTGACGTCAATAAATTCTGAACTTTTAGATATAGAGTGAGGAGAAAGTTCAGTTGAGACTAGTGATAAGTTTGATAATGTTGATGATAATGCATGACTAGATGACCCTACTGTAGGAGATGCAGCAGGAGAATCTGAGCAACACTTGGAACTAATGCTTGAATCAGAAGATACAGAATTGGGAGAAAGATGAGAGGACGAGGAGGATGAACACGATGGTGATGACAAAGAATTTGAAGAAAGCAGAAGCGGTTTAGATATAGAGTTGTTCTCTATACCTACAAGTGAAGTGGAATCTGGGTAGACTCGAGATATCGATGACTTGGAAGCCAAAACAAATTCCTTCATATTTCCAGACGCAAATTTGCGCCTCAACACACTCCAGGTACTTTCTCTAGCAGGAAGGTGTGTTTCATGCTCTGTCTCGGATGATGCAAATGGTGGCACAAATCCACCAACAACTGCTTTCTGAAAAATCTCAAAGTCGACATTATATGTATCAACCATTCTCTTGCCTGGGGAAACTTTAGATGACTCAACAACATCCATCAAAGGTAGAAAAGTCGAAAAAGCATCCCAAAAGTAGGATGGTTCTTCTCCTTCCATAACTACAACTATAGGTCCCTGAACTTTTTCATACCGAACAATCTGGCAAACAGCACCTCTAGCATCTCGTTCCATATTAGATTCACATTTCTGACCTATCCAAACATAGATTGTCGACGGTACATGTATAATAAACGCACCTCTAGAATCCAGAGCAGCTGGAGAAGGTGAATTCAACATTTTTGGAACAAGATGCAAAGGATCATATGGGGAGTGAGGAGCGATTCTATATAACCTAAGTAACGAACTTGGACTCAACGGAAAAGCATGTACCCTTTTCTGACATTGTAACAACTGGCACGCAAAACCCATATTTGGATCAGCAATCCCTCTAGCTGCCTTGACGTATTGAAAGGCATCATCAAAGCTCTGCCCTTCTCTCCACATACGATAAGCAATTACCAATGAAGTGGAACGGGAAACCCCTTGGCAACAATGCACGAAAACCATTCCACCTTGTTCTCTAATGTCTTCAAAGTAATCGAAAACATCATACAGTATGCTTGTAATATCTTCTGAAGGGCTATCTTGTAACCACAAAGTTCGATAAACAAAATTTTCCTTGAAATATTCAGGGCATACAAAACCTACACAGTTGAGAATATGGGTAATTCCATGCTGTTTAAGTATGTCTTTGTCTCGTGCAACTGCATCACCACCAAGGAAAACATGATCAGCAACCTTTGAGCATTTCTTATCATATAATGCAATTTTTTCTCGTTTGCCCAGAGCAGCATTCTTATCCGGGATTCGTTGAATTGTCGACAAATCAAGTTTTAACCTTTCACCACCGTTACTCGAGTCTCTCCCACGAGGTGTGCCAGGAAGCGGCCACTCGCCAACATCATCCGAACCAGCTTTTGGCCACTCATCTAAACTCCTTCTAGCAATCGAAAGTGGTGGCAGAAGAGACCGACCTTTACTATTTGATCTAGGTGTTAAAGGGGCAGGAATCCTCCTATTACTCCCAACATTACCTCCATTTGGATCTAGACCGTCTTTCTCACTATCAGGATTAAGCGGTGGCAAAGACATCCTTGATGAGGACCAAGATGCAGACCGCCAATACATTTTCCGGTTACCAGAAATAGTGTGTTGTACTCCTCCACCACCGCCATCATCACCGCCATCACTAAAATCTTGGTTACCTAACATTCCACTAAAAAAAACACCGTACAAGCAAAATCTATAGTTGAATAGCTATAAACCCTAGAGTTTTACATAACTAAACTACAGATGCTACAATCGAAGTTTTTCACCTGCAAGTCCAACATCAAATAACCAGAAGCAAGTGTAACAAATCAACAGACACACGTAGACTGGGAATTATAAACATAACATCAAATCACTCCAGAAAACAAAACCAAATACATGTGATAAGGATCTGCGAATACAATAACTTTAAAATTTGTGGAATTTCTAGGGTTTTATCATATAGATCAAATGGTTGCTTGAAATAGGAAATTACGAAGGGGAAAGAGATTTACCAAATTGGCAGTACATAGGAAGATAATCTATGAGATGGAATTGGAGAGGGAATGAGTATGAGTGAAGAAGTAGTTAGTATGGAATCTTGAACGAACCAAAAGAAAAGGCTTTGAATTTTGACTGTGTATTTAATTGGGAGAGTGAAGTCATGTGAAACGTTCTGAGGGAAAGAAACTTCATGCGCAAATGCCCTCCCCATTTAATATCATCTTGTTAATCTATCTATGGTATTAAAAGAGTAACTATACTCATTTCTGGTGAAGTCACGTGTCATCACCATGAATCGACACATGACATTTATAATAAAGAATTT
The DNA here is from genome assembly GCA_020465985.1 of Centrapalus pauciflorus. Taxonomy (NCBI): domain Eukaryota; kingdom Viridiplantae; phylum Streptophyta; class Magnoliopsida; order Asterales; family Asteraceae; genus Centrapalus; species Centrapalus pauciflorus. Next base: position 332,458 of record JAANYP010009342.1, on the reverse strand, counting down.
TAAATCAAATCTATCCAAATCTAATATAATCCAGTTTTAAATTTAAATCAAAACAAATCAAAAAAAATCTAATACTCTACTAACATACTAATTAAATCTATCCAAATCTAATATAATCCACTTTTAAATTCAAATCAAATCAAACAAAATCTAATAATTTACTAACTTATTAATTATAAGATAATATAATAAAAGTTTAAAAAATATATATAAGAAAATAATTACTCTTCATGTATATTTAGAAATATACAAAATTAATAGGTCATAATAAATAATAATATCATCTTATATACTTTTGTTTAAAAATAATATTTATATCTTTATCTTTTTATTTATTAGAGTAAAGGACATTTTTGGTCCTTGTGGTTTGATGGTTTACCCGGATTCAGTCCTTTAACCATAATAAGGTCAAATTTCATCCCTATTTTGCTAATTTTGTGCCCTTTTAGTCCCTCGTCCGTTAAACTTAACGACACAACCGTTAAAGTTATAAGAATGACATTTTTACCCTTTTCATTGAGACGCTTTTAGTCCCTATGGTTTTATTATTTACCCATTTATAGTCCAACATTTATTTTTTTTTATTTTATCTTTATAATTATATTATTTATAGATATACTTAATTCATTATAAACACACTTATTTTATTTATAAATATAGTTATGTTTTAATATTTTATTTACATTTACTATTGTTCGTATTTTATTTAGAATTTAACTTTTATTTTAATTTAAATATATATTTCTTTACTAATTTATTTAAAGTTCATCTTCTTTATTAATTTTAATCTTTTATAATATTATTGTTGACATTTATGTATGTAATTTTGTTAGTTGTGTTTAAGTAAATATAATATCGTCGATATTTTTCCTTTCCAAAGTCACTATTTCTTTAAGTATCTTCCAACCTAATCAATTATCAACACATAAATTATATTATATGTGTTGGATATATATATATATATATATATATGTGTGTGTGTGTGTGTGTGTGTGTGTGTGTGTATATATATATATATATATATATATATATATATATATATATAAATTCGTAAGACTCTAAGTGCATGAAATCACGCAAATTCGAACACTCTAAGTGCATGAAATCACGCACCACATATATGCAAAATTATGTAAGTGTGCGTTCACATCATTTTTTAGGAGCTAGAAGATGTGAATGTATGTGAAGTTTACATATAATCTTCATAATGTTAATTAAAACATGTTTATGTAAAAATAAATTAAAAAAAAAGTTTTTTAAAGGTGGTAGCTTCTGGTGCGCTGTATAAGTAGTGGTACTCCCTCGAACCATATTCTATATATATGTGTGTGTGTGTGTGTGTGTGTTGTGTGTGTATATATATATATATATATATATATATATATATATATATATATATATATATATATATATATATATATATATATATATATAGAGGGAGGTTCAATTGAGCACTTTTATGCATCGAGGTACAAAAGTACCTATATCATTCATTAGATCAAAAAATTGTATGGATTAGATTAATGACAAAAGAGTAAATAGTTGGACAATTTTATGCATCTTGTGCATTATAGAAACAAAGAAAGAAGGGCATTTTGGGAAATGTGCATACCTCATTAAATTTAATATTTCAACAAATAATCAAATAATAAATGCTAAATAAATTCAATTGATACATTTCCAAATTTAAAAAAATTACACAAATTCAAAAAAGATGATGGAGATCGATGCATTTCATCGTTAATCATGTTTATCTATGCATTGTGTTAAAAAACGCATTTAACAAAAAAAAATACACAAATTCATTTATGCATCGTGTTCAACTTGTTTATCATTCTTTTATGCATCGTGTTTGTCGTTCATATTCTTCATTCAGCTATGCATCATGTTCAACTTGTTCATCATTCATATATGCATCGTCATTGTTCATCATCCATTTATGCATCATCATTTTCCGTTGTTCATCGTTCATCATCCATCTATGCGTTGTCATTGTTCATCATCCATCTATGTATTATCATTATTCATCGTTCATCATCCATCTATGCATCATGTTCTTCATGATTATCATCGGTTACCTCTCTTGTTCATGTTCATCATCATCGTTGTTCATCGTTAATCTTCGTCTTCAAATCATCATCACTAAGAAAAATCATGAAGAACACGATTAGAGAGAAAGAGAGAGAGAAAGAGAGAGAGAGAGAGAGAGAGAGAGAGAAATGATGAGGAAAATGAGGAATGTAGTTAATATGAGATTTTAATTCAAAATGTAACTCCTAATTATCATTTAATGATTTTTAGAAATAAATTAATTATCATGTCTTTAGTTTTCCCTAAATGCCCTTTGTGCACCCTTGGTGGATTATCCGATGCACAAAAGTGCCTCGAGGTGCCCCGATGCATAAAAGTTCTCAATTGAACCTCAATCTATATATATATATATATATATATATATATATATATATATATATATATATATATATATATATATATATATATATATATATATATTTTCAAGTATTCTCCAATGTCATTATTTCTTCAAGTATATTCACATATGTATATAATTTATGTGTCGATAATTGATTAGATTGGAAGATATTTGAAGAAATAGTGACTTTGGAGAAGAAAAATATCGACGATATTATATCTACTTAAACACAACTAACAAAATTACATATATAAATGTCAACAATAATATTATAAAAATTAAAATTAATAAAGGAGATGAACTTTAAATAAATTAGTAAAGAAATATATATTTAAATTAAAATAAATGTTAAATTTTAAAATAAAATACGAACAATAGTAAATGTAAATAAAATATTAAAATATAAGTAGATTTATAAATAAAATAAGTGTGGTTTATAATAAATTAAGTATATCTATAAATAATATAATTATAAAGATAAAATAAAAAAAAATAAATGTTGGACTATAAATGGGTAAATAATAAAACCATAGGGACTAAAAGCGTCTCAATGAAAAGGGTAAAAATGTCATTCTTATAACTTTAACGGTTGTGTCGTTAAGTTTAACGGACGAGGGACTAAAAGGGCACAAAAGTAGCAAAATAGGGATGAAATTTGACCTTATTATGGTTAAAGGACTGAATCCGGGTAAACCATCAAACCACAAGGACCAAAAATGTCCTTTACTCTTATTTATAAATATACTTAATTTATTATAAACACACTTATTTTATTTATAAATATAGTTATGTTTTAATATTTTATTTACATTTACTATTGCTCGTATTTTATTTAAAATTTAACTTTTATTTTAATTTAAATATATATTTCTTTACTAATTTATTTAAAATTCATCTTCTTTATTAATTTTAATTTTTATAATATTATTGTTGACATTTATATATGTAATTTTCTTAGTTGTGTTTAAGTAAATATAATATCGTCGATATTTTTCTTTTCCAAAGTCACTATTTCTTCAAGTATTTTCCAACCTAATCAATTATCAACACATAAATTATATTATATGTGTTGGATATATATATATATATATATGGTCAAGTGAGTACTACCTACTACACAGCGCACCCGAATTCACTCGTAAAATTTTTTTTTTTAAAATTTTTTTTCACAAACATGTTTTAATTAACATTACACAAATAATATGTGAATTTCACGCAAATTCGAACACTTTAAGTGCATGAAATCACGCACCACATATATGCAAAATTATGTAAGTGTGCGTTCACATCATTTTTTAGGAGCTAGAAGATGTGAATGTATGTGAAATTTACATATAATCGTCATAATGTTAATTAAAACATGTTTATGTAATAATAAATTAAAAAAAAGTTTTTTAAAGGCGGTAGCTTCTGGTACGCTGTATAAGTAGTGGTGCTCCTTCGAACCATATTCTATATGTGTGTGTGTGTGTATAAAATATTTTCAAGTATCTTCCAATGTCATTATTTCTTCAAGTATATTCACATATGTATATAATTTATGTGTCGATAATTGATTAGGTTCGAAGATATTTGAAGAAATAGTGACTTTGGAGAAGAAAAATATCGACGATATTATATCTACTTAAACACAACTAACAAAATTACATATATAAATGTCAACAATAATATTATAAAATTAAAATTAATAAAGAAGATGAACTTTAAATAAATTAGTAAAGAAATATATATTTGAATTAAAGTAAAAGTTAAAATTTAAAATAATATACGAACAATAGTAATGTAAATAAAATATTAAAATATAAGTATATTTATAAATAAAATAAGTGTGTTTATAATAAATTAAGTAAATCTATAAATAATATAATTATAAAGATAAAATAAAATAAAATAAATGTTGGACTATAAATGGGTAAATAATAAAACCATAGGGACTAAAAGCGTCTCAACGAAAAGGGTAAAAATGTCATTCTTACAAATTTAACGGTTGTGTCGTTAAGTTTAACGGACGAGGGACTAAAAGGGCACAAAATTAGCAAAATAGGGATGAAATTTGACCTTATTATGGTTAAAGGACTGAATTCGGGTAAACCATCAAAACACAAGGACCAAAAATGTCTATTACTCTTAAATTTAATTATCTCATTTCTCTAGCAATGAGAAATGTGGATAAATAGTCAATTATCTCATTCGATTAGAAAAAAAAACTACAATAATCATAAGTTTATTGTATTTTCAAACGCACCTAAGGTTGTGTTTAATAGATAGAATGATAAAAAAAATTAAAATAATAAAAATAAATTATTAGTTAGGAGAATTGAATAATATATATCAATTATCTTTTGAATTTTCAATTTGTATCAATGTATATTTTAAAATTCAATTTCATAATCTAAAAAGTCATTGATTTTATTTTATTTTTTCTTTTATAATCGATTTTCTCTCGCAAACGCAACATAATATCAGAATTTAGTTCGGATGTCCCATCACTTGTGAGCACATGGATAAGTTCAGTTCAGTACAAAACAAATCCTATGCATTATTTAAATTTGTTCATTTTTACTATTTTAATTTTCATAATTTAAAGATAATATTAATTAGTTCATATTTATGGTTATACATAGATTATTAGGAAATTGATGTGCATTGTATTTGTGTGTCGTCGGTTGCCAACTACACATAATTTATTAATATTTATATTATTATGCCGCCCTCATTTTCCATATGTGGAAACACCTTAAATTGACGTTAATGTATTTAATTAAGGGGTGTTTGGACACGTTTAAGTGAAAAGGTTTAATAGATAATATTTTATTAATTTTTGTACATGTGATTATTATCACATTTTACATTAAAAACAAAAATTTTATGATCAAAATACTATTCATAAGTACTATTCATAAGTGAGTTTTACTTAAAGAGCAAATTACCAAGAAAGGTAATATAAAATTTAAAAAATTGACGATAAATGTAATATAAAATTTTTCAGACAAAGAAAGATAACATAAAATTCAAATTTGCTGGTATTGATGAACAATTAAGAAGATAAATTTTTAATTTTATGCTCCATTTTTTTTGATAAAATAGTAATATCTGATTGTTTTTTTGGCATAAATTTTGAATTTCATGTCCTTTCTCGGTCAAAATATAATTTTACATTACATTTCTCGGTAAAAATTTTTTACAATACCCTTATTGTCAAATTTAGTATTTTATATTATCTTTTTTGGTAATTTTTCCTTACTTAAATGAACCTTTGCATCCATAATAAAATAATGATTATAAATGAGATTTACTAAAATGTGCTAAAGATAGAAAATTTAATTAAAAATATTAATTTTTTGTTATGCTAAGATACACTAGAATAATTATTTATCAAACACTATTCAATGTTGAGTTTTACTCATACGTGTCTTTATATATTTTATTAATCATGTGTATAGTGTATATTTGTATGTTATTTCTATTGTTAACATATTGTTAATTTAATTTAATTTGCTCTAATGCTAATCTTTAGATATTTTTAAATGACGTATGATATTTATTTTCAGTTATTATAACTAGTTTTTTAACTCATGTATTACATGGGGTATATTTTATAAATGATTATTATCTTATAACATATATAACTATTAAAGCTACTATTATAAAGATATCAAAAACATATTAGTAATGAAATAATATTAATTTGATTTACAAAAGTTATTGAATTAATATGAAATATGCAATTGAAAATGATGATATGAAAATAAACAGAAATAACCTTTGAAAAACTCAATTTACGTTATCTTAGTCTAATATAATTGGTTAATTTAATAAAAAGATGAACATGAAAAGATTATCTTGTAATTTTATGACGACACGTGATGATAAAAATTTTTTTATTAAGATACATAGATATAAATATAGGTTTTAGTTGTAAGACATTTCATCAAGAAATTATTAATTAAACTATAAATAATTTCATTGATTAACTGAGTATCATAAATTAAGAAACAAATCAAAACATTTTTTTTTGACTTTCTATTGAATTAAATTAATTATAGTCATATGTTAAATTAGGAAAAAGAGCAGGAAAACGAAAAAATTAATAACTTTAGAAAGCGACACATGTGAAAAGTTATTTTCTTTTATTAATAACCGGGTTTTTCAGTTTTAAAAACCCGGTTTTCAAATTATAACCGGGTTCTAATGTCCAAATTTCATTAAACCAAAAAGAAAAAATTAACTTAAGAACTTTTATGAAAAAAAATAACACGGAGGGACGAAAACGCAAAAACATGAAAACATGTTGGTTTTTTTCATAATAACCCCAAATTATTTATTTGCATATTTATTTGACATAATATGAATTGTTTTATTAAATCTCTAATTAATAAACACTACAGATGAGGGGTGAGCTCGGTACCGTACCGAACCGGTACCGATCCCGAAAATACCGAAACCGAATTATTAGTTTTGGAAGAACCGAATACCGAACCGTATAATTTTATATGGTGCCGGTTCGGTACCGAATACCGAATTTTAGCTAATTTAGGAACCGAATACCGAACCGAAAGTACCGAATACCGAATTTTAGCAAATTTAAAAACCGAATACCGAACCGAATATATTAATTCGGTACCGGTCGGTACCGGTACCGGTTCGGTACCGGTTCGGGTTCGGAAAATGGTACCCGTTGCTCACCCCTACTACAGATGAGTTTGGCATATAAAATAAAATTCGACAGAATTTAAATTTCAATACTCAGCGTGTTTAATAAGACAAGATAGGACATGATGTTTGATTTGGCTTAGATGTATGAGTTGTGAAGTATTTGAAATCTAAATTCAATTGCACAAAATAAAAAATAAAAAATAAAAAAAAGTATTCATAGATTTGATAACTAAATTTTAATTACTTCTCTTTACAATTCAAAGTTTTAAACACATAAAATAAAAAATTTCGATTTCTTTCGATTTTCATTTCGCGAACCAAATACAAGCTAACAAACAATTCAAAAAGCAGACCAATAATTTTACATTAAATTCCATTCATGTGTGTATGTCCATTAAGACTTATTCAAGCACTTTTCAAATCTGAATGAATAAAAAAGTCTAACGCGATAAAATTCATTAAATTTCTAAACAAGTTAAGACAGTATATATTCTAAACCGACACGAAAGGTTAAAGACTTATATCACTATTGTATAATATTCGATGGCCAATTGGCCATAGCCCCATGATAGTTTTGACGCCTTCTAAGATGAGTAACATGATAAAAGGCTTAATTATTTCATTAATTGCCTATAAATGTTAAAACCTAAAAGTTAATTACTTAAATTGTTGGATATTCCATCAATTGGTTTCCTCCTGTATATAAAAAATAAAACTTAAATGCCTGTTTAGTTGAACTGTTTTTGACAAATTCTTTTTTATCAAAAACAAGGGTTTCTGGAAAATGCATTTAGATCCAATGTCTTTTATGTTTTCAGTTTTCAAATTTTCAAGTAAACTTGAAAACACATCTTTAAGATTTTCATCATTTGTTTTCATTCTAATCACACAAATCTATGTTTGAAAAAAAACAAAAAGTATTCATAACACATCTAAACGCATTCTTTAAATACTTTTCTTAAAAAAAAAAAATCATGTTTTCAGTTTTATCTAAAACTTTAAATCGAAAATTATTGCTTATTAAATGCACCGAAAACCTGTTTCATATACTTAGGGGGCGTTTGTTTCGCAAATTTTTTTATCTGAGATTTGCATTTTGTCAAACGATTTGCATTATGCAAATTTTTGTATTTGTTAGGATTTTGTCAAAGTATCTACATTATCTTTTAGAAAAAAAATTGCTAATCTGAAAATTGCAAAGTTCTGGGATTTAAAATCCTAAGAAGATGCTGGGTTTTTAATTAACAAAGAATAAAGAGATTTAAAAAATCCTGAAATTTTAAATCCTTAATGAGATTTGAAACCAAACACATGATTTTAAATGCAAATCCCAATTAATCCTAAGAAATTCGCGAACCAAACGGGCTCTTAGATATACACTAGGTTATTACCCATGCATTCCATGAGTTAATTTAAAAATATAAAAAAATAAATATTTATAAAGATATAGAAAAACTAATAAGAAACATTTAGGGGCGTTTGATTCGCAGATTTTTTTAATATGGTATTTGCATTTTGTCAAAGGATTTGTATTATGCAACATTTGCATTTGTCAGGATTTTGTCAAAGAACTTACATTATCTTATAGAAAAAATTTACTAATCTGAAGAATGCAAGGTACATGGGATTTAAAATCGTAGGGGGGGGGGGGGGGGGGGGCTGAGTTTCTAAATATAAAGAAGGAAAGGATTTATGCAATTCTTACTGAAATCTGTGAACTAAACACAGGATTTTAAATGCAAATCTCAGTGAATCCCAAGAAATCCGCGAACCAAACGCCCCCTTAGAGTATAAAATTTTAATTAATTAATTATTAAACTAGTTAAGTCAGATTATAATAGATTTGATATTTTAATTGAAATTTAAATTAGTTTAACAAATTACGTGACAAATTAATAAGATGACAAATAACAAATTAAATAAGAATACCACAAATGACAGATTGTTATATTTTTTAATAGTATTTTATAGAGACACGTGAGTTAAAATGAAACTAGTGCATCATGATTAGACTTCGTGATAGTCAACTATGAACCACATGTTAATTATCCACCACAAATATCCACGCGAATGCATATGATGTATCATTTTACTCATTAATCGTTTATTTAATTACCAAACTTTACGTAAATCATCCATATACGACTTCATGAATTAATCTATAAATGCTTAATTTCAAGTAATACATATTTGTTTGACAATATTGTATATTTAATTTTAAAAACTAGTTTATGACTCATGTATCACATGAATATTTTTAATATAATTTATTTATATAAATTGTGCACAACTATAAATTGTTTAAAAGAATATAAGAATAATGTATTTATTTATCATAATTATTATTTTTCTAACTTTAAATTGATATAAATAGTAGTTGTTTTTTTATGATTTTTTAAAACTTTCAATCTTTTATATTAATTTAAAATAAAAATAATAAAGTTGTCTTTATTTATATATGTTTATAGATTTTAGGAAAAAATTAATTGTATCGATTTTTTATTTTACGTTAAAAATAATTGTCAGGATCTAAAACTAAATAATCAAGACTAACTGATTTGAATTTATCAGAGTATAAATCAATAATCTTGCCTTGAATCAAAGTTTAATTAAGAAGTTTGCGGAATAACACTTAATTATTTTAACAAAAACTTTCAGAATCAATAATAAATAAACACAAGAAGTAATCAAAACTGTTTGTATTGCTGAATTCAATGATTACAATCACCTCTAATCTGTTTGATTAGACGAAGAACACAGACCGTTCTTAGGGTTTTACAACCTTAGAGACTTATGAAAACTTAATCAACAAAGCAATTACAGACTCAAATATGCAGAAAACTCCTATACAATAGAACGACCTATTCTATGTATTTATATTGCTTCTTGATATGTTTCCTTGACGAACTATGACTTCTCTGATAGTAGATATGCTGGAATCTTCATGTAGATATCTTTTCCTGAAAATCAGCACTTTCTGTTTATGAAACTGTTGAGCAGCTTGAATCACTTGACAGCATGAACAGAGCAGCTCGAGTTGATTTGCTCTGGCAGCTTGAACTTTTACACTGGCAGCTCGAGTTTCTTCAACTAGCAGCATGAACTTTGGATTTACATATAAACTCTACTAACAGTTTGAGAAGTCTAACTAACAGTTTGAATATACTTAAACTATTTCCCAACAATAATAATGTTGTATTTATTGTTTTTAGTGAAATTTTTAGGTATTAGAAAAAATTAATTGTATTTATATTTTATTTTATATTAAAAATAATAATGTTGTATTTATTTATTGATGTTTATAAATATTAGAAAAAATTAATTGTATTTATCTTTTATTTTATTTTATACTAAAAACAATGTTATATTTATCTTTTTTGATAAAATGTGGTAACACCATGTGACAAATTATGTTTTCCTTTATTATATATAGATAAGTATTTATAAAATATATAAAATTATCATAAGGAATTTGGTTTTATTATATATATTTTTGTTATTTGTTACATCGTATTAGAATAGATTTGATTTGTTTTAAATTTAAATTTAAATTTAAATTTAAATTTAAATTCAAATTAAATTTTGTTTAGTAATAATGACAAAATATGATGATGACACGTGTCAAATGAAATTTGGTGTTGACACGTGACACATTTAATTACTTATTTATTAGTATTTATTTACTAGTTTATGAATCCACATGTTATATGGATAACTTTTAATAAATAAATCGATGGTTAAAAATGTATGTAAAAATAACATTACACCATATTAATATTAATTTTTTATAAAAATATTTTGAAGTTTATAGATAAATCATATAATTTAAGATTTTTTTAGGTTTAGATTTATATTAACTAAAAACTAACAAATGTCAAATAGTAAACTAACAAATGTCAAATAGTTAATGGTGACAAATAATATTATTGGCTAATGTTAAATAGGGAAATTGCGCGAAAAACCTATCAGTTGGATCATTTTTGCGATTAAAACCCCCAACCATTTTTCATTGCACAAAAAATCTCCAACCGGCTAAAACTTTGTAAATTTGGGTTTTTTTCAAAAAATCTGACTTGCAACCGGTTTAGACGGTTGCAACTTGATGACGTTTAACATTTTTAAATAGATTTTTGTGTAAAAACTCTTCAACTTGTTTAGTTTTTTCAATTAAAACCCCAAATCATTTTTCATTTGATAAAAAATCTCCAACCAACAAAGATAATTAAAATTGAGTAGTATTCACAGATTGCATTTTGATGGCATGAATATTTATTAAACATTTATTTATTAAAAAATAATTCGTTTCCCAATGAAACCTCCACCCTCTAGGCTAGCGAACCTCACTGCTCTGACTCATTATGTTCAGAAGCTAAAATGAAACATAAATAAACGAAATTAAACATAAAGCTGAACCTAAAAATGCAACTCGTGAACACAAAATGAAATCGATTCCATCAGCACAATGGAAGTCAAAATTCAAGATTAAACGGCAAAAGTTAATCGAACATACATACATAAAAAATGGGTAAATTACAAATTCCGTCCCTGTGATTTAGTGGAAATTATGGATTTGGTTCCTAGACTTCATTTATTATACTAACGGTCCCTATTTTGAAGTTTTGTTGCGGATTTGATCCTTTGATAGTTTGACTTTTCTAAACTTTTTAAAAAAGACCATTTTTATCCTTTTACTAATTACAGTTTTAGTCCATATAGCTTTCCATTTAATTTCACTTAAGGTCCCTATTTTTTATATTATTTTTATTTTTATTTCATATTAAATATATCAAACATTTATTATTTTATGCGAATTCTATTTAGTATTTTTAAAATATTCTGTTTTTAAAGTATTATTTTTATTTTTTTAAACTTTTTTTCTTTTATTATATGGTTTTCTTTTTATAAAATAAATATTATATGTTTTATTTTTCATGTTACGTATCAAAATTATTTTATACATTATTTATATATTTAATTAACAAACATGATAATATTTCATAAGTTGGATACCCTTGAAATATTCTTAAAAATTTTCAAAAGCATTAAAGTTTGCTTCTCGGAGAAATATTTGAAATTTATGTTATCTTTCAATTTTTTTTCTTAAAATCAAATTTATGTACATATAACAAATAGCATTATTATGTTCATATAACAGTTTGATAGTATTACAAAACCAGTTGTACCAATTACATGTAAATTCATTGTTTTACTAGATATTGATAGTAATGTAGGTTATTATGAAGTTTATTTTGATTTAAGATTTTGAAATTTTAGGAAATTTTAAATTGTTTAATAATGTAATGTATTTTTATGCGGTTAAATTTGATTTTAATAAAAATTAAAAAAATATTAGAAATTTCACCGAAAACAAAACTTTCATCATTTTGAATCATTTGAAGCTTTAATTTTTTCTGAAAATTTATTATGAATATTTCAAGAGCATCCAACATATAAAATATTATCATGTTTGTTAAATTAATATATAAAATAATTTTGATACATAACATGATAATAAAACATATAAATATTTATTTTATAAAAGGAAACAATACAATAAAAGAGAAAATTAAAAAAAGTTAAACATGTGTATATTATAAAGGGTTAAGGTCTTACAATAGCAACCTACTTTTAAAAATGTATCGATATGGTACGTCTACTTTTTTAGTTGTCTATATGGTACGTGTACTTCAATTTTCTGTATCGATATGATCATTCGACATAATAGAGCTCGGTTTTTACATACGAAACAGAGTTCTAATGGTATGAAAAACAGGGGTCTATTACAAATATGGTCATATCGGTATGAAAAATTAAAGTACAGGTACCATATCGACATTTAAAAAAGTAGACGTACCATATTGATAAATTTTCAAAAGTAGGTTACTATTGTAAATAATAAAAAATTTGATAATAATTTTTTGATATAATTAAAATATTAAATAAAACAAAAAATAAATTAAAAATTAAAGTTTTTACATAGGGACCTTAAATGAAATTAACTGGAAAACTACAGAGACTAAAACTGTAGTTAGTAAAAAGACAAAATGGTGATTTTTGAAAAGTTTAGAAAAGTCAAACAATCAAAGGACTAAATCCGTAACAAAACTTGGAAATAGGGACTACCGGTGTAACAAATGAAGTTTAGGGACGAAATCCATAATTTCCACCAAACCACATGGACGAATTTTGTAATTTACTCTAAAATAAACATCACTGAACATAAAGAGGAAATAGATTAATCGGAGTTGTCGGAGGTAGAGAAGAAGAGAAAATGTAAATATTATTGTTGGTTAGAGGAGAGAAAAATATAGTGGAGGGATTTAATCGAAAAAGTAACCAATTTCGGGGTTTTTATGCAAAAATTCAGTTTAAGAATTATACATGTAGTGCCACGTAGTAAGTCAAGTTTGCCATGTGGATGCCACGTGTATGCCATGTAAGCATAACAACCAATTATAACCGGTCAAATCCTAATTTCAAAAGATTTTACCGGTTAGAGGTTTTTTGTGCAATAAAAAATGGTTAGAGGTTTTAATCACAAAATGATCCAACTTTGATGTTTTTTACGCAGTTATCTCATGTTAAATAGTGGATAAAGTTAATTATTTACTAATGTTTACGAATACTAAAAATAATGAATTTTTAATTATCTTATTTTATTAATAATAAAATATTTATTTATTTTTTAGCTGAAATGTGACGATGGATGTGGTAATTTATGAGCTAGAATGACATAGATATGTTAATAAACTATAGATTGAATATTTGTTGACACTTGACAGTAATTTAATTAGTGAAAATGGCATAAAGATTTTTATTTTAAACATTTATATTGTTCAAATCTTCTAGAGTAAATTACAGACATGGTCCCTGTGTTTTGTTCAAAATTATGGAAACGGTCCCTCAACTTTCAAAGTCGCAGTGACGGTCACTCAAACCACTTTTTAGTTATAGAATTGGTCCTTTTGTTTCTAAATTTTTTAAAAATGACGATTTTGCCCTACTTTTAATTACAAGTTTAGTAATTTCAATTTTGGTCCCTTTTCTTAATTTCTCATTTTTTGGTTTTAAATTTAAAATATTAATTTAATAAATTATGATTTGATTCATTATTAATTATATTATTATTATTATTCTCATTATTATTGTTATTATTATTATTATTATCATTATTATTATCATTATTATCATCATTTATACCTATTTATTTTATAAAATAAATCTATATTTTTTACTAAAAAATTTTATTTATATACTTAATTAGTTTATGCATCTTTTTATGTATTCAATTTATTTATTAAAGTTTTATTTATATATATTTTATTGGTTAAACTATTTGTATAATTTTATTATTTATACTTTTCCATCAAACTATTTCATTATGTTAATAAATTTTGAATTAATTTACTAATTTATTACGTTTTGATTAAAGTTTACAAATATTTTGTTACGCTAATATGTTTTTAGTTAAATTAAAATTTTGATTTAATTTACTAATTTATTACGTTTTGATTTAAGTTTACAAATATCTTGTTACGCTAATATGTTTTTAGTTAAATTTATTATTTTATTTGTTTGGTTATAAAAAAAATGCCTTAAAAGTTATTAAATTACTAATATATATTAAAATTAAATAATTTTGCAAATCATTTCATAAATAAACAAATAATATTTTTTTAATTAGATTTATAGATAAAGTACATATACGATATAATGTAACACCCACAATTCTCACACAAATGCCACGTCAATACAATACACAGGTGGCAATAACGCAATCATCTCATAATGCACATGTCACAGGATTAACGGAGAACACTGATAATTTAAAACTTTTAATACAAGGTTAACACGTCTCAAGTCACATAGCTAACACATTACTGATCAGTTACAAAATACAGATAACAGTTCTGAACTCTAACATCAAAAGACAGTCAGCATACACAACTCTAAACTGCCCCGATCTCTACTTTGGCTGCTGCGACTGTGACTGCGGTCCCACTGTATGGCTGCCTGAGACACGGAAGACTCGAAAACATAAGCTGAACAGCTCGTGAGTACGCGAGGGTTAGACTCTGCAGGTAAGCACATATAACACACACAACACATATATATCATCACACATATGCAACTCAATGCATAACACGTATCTCTGCTCAAAGGGGGACCACGTTCCCCACCTAACAGGCCGCACACAGCAGCAGTTAGCTACTCAATAGGCACAGGAGCGACCTGGCAATATCACTGCCGTATATATACAGCCTCATATCTCGCGACTGGTTAGGGACAGTCAGCCTGCGCGATCACATATCGCGGACACCTGCAATTCAAACACATATAGCACGTATAGGGTAGAGAAGCTCATACCTGCGCGCTATCACAGCCTCATACACATATATATCACAACCACATAGACGACTCGAAAGAATGCACGTGCGTTTGAAAAGAACTCGAGTACTCACCGACTACCCGAAACTTGATTCGAAACCCGGAACTCTCAATGCGGCTCGGCACGCGATCGGCTAGCACCTGTACACATCACGGGTCTCACACATTAACACAAGCTCGATAGCTACGCAATTCAATCAAACATAACTATCACAATCAATATAAACCCGAAACACGTTCCCGAACGGATAACCGATTCCCGAAACTCTTTTACGGGATTCCTATCGAGATCCAAAATCCGAAACAACTCAATTCAACAACATCCCAAAGGGACTCGACCAATTAACGACTCACAACTCCCTTATAAAGACTTAAACCAACTTCTCTTGGCAGACTGATTTCCGCGCTGCGCCCCCCTGCAGTCGCGCCGCGCCTCAAGCCCCCCGCGCGTCGCGCCGCGACCAGCCGCCTGTTCTCAGCTCTGCTCTTCGAACTCCATAGCTGCACCAGGGGGTTTTCAACCCCCACCTCCGATTTCCAGCAGTAAAAGACACACCAATTCATACATACACATCCCATATAATTATAGAAACCAATTCCCACATATAGCACAACATATCTCAAGATTTTGGCTACCAAATTCACAAATTCTTACCTTTGCAACTCAAGAACACAAGGTGATGAAGATTCTCAGCTTGAATCCAAGCTTCTCAAGTCAATTTCTGGAGTAAAAGAGCTAATTCTCTGCTGGAGCTTCTCAGTAACACACACACACACACACACACAATTTCTTAGGGTTCTTGTCTCAAAATGGATAAGGGAGGAAATAAAAGGGAAGCTCAATATCTATATACGTCTCTATTCTCATCCGGTTCCGAACCCATTAACCCGGACCCGATATCACTTTTTCACAATTTATATCATTAGGACCCAATTAAATCCACGATCTCAAAAATAATAATAATCCACTAATTATTAGCTCGGAGACACGTATCACTCAATCTTGACACATTAAATCCACGAAACGGAATTTAATTGGAACACGCAATAATAATAAAATAAATGAGCCAATAAATTAAATCCACGTACCAGGCTCAAATTAGGGATGTTACAAATCCTCTCCTCTTAAAAAGATTCCGTCCCGGAATCTAGCTCGGACTCGGGAATAGTTGCGGATATCGGCTCCTCATCTCGGTCTCGGGTTCCCAGGTGGCACTAGTACCCTTATGATGCTTCCACTGAACGAGTACTAGCGCAATCTCTTTTTTCCGCAATCTCTTCACTTTTCGATCAGTAATCGCCTCAGGCTGCTCAACATACCTCAGATGAGAATCCACGGTGATCTCGGATAATGGCACAAACTGATCGTCCTTGGCCAGACACTTCCTCAGGTGGCTCACATGAAATGTATCATGAACTCCGGCCAGCTCGGGAGGCAACCTCAATCTATACGCCTGATCTCAGACTCTGGCGATGATCTCGAACGGACCGATGTATCGCGGACTCAGCTTACCTCGATGTCTGAATCTGATAACTCCCTTCCACGGCGATACTTTCAACATCACACGGTCCCCAACACTGAACTCGAGCTCGGTCAGACGACGATCGGCATAACTCTTTTGCCTGCTCTGAGCTACTCTCATATGCTCGCGGATGATTGCCACTTTGTCGCTCGTCTCTTGTAATAACTCGGGCCCACTGATAGGTCGCTCGCCGACCTCGCCCCAACACACCGGGGTTAGACACTTACGCCCATACAACGCCTCGAACGGAGCCATCTTGATGGAGGAATGGTAGCTGTTGTTGTACGCAAACTCGACTAACGACAAGTGAACGTCCCAACTACCACTGAAATCAATCGCACACGTTCGGAGCATATCCTCGAGAGTCTGATTCGTCCGCTCTGTCTGCTCTGTCTGAGGTCTGTACGCTGTACTCAACTGAACTCTCGTCCCCAACTCGCGCTGAAAGCTCTGCCAGAACCTCGAAGTAAACCGCGTATCTCTATCGGACGTAAACGACATCCGAACGCCGTGCCTCGACACTATCTCACTGATGTATAACCGAGCCAACTGATCCATAGTGATGGTGCCCCGAACCGCTAGAAAGTGAGCACTCTTAGTCAACCGATCTACTATCACCCAAATCATGTCATTGCCTCGAACGGTGCGCGGAAGTCTGACGATGAAATCCATCGTGATGTGATACCACTTCCACTCTGGAATCTCTAAAGGCTGCAAATGCCCGTGAGGCTTCTGATGATCGGCCTTAACTCGCAAACAGGTCATACACTCCTCGACATATCGGCCCACATCTCTCTTCATCCCTGGCCACCGATAGAACTCGCACAGATCTCTATACATTTTGGTGCTTCCGGGGTGGATGGATAATCTCGAACGATGCGACTCATCTAAAATCAATTGCCGCAGATTACCGACTCTCGGAACCCAGACTCGGTCACGAAATGCCCACAAACCTCTGCTATCTCTGCTCAACATCTCAAGCTCACCCGCAAGACGCTCTCTCTTCACATTCTCCGCTCGCAATCCCTCTAATTGAGCATGCCTCAGACTCTCCACAAGAGTCGATCTCGAGCCTCGCTGCTCGGGAAACCACTGTCTGACCGCACGCCTTACGGCTTAACGCATCGGCCACCACATTGGCCCTACCCGGATGATACTGAATCTCGCAGTCGTAATCTTTCAGTAACTCGAGGCTGCGCCGCTGTCTCATATTTAGCTCCTTCTGACTGAACAGATACTGAAGACTCTTATGATCGGTATACACTACAAACCGCGAACCGTACAGATAATGACGCCATATCTTCAGAGCGAACACTATCACATCTAACTCGAGGTCATGCACGGTATGATTTTCCTCACAGGTCTTCAGCTGTCGCGACGCATATGCAATCACCTTACCTCGCTGCATCAGAACACATCCCAAACCGGTACCTGACGCATCACAGTAGACCACGAAATCCTCTGTACCCTCGGGCAATGCTAACACCGGAGCCTGACATAACCGGGACTTCAGCTCTCTGAATGCCGACTCCTGCTCATCGGACCACACGAAAGGAACGGACTGCCGTGTCAATCTCGTCAACGGCCTGGCAATCCTCGAGAAGTCCTGAATGAAATGGCGGTAATACCCGGCTAGCCCCAGAAAGCAACGAACCTCAGGCACGGTCTTCGGCGGCTCCCAACTCATAACGGCCTCAATCTTCGCCGGATCCACAGAAATACCCTCGGCGCTCACAACATCCCCAGAAACTGGACCTCCCGCAACCAGAACTCGCACTTGGAGAACTTCGCATAAAGTCGCTCCTCTCGCAGCACGGTCAAAACCTCTCGCAAGTGCTGCTCATGGTCCTCGGCACTCCTCGAGTAGATCAAGATGTCATCGATAAAGACAATCACAAATCGATCCAACATAGATCTACACACCCTGTTCATCAAATCCATGAATGCCGCGGGTGCGTTAGTCAGTCCGAAGGGCATCACAAGGAACTCGTAATGGCCGTATCTCGTCCGGAATGCAGTCTTCGGCACGTCCTCATCTCTGACTCTCAGTTGATGATACCCTGATCTCAGATCAATCTTCAAAAAGAAGCTCGAGCCCTGTAACTGGTCGAACAGATCGTCGATACGTGGAAGCGGATAACGGTTCTTCACCGTCACTTTATTCAACTCTCGATAGTCAATACACATCCGCATAGAACCGTCCTTCTTCTTCACAAACAACACTGGAGCTCCCCACGGGGACGAACTCGGACGGATAAATCCACGATCAAGCAATTCCTGAAGCTGTGACATCATCTCTCTCATCTCAATAGGTGCCAGCCTATAAGGCGTCTTCGCAATAGGCACATAAGGTCGATACGGAACTCGACCTGACGATCTGGCGGTAACCCAGGCAATTCCTCTGGGAATACCTCAGGAAACTCTCGAACCACAGGTATATCCGCTAGGGTCTTCTTCTCTAATCTGGCGTCAACGACATAGGCCAGAAAGGTCTCGCATCCCTTCGCAACATACCTCTGAGCTCGGGCCATAGACACAATGCCGATCTCACCTCGGCGCCTCTCACCATACACTGTCACCGTCTCACTGTCTGAAATGGGTATCCGGATCATCTTCTTCGCGCAAAGAATATCGGCCTGCCTGACTGTCATCCAGTCCATACCCACTATCACATCGAAACTGCTGATCCCTATCGGCTATAAATCGATCAGAAACCGGTGAGCATCGATCTCAAGGACACAATCTCTGTACACCCGACTCACTAATGCTGTACTACCGTCTACCCTCTCAACAACTAACGGCACAGATAAAACAGTAGCAGGCACAGAAAAGTATGCACAGAATATCACAGACACATACGAGCGATCTGCTCCAGAATCAAATAAAACACGAGCGCTAAGCCCGTTCAGGATATACGTACCGGAAACAACATCGGTGGACTCGCGGGCCTCCTCTGCCGTAGCCTGGAATACTCTACCTCGGCCTCTAGGTGCGGACTCACGGCGGCTAGAAGACGCGGGCTCTGCTCTGGCACTGCTGGTGCTCGCTCCCTGCACAGCGGGCGGCGCATCCGGACAATCTCTCACAATATGAACTGGCCTCCCACAGCGGAAGCACAGGGAATCCCTCGAAGTACATGTAAAGGATGTGTGGCCATACTGACCACAACGGTAGCATCTGGGCTGCTCCGGTATACAAGGACCGGAATGGCGACGGCGACACCTCGGACAGTCTCTCTCTCCAGCTGAACTGTCTGCTCGGCTCCCTGATGGCTGGGACCCCTGTCCCATGCTGCTCTAACTCTGACTAGGAGCACTGTAACGAGAAGTCTGCCCCTGATTCTGACTGGCCGCCCCCGACCCCTGATACTGCCCAGACCTCCTGGACCTACGATCTCTGCCTCTATCTCTGTCTCTACGGAATCCCGAACCCTGCCCCTGAACTTGCTGCTGCTCAGGCTGTCTCTCTCTCTCTGAAAGTCCTGAGGCTCTCGATAATAACTCTGGGACTGCTCAGACGTCCCTGTCCTCTGTCTCTGGGATGGAGGCTGACCCCTCTGCCTCTCGATCTCCCTCTCTCGGACTCGGACTAACTCTAATGCCCGCGCAAAGGTAGGAGTATCATGAAGTCCGACGAACTCCCGGATATCCGATCTCAAGCCGTCGATAAAGGCATCAGCCTTACGAACCTCTGAATCCACATGCTGGGGCGCAAACTGAGCATACTCATTAAAGCGGTCTACATACTGCTGGACCGACATACTGCCCTGCTGGAGATGTAGAAACCGGCGCTCCATTTCCCGGCGCTCATCGCGGGGAATATACTGTAACTCAAAGATGGCGCGGAACTGATCCCACGACATAGCATACGCTGCGGCTGTAGTCATAGACGACTCAATGGACTTCCACCACTATGAAGCCCCTCCTTTCAACTGATAAGCCGCATAGCCGACCATATCACGAGGATCGACATGGGCAACTCGGAATGCTGCCTCTATCTCTCTCTCCCAAGCCATAGCCGCACCCGGCTCACCACCGCCTCAGAACTGAGGTGCGGCTCCCGCCATAAAGTCCTTAAAGGACCCACCTCGAGGAGCAGAAGATGAAGATGCCCCAATCCCTGTCTCAACACTGGTCACTGGCGGCGGATCAGCTCTCTGTCGCTGCTGATCCCTCTCTAGGTAGAACTCGGTCAATACTGCCAACATCTCTGACCGGTGGACATACTCGTCTCCTGCTGGAAATGAATAAGTAAACTGTTATTTACAAACCAAGGCTTTCAAAAACTTATAACTGTGCAAGTTTCTGATCTATAGCCTTCAAAAACTCTCTCTTCATCTCTTCTTTATCACACGATATCCTAACTGATTTTATTTGGAGCAGCATATCTTTTGAAAAATTATAAAACTCGAGATTGAAGAAAATACCAGACCCATCTGTGAATTTGATTCTGTAAGTCCTGGATTTGACAAAAAGATGAACTTCTTTGATCTTTTTCCCTTTCTTCTCAGCATCTTCTACCTCTTTTCTTGCGAATTCAGGATCAACAGCTGTACTTAGATCTCTGATGAGTTGTTTCACTTGTGGAAGAGCAGATCTAACTTGAGATACAGACCCTATGTTGTACATCTTTATCAGTTCATCCCTGGTCAGCTTCTGAACCATTTGCCAGAATGTATCAAACTCTTCTTCTGGTCCAGACTCTCTTCTTATTACAAACTTGACCCTTAAATCTCTTTCATCCAATGATTTAGCAAACCAGTAGTTGATTTGAGGCTTTGTGAAATCATGTTGATCAATCAACTTCTCTATCTCCATGGCCTTTTGCAGTTGTTGATCAAATATCACCCTTTTAACCGATGAAGGAATAGAAAGAGCAGCTTGATCAGTGGGAACAGGTGCACTGGCAGCAGCTTCAGTTTGGATTGGTTGGACTTCTGGGGAAGGATGAACTTCTGGGGAGACTTTTGTTTTCTTTCTTTTCTCCATTTCTTTATCATGTATGTCCTGCAGCTTTTCAGTAGTCATGGACTGAGCCATTTTCTTTGGAATACCTGCTGCAAAGGCAAAATTGATTAAGAATCTTCTGTGCTCAGCCTTGGTGTGCCCTGTTGGAATTTTTCTCTTCATTGCTCCTTGTTTAACCACAAACCCCTTTAGGTAATCACCTAAGGTCTCATCATCATCCATTGGGGTTTGGGTTGCTGCTCCAATTCTTTGTCCTGTTCTTCTGCTATTCTTTTGGCAACTTCAGCATCAAAGGCAATTTGGGCTTCTTTGGAGGAAAATTTATGCTTTGGAGACTCAATGAGAATGCCCTTGCCCTTGTCTTTTGCAGCAGATGATGTAGCTTGGACTGTACTTGATGGAGCTTGAATGCCTTCCCTGATCACAACTCCAGTAGCTTTTGAAGAAGCAGCTTGAGTTTCTAGGCTAACAGCTTGAGAAGCTGTTGGGACTGCTAGCCTAGAAACTGGAACTGTTGATGCTGCTTGGACTGTTGTTGTTGGAGCTGCTTGGACGGATTTGGGAACCTCCTGATTCTCCCCCTTTTTGGAAGCATTGGTTTGGTCAGAAGGACCTACAACCTTTGCCCCTTGGGTTTGAATCATCTGCTCTAATTTCATGAGCTTATTTCCACAGAGGGTGAACCCTTTGTGAAGATAATCCATTCTCTTATTCTGAGCAGCCTCTGCCTGTTTGAGTGCAAAAATTTGAGCCCACTGTGCAGCAATGATGGACATTTGATATTCCAACATGGCTACAACAGGTTTCAGCTTGGGATCCGTCAAGAGCATGAGTTGCAGACTTGTCTCAAGATCAGAAAACACCTGAGGTGCTTGTGATCTATCACTGACATTAAGACCAGAAGTAGAAACTTCTGGGCCCCTCTTTTCTTGGTTCTGGGGACTTCCAGCTTGTGTTTGCACACTTGCTGTTGCCATGGGCGTGGTCTTAGCTATGTTGGCCCTGTCCTGTGCCTCTTGTGCAGAGACATCAGTAGTGCTAGCCACAGAACCCATATGAACCATCTCTGAAGAGATGTTCACCTCCTGAGTGAGGATGGGAGTTTCCTCAATTGGTTCCCTTTGGATATTCTGTGCAGAAGTGTCCTCCTGCACAGGGATATATGGCTCTTGTTGATGGGAGGAGGAGGAAGGAGCTCCTGGTCCCCTTTTCCTTTTATATAAGTATTTTAGTGGGCGTTTTGGATGTACAAAAGGATCAGATGGAATATTTGTATCATGAGGAGTGGGTTGGGGTCCTGGGGGTGAAGCAGGAATGTTGGGCTGTGTCTGCTCAGGACCCTCTCCTCTGTTTCCTGGAATGATGTTCATCATTGCAGAGGGCATTGGAACATCTATACTTACAAAATTGGCACTTGGCTTTAACAGCCTTTTGATTGAAGACAGTGAGTGCCTATGGGAAACATGTATCCTTTTATGTAAATGTGGAGTAGTGCAGGTGTGTGCAATAATTTCTGCCAAAAACCTAGGATACATCAAAAATTTCCCAGTCTTTAGGGAATGATGCCTTAACATCCCCTGAAAAATCATGTTTGAAAAATTGAACTGTTGGCCAGTAGAAAAGCACACTAAGGCAGTGGCAATATTTGAAGAAAACTCAGACCAACCAGTTCTTTTGGGGCTTAAACATTGCTGAATAATATGCACAAGGTATTTCCATTTTGGAGAAAAGTGTGCCTTAAGAAAAGTAAAAGAATCAGCAGGACCCCTATAACCAATATTTTGAAGACCAAAATGTAAAGCTTGAAGGGATAGGTCGGTTATACCTGAGGCATCTTGAAGATGTAAGTGATTTCTGATGGATTCCTCAGTGATATTGATGACAGTTCCATCAATCTTGGATATGAGAGTAGGCACTCCATTGATGGTTTGAACAGATGCATGGTTCCAAAACTGTTCAATATGGGAGATGTATATAGTAGGGTTAATGGAAAGGGCATAATGGATATGGGAGTGCCTGAGGAAATCCATCATTGCATGAAACGGTTGAAGTTCAGAATGTTTTAAGTTGTATGGGAGGCAGTTGTGTTCTTTTACAAACTCCATTGATGAAGAAACAACGGTTTAGGGTTTGAAAGAAGAATGTGTGATTCGTTCAGAGAGAAAGCAAGAGGCCGTGGAAGAAGAATATGTAACTGGTAGTTACAACTGAACGAAACCGGGACCTTTAAAGGTTTCGAAAAGGTTGGGTCCCGCGCACACATTTGAAAAATTACCCAAATACCCTGCACACTTTGACAGATCAAGTGAAAACAGCTAACAACATGAGAAAATGAACTAGCAGCTTGAGAAAATACTCAAGCTGTTAGTTAGAAGTTATGCATCTTTTCAATGAAACAGTGTCTCCCCCTTAACTAAGCATACTGAGTAGATAATAATGAAAACCAATTAATCCATGTTTACCATACCAATATTTGATACTAGGAAAGTGAACCTTCCTACATCAAAAGGTTTTGTAAATAGATCAGCTAACTGATCATCTGTATGTATTTTGGTAACTTGGATTAACTTCTTTTCATTACAATCTCTGATAAAGTGAAATCTGATTTCTATATGCTTGGTTTTTGGGAATTTCACTGGGTTTTGCACAATGCTGATTGCACTTGAGTTGTCAATATAAATAGGAGTAGATAAGAAATTCATACCATAGTCTCTTAGTTGATTTTGAATCCACATTACCTGGGAGCAGCAGCTTGCAGCTGCTACATATTCTGCTTCAGTGGATGATGTGGACACAGTTGTTTGCTTTTTGCATTGCCAAGAGACCAATCTTGCTCCTAAATATTGACATCCACCAGTTGTGGATTTCCTGTCAATGTTGCATCCATCATAGTCACTGTCAGAATAAGCAGTTAGTACAAAAGGAGAGTCTTTAGGATACCATAGGCCTAAGTGTGGTTGGCCTTTAAGATATCTAAAAATTCTCTTAACAGCAACCAAGTGAAAATCCTTTGGAGAGCATTGAAACCTAGCACACACACAGACAGCAAACATTATTTTAGGTCTAGAAGATGTTAGATACATGAGAGATCCTATAAGGGATCTGTATAGATGAATGTCCACATCTATGCCATCTTTGTCTGTATGGAGCTGTTTATGAGAATCCATTGGAGTGCTTGCAACCTTTGTGTCTTGATAGCCAAACTTTTCCAGTATGTCTTTGACATACTTTGATTGACTTATGAATAGACCAGTAGGCTTCTGTTTAACATGCAGCCCTAGAAAGAATGTGAGTTCTCCCATTGAACTCATTTGAAACTTTTTGTGCATTAGGGTCTCAAATTCTTTGCACAAACAATCATTTGTTGAGCCAAAGATGATGTAATCAACATATATTTGGACAAGTAGAATCTCAGCTTTGATGGACTTAGTGAAAAGTGTTTTGTCCAGAGTGCCTCTCTTGAATCCATTCTGTAGAAGATATGATGACAGAGTGTCATACCATGCTCTGGGGGCTTGATGGAGACCATAGAGAGCCTTGTCTAGCTTGTACACCCTGTCTGGATACTTGTAGTCTTCAAAACCAGGAGGTTGACACACATATACCTCCTCTTCAATTGTCCCATACAGAAAAGCAGACTTGACATCCATTTGATACACTTTAAATCATTTGAAGCTTGCATAGGCCAGAAATAGTCTGATGGCTTCAATTCTTGCTACTGGAGCAAATACATCATCATAATCTATGCCTTCTTCTTGAGTGTACCCTTGTGCTACTAGCCTTTCTTTGTTCTTGATGACTATCCCTCTCTCATCTTTCTTGTTTCTGAACACCCATCTTGTACCTATTGCTCTCTTACCTTTAGGAAAATCCACCAGAGTCCATACATTCTGGATCTTGAACTGTAGAAGCTCTTCTTGCATTGCCTCAATCCAAGATGAATCTTTTAATGCTTCTGATGCCTTTTTAGGTTCCAGTTGAGACATGAAACAGGCATGTTCAAAAGCAGCTAGACTGAATTCAGGAACTGCTTGTTCAGCAGCAGCAGTCTCATTGTGAACCATTTTCCTTGTTTGAACAAGAGTGCTTGGATCACCCAGTATTTGATTGAGAGGGTGATACTTGTGAACTCTTAGTGTGGGCTCTCTTTCTGTTTGAAAAGAAGTTCCAAGATTTGTATCATCTCCATCAGAACCAGTGAATGGTTCAGTTTCTGGAACAAATTGACTTGTATCTGGGACTGTTTCCTTTTGTGTTGGAGCTGTGCTTTCAGGACTTGGGGATGGCACTTCAGTGTCTGGATTTGCATTAAGTGGAGCATTCAGGACCCCTGGAGGATCACAAGACAGAAGTGGTAGAGTGGTGTAATCATCCCAACTTGGTGAATCTGCAGCAGTCTGAAACTTTGTGCCAACAGCTTGAGAAGTTGTATTGGCAGCATGAGAATTTGTGTTAGCAGCTTCAACCCTGTATGCATCAGCTTCTGCAGTATACTCAACAAAGCTCAGAGAATTTGCTAGTGAATCTAAATCAAACAACCAATCAGGACCAGTGCCTTTGATATTAGCAGTATTTTCATTAAATTCAACATTGGCACTTTCTTCAATTGTTTTAGACACACTGTTGTATACTCTATAGGCTTTGCTTTGAATTGAGTATCCTACAAAGAATCCTTCTTCAGCTTTACTTTCAAACTTCCCTAAGTGAGTCTTAGTGTGAAGGATAGTACATGGGCATCCAAAAGGCTTGAAGAAAGCTATTAGGGGACTTCTGTTATGGAATAACTCATAGGGAGTTTTCCCTTGTGATTGGACAACCTGAACCCTATTCAGAACATAACAAGCTGTATTAACAGCTTCTGCCCAGAAAGTCATTGGCATATTTGAATCAGCTAACATTGTTCTAGCAGCCTCAATTAATGTTCTGTTCTTTCTTTCAGCTACACCATTTTGCTGTGGTGTTCTTGGTGCACTATATTGTCTATCAATGCCTTTGGACTCACAGAAACTGTTTAGAATGTGATTTTTAAATTCAGTTCCATTGTCTGATCTTATCACCTTAACTTTGGAGTTGGATTGGTTTTCTATCTTAAGGATAAAAGACTTAACTAGTTCAGCAGTTTCATCTTTGGACCTAAGAAAGTAAACCCAAGTAAATCTGGTGAAATCATCAACAATAACTAAACAGTAAGCCCTTTTATTCAAACTCAAAACAGATGTTGGACCAAATAGATCCATATGAAGCAGCTGAAGAACAGATGAGATTGAATTTATTTCTTTGGCCTTATGAGAAGTTTTGTGTTGCTTACCTTTAAGGCATGCTACACAATGATCATCACAAATGAACTCCTTTTGTGGTAAGCCTCTTACCAGATTCTTTTTAACTAAAGCATTCATGGACTTGAAGTTCATGTGACACATCCTTCTATGCCAAAGAGCAGACTCATTTGATGATGCTTTGGATATCAAACAGCTTAAAGTATTTGATTTAGTCAAAAGATCTGTGTCCAGACAGTAGACATTGTCCTTTCTTGGTGTTCTTAGTAAAACAAGGTTTTCAGGAACTTTGAAATCCTTTGAAAGAACAATGCATTCAGAATCTGTGAACAAAACAATGTTTTGTTTGTCACAGATTTGAGAGACACTTAATAAATTATACTTAAGCTGTTCAACATACAGAACATCATGGAATGTCTTGTTGCCTGCATTAACAGTACCTTTACCTGTAACCTTACCTCCTTTTGAGTTGCCTCCAAATGCTACAAAACCTCCATCAAATCCTTTGAAATTTGACAAGCACTCAGAATTGCCTGTCATGTGCCTAGAGCATCCACTGTCCAAATGCCATCTGGTTCTATGAGGAGACCTGTGGTTGCCCTGCACAAATAACAGCTTAGTCAGTAGTGGAGTAAACCCAAACCAAATTGGTTTTGGGTTGGCCTTGTACATTGACATAACTAAATACTGTTTTTGACTTCTTATATTTAGTGAGATCTACTGATGGAGCCTTTGGAGAGTATTTGGTGATAATATGAGGTATCCAACTATTTTGATCATCTTTTCTTCTAACAGTCTCAAGATGATTCACTAGCAGTTCCAGATTGATGCTCAGCAGCTTGAGCTGTGTTTGTAGTGCTAACAGCTTCAGTTTTTGCACTAACAGCTTTAGATTTTGTCTTAGCAGTCTGATCTTTTGCAATAGCAGTTTGAGCTGAAGATTTGTCCTTGACACACCATATTTGTTTAAAACTTGATTTAGGCTTTGCCAAAACTTGTTTTTGATGTGTGGACTGTTTTTTATTAACTTTTGAAAACCTGTGATCAACTGTTTTCTTTGGAACGGATGTGGAAGGTTTCACCTTTGAGTGCTTTGACTGAATAGGATTTGATTTTGTGTGTTTCACAGTCTGTTTTGCAACAGCTGGTTTATAAAAACAATCCTTGGCTAAGTGATTCTTCCTTCCACAGTGAAAACACCTTTTGACTGTTTGAATTGGAGAACCAGACTTTTCTGTCAATTTCTGGTTCTTGTTTCTCTGATTTCCTCTTACCTGCTGTTGTTTAGGAAACTTTTGAACACCATGCTTTTGGCATGTGCAGACAGAAACAGTTTTACCTCTTTTGTTTCCTTTTGATGAAGATGCAGTGTTACAGTTTGAATGTACAGAAACTTGTGGAGTAGCATTGCAGACACTCATCTTCTCTTTTCCTTTCCTACTGGGAGCTTGAACCTCTATGGGTGCACTCATTGTGTCACAGTCTTTATTGTGAATCTTATCTTCCTTTGATTCAAGACTGTTATCAAGGATAGGATCTACAATAGTCATAGACTCATCTAGTGGTTCATTGACAAGTCTATCAGCAACCTCACTCATTGGGTGAATGTACTTGTTGTTGTATGGAGGTGGAGTAGCTCTGTATCCTATTCCTTCTTTGGGATTAACCTGAGATTTTACTTTATCTTTAAATTGGACTTCCATTAGGTGTTCCAGCTTTTGATTAGCTAACTTAAAATTTCCTAGATCTATGTTAACAGATTCTAGTTTCTTATTAGCCTCTAACACCTTTTGTTCAGTCTCTTCAACCTTTTTATTCAGAGATTCTATTTTCTTATTTAGCTCCTTTTTCTCCCACTCATGATAGGTTCTATCATAACCCATTTGAATCTCATTATCCTTATAATCATTGATCTGTTTTTCCAGATCTTCTATGGCCTGCATGTATTCATATCTCCTTTCTTCCATCTTAGCTTGAGTTTTGCACATGCTCTCATTATGATCTCTGTACTTTTTAACCATATTTTTGCATGATTGAGAGCAGAGTTTAGAGTTTACCTCAGATGGTAGGTCAGTGGAGCAAACATTTGATGTTTCTGCCATTAGAGCTTGATTTTGAAATTCTTCCTCTGTCTGATCACTCCAGTCAAACACATTGTCTTCTTGAGAGACAAGTGCTGTTGATGATGATGTTTGAATGGGTTGTGAAGTCCTTGATGGCTGTTGACCTTGAGATCTACATTCTCTGGCAAAGTGACCAAGCTTATGACATTTATAGCATTCCACTTTTGATTTATCAAAAGCTGGTTTGCCTTCTGTTTAGGCTTGAAAGTTGGTCCTTCCAGTTCTTTTAAGAAATCTTTTGGCCCTCATGGTCAGCATTGCATGTTGCCACTTTAAATCCATCTCTTCAAGATCATCTGGATGAATTTGTTCCAAGTCTTCAACATTTAGAGCAAATAATCCATCATTGGCAACAAAAGCCTCATAGTGTGTTTCAGCAGAGTTGCTATCACCACCTGAAAAAGAATCACAGTTATTAGATTTTTCAGAAGACAGAAGAGCAGTATTTTGATTATAAGAAAAGGATTTCTTTTTAGCATCAATCTTAGTCTCAAACACTCTTAAACTGTTAAACAGATCATCCAATTCTATCTCATCAAGAGTGTCTTTTGTTCTCCATTGTGCAGCATAGACTGTCCATTCTTCTCCAAGAGATCTGAGAAACTTTCTGTTGACTTCATCTTCATCCAGATTGACTTTTGCACTTTCCAGTTCACTTATCAGTTTGTTAAACCTGTCAAAAATTTGAGTAAGGTTTTCATTCTTGCCACCAGAGAAGTTTTCATACTGCTGCTTCAAGAGATCCTTTTGGTTTCTCTTGGTACTGGCATTACCAGCAAATCTTTTCTGTAAGGCATTCCAAAGATCATGAGCAGTATAAAATTTTTTGAACTGATGTTGATAAGCATTTGTAATGGCTATTTGTAAAAGTGTAAGTGCTTTCACTTCATTCATTCTAGCCTTCCTCTCAAGTTCAGTTTTTGGAGGAGTTTTGACTGGTTTTCCCTCATCATCCAGTTCTGGATCAACTACAGGAGGAAATTCAACAGCTTCCCATATGACATAATCAATGAATTGAATATGCTGTTGAATCCTGAGTTTCCACATCTCAAACTCAGTGGGCTTGAGCATAGGCACTTTGAGTCCTTGCCCAGATCCACTGCTGCTATTTTCAAATTCCATTGCAAAACAATTAAAAATTTAAAAGAAAGTTTTCGACTTTGAAAAACAAAGAACAACCTGTCTCTGATACCACTTGTCAGGATCTAAAACTGAATTACCAAGACTAACTGATTTGAATTTATCAGAGTATAAATCAATAATCTTGCTTTGAATCAAAGTTTAATTAAGAAGTTTGCGGAATAACACTTAATTATTTTAACAAAAACTTTCAGAATCAATAATGAATAAACACACAAGAAGTAATCAAGACTGTTTGTATTGCTGAATTCAATAATTACAATCACCTCTAATCTGTTTGATTAGACGAAGAACACAGACTGTTCTTAGGGTTTTACAACCTTAGAGGCTTATGAAAACTCTATCAATAAAGCAATTACAGACTCAAAATATGCAGAAAACTTCTATACAATAGAAAGACCTATTCTATGTATTTATATTGCTTCTTGATATGTTTCCTTTACGAATGATGACTTCTCTGATAGTAGATATGCTGGAATCTTCATGTAGATATCTTTTCCTGAAAATCAGCACTTTCTGTTTATGAAACTGTTGAGCAGCTTGAATCAGTTGACAGCATGAACAGAGCAGCTTGAGTAGATTTGCTCTGGCAGCTTGAACTTTTACACTGGCAGCTCGAGTTTCTTCTACTAGCAGCATGAACTTTGTATTTACATTTAAAATCTACTAACAGTCTGAGAAGTCTAACTAACAGCTTGAACATACTTAAACTATTTCCCAACAGCGGAAAACACTGATAATTTAAAACTTTTAATACAAGGTTAACACGTCTCAAGTCACATAGCTAACACATTACTGATCAGTTACAAAATACAGATAACAGTTCTGAACTCTAACATCAAAAGACAGTCAGCATACACAACTCTAAACTGCTCCGATCTCTACTTTGGCTGCTGCGACTGTGACTGCGGTCCCACTGTATGGCTGCCTGAGACACGGAAGACTCGAAAACATAAGCTGAACAGCTCGTGAGTACGCGAGGGTTAGACTCTGCAGGTAAGCACATATAACACACACAACACATATATCTCATCACACATATGCAACTCAATGCATAACACGTATCTCTGCTCAAAGGGGGACCACGTTCCCCAGCTAACAGGCCGCACACAGCAGCGGTTAGCTACTCAATAGGCACAGGAGCGACCTGGCAATATCACTGCCGTATATATACAACCTCATATCTCGCGACTGGTTAGGGACAGTCAGCCTGCGCGATCACATATCGCGGACACCTGCAATTCAAACACATATAGCACGTATAGGGTAGAGAAGCTCATACCTGCGCGCTATCACAGCCTCATACACATATATATCACAACCACATAGACGACTCGAAAGAATGCACGTGCGTTTGAAAAGAACTCGAGTACTCACCGACTACCCGAAACTTGATTCGAAACCCGGAACTCTCAATGCGGCTCGGCACGCGATCGGCTAGCACCTGTACACATCACGGGTCTCACACATTAACACAAGCTCGATAGCTACGCAATTCAATCAAACATAACTATCACAATCAATATAAACCCGAAACACATTCCCGAACGGATAACCGATTCCCGAAACTCTTTTTCGGGATTCCTATCGAGATCCAAAATCCGAAACAACTCAATTCAGCAACATCCCAAAGGGACTCGACCAATTAACGACTCACAACTCCCTTATAAAGACTTAAACCAACTTCTCTTGGCAGACTGATTTCCGCGCCGCGCCCCCCTGCAGTCGCGCCGCGCCTCAAGCCCCCTGCGCGTCGCGCCGCGACCAGTCGCCTGTCTCAGCTCAGCTCTTCGAACTCCATAGCTGCACCAGGGGGGTTTCAACCCCCACCTCCGATTTCCAGCAGTAAAAGACACACCAATTCATACATACACATCCCATATAATTACAGAAACCAATTCCCACATATAGCACAACATATCTCAAGATTTTGGCTACCAAATTCACAAATTCTTACCTTTGCAACTCAAGAACACAAGGTGATGAAGATTCTCAGCTTGAATCCAAGCTTCTCAAGTCAATTTCTGGAGTAAAAGAGCTAATTCTCTGCTGGAGCTTCTCAGTTACACACACACACACACACACACAATTTCTTAGGGTTCTTGTCTTAAAATGGATAAGGGAGGAAATAAAAGGGAAGCTCAATATCTATATACGTCTCTATTCTCATCCGGTTCCGAACCCATTAACCCGGACCCGATATCACTTTTTCACAATTTATATCATTAGGACCCAATTAAATCCACGATCTCAAAAATAATAATAATCCACTAATTATTAGCTCGGAGACACGTATCACTCAATCTTGACACATTAAATCCACGAAACGGAATTTAATTGGAACACGCAATAATAATAAAATAAATGAGCCAATAAATTAAATCCACGTACCATGCTCAAATTAGGGATGTTACATATAATTTGAATGTAGATTTAAATTTTATCTATTAATTAATATTTAAAGATGTAAGAAATAATATATTGTATTTATATTTTTTATTTATTAATCTTTATAAATATTAGAAATAATGAATTATATTTATATTTTAGTTTATTTTATTTAAAATAATATATTTTGTTACGTTAATACGTTTTGATTTAAATTTAGTACTTTATTTTTTTAATCTTAATTTTTGTTATGCCAATACGCTTTGATTTCAATATAGTATTTTAATCTTTTTGATTTACAAGTTTATACATTAATATGCTGTATTCGTTTTCACTTAAATATTTTAATTTTCACTTAAGTATTAACGAAACAAAATTTTAAATCAAAAGAAATAAAATAATAAATTGAAATCAAAACGTAATGGCATAACAAAATATTTAAATCCAAAAAAATAAAATAATAAATTTAAATAAAAACTATTTAGCGTAACAAAATATATAAATCAAAAATAATAAATTAGCAAACTTAAATCAAAACGTAATGAATTAGTAAATTTAAATCAAAATTTACACAAATTCAAAATTTATTAAAAGTAATGAAATAGTTTGATTGAAAAGTATAAATAATAAAAAGATACAAATAGTTTAACTAATTAAATATAAATAAATAAATTGAATACATAAAAAGATGCATAACTTAACTAATTAAGTATATAATAAATATAATTATTAGTAAAGAAATATAGATTTATTTTACAAAATAAATAGGTATAATTAATAATAATAATAAAAATAAAATAATATAATTAATAATGAATCAAATCATAATTTATTAAATTAATATTTCAAATTAAAATCAAAAATGAAAAATTAAGAAAATGGACCAAAATTGAAATTACCAAA
Source organism: Centrapalus pauciflorus (assembly GCA_020465985.1). Taxonomy (NCBI): domain Eukaryota; kingdom Viridiplantae; phylum Streptophyta; class Magnoliopsida; order Asterales; family Asteraceae; genus Centrapalus; species Centrapalus pauciflorus. Next base: position 298,663 of record JAANYP010009342.1, on the reverse strand, counting down.
CTTGTAATTGAAAAAAGGGCAAAATTGTCATTTTTAAAAAATTTAGAAATGGAAGGACTAATTCTGCAAGTAAAAAGTGGTTTGAAAGACCGCCACTGCAACTTTGAAAGTTGAGGGACCGTTTCCATAATTTTGAACAAACCACAGGGACCATTTCGGTAATTTTCTCTTATCTTTATGATATTTATCAATTTATTAACTAATCTAAATCCAAATTAAAAAAATAATCATCCTGTTCTTATATTATACACACGCACGCGCGCACACACACACATATTAAATTTCTATTTATATACATGTTATGTAAATATTTTTTATTAAAAATATTTACATCATACATGTTAGTAAAGTATAAAGTAATTAGTAAAGATATATTTTTATAACACTTCTGATTGAAACAATATTTTATATATTTATCTTTCATATTTTATGTGTTTGTCAATATGAAACATCAATTAATATTAAATGTAAATAAAAATTTCATCCAATCTATACTAATATATATCTAAATTAAAAAAAATTATACGTTTATAAAAGTATTAAAATATAAAAGTAAATACACACTATGTAAAAGTACTAAATTTTTAAAAGGTAAAAAGTAAATGATTAAATATATTTTATAATATTTTTTTATTAAAGATGAAATATATAAATACTATATTATGTATCAACTAAAATATCAATTTATATCAATTATGATATAAAAATTTATAAAAAGACTAAAAGAATTATAAAAAAGTTAGTTATTATTCATATCTTTATTTATAAAGCTTAAAAAATAATTATCATGAATAACTAATATTTATGTGTTTTAATTTTTACTATATATTACATAAATAAAATTTAAAACAAACAAGTAAACCATAAAAACATATTTATTAAATAAAATATAAATTCAATATAATTATAAAACCAAAATTTCAAGGTTTCCAGAGAAAACAGGTGACAAAATACATTTAAATAGATCGAAAAGCCCATACACTATATTATTGCACATGCACCAAAATGAACAGTTGTTTTGTTCGTATTGAAATCGGTACGAAGAAAATCCAATTTAGTGATGGGACGCCAATAATTCATCTTTTATCAAGTTAAAAATAGGGTTTATTATAAGAAAAAACTAACATTTTTTTGTGTTTTTTCTTCACGTTTTCGTCCTTTCATGTTATTTTTTTTACGTAAAAGTCTTTAAGTTAATTTTTTTCGTTTTGGTTTAGTGAAATTTGAAAATTAGAACCTGGTCTTTCAATTTTTTAAAAACCCGGTTTACTAATTATAACCGGGTTTTAATGTCCAAATTTCACTGAACCAAAAATAAAAATTAACTTAAGGAGTTTTATGAAAAGAAATAACATGGAGGGACGAAAACACAAAAAAAACATGAAAACATGTTGGTTTTTTCATAATAAACCCTTAAAAATATGACATAATAAAAAAATGTTATAAACATTTCTCTCTTACATATATGATAAATAGATTTTATATACATTTACATGTTCCAACTCCTTTGAAATAATATGAATGTCTACTTACATAAATTCAAATTGTTGTGAACGTATATTTATGTGACACATAATTTTGTTAAAGTAATCTTTTTAGATTGTATTTTTGTTGTTAATGGCTTGTCTGGATATTGTTTCTGGAATTGTTTTCCTTTGTCTCTAGCTAGACTTGTTTATAAAAATTGTTGCTACTAAAAGAAAACCAAAACAAGATTATAAAAAACATTTAATTTTTTTAGGATAATAAATTTTAGTGCATTGCATAATTAGAGGTACTCGTTTGAAGTTTGAACATGTATGGGGATAATATATATAAATTAAAAATGGACTCAAGGGGTGGACCTATGAATATAGGGTGTTAGCACGTGTAACAAGCAATTGTCAATAATCCTATTTCGCAATGTAATTTTTTTAACAACTGTATTTGTACAATTGGGTATCTCGAATGTGCAACTTATACTATTCATATGTTGACAAAATTTTAAAGTGTGCAACTTAAATAATTATATCGTCAAATTAAACAAATAAGTTTAAAGTATAAGACCTAAATAATCATTAAATGAAAAACAAACAAAATTAAACTCAAATAACCCTATTTCCTATTTAGTTTTAGTCCAACAAATAAATACCAAATAACAAATGAATTATGATTGTAGTGTACAATGTAAACTATTGAAAGTAAAGTGAAATGTTTATAATTTTACAGTGGAGTGTTAAGTTATTAATTATACTTAGTTAAATATTGATAGTATGTTTTATAATATTTATTGATGGAATGAAGTTTGTTATTCATTGACTCCGAAATATAAAAAGTTACAAAGAGCAATTGCAAGAATATTTCTTAATTAATTGTATTTTTATTCACAATCTTTTAGTTTATTTGATATTTTATGATTATTTTTGTTATCCTAAATTAAAAATACTCAGTTTTTGTCTTGGCCCGACAAATATAGTCACTTGTTTCTTCAAACTAGGGGTGAGCATGGGGCGGTTCGGTTCGGTTTTTGGCCGAAACCGAACCCAAACCGAAAATTCCGGTTTTTTAAATGGAGAAACCGTTCGGTTTCGGTTTTTCCCGGATTCGGGTTTTCGGTTTTCCGGTTTGGATTACCGGTTTTTCGGTTTACACCCGTGGGTTTTTTGGTTTTTGGTTTTTCGAAAACGGTTTGGTTTTTGGGTTCAAACCCGAAAAATCTTAGACACATTTTTACTAAAATTGAATTTTTCTTTACTAAAGTTAAGCACTATTTGATAAATCACTAAAAAATAATTGTTTATGTTTGAATTTTAAATCGACTTATGTGTTAGTTTGATACTTCGAATTGATAAAATTGGATATTAAATATTAATTTAGTTGTTTTATACTCTAATTTATTAAATTTACTAACTTAGGCTTTGAATTAATTTAAGTAATTTCATCATGTAAAATATAATAATAATGTTTATACCAATTTATTAGCATTATCTACTTCACATATAATTAAAATAAGCATAACTATTAATAATGTCAATTAATTAGCATTTTAACATCATAAATATCAATTATATATATAATTGAAAAATGTTTCCTTTAATATAGGAGTAGAACGTAACATTAAATATGAGTGAAACTAGAATTAACTCAATAAATATATATATGATATTTATAAAAATTAAATTAATTTTAAAACCGGTTCGGTTCGGTTTTTTCGGTTCGGTTTTGAGAGGGAATCCGAAACCTAACCATTCACTCCGGTTTTTTCGGTTTTGGTTTTTTTGGTTTTTCAGTTTCCCGGTTTTTTCGGTTTGGTTTTTCCGGGTTTTTCGGTTTTTTGGTTTGCCGGTTCGGTTTTTGCTCACCCCTACTTCAAACTAGGAAAACAAATACAAATTTATGCAACGGGTCCTCTTAGAAATTAGGTCTGCCATTAAATGGTCTGAACCAATAAATAAAGAATGTGGTATCATATGCTTAGTACTTGAACAAAATTAAGGTAGATGAAGTCAATACAATAGTAGATGGCATTTGATCACTAATAATTTTTTTTTTTTATAAAGATTTTAGCATTTAGTACTAATCGAAAGCTGAAGCAATGATAAAAATTTCATTTAATGTTGCTTCATTTTACACTATAAATCATTAATCGTAAAATATACAGAGTGGTGCATGATGAAGCAGTACAAATTCAATTTGGTATCGGTACTGCGATGAACATCGTCCGGCCCATCCAAGCCATCGGTATCGCTATGGGCTTCTTGATGCCGCTATGGTGCCTTCTTTGAGGGAGGGAGGGAGGGAGGGAGAGACGTTTGTATGTGTGTGTTTTTGAGTGGGATAGTAAGATAAACTACTATTATGGTTTCGTTTAGAAAGATGGAATGAGTAGAGAGAAAAAAGTTGTATGCTACCAAGGGCGACAATTTCGACTTAATGGACAGAATGATCGTGTAAAATGAACCAAAATTACGTTAGGATTAATGATTCCAGAAAAGACATATTAAACAAATTATTTTTTGAAATTTTTTTGAAAATTATGTTAAATTTTTATTTGTTGATCGTTAACATATTTGCTTGAATGAACCTGAATTACCACTAATATTACAACTGATGTGGTTATTGGTATAAAATTACAAAGAGAGACCATTTCCCCCACGCTAATAGTGACAATTTTAGTGGCACCAAGTACCAACATTGCAATAGAGGCCACTCCTTATAAGATTTACTTTTTCTTTTTTTTTTAATATTCAAAAATTTTGAACTCAAACCATTATTTAATTTTCAATTAATAATAATGATAATTATTTATATGTCCTTATAAATATTTTATTACTCATTTTTATGTCTTTTACGTTAAAATAATTAACTGGTTTTTTTAATATTTAAGATTAGTTTATTATTTAATAACAATAATAATAAGGGTTTATTATGAAAAAAGACAATATGTTTTCACGTTTTTTGCGTTTTCGTCCTTCCATGTTATTTTTTTTCATAAAAGTCCTCAAAGTAAATTTTTTCTTTTTGATTTAGTAAAATATGGATATTAGAATCCTATTTTTTAGTTTTTAAAAACCCGGTTTACTAATTATAACCGGTATCTAATGTCTAAATTTCACTAAATCAAAAGAAAAAATTAACTTGAGGAATTTTATTAAAAAAATTAACATTGAGGGACGAAAACGCAAAAAAAAAAACGTGAAAGTTGGTGTTGGTTTTTTTTCATAATAAACCCCTAATAATAACTATTAAATAACCCTAAGCGTAAAATGATATTTTTAAATGGTTAAAGAACAGAATACGTAACAAAATTTTAATCATAAAGACTGTCAGTGTTATTTTTAATATTAGAGGACTAAATCCATACTTTTTAATAAACCACAGGAACGAAATTTGTGATTCACCCTAAAATTTAATTTTTGATAAGAAAACGATATCGATTACTATTTAAGAAGATAAAATTTTAATCTTATAATCTTTTCTTCGGCAAAAAGACAACATTTGATTATCCTTTCTTGACCCAAAAATGGAAGTTCAATTTCACAACAAAAATAAAATTTTATGTTACCATCCTTGACTTAAAAAAATTCTCGATACTTTTATTGTCAAATTTTGTATTTTTCATTACTTTTTTTTTTTTTTTGACAAATTTCCCTAAAATTAATATTTGTATGTTTAATTTTAAGTTAAGTTAAACATACAATTTCCCCTTAGTTTGTTTTAGCAATTGAAATGATCCCACATCTGTATAGGAAGAAAGTAAGATTAAAGTAGTTAAAGATTTATTATTAAGTTTTATCAATTTAAAGTAAAATCAGTCCCACATTAATTAGGATTGAAAAATTTATAGTTATTATTAAACTTCCTAAATATCTATACTATATATAATAAGAAAACCAATTTGAGTTTCTGGACCATTGGATGGAAATAAATCAATGGTCCAGATTAATGACAACTCATAATTATTTATGAAATGTCTCTTATACCCTTTACTAAAATCAATAATTACACCTATGCCATATATTAATTTTTAGAAGTTACCAAATTCAACTCATAATTATTTATGAAGTTACCAAATTCAACTCATTACCTATATATGGATTATTAGGGTTATATTTTTGTCTCCAATGGGTCAAATGAGTATATTATAAAAAATTAAATTACAATTGAAACTGGTTGAAAGTCACATAAAGTGTGTTCTAGTGCATATAATATAATTTGCCAATAATAGACATGGATATTTTATGATGTTCAAGTCCTATATGTATTAGTGACAATTAGTGACACAAAAATATCAAATTGACACATGACGTAAAATTAGTGACAATTAGTACCACAAAAATATCAAAATGATAAAAACAAACATTGTAAAATATAATTTTACAAGTAGGGTCTATCCGAAAAAAATTATTGTAATATTAATTAAGTAACTTAATTTAATTTACCCACGTGTCTGTGAGTCATAATCTAATTAAAATTATACATAAATAATTTTGTTATAAATAAGTTTAATATTATCTATTTGGTTTTCAATTTATATTCTTGGAAAAAAAATACTTATTATAATAATTTATTTATTTAAAATTTTTAAAAATTACAAGTACCTATCAGAATATTAGACAATACGTAGTTACATACATCGTACATGTATTTTTATAAATAAATTAAAGCTTATGTACGGTATTAATTTCAAAAAGACAGTTAATACAATGATTGAGTCGATAAATTGAAAAAATGGTTACGCTATCCTAGTAAATAACAATGCTAGAAAATTAAGAATCACGTTTAAACGTTAACGATGTGTAATTATCATTGTTTAAAAAATTTTGTAAACCTAGACAATTTCAAGTACAAAATGACAGGGTTGTTTACGGATCGATTCGATACATTAATAGTGTTTTCGGTTTCGGTTACTGGTCTATGGATACCCGTAAGAAGGTAGTTACCTGCGATTTGATCATCGGTTACCTATGGTTTGCTTTAAAAATAATAATAAGTAAAATGTTTCTTTAGTTTAAAAAATATATTTTTCTAAAAAATAAAAATGTGAATATTATTCTATCATATATCATAAACTGTACTAAAAATATTGTCAAACCAACTAAAAATAAAAAATAATTCAATTGGAATTTCATTATTCAATATTTTTAAACAAACTAAATGAAACTACAAATAAAGGTTTTTAACTTAATATTCATACATATTAAATTACCGAACATTTGGTGATTGGTACGTGAAATATCGCGGATGAAATTGTCTATATTTATGAGTTTTTTTTTAATAGTGTGATGAGAATGGAAAAAAAAGTATAATATTGAGTTTAATATAAATTTTATTTTTTATTTTCATATAAAAACGTGAAAAATTAAAAACCTGAAAGGAAAATGAAGGTTTCATAGTTTTTCTACATTCTTTACATTAGATATTAATGACGTGTCATTTTCATTGTTTAAAAAAGCTTGTAAACATAGACAATTTAACAATTTCAAGTGCCAAATGTCAGGGTTGTCACTAGGGGTGTTATCGGGACCAAATCCGGACCGGACCGGACCGGACCGTACCCGGTTAGGACCGAACCCGAACGAAGCAAATATATGAAACCGAGGACCGGACGATTTGAATATTCTTGGTCCCGGTTCGGTCCCGGTCCCGGTTCCGGGTATTCGGGAAAAACCCGGTAGGACCAAACTAAAATCACTTTTTTTTTTGGAATAGCAACTATAAATCACATAACAAAGTAAAAGAAACATCCATGATATTTAGTGTACAAACATTCAAAAAAACAATAACAAACCAACCAAAAGTTTTGAGTTTTGACAACCATTCAAAAAACCGAACCAAATCAATAACGAAAAAAAAAAAACATCGATCGCCCTTTATTTTTTTCCTTTTCCATCGGGGTAGCGTATTGCTTCTTCAATCTCTACAAAAAAAAAGTTAGTATATATTATATAATGTTTGATTTCTAGAAAAATATATGGTTTTACCCAATGCGATGTCATCGTAATTCAAAATGTCGTCAATATCATCTCTTCGATTCCATCCACCTCAATCCACGGCAACTCTTTGATTCCATCGACCTCACAGCGTCTCTTCCACTTCGTCTTCTGGTCTCTGGAGTTTGTGTTGCGGTGGAGAACTGGACTATTGGAGATCCTAAATCCTATTTCTAAATTCTAATTGGCTTTGCATTTCGGTTCCGGGTAATTCCCGAACCCGGACCGGACCGAACCCGGTTAGGACCGAACCCGAATGAAACAATTATATGAAACCGAGGACCGGACCATTGCTTGGAAATCGGTCCTATTCGGGTTCGGGACCGGTTCGGTTCGGGTATTTGGTCCGCATATAACACCCCTAGTTGTCACGGATCGAATCGATTCGTTTTAGTATTAATGTGTTTTGGGTTTCAGTTACTCGTCCATAGGCGTGTAAGAAGGTAGTTACCATGATTCGATCCTTGGTTACCTACGAGTTTCTTTAAGAATAATAATAAGAGAAATGTTTTCTTATTTTAAAAAATATAATTTTCTAAAAATAAAATTATAAATGTGATTCTATCATATATCATAAAACGGTACTAAAAATATTGTCAAATCAACTTAAAATAAAAATAATTCAATCAGAATTTCATTATTCAATGTTTTCAAAGGGGCTAAATGAAACTATAAATATAGGTTTTTAACATATTTTATAGGGTTTATTATGAAAAAAACCAATATGTTTTCATGTTTTTTTTTTTTTTTTTTTTTTTTTTTTTTTTTTTTTTTTTTGCGTCTTCGTCCCTACATGTTATTTTTTTTATAAAAAACTCAAGTTATTTATTTTTTTTTGGTTTAATGAAATTTGGACATTAGACCCTGGTTATAATTTGTGAACCGGGTTTTAAAAAACTGAAAAACCGGGATCTAATGTCCAAATTTTACTAAACAAAAAATAATTGTATAACTTGAGGACTTTTATGGAAAAAAATAACATAGATGGATGAAAACGCAAAAAACATGAAAACATGTTGATTTTTTTTGTAATAAACCCTATTTAATACATATTTATGTGTTTGGTTCGGTTACCTGTCATTTTTTTATAAATGATATCCGAAAACATCTTGTCATTATCAGTTTTTCAGTTTCGGATTAAACAGTTCGACTCGATTTTTCGATATTTTTATTTCTTTTGAATAGTCCTACCAAATGCCTATAATTGTCCTTTTCAAATTTCAACCACATCCATGCAAGGTTGTCCTTCCTCTTGTCTATAAATATATATATGATCTATCTATCTCACTCACGACTTGTATGCATAATATCATAAATTAATGGATTCTTCTTCTCAAACTTCCTCAGCTGCAATCACCACCGCCGTCCGCCGTGGCACCGTCTCCTCCACAACGGTCACACAAGACGACACCACCACAACCGATGATCTCCCTCTCCGTGAAATCCCAGGTTCCTACGGCATTCCTTTTTTCCAACCAATCAAAGATCGACTCGAGTATTTCTACGCCACCGGCGGCCGTGACGAGTTCTTCCGATCACGAGTTCAGAAATTCAACTCCACCGTCTTCCGTGCCAACATGCCACCTGGACCTTTCATCTCCGGCAACTCAAAAGTCATCGTCTTGCTCGACGCCAAAAGCTTTCCGGTACTATTTGATGTATCAAAAGTCGAAAAGAAAGATTTGTTCACCGGAACTTACATGCCGTCGACAAAACTCACCGGAGGGTACCGGATACTTTCCTATCTTGACCCGTCAGAACCTCGACATGCTCAGCTTAAAACCCTTTTGTTCTTCATGCTCAAATCTTCATCCACAAGAGTCATTCCACAATTCGAAACGACTTACACCGAACTCTTCGATGATCTTGAAACCGAGTTAGTAAAAAACGGTAAAGCTCCATTTAATGACATCGCTGAACAAGCTGGTTTCCGGTTTCTGGGTCGGGCTTACTTTGAGTCCGACCCAGAGGAAACCAAGATTGGAAAAAATGGTCCATCGCTAATCACTGCGTGGATCTTATTCAATCTAAGTCCGCAAATCTCCACCGGAGTACTTCCATGGATCTTGGAGGACCCTTTGCTCCATTATTTCCGGTTGCCGTCTTTCCTGATAAAGAGTAGCTACAACAAACTTTATAGTTACTTCGAGTCCGCTGCAACTACCATCATCGAACAAGCGGAAACTTTAGGGATTCCAAAAGACGAAGCGATTCACAATATCTTATTCGCGGTGTGCTTCAATACTTTTGGCGGGATCAAGATCCTCTTCCCGAACACACTCAAATGGATCGCACTCGCAGGTAAGGATGATCATGGATCGGTTCGGTTGGTTATTAATAAATTTATGAATCGTGTTACCCATCTATGGATACCCGTATAAAAATGGTTAACTACGATTCGATTCACGATTACCCGTTACGTTTTTAAAGTAAAATGACTGTTAATTAACATAACAAGTGAAAAGCTTAACTATTTTATAACCTTTTTGAAAAAGAGTTATAAGAATTATTGTTATGCTCATAATTAATAATATTTATATTAAAATATTCTAAAACACAATACAAAAATAATTAAATTTATTAGGATTTATATTATTTAATGTTTTTAAACGAATTAAATAAAACAATGAATAGTAACATGTGGTTTTTGAAAAACGAAAACCAAAATTGCCTATCGCCATCATATATTGGTTTTTTCAACTTGATTTTTCGGTTTGGTTTGAACAATTGAACACCCATGCTTGTAGGTAAATGTGTTTATAATTAGATATCTGAAATTTCAGATAGTGATCTTTTATATTAAATATCTGAAATTTCAGATATTCAAAAATCAGATATCCAAAATTTCAAATTCGGTTACTAGATTATCCGAATATCCGAAAATCTAATTTTTTTATAAATAAATCAAATATTTAAATATATAGATTACAAATTCATATATCCAAATGCATATTAAAAATAAATATATTACAAAACAAATGAATCTAATGGTATTTTTTATTCAAAATAGCAAAATAACGATTAAAAAACTAAAATATATATGATATTAGTTGATAAGTAACCTTAAATCAAAAAGTTATACTTCAAATTATATAAAAAATCAATAACATAATAAATAAAAGTAAAACTTTTTTTTTTTTTTTTGAATATTCGGATATTTGAAATTTTAGTATCTGAATCCGAAATTTCGGATAATTCGATTTTCAGTGAAATCTGAAATTTCGGATTGAATTTTTGGATTTTGGTTTCGGTTGCTCAGATTCAGATTTTTTGAATACTGTTGTTTGTAGGTGAAAACTTACATGCCCGATTGGTGGAGGATATCAGAGGTGCTATAAAAACCTACGGAGATGGAAAAGTAACATTAGAAGCGATAGAACACATGCCGTTAATGAAGTCAGTCGTCTACGAGTCGCTCCGGATCGATCCACCGGTTCCTTTGCAATATGGGAAAGCCAAAAAGGACCTAACCATCCAATCACACGACGCCACTTTTAACGTCAAGAAAGGTGAGATGTTATTCGGGTTCCAACCATTTGCAACCAAAGACCCGAAAATATTTGACCAGGCTGAGGAGTTTGTCCCCGATCGGTTTGTTGGAGACGGAGAGAAGCTGTTAAAGTACGTGGCATGGTCTAATGGACCGGAAACAGAGAGTACAACGATCGGAAATAAGCAATGTGCCGGAAAAGACTTTGTTGTTTTGATAACGAGGTTGTTTGTGATTGAACTTTTCCGGCGATACGACACATTCGAAGTTGAGGTTGGTGATTCGGGTTTGGGTGCGAGTATTACGTTCAAGTCCGTGAAAAGAACTAGTGGTTGATACGGACGGTTCGTTATAAGGAACTTTTGAATAAGGGTAATTTGGGAAATTTGTACGTTGGTCGGAACCCAGTAATTAAGGTTAATATATAATAAATGTGACGGCTTGAATTGTTTTTTAGATATTCGAATAAAACATAGAAAGAAATAGATAAAAAGGAAAATTGGCTGTGGCTCCATGCATTTAAAACTTTCGTGATTATTTATCCAGTTGTAATAGTTATTTATTTGTATATTATTTGATATTTTTTATATATAATTGTTTCTGTAAAATGTATATAAACTAAACTTAAAACATATAAATTTTAGTTTTTTTTTACAAACAAAGATGTAATACTAATATATTTATCCGTCATAAATTATTATTGTTGTAGACTTGTAGCCTTCTAAATATATACATATGATTAGTTTTTTTTTCCTTATAAAATTTTTATTATATTATCAGGGGCGGATCCATGAATTTTTATTATCGGTGTCACTTTTTTAGTGTAAATTTAATACTTAAATTTTTGAAATATTTTCTAAAATGGACCGGATCACCGAAACGGGTTACCAATACAAAATTAACGAATAACAAAATTATTCAAATTAAAAAATTACATAGTACAATACATTAAAACTTAAAAGCAATAAATACCGTAAGTATTAAAGTTTTACAATTGTTGTCTTCGAGTTTATATATTTTGAAATCTTGTCATGACATATTCGTTCAAAATATTGACAACTAATTCATTTTCAATACAATAAATGCAACAGGCGTTCATAAGATTAGGCTTTTGGACAGTTTTTTTGGGCTTTTTAAAAATTTTTGGGCTAACTTAATTCACTTGAATGATTTTTCAATATTTTTTTATATTTTGTTGGGCTTTTCTTAAAACTTATTTTGTTAAACTCAGTATTATTTCAATAAATTTTAGTAATAAAAACAACATATGTAAATTAAATATGTATATTATAATTGTCTAAATTTTCCGTAGGTGTCACTCAAAAAAAATCTTAGGTGTCACTCGAATTTTTGATACACATGTAACTCAGTATTTTGAAAATTTATAGGTGTCGAGTGACACCCATCTTAAAACATTAGGTCCGCCCCTGTATATTATAGTTATTAATTATAAGAATATTTAATTAAATTTTGTTTAATTTGATTGGATTTTATTTCAAATCAGATTGTTATAGATTTAAAAAGATTTTGCATGGTATTATTTTTTTAAATATATCAGTCACATGTCATCTGTTGACGATGACACGTTGCATCATACAAAATGAGAAATTTTATTTATTTATCATATTTAAAGATACTAAAATTGTTTTTCTAACTATGATATGAGTGTTTACTCGTTAAATAAAAATAAATTAACGACATTGACATAAATTTGTGTTTATAAAATGTGTTTGGTTTTGTGTTATGAACATGATTATTAACTTATTACGTTACAATAACGTAAATAATTGATTTAAAGTGTTTGGATTGCATACTTTAATAACTGATTATTTGCGTTTGGAGTTAATTCTACCATACTTTTTCCTAAGTTAAAAAAATGTAGCTTATTTGCTTAATAAATGATTATTTGATCATTTTACAAGTAAAAACGCAAATTCAAACACTTTAAAAACTGATTATTTGATAATTATGGTAGCAAACGGTATAAGCTAAACCAAACACTAAATTTCTGACAACACTTTTTGTTACATCTATTATCTGATTATTAGTTTCCAAAACGCTACATCACTTTTTCAAACGTAAATCCAAACACTCTTACTGAAAATACCATTTTATTTATTTGTTGATACTCGTTACGTACTTACACGTTTTCAAAGAATAAAATAATCTTATCTAACCCAACCCCGAAGATGAAAATATTTTGTAATACACATAAAAATAAAAAATTATTAAAATAAAAAAAATTAACTAACATTTATTACAATCAATTAAACTGTAACAATGAAAATGACAAATCAAATGTATACCAAAATGATACTATTTATGACCAAAAAAATTTCATCTTTACAAGTTATTTTTATAATCTAGATCTGAAATGTCAACATCTCAAGTAAAGAACATTCAATTTCATACAACCAAATCCAAAAAGAACTTTACAAGGTCTGTTTTTCAACATTTTTCAAAGTGCACATCATCTTCCATTGATTTTTCTGAGTTTATTAAAGTCGGCGGGTTAGATTGGTTCAGTTCACCATACTTTAAATAATAAAAAATAATTAAAAGATACAATGTCATTATTGTCGCTACAAAATAATTATGAAAATGGAAGAATTGCTCAAAATAGCAAGCAATTTTTTTCTTTTTTCTTATTATAACAATCTCGTAAATTTTGTTCCAAATAATGAAACCAACTTTTGGTTTA